>CAIJEN010000005.1:1200000-1940136 GCA_903819635.1 Aureobasidium vineae
AAGCTCCTCAAAGTCAATCAAGTAAGTTTTGCTTTGATCACGCTCGGCAGGGAAGCAAACGTCGTCTTGCACAGAGCTGTGGCGTGATTGCACAGTGTGCGTCGATTTGGTATCGTCATAGGTCGAACGGCGATGCTTGGAGGCGCCAGAGATAGTCCTAGTGAGGTTGAGATTGGCAAAAGGAGGAACGTCACTACTGATGGTGTCGCCTCGACGACGTCTTTGTGGGTTGGCGAAAGCATCGACTGAATTTGGCGGAGAGGTCGATCTTGAGCTGGAAGATTCACGGCTCCTGGGTTTGGTCTCCAAGGCGGGCGGCGGAAGACGTATGGTGTTTCGTCTTCCTACATTCTGCCGAATGGAATTGCGTCGCCATGTGGGAGTCTCATGTACGGAGCGAATGCTGTCATCGTCTTGGTCGTCGATGATTGCATTTTCAAAGTCGCGAGCAATCATTCCTTGTCCGAGTTCGAGTTGTTGGGCAGCAATCATGGCTGCGAGATGCGGGCTATCAGCGAGACTGGCCAGGGTGCCTCTTCGCGAGCCTTGTTGTTCGTGTGCGCGTGGGAGTGATTCCTGTTGGTGTCGGTGGTCGTCGAGATCGGATACGGGAGTGCTGAATCTGGTCTGCGACCTTTCGGATCTGGGGGTCTCGGCCATTTTGATGATTTTCGGATATCCAATTGGGTTCCTCTAAATATGTTCTTGTATGCTGTTCCTTCCAGTTTATGCGCTTATAGGCAATCGAGTGAGCGGCGCGCGCGCGCTCACCGTTGAGAGATGTTCAACTTGAACAGCGGCCTCGCGCAGGGGTCAGCCCTACACTAAGCCGTGAATGATAATTCGCGTTCCAGTCTCTACCCCGTCTTAAAAGAGGGCAGGGATGGGGTTGATTGGTTGTGGTATTAGTAGATGATATGGTAGGTATGGCGTGGACCAGTTAAGGCGGCTTCTTGTCGCCTCCGCAGACCCAAATCTTCGGGCCCTGAGAAGGGAGGCTGAGGGAGAGGAAAAGGCGAGAGCCCGCCAACTTGGTGGTAGCCAGAATGGAAGCGCCGCAGCGGAGGGTCCTGAGGGGTATGTGTGGTACACGAGACGAAGCGGCTGAAGGTCGTTTGTTGGACGATCACCAGTCTCGGGTCTATAGGTGAAGTGGAATCGACAGCGGATCAAGGGCGCGCAAGCGGTCGATTGGCGGATCCAGAGGGTAGTTATGCTAATCCAAGCAGAACTGAGACGGGGAGAGGTGAAGATGACGAAGAGTCACAAGGCCTCGAGGATGGTAGGTAAGAAGGAAGAGTCGAGGACGGTGCGTGGTTCAAGGACGACAGCAACTGACGGCTTTTTCGAGGCACAGACCAGAGCGCAANAGTTGAGAGAGAAAGAGACGCGACCCCAGCCAATCACCAAGCACATGTGTCACTCGCTGGCTCGTTTATGGCCATGTCTTTTCTTTTTTTCCCCGTTCAAATGCCATTTCTATTGAAAAGACATGACTCTCGCCAGCCAAATCTCATCCTCGTCACGGTCTTTGCCTTGATCGAGTATCATCAAATTAATGCACTGCTGCATCCTGCCTTCTTCACGGGTTTGGGCGCGTCCAATCGTCTTCGCACTGACGAACTCTAGCGGCGCGCTAGTTCGGTCGTCCCTTCTCCAAAACCAAAAGCCCCGAGACTGGTAAAACCACACGTCCTTGACTCGAACAACCACCCATCTAGATTCGGCTTGTGTTACCCTTTCTTTGTTCTCACGCGTCCGCCCCTTTGGACTCACGTTTTCTTCAGACGCTGAAGATTCGTGGTTGCGCCCGTCTTTGGAATCTGGACAGCTGCAATCTCGGTAAGCTCGAGCTGCGTGCTGTCCTGCATCTGGCGTTGCCAGGCATCCCGTCCAAGACAACCAAGCCTTGGAATTCGTTGTCGTCGCTGAAAGCCCGTGTCTGTACGCATCATCTGCTATGTAAACAGGCGGTGACATTGCGGCCACGTCTCGCCCATCAATAGTACTACAGAAGCACGATTTGAGGTTACTCAAAATTCTTTGTTCTCGATTCGAGGACTGGTCTCCGTTTGATCATTCATCTGCAGAAAAGCAGCTGGTAAGGAGCAATGTCGTGTCTTGCAATAGCGGAGCTGTGGTGGCATACTGTGGTAAACAACTCTGTCCTACCGATGAACCCCCATTTCGTGACCGGTCAACCTAGATGCTCTCAGGCTTGACTATCCTCTCCTGACTCTCTCTCCAATTGGCGCTCTCGCAGTCGATATTGTAAGGCTCCATCTCTACTTCACGCACATGCTGAGTCTTTATTCCGATCGCACGTGAATTCAGCATATCCACATCAGGGCTTTCTCTGTTGGCCTCGATGACGGTGGTCAGTTTGGCGACATATCTCTCGTCCAACTCCATAAAGTCGTCTGCGTTGCCGCCATTCGTGCTGTTCAACCCACCCATAGATCCAGAGACCTGCTTGGACTTTGAAGATCTGGAAGTTATGGTCCGGTCCTTGTCAATTGCTGTTGCCCAATGTAGCACACAAACGGTGAAAAGAACNNTGTAGAAGGATTAGCAGCTGTATCTTCTGCCCTGCTTTGGTTACCTACTGTCGAGGTTGCACAGGCACAGACAGATGTATCCAGGTTCTCCATCTAGGATCGTGAGGACCGACAAGTTGACAACACTCATTAATAGAGTAGCACAAGATCCCACAAAGGTTCGAATGACCAATGTTCGCATTGCGGAGTCCGTTCCTTGCTTGAACGAGTAGCATTNCTGGAATTTCGAATAAGCAAAGGTGAATCGAGGCCTGCTAATTCTCTTATACTCACTTCGCAGGGGATGCAAGAAAAGCGATGTCAAGTAGACGTTAAGGACGACGTCAAACGTTATAAGTGGTACCAAAGCACGTCTCTTCATGCCAATGACGCAGACACCTCTCTCGTTGATGTATGCGATGCGGCTGTAACACCATTAGCTTACTGGTCTTTCCCGAGCCACGACGAGACTTACAANGACGAAGTTGAGGACGACCAAAACGACGTAGGGGCCTATCAAGTCTGTCAGTAATCATGTTCTATCATGATATCCGGCGGACTTACAGATGACGCCAANAAAGTTGAACAACCATAGCTTGCTCTTCACTCTCGAAGTGTTTGTGGTTCGAATGATGTGAACTTTCTCAACCAAGAAGTAGTAGATCAGCTGGCATTGAGTCAGAACTGTAGAGAATAAGTGTGCTTGACGACTTACAATCTTGGTAGTCATGTAGCAAAGCAGACACAGCAGAATCGCTCCATCGCAAATACTAGCAGATTGGTTCAATGAATATGCTTTGGACAGCACAGCTGTACAGAAAATGAAGAAGAACGAATCAATGTATATCGCAATGATTANCTTGACAGAATGTTAGAAAATTTCCTCGGCGTGAGACGTGACAGTGTTGGCCTTACGGGCATTCGTCATCGAGATGTTTTTCCAACTTTGAATAAACTGTATCCGACGAGCTGACCGATTAGACATGGCTCAAATCCGAGATTCATGAGCATTCTTACTGAGGCAGATGGCGAGCACGCTGATCGTTATCATAGAGAGAGCCATGGTGATGACTCTGGCCGCTTCTGGTACTTCCGTGATCTCGTGAGTATGTGCCTCCATCGTGGCAAGATTGTGTGAGTGTGAGTGAGAGCGAACGAGTATCAATTGCAAAATTTGTCTGCTTCGGGCGGGAATCTATATATCATAGGTCAAGTTCGTATTGGTAAGGGCATGGCCAAGAAGCTAGACAACCATCCTCTTCAATCAATTGTTTCAGACGACAGTTCTACAGATACCCGCGACTCTACCACAAAGTGCGAAGCAATAACACGAACGGCTCCTGAACGGCCCTTCAGTGGATAATCTCAAGTCCCACAACAAGGGTTCTGATAAAGGTCAAGCCGAATCAAAGGTGGCTTTTTATACTTTACCAACCAGGATACGCTGCGAGTAGAGCAAGCATCCAGACCACAGTAAGCTCCAAGGGGAAATCTGATAATAGCAAACCATAGGACATCCAGGCAGCTAGGCCAAAAAGATTGGCTCCCGGAAAAGATCTTTATTCCGTGGTCTGCGAGATCAGTGGTGGAAGCAGCGATCTGGAGGAAAAGTGAGTATGGTTGGGGAGCGGGTAGGGAAGGCCCAGGCCGAAACCGCTTGCGGACCAGCTCGTAACAAACGACCACAACTCGACCCGTTCCACTGTTCCAGACCATGAATGACTGAACTGCGATACACCATCGTCACGGGGCTGCTGAATCACGCTGAGTACAGAGATTATTCATTTGAGGAGCTGTATGACCTATACAGACATGCAGGGTGTGCTAGGAAACGCAACATAGTCAACAGAATAGGCTGTGTATTGCTCAAGAACATTTGCCTACTGATAAACAGCAAGACATAACATTCATCCAGCCCTGTGTACATCAAGGCAATAGCGTAGATTCTATTGTCGGGCCGGGGACGAGTAAGTAGACCATGAGTCGCGGGCAACACGAATGTGAAGGCTGAAGCGATATGGGTAGACCGCGGACATGGAGAGAAGTTGATGCACAGACGAAAACGGCGGTAACTACCGAAAGGCTATCGGAGTCGGGTCGACCCGATAGGGCTTGGGGCTTGATAGGGTTTGTTCCACGTCCACCCGCCGCAAGCCCACATACCTGGCTGAGTATCCAACCTCGAACCTGCCACCGTTGCATCGAGATACGACAGCACTGTCGCCATCACTGACTCGAGTCTCATACCTAAAACAGCCCGAGGACACGCCCTGGCCCGAGTCGCGTCGACAAGCTTACCCACATAGACGACGCAGCTGGCCGCCAGAGACGACCAAGACCCCGCATCCAGACAGACGAGCACACGAACAACCGCAACCATGTCAGAGCGAAGGTCCTGGGCATCCTTTGCTGTATGATCGCATGGCCTCCCTCGGTGGCGAATTCGTATGGCTGACTGGGTCGCGCAGCCCCATGACCACGACTACCCCTCCGCCACTACCAACAACCCTGATGATGCTGCCACCGTCACCGCTCCCACGAGGCTGGACCGGCTTCGTCGCGTTGTCCAGAGAAGCAACGAGCTGGGGCGGGAGTCCGAAGAGGCCGAGCGTAACGCCAGATGGGCTCCTCCACCTTCGCGCCTGAGACGTCGCCGCTACAGGGATCCCACCGAACAGTCTCCTCCACGCTTCACCCGTTCGAACATCGACTAGCCCTCGTCCGACCTTGACGAGCCCAGGCAATGGAATGTCAAGAGACGGAAGCTGACTCACGAGTCAAACTACAAATACGGCCGTTATGGCCAGGTTGAGCCTGGCAGGTTGAGGCTTGAACTCGAGAGCTGCGATGGCGAAGTCCACAATGAAGAGTGTAGCGGCATCGACTTTGGACCCGAGAACATCCTCAAGCACGACAAAAGCGTCTACTGCTCTCGCGCTTCAAAGTGCAACATTGTCTTGCGCCATCACGACGACTCGACCTTTTGTCTGGAGAAGCTGTACATCATTGCGCCTGAAAATGGCTTCACCGCTCCGTGAGATGGTCATGTCCATTTCTCTCTGTATTTCCTGCTAATACATAGCAGGGTAAAGGAGGGTCTGGTCTATGTCGGCATGAGCCGAGACGACCTTCAGCCATATATCAACAGCTCTACTCATTACTTGAATCCACCAAGGAGTCCGCCACCGCGCCGGACCCATGATCCCGTGCGCCTCAGTCTGCTGGAGAGTATTCATGATCCCGAGGTTGCTCGTGCTATTGGCACGCGCAGGGGTGCTGAGCTTCTTTCGCCCATCGACTCTCCAGCAGATGACCAGTCTCAGGACGAGGATGATGCTGATGACATGTGGAACTCCCTTCCTACAACTCGAGATCCCTCATGGCCTCCTATGGATCCAAGTCGGCAGGTTGCAAACAGAAACGACATTGACCTCCGAAATTGTGATGATCCTGCAGATTTGAGAGAGTCTCCAGATGGCCGCATAGTTGTTTTGAGTGACGAGGAAATTACCTGGCCTGAGGATCCTACCAGGCCAGACGTGCTCGCGGATAGAAGGCGTAGGGAGCGAAACTTGCGCGACTCGTATGATGATGAGGATATATGGGAGTCGAGATATCGGACCAATTATGCGCGCATGCGTATACGACAACCACATATATCCATGGAGCGATCCGAAACAGCCCAGTTGAGTCCGGAGCTCGATCGTTATAAAAGCGATACTGTCGCGAGAGCGCGATTTAAGATCAAGGACAACAGACACCGGATAGCCATAAAGTTTGATCCTCCAGTGTACGTGCCTCCGCTTGAGCTTTTATGCATCTCGCTAATTGTTCGGTAGNNATCTGGAACGCATATTCTATTGAAGCTACAGACACCATACGTCAACAAGAACATTGATATACAGACCGTTATGGCAACTGGCTTTGCGGGACCGAGATACTTCCCGGTGATTCAGTTCAAATGATGGGTGGATGCAGTAGTTGTAAGTGCGAATATATATTTACAAGAAGCCCTTTCAAGGGTGATTTATCTACGGCTCGATGAGCCAAAGCCAGTGCTCTCGTACCTCGACGACGATGGCGTAGGAGAGCTCGAGCCTGTACTGCCGCCCCAACCACCACTGTTAGATCTGCCAGCATTGCGTGAACTGCTTGCTCTGTTGCCAGCCATGTATCCCGCGGCGGCACCTGCGGCAGCTCCTGCGCCGGTACCAGTCCAGAAACCGGGTCTCCAACCTTGTCCGTTCTGTGTGCCGTAATTGCGACCTGAGCTCGACTTTCCATATGGCGTGTAAGGTGGTGGTGCATCATCTGTTCATGTTAGCGTTTGCAGATGACCTTACTTTTGAAGCTCGTCTCACCATTGTTNGTCATCTTCACCACCCCAGCCACCTCCATAGCCACGACCTGCGTGCGGTGGGCGCCTGTTGTTTCCTCTGACGCACGAATCCCAGACTCCGTAGACAATCATGCCTGCAACAACTGTGATATCTCTGTCAATCAATGCAGCATGGAGAAGAACAAGCGAGAACTTACACGTGAAGAAAGCCCAAAAGATGAGCTTCTCGCCAGTCGAAGAAGGTCCAGTTCTGTCGTCGCCACCCGCTCTATGACCATACTTCCTCTCACCCTCCTCAGTAAGCACGAGCCTGTAGCTTGCACCACAGCTCCCCTTCAACACATATGGATCCTCAAGTGAATCGTAACCCTCACACGAAACGTCCGTACTGCCCAACTTGAACTCTGGAGGCAGAGAAGCCTTGCAAGTCCACTGTACATTGTCGTCGTCGTAGTCGGAGCCAGCATTAGTGCAGCGCATCACGTCTACATCGTAGAGGCCTCGTGCGTTGCCACCCGTGCATTGAAGCTGGGGAATTGGAGAACTGCGGCGAGCACTGGTTTTCTGACCGGCGCGTAAGGTGAGACTGGAGATTTTGGAGAGGAGAACGCTGTCGGATGGTTTGCGGAGGGCTTGGGAGAGATTCAAGCCTGAGAGGAGGGCTAATAAGAGGGCGGACAACCGCATTGTGGCGGTGTTTTCTCTGATGAACGCTTGTAGCAACGTGTCGATAGCCAACAGACAGATGTTTGCTTCCTGTATATTGTAATTTCTTGATAAGTTTTGTTCTTGAAGAGTGGCGAGGACACGGTGGCAGTGCGATAGACAGTGGCTGATGAAACAAAAGCTGAAGTGGTTGCCTGGTTTTGCGTAGATCACAGCACGCGCGACAAAGAGCAGCACGTCTTGATGCTTTGAGTCGCTTATCGTTGTCTGCCCAATCAGTTTCCTGCAGCCAGACTACAAGTCGCGAACTGGCCTTTGTCTACAATAAACAATGAAGCAAAGAATTACATACTTGTTGTACGAGGCTGGCGGAGTCGACCCTGCGACACTGGACGTCAGTAACGACTCGATAAAGTTGCCAGGCCTCAAGGCTGCTAAAGAATGGAGAGTTACGCTGGGCACACGAGAACTGCCAAAAGAAGTATGGAGGTGCCTCCCTTTTCGAGCCTATTTGAAATCGAACAATCAAGCTAACGATTTTGTTTTCTTAAGNGTCGTTGATGTACTTGAAAACAGCCATGAAATTCACATACGCTGGTCTGCCGAGTGGAACTACGATGCTGTAACACCTTTTTCGTCAAGAGTTCCGTCTGGCTTCCATGTTTTCTATACCCCTGGAGAAAGTGCATCTACGTACGCCTGATAAGTTTTGCCTTTGGTTTGATCTCATGCTAAATGAACTAGGGATACACTATGCCCTTTGCTCGGCAAAGTCTTTGGTGAAACTGTTGAATGTTCATCCGTAGAGGTACTACCTCTCCTCTCGTTGAATCATGCTGAATCACATACTGACTACCCTTTTCCCGTTCAGAAGTCATTTTCAACTCCCCAAGTCTTGTCTGAACGCTTTGCTATGTCCGCAAAGTACCAGTACTATAAGCCCCTAGCGCGTCTAACAAAATTCATCGGCTATATCTCATCAGCTCTCTGCGACCCGTCGGACGCAGCTTGCCACAATCAGGTCACATCTCTTGCTCAAGCCAGCTCCTTGGATATCGACTATGACACAATATCACACGCGCTTCGTGTCAACGCATACTGGGACTGGGCTGTTGCAGCCGATGGCACGCAAGGTGTTTGGGATGAGACTCTACGTTTGCAGCCTTCTTCAGACGCTATCGAAGTCGGCGTCTTGAACGTTGAGAAGCCGACTGAGGAAGGAGAGATTGCACTAAGTGGGCTGCTCACTGTGGTGGGTGAAGACACCAAGCCCAGTGCGACCATGTTTTCCTTCCCGTCAAGACATCATGCTGCGTCAAAGCAGTCTGCAGAACTAACTTTCGAGACGTCGTTCCGTCAACCAACTGGACTACATCCTACCTTGGAGCTCAAGTTTCCTGGGGATGCCCTCGTACAACCAGATGAGTCTTGTGCACTGCACGCTTACCTTACACTACCATCTTCGGTCTTTATAGACCGCTATCAACTGTCCGATCCTCTGTTCCTCGCATCGCAAAAACTAGTCGCTCTGCGCAGTCTCAGCGGTGCCACTGACCTTGAAGCTCCCGTCTGGACAACACCACAGTGGGGCTCGGCGGCACTACTTGAGCTCGCACATCCTGAATCGCCACTTATAAACAACGACACCTGGACTGTGACGGTTCCACTGCACACACGCTACATGCTACCCTCTACGGATGGCACACATGCGGCACACATCCCTTGGCCAGCAATCTTCTGGGCTTGTGAAGCCGAAGACGGGCTGAAAATGGCCGTGAACCCATTCGATCGCACAAACATTGGTTTTGATGGGCTCTTCGGACCCAAGACTCTGTTCCATCATATCGGTGCTTCGGCTGAGACGAAGACATTGATGGAGACGCTCGAGATACCTGTGTTGGACGAAAGTAAGACTAGGTTCGTCGAAGTGGGTACCGGAGTTGCTGTATTGCTCGGGTTTTTATGGGTGATGTGGTGTTTGGTCAGGCCAGCTGGTAAAGAAGTTGCGAAGGCCGGCAAGAAAGAGTAATGGGTACCTACTCAATGTCACACTCTCGACTGTTTCATGAGAGGTCAGATATAAGGCTGCGATCAATCGCTGCACTTCGAGTGGATCAATGCTCCGAGTTCATCGCCAGTGGTATATCATTAGCAACTAATTTGTGGAAGATTCTAGAATATAGCCTCAAATAACCAAGAGGAGCCAAGATGTCTCTGGACGATAAACTGGTTAGGAGCGGTTGGAGTCCGAAGTAGTACCTAGATACCTAGACATTTGCCATGGAGCGAGGTTGACTGTTCTGTGGTGGTATCAAGAAAAACGTGGGTAAAATCGAATGCTACTCCTCTCACTATGTCTTTCCAGACACCGCAACCTTTATATACTCATAGGCTCCCAGTTTCTTTGCACCGGTGGCCGAAGGAGAGCGTAGAAAGAAAGAAAGACAAAAAAGAAATATCGTATGAATAGCTGAGTTGTGGGAGGAGACCTTTGGCAGGGTGCAATTCTTTTTGGCGGTCAATGTTCAATCCAAGCAACCGACCGTCTTTTCGCACTTTGATTTATCTTAGAGGTTTGAGCATAAAGTATGTTTGGAGCGATTTTGATATAGATCTTGTCTCCTTCTAGCCAGCTGGTACCATGAGGGAGAAAAGATCGGACACAGACACAGCGATACCGTCTGTACTTGCGTGGATGCGTTCTACGTGCATGGGACAGAGAAAGCAAAAGGACACGTGTGCATTGAGTCGACAAGGATCAATGGTGGCATGCTATGTTACATACAAGATCTCGATAAACACAACGGTTTCCCATATAGCAAGACCGAGGAACGAGACGAGGTCAACAAAGACAGCAAGGGTCCCTCGGGTATTCTTTCCGCCGGTCAAAGACCCGCGAGTTCCGTATTTGGATGGTCTTACAGTGACTTGACAGACTCATCTGTTGTTGACACGTCGAACGATATGGAAGGCGGAATCGAGATCTACCATCAAGCCGATGTTCGCACATTGTGTATGTTGGAATCTGAAGCTAAGGATTAAAGAATGAAGGATGAGTATCGGAGTACACGCAGCATGTAGAAAGACGCTGGTGGAGCATGTGAAAATAGCCGCCAGGTGAAAGAAGCTTCGACGATGCATGTACATACAAGACGCAGAGAAGGTAGAAACGGATACTCGAACCAGGCGGTTTCGACAAATGGCTCGGGGATCGGAAGAAAGGTGAGGTCCGGCGGCATCAATTGAAAGTAGACGATCTTTGGGTGCCTGAGAATCGAGAAAGCTTTGACCTTCTGGCACCTGTGACGTGCGTGCCTGCCCGCAGTCTGAAAATCGCATAGCATGAGCGAAAGGAAAGAGCGACGACGAGAAAGAGATTTCCGCCCATTGCACCTGACATTATCGACGTGAATCGCACACTCTTCGCGACTTCTGCGTCTACCTCAACAACCTATCGCGCACTGAGACACATGCAGCTTTCTTCGCGCGCAGAGACACACGGAACTTGCTAGACCGGACAAAAGACTCATCGCGTTGAACACTCGGCCCCGGTTTGAGGCCTGATCTGACCTGACCGCAAGACCACCCTTCACACGACTATGCCCACTGGATTGAACAGACGATAGGCGTTTCATTCCTGCTTGACAAGACTTCTGCATCTCACGCTTATATCAATCGCGCCGCTACCACCTTCCCTCGTCAGCCATTGCGACGGGCAACCACTCAGCATCTACTCGCTGCCAGCGACGACTCGTCTCAGCCATACAAACGACAAGATGCAGGCCCAAGCACGCTCCCGCAAGCGTGCGGCCGACGGCAGTGCCCAGGACGCGACATATCCGTACTCGCAGCAGATCCAAGACGCTTCCTTCGGCGTCAACGACCCTCTGGCGCAATACCGCAACCCTCTTCCGAACGACGTATCCAATGCCTTTCCCGACTTTCCACCCTACGACAACTCGACCAACAACGCGAATACCGGTGCCAACTTTTTCCCCGCCCAAGTCCCGACGACTCAGGCGTCCGCTTACGGTCAACCTGTCGCTCCTCCTTCGAATCAGCTTGTACGCAGGAACACCAATCAGCAAGTGGCTCGCACACCTCAAAGAAACCAATGGAGTAACTTTGGCAACCCGACCGACCGTGTATGGGAGGACATGGAGCATGAAGAAGAGCAGGACCTGGACCAGAAGGCTGCCATCGCGAANAAAGACGCCCAGGCCAAACGGAAACAAATTCCTCCATTCGTACAAAAGCTCAGCAGGTACGTTTGTCAAACACCTCCTGACCCTCTACCTCAATAAAGCCCCTGCTAACATACATACAGTTTTCTTGACTCGTCCAACAATACTGAGCTTATTCGGTGGTCAGACGATGGCAACTCGTTCATTGTTCTCGATGAGGATGAATTTGCACGTACCTTGATCCCTGAGCTCTTCAAGCACAACAATTACGCTTCATTCGTGCGTCAACTTAACATGTACGGCTTCCACAAGAAGGTCGGACTCAACGCCAACTCGATGAAAGCCGCCGAAAAGAAAGTCAAGGATCCCAGTGTGTACTGGCATGAGTACTTCAAGAGAGGCCGACCTGATCTGTTGTGGCTGATCCANAAACCTGCGGCCAAATCTTCGAGCTCCAAGAGGAAACGAGACCAAGAAAAGCGCGAACCAGGCGATAGTGATGACGACCACAAGAATTCACCCGACGCTAGCGATGGAGCCGCAGGTCTTATCACAACTCTCCCGCGGCAGGATATGGGCACTTTCCGGACCGAGTTGCAAAAACTGCAACGTCAGCAGAGTGTCATCTCCAAGATGATCACGTCGCTCAAAGATCAAAACGAGCAGTTCTATCGCCAGGCAACTGCTTTCCAGGCTCTCCATGACCGGCATGAAAACTCGATAAATGCCATTCTTACCTTCCTGGCCACCTTTTACAACCGCAGCTTGGATGGACATTCTGGCCCACCTAATCTGGCCAGCTTCCTCAGCAGTGCTTCCGTTCCGCAGCAAGCCCAGCAACAAGGTAGTGTCTTCGACATGGGCGATGGCGACATGAACGAGGGCAGTGCCAACACTACAAACAATCAGCAGCTGCAGCGCTACCAAAAACGACCCTTGCTCTTACCCGCTCCGGGTGCACAAAATCCCTCTGCCTCGCCTTTCTCAAATGCCACTCCATCTGTCCGTTCATCGACCAGCCCTGGCCCTGCACAACAAGGCCAGCAGCCAACACAATATGGGCCACGCCCTCCCCAAGCGCGACCTCACCAACAACAACAACCACAAAGGGCCTCGGTGACTCCTGTCATCAAGGACGATGCACCGACACCCGATTTGTTAAACCAATACCCAGAAAATGACGACGTAATGAACCTCATCCACAATGTAAATGCCAGCAACTCGCCGAATAACGGCGGTGTTGCCGGAGACTACGATATCAACAGCGCACTGGATCACTTGCAGGCTGTCAACAGCAATAGCACACTGACCCCACAACAACGGGAAGACATGCTCTCGATGATAGCAGCATCGGGGGCTACAGGCCCAGGCGCCACCGCTGCTCAGCCCGGTGCCAACAATGCTCTCATGATGCCCAATCCACCAGCAATGCCATCACTCGAGGCCCTCAAACAAAACAATGCGCAGCTCGAGATGCTGTCCAAGATGCAACAAGAGCAGGACTCCAAGGTCGCAGATCTTGCAGGACGCTTACAGCCTCTCTCTCCGACAGGTGCTATCCCAGGC
This sequence comes from Aureobasidium vineae, assembly GCA_903819635.1. Lineage (NCBI taxonomy): Eukaryota > Fungi > Ascomycota > Dothideomycetes > Dothideales > Saccotheciaceae > Aureobasidium > Aureobasidium vineae. The sequence continues at coordinate 1,213,293 of CAIJEN010000005.1, forward strand.
ATCAACGCCAACAACTTTGAAGAGTTGGGCAATCCAGGCGACTTCGATATTGACAACTATCTCGAGGATGGATACTTTGCGAGTCTCGGAAACCTGGACACAACGTCTGCGCCTCAGCAATCCACCTATCCAATTACATCCGCACCGCCGCAGGGCATCAACGATGACTTGGGCTTCAACTGGGATTACGCGCAGACGAATGGCATGCCTGACACAGACGATCTGTTCGGTGATGTTGGAGGAACAGGAGTCAACGATGGAAGCTTGGGCATAGACGAGCGTGGAGGCAGAGTCGTTGGTAGCGTTAGTTCCGCAGGCACGAGTCCACCCGACGCGACCAAAGCAGCAGGCGATGACGAAGAGACACCGAGTAAAAAGCGCAAGACGGGCAGTTAGGCTAGCACGATGAAACGCAGCTAGAGATTAATGGCGTTTTCTGCACGAGCTGATCTGGGTGGATAGGCTTTCTTTCAAATTTCTCTCTACTCGATTAGAGCTGCCAGCTAGTATAGAAGCTGGACATTTATCCTTTTCTTACTCCTCTGTTGGCTATTTTTTGTTTCCTGATCGTGCGATCGAACTTCGTGACTCTTCCTTCTTAATGGATATTGATGCGCCTCTAGATGTTACTTCCACTTCTAGTGCCTGTGAATCACAACTCATTCTAATTGTTTCAATCTTACTGTCCCTCTTGTCCTCTGTTGAGATCGGTTGATGGTCCAATCACCGTAAAAGCAAGGAGTGAGACGTGGTGTGGTGTAAACCCAAATCCTCGAATGTTACATCGCGTTATGTCAACGTGCAACAATGGAGCGGTCAGACAGATATCACACAGTCTAAAACTGAGGGTTTCGATGCTCAGAAATATCTCCCTGCAACCACTGAACCGTTACCACATTGTTTAGAGGTAGAAACAGAACAATGATGGGTTTGAGTAGTGGTCGAGAGTGCCACCCTGGCTATACATGCAACCAGAAAGTCATCGATCCGAAAATGGCCACGACCTTTCTACATCGTTGTCCAATCACCAAAAGCAGATCTGAAAAAGCAAAGCTTCTATTATGATGTAGATATGTGAGCTTGCATCCGAATGTGCAGCCATCTCCTGTGAAAAGTGGAAGAAGAAAACGCCGAAGAAATGCAATAAGAAGAGAGACCCCCTTGAGCCAGCCATGCATAGAGGCTGCTACCTTGAACTCCTCGTAGATAGAACGCCACTTGAGAGCACAGCAGTCGTCATCATCAAATCCATCCTGTCGCGCGAATGGCTCATTTCTTCTTTCTAAGAGTCTGACCCTCGCCGGAGAAGAAGTGTTGCTTCTTTTGTTCTTCCCGAGTCTCGTCCTTCTTTGCAGGCTTGGGCTTGACTTCGTAGCCGAAGAATAACTTGTTTGGATCCAGACGCAGTGGTTGAGGGCCATTTCTACGGGGTTGAGGTTTGGCTAGACCAGGAATACCGACTGTTTCTGCGGGTATTGGGGTTGATGTGCCGGTAGAGGAGGGAGTTGCGTTTTTACTGCCTTTCTTTGCGACTAGGCGGTGGCCTTGGGAGAGGAAGTGTGAGGCGGCTGCTGCGTGGCCGGTTACTGCATCTGTACTGGCGGGAGCGATGGCTGAGTAGTTGATAGCTTGGGCCATGGTTCCTTGTGTGTGCATAGGGCCGCCCATGGCTTTGGCCTGAGCAGGTGTGGAAGTACCACTGTTGCGGTCAGGTTCGACATAGCCGACGGGCGTGGCAAAGTCGACGCTCAGATCTGTTTCTTGGACACTGATGGAGTGGGAGTCCTTGTCTGGTTTTACTTCGAGGACGGCGACTTCGTGGATCTGGTCGACGTAATTGAAGGAGAAGATGTCGCCCTTTGTCAGGCACGAGTAGCTGCGGAAGACGTTTTCGAGGACCGCCTTAGGGTCGGAGATGTCGAGGAAGGCCGGGCTTTGGGGTTGCAGCTTGATGAAGGAGCCGGAGGGCAGGTCGGTGGACTTGATTTGGAGGAGGTCGCCGGGGTCCAGCAGGAGCGAGCGCATGATCCAGTTGGGCAGGTAGATCTTGCCCTCCTCGGCGGTGAACTCGAGGACACCGGCATGCGTCTTTGTTTGTTTTGCGCCGTTGATGAGCTCGAAGAGCATGGGATAGGTGATGTGCAGTTGGGTGAGCTTGTCCAGGGCAGAGGCGGGCAGGTAGACCTTGCCGCCGTGGATGACATCCTGACGGTCCGTCTTCATCAGGACTGGGTAGCAGCGGTAGTATTCGTCGAAGCGGCGAGGGCGGCCGCCTCGCGAAAGCATGGCCTGGTTGTACATGGCGAGAGGATCGTGATGATACATGGTGGACGTGCAGCGGTGATGGTCGCCTTGATGTCGATTGAGAGAGACTGAACGTGTCTGTCTTGTGAAAGTCTGGAGTTGCACATGACGAAATCCAACCTTCCATCTGTTTCGAACTCGCACATCCACAACTCACTTTGAACCATTTTTGTAAGATCTAGTCCAATCACAATTCTAATAGTCATGTCATTCTATATAACTCTCTAATAGCCTCTTGTGCGGTAGACGTGATGAATGCGATTGCTTGTATACTGCTGTGCTCCATCAGCACAGACCCATGACGCACGATTCGACATAAACACAAAGTGCTCAGCTCCCAATTCATCTACCAAACACATCAACTCGACTCAACATGACGGGCGGTCGCAACATGTCTGGCGGACACCAGACCATACCTGCTAGTGGAGTTCGTCCCAAGCGCACCGCCGAAGCTTCCGATCGCTACATCTCTCCCGAAAGCAAAAAACCGCGATTCGACCACCGCAACCCTTCGACTCTTGCCCCTGATGCTCCGGAAGAAGACGCCATCCTGGAGCTGGATGAGATCGGAAAGGGCGGTCTGCAGACCAAGCGCAACGCCGTGAAGCTCGATGGTTACGAAAGCGACAGCAGCGACGACAACTTCGAAGCCAGAGCAGATGAAAAGGCAGAGCTTGCCAAGCAGGAAGGAAGATCTCACAACGGAAAAGGCCCAAAGAACGCCGGTTGGGATGCACGCGGCCAGGACTCTGGAAAATCAAAAGACGAAGATGAGATGGACATGTTTGCCGACGTCGACGAAGGCACCGGAGGTGTCGGAGGTACCGCAGATGGCGACGACGATGAAGAGCTCAAAGGTGAAGGCAAGAAGACCAAAAANGATGTACGCTTCATGGATATCGACGACATTGAAGGTCAAGTTCACAAGAGCAAATCTGGCGGCCACGTTCGCGCTGATTTCACTCTCGATCCCAAGGGCAAGTCGCGTGCCGAGGATGATGCCAGTGTCGAGAGCAGTAGCGAGAGTGGTAGCGATTCGGAACGCGACCGTCTGGACGACGAGAACGAAGATGCCGAAGAATTAGGTGCTGGCAGTAAGAAGAAGCATGCCCCTAAACTCGATGCCTTCAACATGCAGCAAGAGGGCGAAGAAGGTCGTTTTGACGAAGCTGGAAACTTCATCCGCAAGGCAGTCGACCCAGACTCTGTTCACGACAGCTGGCTAGAAGGTCTGAACAAAAAGGACATGAAAAAGGCTAAAGCTGCCCAAGAGAAGCGCGACGAAGAGCGAAGGAAACAAACCGCTGCTGACGACGCTCTGCTAACATCCGATCTGCTCTCCACACTTATCACACATCTTCACAAGGGCGAATCAGTGCTCGAAGCTCTACAGCGCCTCAACGCAGCAGCTCCCAAATCAAAGCAGAAGAAAGTACCCAAGTGGAAGCAAAAGAAGCTAGCCGCCAAGTCAGATGCCATGGACGTGGACGCAGATGGAGGTGCTCAGGAAGACCCAGCTGAGAGACGCCGCGTAGCTGCCGTTGAAGCCATCACCGCTGCTGCAGATGCCATATTCAGCCGCAACAACCCCGACATCTACGACCATGAACGCGAACTGCTACAGCGTCTATACAAGCGTGAGACTGGTGAAGATTGGCTCGATCCCGTCGCAGAAACGCCAGCAGACGAGAATGCCATGTTCGAGTTCCGTTGGGTGGATGCTCGAGATGGTGGGCAAACGCATGGTCCTTATGACAAGAACACCATGCGTGCATGGCGTGAAGCCGGATACTTTGGCCAGGAGGCTGAAGTAGAGTTCAGACAGGTTGGTCTGGATGGCTGGTCAAGAAGTGCAGATTTTGACTAGTCACCATCACGATTCTATTGGTATGAATTCACTGGACAAGCACAGGACCGACTCCGTTTGTCTGTGTGACTGCATGACGCATTATCGATCAACTATCTCCCTCGCTCACAGATCGAAGGAAACCGCTGTCTTGGCTTCTCAGTCCATCTCAGCTCAAGTTGAGTCCTCCAAACTTTTGAGAGTCACCCATCTCACTTGCGAGGTCTAGTAGGTGGACGTGGTGAGCGTGGCCGTTGAGCCACAGGTAACGGAGGTGGAAATTCTCGTCTGTCAGGGACAGTAGGCGGAGATGGGGGTGGTGGTCGAAGTCCATCGAGACGGGGCTTTGTAGGTCGACTCATTGGATAGTGCCTGCTCCACGTTTCTCTGATTGCGCTTGCCGAATCTGAGAGAAAACACACAGATCCGAGTTAACATTGAAAAGAGAGAAGTCTATGATTGAAGCTCGATCTGAGTGCAAAATCCGGTATTGCCAAAGCCGTCTGTTTCTTGCTTGTAGCTACTGTGTGTTACATCAATAGCTCATTGCCAACCAAGAATCAGACCTGGAGAGCAGCCAAGAGAAGATACCAACGACATCAAAGCAATGATCTCGGAAGCAAAGCTATCAAACCACTTCACAACAGGAAAGAAGAAGAAGTAGCACAAACACTCTGACCTCAAAAGAAAAGTGACGTGGCCAATACCGGGCTTCCGAAAACCCGGAAGAAGCCTCTAAGCAAGTAGCAAACATTCTGTTGCTAAGCATGTGAAACCATCCCGTTGATACTTTACTCGAAGCTCCAGAGATATAAGCTCGTGCCTGTGACAGGCTATCACGGTGACTTACACACAACCCGGTCACGAAGCTGGAGGGTGGCTGGCAATGGCAACATGTCCACCACCTGACCATACCGTCACCACTGCCAATAACACAAAATGATACTGACTTACCCTTTCGCAGTCGCTGAAGATGACGGTGTGTATGCGGTGTTCAATAGCGCATCTACTCACCATGGACTCTTCAAGGGTAGTATAAGACGACTCTGTATCTTTGATGGAAAGACAAGCAATTCACCAACAACCGAGCTACCAAAAAGTCCAAAGACAACTCTGATATACGAATCTGAACAACCACTCCAGCACACTCTCTACAACTCAAACCAAAGTCTCTGACCCGAATACTCACTTCGAAACATCTCTCTTGCAACAACTACTGGTGCAAAGATGTGCAAGTCTTATACTATCTACTACACAAACTGTGGCCATGGAAAGTATCATCCATGGCTTTGTGAATTCGCAGAATCGGAAAGATCTGTGCGCGCATGTCATGGTTGGAGAAACTCACTACGACAAGTCTTCCACGCCGAAGACAGAGATTGTCCAGACTGTCAAGACAGAAGACTCACACAAACACCATGGAGAGGCTCTGTCAACGACAATGCTCGAGATGATGTGCCCATTCGCAGTAGAAGAGGAAGTTTGCCACAGAGATATGTGCCTACCCCGCCCCCTGCATCTACATCAGGATATGACTATTCCTCGGGATATCGATATGAAGATGGTGAGCAAAGAGGACCGAACGGTGATCCAGATCCATCTCAACGAGAGGTCCGACGCCGCATCTCAAGATGGGCACGCAATATACCTCCACCTGATGCTGCTTCCCATGCCAGCACAGAAAGAGAGCTAGTATATAGGCCGCGCGAGCGAGACAATACTCATCACACCTCCTCGCGCCGTTCCCATTCTGGAGTCGAGAGCCATGTACCGCGTCACCACAGAAGACATACTGATATATACGATCCACGTCCCCATCGCAATGGACACAGTTCCAGAGCAGAGATTGACAGCGATCGCAATTCTTACTATATTCGCGCATCAGATGAAGAGCGCCACCGAAGACCTCATCAGCCTCCCTCTCTTCCTTCTGTGGCAGGAAGTTCCACCACCCACAGATATGATGATCACATCTATGATGACTTTGCCATGACAGTCACCACAAGACACCTCGATGCGGATGGATCAATAATCACCAGAATATATACTCACGAATCAGAACTTCAGTCTGCACGTTCAGAACACATCAGGAATACGGACGCTCAGAATCAAGAAGTTGGCGCAGGTTATCCCAGACTCGTGCGCAAAGGAAGAGGCGTTCATGGAGGAGATGGGAGCATGGCATTGCTCAGAGGTCCGCAGCCACCACAACCACCCAACCCACCACGCCGACTTTGACGAAACAATCATCCGAAGAGATGAAATCTGCGATACCGATGTCCCGGCTTCTGTGTTGTGGTAAATCTCAATTGAATGTGGAGGGAAAGTTTTGAGTTTGTGAGATGAGGTTGTTTCGGGAAATGCCCTTGTACATTGTGTTTGACCAGAAAAATCTTGTCAATGTTGATAGCACTTACCTCGATATATATGCAAGAAAGGAATGAACGTACACTTACATTTGAAACATGAACTCTCGGAATTGGAAGGAGGAGCGCGATCGATAGCTCTTACCCGAAGACCAACCACAATATCGGCCACCTCTTTCTCATCAACTCTATCCTTTTGTGACTTCCTTGACCTGAAGCTTGCCTCACGCAAATGTAGATCTTTTTAAGTTCTCGGCTCCGTAGGTCGACTGATACTCCAATTGTTCAAAGCTTCTGATAGCTCTTGGCCTTGCACTCAGGACTTCAGCTTGACGCCTACCTCTTCTTTTCTCCTCTTCCTTCACCCTCCTCTTTTCCTCTTCATGCCATATCATCTGCAAGAGGCCACAGAGTAGAGAAATCAATCGATCATGCATCTACTCTTCTTCACCACCTCCCTCTTCTCTCTCCTCTCTATCTCCAACGCCTCCAACGACGCAATCACCTACGACATCGCTGGCTGCAATGCCGCCGCCCTCCCCAAACGTCAAGACCTCACCGGCACCTCAATCTCCCTAATTGGCAGCGCCCGCATCTCAGCTTTCTCGTCTGCATCCGCCGCCTTTGTCGCCGCAACCCCACAGCCAAACTCCATCATCTGTCCTGGCGTTATCGGTGCCGCTCCCACGCCTGCAGAGTCTCCGTCTGATGATGTGAGATTGAGGTATGATCCTGGTGCTATTAGTGCGCTTGAGCAGAGGCAGAGTATCAGGCCGCATGAGAGTAGGGTTGGTGGGAGGAGATCTAGAAGGCATTCGAGCCATACTGCTTCGCCGGACGAGGTTGCAGAGGCAGTTGTTACAGATGTTGCAGAGGCTTCTTAGGACTAGGACGCCCGATGACGAAACGTTCTGTCGATACCTGACGGACGTTCTTGAGCTTTCGGCCTCGTCCGTTGTTAGGACTACATTCTCAATCTCAGGTCTTGAGCCTCGTGGGACTACACTGGCTGAGACTCGCACAGAACGTTGGCATCTTTGGGACGACCGCTGGGGTATGAGCTTCCTCAAAGTGTATCACTACGACACAGAAACGTCTATCTGGCGGTAATGTGTTAAGTTTGGTGAAGTTGGAGATCAAAGGATATCAATATCCCCAATGATACGGAAGTGGCTGTGTTACTATACCTTTGGTTCGATCTTGATAGTCAGCTATTCGAAAATCATTTAATACATACCACTCGCCATTGATCGATGTCGCCTGCAACATGGAGCACTTTATGCTGCCGCCTGAAGCATGTGTAGAGACATCAAACTAGAAAACGCTTTCAAAAGGAATAAAATCATGAGCAAAGGAAAGCAAAGAGATTTTGGGCCAAGAGCTCAAGCCGATCAAAAACGATCAACATCTTCAAGAGCCCTTGGGAAAGTATGATTTTCTGATTTTTCTGTTCAAAGTGACAAGGAAAGAAAGACTGGGCGGTAGATCTCAGAAGAATGGCAGAAAGCGCAAAAAGAGAGTGAAGAGAAAATCGCAAACGGCGAAACCAAAGAGCAGCAAGGGGGTATCGTCGCACACCTACCAAAAACGAGAATCGATAGATCGGCGCCGCCTGACTGGGTTCCCTGTCTGTTCCTGTTTCCCATCAACGCCCCAGAATGCCCAGATATGCAACCCTCTGTCGTAAAGAAAAACAAGCAAGTACAGAAAGCAAGCGCATAGAGACTGAAAAAGTAGGAAGTAAAGAAAAGGCATTCGAAAAGAGCAGAAACGATATGATAACTCCAAAATTTCCCCAAGATTCGCAAAGTAAAGAGTCATAGACAAATGCGAAGCTTTGATAGCTCTTGAACTCCCATGCCAATGCTACCATGGCCAAAAGACATCCGAGAAAACATGACCCGTCAGTAAACCTAGTGGCTGGTGAAAGACAAAGGCGAACCGATGCCGAAAGTCGCAGAATGTTCAGACCCAAAGGTCAAGACGCCGTATAGAACCTCTGGTCATTTCGCAACAGGTGTATAGGAAAAACCAAAGAGAAGCGAAGGGTTGACCAGAGCGTACAGCATGTGGCTATAGCAGGCGAATGAAGATCCAGAAGGCAACGATTAGGTGAGTTTGAGCATGCCCCTGAGCTTAGCCTCCATGCCCTTGACATCAGGAGAATGATCAGGTTCAGAGGGACGCTGGGGAGGAGGTGGTTGTGGCCGATGAGCTCCAACATACTGTGCAGGACTGTGGTAAGGCTGAGGCTGGTAGTGATGCTGCTGGGACGAGGCTGCAGCATGTTGAGGACGCGAAATGAAGGGCGACTGAGATTCGAGGTAGGCACGAGGATCAAAAGGTTGCTGCGCATGACCCGCAGGCTCGCGCTTGGGAGTAAGGTTTGCAGTGGTTTGAGGAGAAGAAGGATTGCGAGCAGCATGGAAGAGAGGAGTCAGACTGCGGTTTCCATAATGCAAAGAAGGATCAGCATCAAGCGTGCGCTGCTGCCGAGGCGTCTGGAATGCAGGATTCGGCTGAGCGCGAGGCTGGGCAGGAGAAGTGGTGGNGGGCTGCAGGTTTAAAAAGTTCTTCAGCGATTGCGTATAAGCTTGTCTGTCGATCTCTGCCTGATTACGATTGGCAGCAGGGCTGCTTGAAGAGTCAATGTCTAGGTTGAACATGCCCTTCGCTTCCGGTGGTGTAGCACGTCTCTGGGCCAAAGGAGAACTCTTGATGGCTCGCTCTTGCCTGTCGGCGTTGAAGAATATATCGAGTGGAGATCTCTCCCTCGACAGAGCTTGCGGGGCAGCATTGTCGAGAGACGGCGAAGGCGCATTGAGCTTTGTGGATTCGGCGTCGAGTTTGGCTTGCATGGAATTGCTTGTGGTGACAGGGGGTACCGACTTGCTCGCAAACTTGGGCATCGGCAGATTTGAGGCGGCGGGGGAAGCGTGGAAGGTAGGACCAGCATAGGCAGCAGCTTTCGCAGGAGTAGCGGTAGGTGACTTGTGTTGGGGCTTGGATCGCGCACTTGTGGACTTGGGCACATCACTGTTGGAAGCAGCGCGGTTATCGTTCTGTCTGGGCCTGGACTTCTTTGGCTTTGGAGTGGTCGCTTGCGAGGGAAGGCCTGAATCGGACTGGGTGTTCTTCTCTTCATTGTGAATGTTTCCGTTGCGAATACGCGGCGGCCTGTTGTTGCGCTGGGCGGTAGGTTGTGTAGGGCTGTTGGTCATATTGTGGAATTGGGAACCAAAGGTCGAAGGTTGTTGGAAGGGAGCAGCGATTACTGTAGACATGACCAATGTGCGAGATGGCAGCTTGGTCAGATAGGGAGATGTTGACGTCCTGGAACGGCGCGTAAGACCGAGGTAGATGGGCGACTGAGGGTGCCAACGAGTGCCGGAGTGCGAGTGAACGAAGGGTAGATCACGGAAAGCGGACGACAAGACGTGTAGTAGGTGTCTTTATGAGGGCTGAGACAAGGAGAATGATGGCTTGTCGAGAGTGGGCGCAATGAGACGCACGTGAAGGTGGTCGTGGAGGTGGATTGCGCCCGACGTGGGCAATCGCGCCAATCACGGCGCCGCAGCGGATCTTATCTGCATCTGATCTGACGCATGCGCGTTCGGCTCAAAGCAGCCGAGCTTCCCTCTGTTCCGCGTTTCAAGTGGCAGCAGCTGCCTAGGTAGGTACACGCTCGCCGTCATCAAACATTCACATCTGGTCCACTCTCACATTCTTGCGACACCCGACACTTGCTCCACTCTTCTCAATCCCCGGACCAACTCTTTCCAACCAGCAAACATGGCCGACGTGGAGATGACCGACGCGCCTCCCAAGACCAAGACCTCCAAGGCCGACACTGCTGCCGACTCTGGAAAGAAGCGCTTCGAAGTCAAGAAGGTAAAGTTGCACACCAACTTGTACCCACAGGACCAATGGCTGACTTGTCCCTTCTAGTGGAACGCTGTCGCTCTCTGGGCCTGGGATATTGTCGTCGACAACTGTGCCATTTGCCGTAATCACATCATGGACTTGTGTATGCTCGCTCCCTGTCATACTGTTCTCGCACACGACACTGACCACAAACACAAGGCNATCGATTGTCAAGCCAACCAAGCATCCGCCACCAGTGAGGAATGCACCGTAGCCTGGGGAATCTGCAACGTGAGCGGCAACCATCCACCTCAATTGTCATTTGTACTAACCCCTTCCAAGCACGCCTTCCATTTCCACTGCATCTCACGTTGGCTCAAGACCCGTCAGGTCTGCCCTCTTGACAACAGAGACTGGGAGTTCCAAAAGTACGGCCGATAAATCATTGCTTTCGCCACTTCGACCGACTACATACCCTTGCTTCACCACACTTGCGAGCATTCCAGCGTCGACTTCCCGCGATTCAGCCATCCGCCGCACATCACACCACACCACAAAGGCACAGAAAGAGCCGCTTTGCGGATGGAGAGGAAGACACAAACGATCAGACGTCATCGCATCCGGCCAGACATCACACGACCAAAGAGAAATAGCATTGCAACTCTGCGCGTTTTTGTTGCGCCCACGTTAATGAAAGGCACAAACATGCCGTATTTATGATTCCATAAACTCCTGTGCAGCTAGGCAACTGTAGTTTTACTGCCTTGACCCGTCCTGCGAACGCCCGAACACCTATGCTTTGTATGATTTATTGCACTTTCTTCCCATCGACTGTGATGTCGATGGCCGAGACACCGCCAGCCTTCTTTGCAGGCAGCCACTTGACAGGGTCCTTGTTGTAGAATGGCCATGGCGGTACGCATACGACGAATGTGAGAGCTGCTCCGGCAAGTAGGACCCAGAGAGTGTATTGTATGTTCTGAGTTGCGAAGCCGACCATGAAGCCAACGACNNCTAGAGTAGGGGTCAGCTCTGTGCGATACAGACTGTCGAGTGATGTGCGATTAGGCCACTTGAAATATATGGCAGATGTCGAAGGAAGTAGGATGGACAGAATGGGTGGTCATACTCCGGCGGTGGTCAGTATTACGGTGCAGAACATCTCGACCAGGCGTTGACCCTCAAAGTNCCTAGGAGCTGTCAGCTTCGTCTTGTCCTTCTTGGCTGCAAAACTCCTTACAATTTCGCCCTCCCAGATCTTACGACCGGACTCGATGATTGCGTCCATTGTGAGTTTAGTTTGCGTTGTCGAGATGCGAGATTATGACCAAGCTAGGTTCATAGGTGTTCATCAGGGTCGCGAATGTCCAGCTCGGGGAAGACGATGCCGACTCAGAAAGTCCGTGCACATCCATGACCAACCGCTTGCGCGCGCCGCCGACCAGGTTTGGACTTTGGATGCTTTTACTTTTTGTGAGAACTTGACAATATCTTCTCTCGCTCCATGATCAATCTTGTCTCCTCTTCTGTTCACTCGCCTCAACCATTATATCTTGACTCTCGACTTGGCTTACTGCGACAACCTGAACTCTGAACAAGAACTCCTGCAGGGACCCATCACTTTCTCGAAGCCGCCAGCCCATCTATTTGCAACACAAACCACTTTCACTTGTTTCTATCTCTTCTCTTCTTAGTGCATATACGAGACTTTTGAGTGATCTTCATCCGTCGACCATTTACCAAGAGGAAACATCACAACATCCAGCCATCTCTCATCCGAGAAGGCTCTCATCTCATCAGAATGTCTACAAACGATACGACATTGCCTACAAACGGTGACATCAGTGAGTTATGGAAATTTTGGACCTTGGAAAGTTGGGCGGACCAACTGATAATCGGCNNAGTGGATCAGACCAACGGAGCACCTCAAGACCACGATGCAGCCGCCGAGACTGTCGCCGCCATTGCTCAGGCGCAAGCCATGAGCGCCGGTAAGATCGCCTGTAATATAGATTCTGTCTGGTTGGTCACTAACTTCATTCANGATGAGATTGCTCTATATGATCGTCAAATCCGCCTTTGGGGTGTGCAGGCTCAAGAGAGGTAAGAATTGCCTGCTCTGCATACATTCCGGAGAGCGTACTGACCATCCATGCGTAGAATGCGCTCTGCCAACATTCTGCTCATATCTGTCAAGGCCTTGGGTACAGAGATCGCCAANAACCTCATTCTCAATGGCATTGGCTCCTTGACCATCGTAGACAGCGAGCAAATCACTGAAGATGACCTGGGTGCTCAGTACTTTGTACGCGAGGAAGACATTGGTCGCAACGTGCGTATCTCGGCTCTTTTGAAGTTTGGTCGCAGCTGACCTTTTGTATAGCGAGCAGAGGCTGCTGCAGGGCGTCTTCAAGAGCTGAACCCCAGAGTCGCCGTCAGAACCGACAGCAGCAACATCTTGACCAAGGATCAGACTTACTACGCCCCCTTCCAACTCGTCATTGCATGCGGCCAAAACCTCGAGACCATGTCTACCATCAACGCCGCATGTCGTCTTGTCAACCGTCCATTCTACGCTTCTGGTATCCATGGCTTTTATGGTTTCATCTTTGCCGATCTGATTCTGCACGACTACATTATCGAACGCGAAACCTCGAACATGCCTGCCGTTGTCAAACAGGAATCCGCCACCCGCAGCATCATTGGAGTTTCGACCAAGAAGCAGAACGGCAAGAACATCGAAACTGTCACAAAGCGTGAAATCTACTCACCACTACTCCTGGCCAACACTTCGCCCTTGCCGGACGACTTCATTCGCAACCGCCGTAAGATGAGATCCGTCACACCTCTCCTCCCTTGTCTGCGCGCGCTCTGGGACTTTGAACGCAACCACCACCATCTGCCTGATCAAAACTCCAAATCCGATCTGGCCGAGTTCACTCGCATGGCCACCAACAAGCTTAAGGAGCTCCAAATGCCAGTCGAGACCCTCACAGCCGAGTTCCTCCGCAGCTTCTTGCATAATATTGGCAGCGAGATTGTACCCACTGCTGCATTCGTTGGTGGCAGGTTGGCAGAGGACGTTATCAATGTGCTCGGCAAGCGCGAGCAACCCATCCAGAACTTTGTCATGTTCGATGGTGAGAACTTTGATGGACCCATCTACNNCCCCCTGAACACATTCCTGCAAGCCAACGGCCTGGGTGTTCCTCAGGTACAGCCTTCTGAGCTCGAGATGCAGCAGATGCAGAACGGACACAGCAATGGAGTGCAGATCGACAACGCTATCTCGACTGCACCTGCCAATGGCGAAAATGCCGTCCAAGGAGAGGCTGTTGACGCTATCGTCCTCGAGTAGAGATCATGGTCACATATTCATCGACCAAGTTTCAGACGATCTTTCAGGCTATATGACCTGATGTGTAAAACAGTAACGACAGCAACACTCTAATATCGACCGGAGCAAATGCAAGGGCATGAAGAGAGAACGGGCAAGTGACCAAGAACAGTACCTCCAGGATCAACCCTTGCTACACGGAAACGGAACTCACGCAGACGCAAAACACGGTAGTCAGTGGCTGGGTGTAGACAACAGACGAAAAGAAGGAGAGAAGCCGTCTTGGGCACGGGGAGGCTGTTACTCGAAAAGTTTTGGCTTTCTTCACTCTATCCTCATATTAATTCCCCCAAAGAAGGATCCATAGTCTACATGAACCGGATCTCAAAGCAGAGAATGGAAATTCTTGAAAACAAAACGAACGCCAGATGTGCTCCTCTCCCACATCGATATGCCAGTGGTGATTAATCATCTTCCTCGTGAACCTCTGTCCTTTTCCTCTGCAAGTTCAAACAGTGCCAGCAATGCTCAGCTCACGAATCTCCTGCAAGACCTGCTCAACTCTAGCATCCAAATTGCCATTGGCATACTGATCTCTGGTGTCGGGATCCAAGTACTGCTGCACCTGAGCCATTCTCGAGTAAGCCTCTGCACAGAAGCGCAACTGGATCTTGACGAGGGCCTCGAATGATGGATCAAGGTAAGGGACGCGGAGTTCGATAAGTTGGGGCAGTTCGTTGAAGAGCTGTTCATTGAGTTGTTCGTAGGCGGCGCGGGTCATTTCTGCTTCCTTTTCGGTGCGGGGCAGTTTGGTCACGTCCTTGTCGGGCTTTTCGGTCAGGCGTTTTACTTGGGCGCGGACGCGGTCGTAGTCGAGGAGTTTGTGGTTGCGCTTCTTTATNNGCCTGTTGGTAAGGGAAGTGGTTAGTTATGAGAAGTTCTCAAGGAGAGCTGAAAGGAGTCGAGACTTACACTCGTTGATGTCAGGAAAGTATGCGCAGAAGCGGTTGATGGGGTCAAGGACAGTAGAGCGGAAAGGACCATCCAAGGCCTTGATAGTCTCTGCATCCAGGTCTTCGACAGCCTGCTTGTAGCTGCGCGAGACACCATCATTGGCGCCGGCGTCTCCGTAGAAAGCGTCGATTGTCTCTGCAATGCGCATCTGCGAGGCAGTCATTGCGCGCAAGCTGTCCAGGTAACCCTTTGATTCCTTCTGGAGACGGGTGGCGGCGTTTTCCATGACTCTGTAGCGGCGTTCCTCGACTTCATAGCTGCGATCGTGGGTCTGCTCGACATGGCCGGTCTTGACCATGACCTGGGTGGCAGCCCTGTTGACGTTCTTCTTGAAGCCGGCCCACGACATGGCGACGGCTGACTTGATGGGTGATTTGGTGTTTGTGTCTGATTTGGCGAGAAGTCTGATCTAAGGAGAGAGATTTGCGTGAACCAGGGCAGTGTTAGGTGTGGCTTGTTTGTTCAGTGACTGTGGTATAGAGGGTCCAGCAACCACCGCGTTGTCTCTCCTCCGAGTAGAAGCCGCTGACGTTCCTCTTGTGAGGGCTTGCCGGTCCAGGGCATCTTGCCGATCTACCGACTTGGAGACGCTAGTCAGAGGTCACTACCGATGATCAGCCGCTATCGCCGTTATCACCTCGACGCCGAGTTGCATCTTTCTCTACGCTATGAGAAGACATACATTGCTTGCTGTGCTGCTCTTCAATGTCGTCGAAATTTTGTAGTGCATTATGCGCGCGCTCTGTAAGTCAGAGTGGTGCACGGCGAGCACTGACGCGCTTCTACAGTGCTGAAGCATCGCCAAGGGTCATCTTCTCCGGTATCCAGCCTACCGGGGTACCACATCTCGGCAACTATCTGGGTGCTATGCAGCAATGGGTCAAGCTACAAAATGAAGCCTCCTCCAACACCTCTTTGATATACTCGGTGGTAGATCTGCATGCTATCACTGTACATCAAAATCCTGATGCCTTGAGGACCTCCAAGCGAGAAATGCTGGCTGCTCTTCTTGCTGTTGGACTGGACCCCCAAAAGTGTACTATCTTTTTCCAGAGTGATGTAGGCCTAATCAACCCCAAGTGAGGCCATTTAGGAGAGCTTTTGGGCTGATGGGAAATGTAGGTACCTGCACATTCTGAACTCATGTGGATCTTGAGCTGTTCAGCATCTATGGGTTATCTCTCAAGAATGACACAGTGGAAGGTTGGTCTTCCATTTCCCTTTCCTGATATTTTCTCTACCTCTTCTTCTGTCATCTATCTTATTCGTTTCCGTACCTCTTTCCTAACATGTTCTNNGAAGAGTAAGCTCGACTTGGACGAGAATGCAAANCCCCTGGACCCTTCTACAAAGACAAAGTTGAAACTCGGCCTCTTCTCTTACCCCGTCCTTCAAGCGGCGGACATCCTGATTCATAGAGCCACACATGTACCAGTTGGCCATGACCAGTCTCAACATCTTGAGTTTGCACGAGAATGCGCTGCTGGCTTCAATCATCTGGCTGGCAGTAAAATTCTCGTACAGCCAGAGACACTACTTTGTAAGATATCCTCATCATCAGTTTACGTTGAGCTTAGGAGAACCGTGACAAGCGTATAACAATAGCTTTCAGGCTGACAGAAACAACATAGCNNCCCTGCAAAGCGTGTAATGGCTCTGGACCGACCAACGCACAAAATGTCAAAATCAGCACCAAACCCGAAATCACGCATCCTGATCACGGATTCATCTTCCGCCATCTCGAAAAAGCTGCGTGTGGCTCTCACTGACAGCATCGAAGGCGTGACATACGACCCCTCGACTCGTCCTGGAGTATCAAATCTGATCGAAATTGCTTTCAACCTCGATGGCTCGAATCACGGTGCGGCCAGTCCTGCAGAGTATGCTAAGGAGTTTGAGGGACTAAGTCTCAAGGCGTTGAAGGATAAGGTTGCTGAAGTAGTGGATGGACACCTGACGCCTATTCGTACGAGGTTCGAGGAGATCGTTGGCGGTGATGGAAAGATCATCGAAGAGGCAGCGCGGATTGGCGCTGAAAAGGCGAGAAAATCGGCCGAGTCGACCATGCATGCGGTCAAGCACGCAGTCGGCTTCTAGGGGCAGCGCACCACATGTATAGACGTGCCGTGCTCGAGATTCCATTGTGCTGACGACAGATGCGAAGAGAACAGCGTAATATCCACGCTCGGGGTATCGAACAATATAGACAACAATAATCATATCCACTCCACCCATCTCAGTCTTCGTCACTGTCCTCATCATCACTCTGCTCCATCTTCTTCCTCTTGTTGTTTTTGGCCTGTTGCTTCTGCACCACATCTCCCGCACCCTTGTGCTGGAAAACATAGCTTCTTGACGGCCTCTCTTCACCTTTCCAACCGCCGCCTCCGTCTATGTTGCCCAGAGTACGCGCATGAGCATATCCCGGATACGCGTCAGCCTGGAAACGGAAACTGCGCTGGACTTCCAAGCCAGAGTGACGAGCTAGATCGCGAATATTCCAGAGAGTGTATGGTTCGCCCTCGAACAGAGTAACAATGACAGTACCGTGAGGAGCCAATAGCGGTGCCACAGCCTTGAAGAACGAAACAAGCATTTCNNTAGATTGCAGAATCAGTCATCCACACATCATCCAGATAGGGTCATGCAACAACATACCTTGATTATACCTAACCTGCCTATTCACATCTGTACTCTTTCCACCCACATGAGGGAAGTTGAACAGCACTCTCTCCCACCCTCCAGCTTGTTTCTTGACTTCTTTTTGACCTAGTTTTGTTGCGTCTACGCCGTGTAACACTCTTTGCTCTTCTGCCTCTATCGCATCTTTGTTTTCCTGTGCTTGTGGGTATTTCTCCAATAACTCGGCCGCGGAGTCGTAGGTCGTGGCTAACAGTGCAGCGCATCCATGTGTGTCCACCAGACTTCTGCTGAAACTCAGGTCGCCGTCGCCAATCACTAGGATTCGGTCCAGAGCGTCGAAGGGAATGATGTGTTCTTGGTGTTGTTGCTGTTGCTTTTGTGCAGGTGATACGGTCATTTTCACGGCGGCAGGTTTGGCATGTTGCCGCGACTTGGACTGTTGGTGTTTCGGTCGCGAAGGTCCGTCTCGGACATTGAATTTTGAGCGTCCGCCATTGGACTTTTCGTTGTGCTCTTTGCGTTCTTGCAGCTTGCGGCGCTTGGACTTGCCCATGGTGTCGGTTGGTCGTCGTGTTCCAAGAAGAAAGTTTCTCTTGCGACTTGAAGATTGGAAGATTGATTGTCGGCACGTCATCCGAGAGATCGACAAGAGGGACGGGCCGCCTCCGCAGAGTGCATCGTCAAGCCTCGACATTCGAGACCTCTTTCCCTCTCTTCATCTACGCTTGACAAATTTATATCTCCGGCAGCTCATCATAGAAAATGGTGGGTCGTTTGAGGTCTATACATGGGGATACTTGAGTTTCGAGATGTCGCAACCAACACTGTTTGGCATCGCAGCAAGTATCCGCCGATGAATATATTCATCTTGCTCATCTGCGTAACTCTGTCATAGCTCCCTGAACAGTGGGCTGATCTCGTAGGGAACCTTCCATCATGACCTGATGCCAATATGTGAGAAGTTTCGACAGTCAAAGATATCTTACCTTTCAATTTTCTGATTCCTGTTCTCGGTTGAATCTCTCCCACCAGGCACAAGGACGGCTCTCTACAACATCACCATTATCATGCTGAGTCTTCGATCCCTCTATCTCTGGCTCTTCACTGTCAGCAACCTCACCATCCTCGCCTCAGCCTCACCAATCGACAATGCGATCTCTGCTCCCGAAGTCTCAACGACATCCATCGCTACTCCCCTCATCTCCACCTACACCCACAACCCAAACCTTCCCATTCACCCCCACAAACGCGAGTCCGGTCCGTTCTGCAAGCCCGTAAACCCAGGTCTACACAACTGTGGCTTGATGATGAAGGCCTGCGACATGTTCTACGACCAGTTCCCGTCTGACGATCGGAGGCAGCACAACCGAAACTTCATCTGCAAGAACAACTTGTGTATTCAGACGAAAGGCGATTGCTTTCACCATCATTGCGATTGGTGCAAGTGAGTGTGATGCCGACTTGAGAGATTGGATGGGCCTGTGGTGCTGGTGTTGTCTGCGAACTACAGGAGGCGGACTTCTAGAAACGTGTGGTAGCAGAGAACGTGCAGGGTAGTCAACATCTTTGTTCCGGGACACCGCCTTCTCTGACCTTCTCTCGATGACGAGCGATGAAAATGCACAACACTTCCAAGAAACAAGCGACATCCATCAGAAGGACGAATGTTACATCTCTATTGTCATACGTCTGTCTTGAAAGCAACTACGCATTTTTTTAGTCCATAATAGCCCTATGAATTGTACAAGAGACATGTCGCATTCGAGTGTTTGTTAAAGGATTTGATTTCGCTTTTTCATTCGTGGAGTCAGAAGCCAGGGTACCTCTCGACACTCCATGTCTACTCAAAGCTAATGCTATAGTGTTCCATTATCATTTTCAACAAACCCAGTGCTGAAACCTGCGTGCTTCTGAAGTATGCGCCTGATCATAGCGCTACAGGTGTGGTGGTTCATCCTATCTGATAGAATGGCAGCATATAACGCCACAGTAGGTGCACAAGCCGCGCATCCAAGTGTGTACGTTCAGATCCATTCCTTGAACCGACATGTGATGGGATATGGTTCTAGCAAAAGCAGGACACCAGGTTCCGACTATCCAAGATTGTCCGACCATCATTAAAACTGCTGTTCGTGGTGATACATCTCGTGTAGAGGAATTTCAGCAAGCATCAAGAGCCAAAATCTTCATGTCGCATTAGCTGACACGGGAAGGGCGCTGAAAGCAAACGTCTATCAACCAGCTTCCCGAGTCTGTATGACTCTTGCTGAATAAAGTCATCGACGTGTCTATCTCACCGAACATAAAACACCGCTTTCTAGAAGCAAGAAGCAACAAAGCGACCGAGAAAATAGCCAGGGTATCGTGGAATGGAGGAGTGGGTTTGAAAGGTCGATGAATAATATTTTGCGTGACAGAGTCTGCAAGAGTAGCTCATGCCAGGACGATGGGCATGTGATCTGCATGGCCGAATGCTTTGCCGCAAGATGGGCATTTCCTTGATCGGTTCGCGATGAGGTTTTGTACACAGCCTTGGCAGAAAGTATGACTGCACAGTTTGAGGACGGTGTTGCGCAGATTCGAGTTGCAAACGGGACAAATGGCAATTTTNNCTGTTTGCGATTAGTTCAAGATCGATCAATGCTGTAATGGTGCACTTACACGCCAGTCATCTGATTCAGACTCCCGTCCGGATCCCTTTTTCTTCATGTTGTCAAGAGATTTCTTGGTATCCTCCAAGCGGACCTTGACTTCTTCCAGCTCAACCTCGGCCTGTCGTTTCGCTGATGCTGCTGCTGAAGATGCAGCGTCCTTTGCAGTAACCAACTTCTTCATGTCGGTGATCTGTGTGCGAAGCTTCTCCAGAGTTATGTTTCCTTCGCTGAGTTTTTGCTGCATTGTTCGATTTTGCTGAGAAAGAGAAGTCAATGAATCCTTGGACTCGGAAACCTGCTTCTCCAAATTCATAATCAGAGATCTGCTGTTGTTCTCGGCGTCCTTCAGCTGAGTCACAATCTCGGAACTCTTTGCGTTCTGCGCCTTGAGGGTTCGTAGTTCGTTCTCGCGGGCCTCCTTCGCCTTCATTGCAGCAAAGTACTTTTGATCAGCTTTCGCCTTTTCAGCATTGATGCGTGTGCGCTGTTCTTCCCATTCTGCAATCTCGGATATTTTCCTCTCTGCCAGGCTCTTAGTCTTCTTCCATGCGGCTTCCATAGAGGGCAGTTCGTTGTTAAGCAGTAGATATTGGTTCTCCAGTGTCTTGAGTTTCGATCTCAATTCTTCGGTGGACATGCCTTCCAGAGCCTCGTCAGTAGAAGCAGCCGTGCTCTCTCCGATCTGTAGCTTGAGACGTTCGACTTCTGACTCCAGTGCAGCAACACGAGTCTCTCGGGCAGCTGCCAATTCTTTGATTGAATCCGATGCCACCTGGCTCTGTTCTTGCGATCCCTTACGGACAGAAAGTTCGGCTGATAGTTCATCTCTCGCGTTGCGAATACGGGCAAGATCAGATTCGGCGCGTGCTAGTTGACTTTCGAGATCGGTGGTGTTCGTCTGTGACTCCTCTTCCATGTTATTGCGGTAAGATGTTCTCTCGGCCTGCAGTCTTTGGGCTTCTTCGCGTAATTGCAAATTAGTAGCTTCGAGGTCATTGACACGTTTAATAACGTCTTCATGTTGGGATTTCAGCAGTTTGTAGAGGTCCGTTTTGGCATAATCCTCGTCAGATAGTGATGTGAGCCGGACCTTGGCGGAGGTCAATTCTTCAGTCAGCTGTTTGTTTTCGGCCTCGAGTTGTTCGGTTTGGAGCTTGCGTTTNNTCTCTGACGCAGCGAGAGCCTCCCTACGCGCGGTCTCTGCAGCTGCATGAACGGCACTGTCAACGTCACCGTTGGTCTCGACAGCATCGTTCTTGGTTGGGTTTCTTTCTGATGAAGAGCTGGACTCGGAAGCTCCGCCCATGGTTGCTTGACGCTCGAGCTTTTGTACTTGGGCACTCTTCGCGCGATCGAGTTTCTTTTCGGCAAGAAGGTAACGGTATGATGCCTGTTCCAAGCGTTCTGACAACTGGTCGCGCTCACCAATAATTCTCTGGCTTTCAATAACATGGGCTTTCTCGGCGGCCAACAGAGCGGCTAGTCTTTCTTGCAAACTCCTAACTTCTGGCTCGGCAGCAGGTAGTCTGCCAAAAACATCCTTGATGGCAGCCTTTATTTTAGAAGAGCGGTTCTTGAGGTGGGACTCGAATTGAGAGTGGTCGTCGAAGAGCAGAGATGAGCGGAACAATTCACCAGCCTCGGGTTCCTGATCTGAGACGAGGTCGCCGACCAGAATTCTAATTTCGTCGAGTAACTACACGATCGGCGGCGTCAGTGTCGAGATTCGTTGTATGGGGATGTGTCGGGAAATATTAACCTGGGTGAACCATGAGTCGACAATGCGCAAGTGGTCGTCATGGTGCTGAGAGCGCTTGGACAGGTCTTGGACCTGGGATTCGTAAAGGGCCTTTTCGCGCTTGTACTCCTTCATCTGGCGGAGGATGGCGTCTTTTGGAACNNGACTGTGGACAGTGTCAGTCGGAAGGGTCACGTGGAGGTGATTTGGGCAGGGGTGTGGACTCACCTCGACATCCTTCTCCTTCTCTGAGTCCATCCTCATCTGGGGCGCGTTCTGGGTGGTCTGGTGGCGCTTGCTGGGATAGATGTCGTCCGAGTCGGGCTGGATGGATCTCTTACGCTCGTCCATGGTGGGCTTGTGCGAGTGGACAGAGAGGTTGGTTGTGTCGGAGAGCGTCATGTCACGATCAGCTGGTGCGCGGCGGAGATGGCGACGCTGTAGCTGTCGTGGTGGCGCGGCGGCAGGAGGCAAGAGAGAAGTGAAGGCTGGAGTCGGCGAGAAGGAGAGGGAGTAACTTCGACAAGTTGAATGTTGCGTCGAAGACGGCCTTGGCGCTTTCCGCGTTCGGCGGCCGTCGATCAGAACTTGGACTTTCCAGCAAGGTTGCTTCCTTCCTCGACTCAAGTTCCTGCCCCGACTCACAACTTCTCAGATCCAGCACCCTCACCCGACTCGGACGCTCGTCGACTTGGACAAACAACTGCAAGAAATGCGCGCTTAGCCACCATGGCGCCCTTGACCAGTTCAGCCATCAGTGCGGAAACCCATCTAAACAAAAATCGCGACGCCCCTCACTAACGCGTCTGCCAGACAAGGGCAAGAAGCTCGCTCCCAAAGCTGCTGTCACCCGTCGTCGCCCTGCTGCTGCTGCTCAACCCGCCCAACCTGCCGCTACCACTCAGCCCTCGTCTGAGCAACCTGCTCCCGCTCTCGCACCCGAAGCCACTCCATCCACAATTGTTCCCGACACTGCTGCTGGCGCATCACGACCCAAAACATCCTCGACACGATCCGACCACCATGTACCGACCGCTCCTCTGCCCACCCCTCCCGCAACTCAGCAATCGACGACTCAGCCTACTCATGTCGTCGCTCAACGACCTGTCAGACAGCCCACACCACCTCAACCAACTTCCCTTCCTCACCATGTAGAGCCGTCGCCGCTGTCTCTTGCTCAGTCTGATGTATCGCACCGCCAAACAATTCCGTCTCCTTCTTCGCAACCCCTAGTCACTTCAACCCCGCCTGTAACTCAACCCGAACCACGACAATCCGATCCTCTTACACATCAAGCCTCTCCGCGTTCCCAGCAGTCATCCGCGCATGGTCCGCCCTCTCCCAACCAGCTGGCTGGCCAGNNAAACGCAAGCGTCCGACTCCTCCGCCTCCTGCACCATCCGAGGAATCCACTCTCCAACAACCTCCACCTGTCGTTGCTACTCAACAGGCAACCCCCACATTGGCATCTGATCCCGAAGCTGCTTTGATCAATACCCTCATCAGTCATCAAGAACAACCTCGAGCCCCTGTAGCCCAAATGCTGCCACCCGCCAACCCACCTGCCACAGCCCCGAAGCCTCGCGCAAAGCGACAAAGAAAGACTGCTACTACGACTCAACCACCAGCAGAGACANGACGACTCTTCTCAAGCCGCAGGCGGTGCCCAGGAAGACGTTTCGAACGCGACGCCCGCAACGAAGCCAAAGAAACCCAGAGCCCTAAGAGCCAAGCGCCCACCAAAATCGGTCGCAACAGTTATGGAAGACGAGGATGGAAGTGTTGTCGAGACAGAAGAGCCCGCACCTCGTCCTACTCCCAAGCCGAGAAAGCCTCGTGAAAAGAAGAAGCAAGTGCAGCAAGTCGAGGGTGAAGATGGCACAACTGTCCAGGATGACCCATTGGACGATCCAGAGAACCACGAAATCGATGTCACGGAAACGACGATGCTTGAACTTACCAAGGACAGAGGTCTGGGCAAAGTGTCAGAAAGAGAAATAAAGATGGCCGCCATAAACTGGGACGAGGTGCAAAAGAAGAGAGTGGCAGAAGCAGAAGCTATCCGAGCTGGTATAGATCCTACTACTCTTAACAATCAGCCGGCCGAAAATGCTGAAGCTGGTGACGGAGGCGAGGGCGAGAACACCGAAGAAACACCTCGATCAGCACCTGTGGTGACTGGACCCCGACTACGTCTGGATGCCGAGGGAAATCTGGTCGTGGACGAAGACAGTTTGCGTATTGATCGCCAAGCTCAAGCCGAGCGCAATGCCGAGAACCTGGTCGTTACCGAAAACGATGACTTGACAAAACGTGTCAACCAGATGAGCTGGATCAACGAACGTCGACGTGATCCTACTGATCGTGTGCCCTTCTTCAAGATGAAGTCTGACCCTTGGAGCGACGAGGAGACAGACCGCTTCTATGAAGCCCTTCGCATGTTTGGCACTGACTTTTTCATCATCTCGAAGATGTTCCCACCCAAGACTCGCCGTCAAATCAAGCTGAAGTTTGTTCGCGAAGAACGCCTGGATCCTGACCGCGTGAACCGCGTCTTGGCTGGTGAAGCAGTTCCTATGAACCTCGAGTCGTTCGCAGAAGCCACTGGTCAGGACCTTGGAGGTTTCAAGGACCCACGCGAGCTGGAAGAGGAATTGAGGGTCGAGGGCGAAGAGCAACGTGTGGAGATTGCTCGTAAGAAGAAGGAAATGGAAGAGGCGAAGGAGCAGAGAGATATCCAAATGGCCGCTAGAGAGAAGGACCAGGAAGAACGCGCAGCACAGAGACGCGAGAAGGCCGCTATGCGCCAGAACAAGCGCAGAGGAATCTTTGGCACTGGTACCTTTTGAGCGCGCATCTCTGCTTATGAGGTACATACTGTCATTACCTTGACTTGCTAACGATCACGAAGACACGCTATTATACGAGCAAACAAGAAGACACTCCACACATGCACAAAAGATGCTCGAAGTAGTAAAAAATTGTGGTGGCGTTATACTGTTTGCAGCTATAATATTGTAATCAGTATGATATGACGCTATCCAAGCAGAAAGGCATTCACACTCTGCAGCGTCGTCCGACTGGGATTAGCATCTGGCTTAGCCACCGAGATCCAACTGAGTTTCTGTTTAATGGTCTGCTTGTTGAGTCCATTAGGCGGTTCCTTGATCTCCTCGCCTGGTCTTATGTTCCCATCATCGGTAACGAACAAGCACAAGATTGCCAATGCGACACCCACGCCTTGATCCTTGCCGTTGACATCTGCAACCGCGATACGAGATGCTGGGGATGCAGAAAGTTGTGCTTTGACCGAGGCGATAAGGTTGGGTAGACTGTGTCGTAATTGTCGACTCCCTACTTTCCCATCTGCAAGAGTAAGATGCAAGTATCGTGTTTTCAGCTTTGATCGCAACACCTTGCTCTCTTTCGGCGATACCGTGATCACGATATCTGTTTCTTGTGCGCCTGTCTCTGCCGCATCTATCGTGCCAATCGCGACTCGCTTTCCGGACCCGATGCTAGTGAGCTGTGCCCCCTTGTTCCCGTCGCCTTGGGCCACCAAACCCGCAATCACTTCCTCGATCATGTCTTCGGGTGTGGCAAGCAGGGTCTCAATATGTTGCCAGAAGAGAGGGGCGGTCAGACCTTGAGCCCACGCTTCTGCGTCGTCTGCAGCGCCCTGAACGTATCCGGTCTCTGATGTCGATTCTGAGCCAGAGACGCGCGAAGATGCTGTGAGGAGAACGACTGGATGGAAAGAAGAAAACTCTGGAGGGGAAGCCGGAAGAGAAGATGTTGGCGTCACCCAAATTGGTCGTAATGGTTTGGTGAGCTTTTGGCGGATGGCCGAAAGATCGAGGTCTAATGTTTTGAGAGACTCGACGAAGCCAGATATGCGTGCAGCGATTTGGGCGTGCTCTGATGCTCCGACTACTGTCGGTGGCGTGGTAACCTCATGGCTCTCTGTCTGCTCGGGAAACAGAATGCGATTCATGACTGTTGTCCATATGGGTATCGTCTTTGACAAGGCATCAGGCATGCTCTTTCCTCGGCGTGTAGAGTCAACTATAATGCATCTGTTCCAAAATCAGATCACAAGTCATACTTTATTCATATCCAAGAAGCAACAAAACATACCNNCATCAAACTCTCCTATCGTCTCCAATACCTGCAGATTCAACCTCCTCAAACTGAAACTCCACTGTGCCATATGCCCATCCGTGCTCTTGAAATAGGCACTCTGTTTCTTCTGCTCTGGTGGGATATACCAGCTTCCGCATCTTTCGTTTGCTACCAAGGGCAATCCATAAGCTGAAGCTACCTCGGATACAAAGTGTGCATCTTGCTTGATCGAGCGAAGTCTGTTTGGTATCGATAATGTGCTTCTTTTGAGTTCTCCGAGGACTTTGTTGAAAGAGTTGTTGCTTGTGTTGTTGAAGATTAGGTCTGAGAGTTGAGGGTATGATGAGCTGCTCCCGACTTTATTGCCATGTTCTGTCATGACTTGATCCAGGAATTCTCTCTGGTGTTATGATGTAATGCTCAAGATTCGATTGTGCAGATGTCTGGTTCTTGAGTCGACCTCGTTGGTTGTGTCTTCTTGAAGGGATTCTGCTGTCAAAAGATACGGGCGTTTCTGGAATTGCTCGATCTCTTTTTCAGTCGTGGGAGTCTTTGAGAATGTTGTTATGTAAATATTCACTTGGTATAGTTTTATGCAAAACAAAGATGCCGCCTAGATGTTTAGCCGGCATTTAGCCGTTTGCATAATATCGAACCTCAGTCGGTAAGTAAACTCTTTTCATGTTAACAACCAATTGAACCACCGACAAAGGCATCTCGGAATGCCGGCTGTTGGATCCGATAAGTCCACAGGTTCTGAGACAAGGTTTCGTTTGTAAAGTCGCTGCGCACACTCAAAGAAAGCAAGGCGGTCTGAGAGTACTTACATGCGCCACCGAAGTATTCTGGAACACAACCAGCAGCTCAAAATTCTCCTTCGATAGCTACCAAGTTCGATCTGACCACAAAGCTGGATTTACTGTCAGTGTTGGTCTGATGCCACACAGTTTCACATCCTTACGAAGGATCTTCTGCACACGGGTATCTCTGTGGTCTTTCTGAGGATCGAAGAGAGCTTACTAAGCCTTTCCAGCTCGTAAATGACAGTATACTCGACCCAGTGTTTATATTGGAGATGCCTTTAGGCTCATTTCAAAGACGGGCATATCGAGCTACTCAATACCTATACTGCCGCTGAATTGCTGGTGCTCAATTTTCCAAGGTGTACTAGTCGAGTGCAACAGCCTCGTGCAAGGGGTTCAACACATATCGCTGCTGGTGAGCTTATCATTTGAAAGTACAGGCACATTGAACAACGCCTGCCAGAGCTTCTTGTCTTCTGGGGGCGACCGACATACCTAATCTGTTTGCGTGCCTTAGGGATTCTCTAAAACCTGAATGAAAGCCGGACACACAGAGTCAAGTGACACCGGTGCCTGCCACTGAATGCTGCTGTGGGTATCTCAAAGTTGGAACAGTCAGATGTGAACACCTCGTGCAGCAGATCCGATACACCACCTGTATACACTCGAGCCGGCGAGCTATCAAGTGGCATATAGCAGGCACATTGATACAATTCTTCCGGGCACCTGAAGACTTGAACTTGCATTTCAGGCAAAAGAGTATTTCGGTCTTGAAAGAAGGTTTCAGACCGCTCCCAGAGTCTTACCGTGTTGCTCACACACGATGACATCGTCGTCGAACGGACGGTTGTGTTTCACCTTCACTTCGCGGACGCTGTGTTGTCTCATCCTCACGTCCGTTCACAACAATATCCTCCGCGCTTCTTAAGTCTTTCACCACCATCACCATCTTTCCACACCCATCAATCAGATTTTACCACCACCTTTTCATCAAGACAACTACATCAGCAAGACCGAAATGGCTCCTTGGGATCATACTGAGGACCGTCAGCTCCTCCTCTCTGTTATCTCTGTTGCCCAAGTCAACCCCAACTGGGAGGAAGTTGCCAACCAGATGGGCAAGACCAAGGAGGCTGTTCGGTATGATCATCTTCACTACTGCTACGATCTTTGTCTCACGTGTCCCTCCAGCCAGCGCTTCGCCAAGCTCAAGAAGGAGGCCAGCGAGACCACTACCACCGCCACCGTTGCTGATGGTACCGCTGCTTCCGCTGCTGTCGCTACCCCCACTCCTCGCAAGCGTAAGACCAAGGTCAAGGCCAAGAAGGCTGCTTCGGATGACGACGATGACGATGAAGGCACCCCTCTGACCAAGAAGACCAAGAACTCCAAGAAGGTCGTCAAGCAAGAAGACGAGGACGAGGACGAGGACGAGGCTGAGGCTTAAAGGTAAGACCTCTTCACCACAAAATTAAGTGTCCATACTGACCATCTTCACAGGTTGTGCGACATCTTCCCTCTCAGTTACATGGCTCTAGCGCTGCTTCGATATGATGTTCCTCTGAACAGTCAATACCACGATGATTCTACTGTAAATCTCTACAGAATAGCTTCAATCCTGTTGACTCTGGAAGACAGTAGGAGGACATCCTCGTGTCCGACATTTCGAGTGTTCGTTTGAAAACCAGGTCCACAGTGTGCTCTGCTGTTCACTCTTCTCGTTCACTCGACCAACACGTCGACGATTAAGCGATCGTTCTCGGCGCCAGCCTTTTATTCCCTTCTTTGCTCTAATTTCTCTTCCTCATCCGCACACTCACATCACTCCATCCACCATCACCAACACTTTTGGATCCGCTCTCTTGCTTGTCCAACAACATATCTTTCCCACAACACCATCCACTACTATTCACTAATCCGATCTTCATCATGCCTACCGACTGGAAGAGCATTGAGAGCATGGAGCGCCTCGTCGCCGCCATCATCGCCTCTAGTTGCGGAAAGGTAAGTGACGAGATCATCACGTCTTCTCCCTTATCACTTCTAGTATTGACACACATACAGGTTGACAACCANGCAGTCGCTCGTTACTTCAACGAGACCTATGACGCTATTGAGAATCGCACTCGTGTCTACAAAAAGGCCGCACAGACTCTTGTTAAGGAAGCTGAGGACGCCGGCCGCATGGACATGAACATGAAGAAGTCCGCTGGTGGCAAGAAGACCACCGCCACCCCCAAGAANGGGCGGTTCTTCCACTCCCGACTGTAAGTTTTGTTTTTCAGCAACCATCGAATCTTCACCCATGCTGATGCGAATATAGCCGTCAAGTCCGGTCGCGTCACCAAGCGCGCCCCAATGACCCCATCCAAACTCAAGCGCGCCGTTAACTCTGACGACGAAGACGATGAGCCCATGGGCAATGCTGGCACCACTGCAGGTGCTGCCGACGAGGAAGTCTGATACTGCACTTGTCCGCCCGTCAGCACTTGCTTGAGAAGTCTCGTGTCACACTTCAAGCAAAAATCACGGAGGAGAAGGTTTCAGAGCGAGCAGACCTATATGATTAGGCCGGGTTCCGCATGACAAAGCCAGTAGCGAAAGGAGGACAGCAATCAAATTACCAGACCTCCAAAATCGTGTTTGCCTTTTTCTTTCAGTCGTGATATCGTGCATGCTGGTTGGTGGAATATGCAGTGAGACAAGCGCGCGTGATCGACAAAATGTTGCGTTTTTGATGGTGTCGGTGATGTTGATGCTGAATCTTACGAGGTTCCTGATACTTCGAACCGCGGGTTTAGTTTAGTGAGCTGAATGCATTCTCTCTTCGGCTTCCGTGTACTGCTTTCTTAGGCCATCGTGCTTTGATTCCGTGTTCTTTGTACTCGATATTGGCTAGTTGGTATGGCCATCTCAATATCCTTGCATCGGAGCCCGGGCACGATTATATAGCAGCGATATCACACTCCCAGATACAAATGGCTGCTGTAAAAGCATCTATCGGAATACAAGAACTTCTCAGATCCAGAGCTGTGCCCGCAGAAACCCCAATGAGAAACTGGCTCTCAGTGGACGTTGCTCTGTTTCTAAGAAATCTTGTGCATTTTTATAGTGTCATGTCGTGCTTGTATGGAGTGGACCGTGCTTTCCTGCAGTTGTGTTCCTGTCAGTGACCCTGATGTTGCTCTTTCCCAAGGATGGCTGAGCTCCCAGGAACACGCTTGGCGACGTAACCTGCTATAGAACTGCACAATGCTTATGAGAAGCAGAGAATCGTCCAGTGAAACCCCATGGTTCCATGGACTCTCTCTGGACATCATCTCTAGCTAGAATAGGACTGCGCCTTTTGATAGCGGCTCCAGAAGGATATGGTGTCCGTAGAGATTGTATGGCCGAAGTCGAATATGTGCTTGTTATCATGATGAGTACATTGATCTATAGAAAGGTGACTTGCCGCGCTATGCATACTACAGACACGCTGGCAATCCAACAGAAGCACATGAAGTCTATGCATCCTATGCACCTCCATGTGGACGAGGAGACCTTGTACCGCCAGGATCCAACAACAGATGTGGCTTGATGAAGCCTTCGTCGATCCTCGAGAATAAGGTACCTGCGTCTTCTGTGGTTGCGTTCATCAATTGACTAAACGCTCCGCGAGCAGTGAGGTGGCTTGATTCTGCCTGCCCTGCCTCCATAGCTCTGTCATCAGCGTATGGAGTATCTTCTTCACTCGCTGTGGGAAATGTATTTTGTAGCGGCGATCGTCTAGCTGATGGTGGCAAGTCGAGCCCTGATTCATCATCGTCAGACATATCTCCGTTCTGGTCTGGGTAAAGCAGACCTTGTTCAGCCGCGGCCTGCTCCCGTGCACTCCTGCTGCTTGCTCTTCTGCCGAGTCCGTCGCCGGGACGAATGGGAGGGCTACTGGCATTGCTAGTGCTGTACAGAGCTGCTCTATTCGACTTGCTCTCTGTACGTGGCCGGCCGTTAGCAACACTGGCCAGAGAAATGCCTCCGGCCAGACTCGGGCGTGGCATGTGTCCGAAACCGGCTCCACCTTTCTTAGTAAATGTTCCGTTGGATCCTGGAACCACTTCAATATCGAATTCATCATCACTGTCGATCTCTTCTACGACTCCAGTGCGGATCTCTAAGATCTCCAGCATGCGCGCCGTCGTGCCACCGAAGATGATGACGGTCAAGACTACCACAACCAGTACGGTAGCGCGGAGTGCAAATCCGTTGGGACCTTGTAAGCCAGCAGCCAGAGCGACACCAACAGCACCGCGCAGACCGGCCCAGTAAAGCATCATCTGGTGATTCTTGGGCAGGACGTCTGCTTCTTCACGACCAAGCTTGCGAGCTCTGTACCGGATGAAGTAGTTGATGGCTTTGGATAGCGGGAAGACAGCGCAGTACCGAGCAACACAGATTCCGACCACAGTGACAAGGATAAACAGAGGCTTGTATTCCAGTCCGGCTTCGGTGAAAAGGGAAAGACCCAAATAGATGAAGATAAAATTCTCGGACAGTTGAGCCATGACCTGGAAGATGAATTTCGTTGTGAGCTGAGTGCGGCGAGACATGTTGTGGTAAGCGTAGTGTTTCATGCAAATTCCGCAGAACAGGAGAGACACGATTCCGGACATGTGAATGGCGTTGGAGAAGAAGTAGCATGCATACGCGATGAGAACGACGAGACAGCTCTCGATCTTGGGGAACCGTCTGACCAGGGTATACTTGAGTAACAGACTCGTGCCGATGCCGACGACCAAGCCAATCATCAGACTGCCAAAGAAGACCAGCAAGAAGACGCCAATACTCTCGAACAGACTCAAGATGGTCAAATGGCCTTTGGCAGCGCCTTCTCTGTACTTCTGAGCAGTCTCGAACAGCACAATGGCAATAGCGTCGTTAAGGATCGACTCTCCGAAGATGACAGTGTAGAGTTGTGGGTCAACTTTATAGGTGTTGAAGATGGCAAGAATGGTGACAGGGTCGGTAGCCGAGAGGGTTGCGCCGACAGAGATGGCCTCGACAAAGGTAATGTCTAAGCCCTCGAGGGGAATGCGGGTCCATACGTAGAGAATGAGACCCAAGACCATGGCGGAGATGAAGGTGCCAGCGAAGGCAAAGGTAAGGATGGTTCCAATGTTGCGGAAGAAGTTGCCTTGGTGCAGTTCATAGCCCGAGGCCAGGATGATGGGTGGCAGAAGGAGGTTGAAGAAGAATTGGTAGTCGAAGCTGACAGCGCCGAGTACGGATTGGGCAGCGGTGAGACGAAGGATCAAGCCAATGACCATTCCNNTAGAAGATTCTTAGCGGACGATATCTCGACGTAGGGCGGTATGTGAGAGGATACCTGCAAAGATGGACAAGACGGTCTCGTGTACGGCCTGGATCTTCCTCGTCTGCAGCATGTAACTGGTAAACAGGGCGACGATGAGCAGCATGATCAGGATGAAGAGCGACCATGATGCAAAGATTTCTTTCTGGCCAGCCTCGGGCTCTGTCGCGTCGTGTCAGTTGTCTTGGATGGTGGAGCGGGTGGTGGAAGGATGAGTACCATCTGGGTCGGCGTCTGCAGCCTCGCGTTCTGGGGGGTCGTTGTCAGCATACGATCTGGATAATCAAAAGGAATAGACGGGCGTACTGAGGAGCTCAAAGACGGTGTCGCGCAAGATGGAAGCCATAGTGTCGTATACGGTGGTGGGGGCAGGTCAACTGCCTGTGGAGATTGTTATCGCATACGCATATACGGAGGTTTAAGTGGCTAGGCACGGTCGACTCGCACTCGGGTGCAAAAGGCTAAGAGGAGAACCCGACAGCACAGCGTGGGTGGTGATGGTAGTATATCTAAAAGGCAGCTCCCTTTCTGCCTGGCACAGCACGGCACAGCTTCCACTCTGGAACAAGTCGGAGCACGGACGGCCATGATGAGACGGGAGAGCGTCGCGCGTCACGTCTCCACAAGAAGGTTGTCTCGGCCCGCTGCTGATCTAGCCACTCTCCAACAGTGACCCTGTCCTCCAAGGCCATGGATCCTGAATCTAGAGATACGTCACCCTTACCACAAAAGACGTGGCCGCGGTGGGACAAGGCATATGCCTGTTGAGCCGCCAGTGTTATGTACGAGTACACAAACGACTGTATGGGCTGTGGCCCCTGGACAAGCCAAGTCTTGCCCGAAAGTCTTTCCTGACACCGCCGGGAGACGCTAGCCAACTCTCCCGCTATCATTCGACCCTCCCTACCAACCTGCTCGCCCACCTGCACTCGTGATCATCTTCCTGCGACTACAGTCATGCTGCTTGTTGCCGACTCTCTTGCCTATTAGTCGTCCCTGCCTTGCGACACTTTTGTCCTCCGCGACAAGCCAAAGCAACCCGACACAAGCCTTTGTCCGTCTAGAGCCCATGTGAATAAGGACCCCGCAATCTGATAAACATCAACAACCATCACCACCCTTGACCGCCTCTGTCGACCCATGTCGAACAACAGACCTCTTGCCTCGCCTCGTCCGAGAGGCATTCTCAAAAATGCTTCCTACCATCGCGACTCGTACGATGCCCGGGCAAGCCCTTCCTTGGACATACAGAAAGAGCAGGAGGACCAGGATGAAACCTCTCCCCTGATAGCACCAAGACGTGAAAGTCTCGAGTCTGCACTCACCATCTCGTCCATGCCCTCTCCTGAGGACTCGGACAACTGGAACGACATCCACACCGAAGAGACCAAGAGCCAATGGTACCTGATTCTCTTGACTCTGTCAATCGGTGGCCTCCAGATCGCCTGGTCTGTTGAGCTCTCCAACGGCTCGGTGTGTTCAGCAATACCCCGCCTGATAGCCTTCATAACTGACCTTCCGACANNGCCATATCTACTCAGCTTGGGCATTAGCAAGTCTCTTCTCGCGTTCGTCTGGATCGCTGGCCCGTTGTCTGGTACATTGGTCCAGCCTTATGTCGGCATCAAGAGCGATAGATGTCGCTCGCCGTGGGGAAAGAGAAGGCCATTCATTGTTGGAGGTGCTCTCGCGACCATCATCTCTCTCGTTCTGCTGGCATGGACCAAAGAGATTGTGCGAAACTTCTTTGCTCTCTTCAAAGTCGGCGCCGAGTCCCAGACTGTCCACGTCGTCTCGATCGTGTGGGCCGTGAGCTTCATCTATATTCTTGACTTCTCCATCAACACCAGTACGTCTTGATCGTTGTCGCTGTAGAACACTCAACTGACGATGTTCTCTNNCACAGTCCAAGCTGCCATTCGCGCCTTCATAGTAGACAACGCACCGACTCATCAGCAAAACGATGCCAATGCATGGGCCTCACGCATGTCTGGCTTCGGCAACATCCTGGGCTATCTCTCCGGCTACGTCAACTTGCCCAAGTATCTGGGCTTCTTTGGAAACACGCAGTTCAAGGTCCTCTGTGTCATCGCAGTATTGGCCATGTCAATCACGGTCGGCATATCCTGTGTCACCATCAAGGAACGAGACCCTAGGCTCGAGGGAACCCCGCCACCCCAGAAAGGAGGTGTTTTGTCTTTCTTTGTCGAGCTCTATCGTTCTATGAAGCGTCTGCCTCCGCAAGTCAGAAAGGTTTGCGCCGTTCAGTTCTTTGCCTGGATCGGCTGGTTTCCCTTCCTGTTCTACATCACCACCTACATTGGCGAGATCTATGTTGAGCCATACTTCACTGAGAACCCGCATATGTCACCCAAGGAGATTGACGCCACCTGGGAGCGTGCAACTCGTATCGGCACCTTTGCGCTGTTGATCTTTGCCTTCACCAACTTGGCTGCTGCAGTTGTTTTGCCCTTATTGATTGTTCCTGGTTTTGAGCCTCCGTCGCCCCAACCTCATACTCCGCTTACTCCTCGTGCCTTTACTCCTACTACACCTCGCTCCATGACCGGTAGCGATTACTTCGCGTACACTCCACAACACTCTACGAGCAAGCTCAATCTGGTTGAGCCCAACCGTTGGGAGCGAATCAAGAGTCGTATGCCATCTGTACAGATGAGTACCTTTACACTTCGCCGGGCTTGGATCCTCTCGCACTTGTTATTTGCCGGCGCTACATTCTTGACCTTCTTCGTCCACGACACGACTACAGCTACCGTGCTCGTTGCTTTCATTGGAATCCCGTGGGCATTGAGTAATTGGGCTCCTTTTGCCCTCATTGCTGCCGAGATCTCCAAGCGAGAGGCCATTCGTCGTAATGAGATACCTGCTCCAGCCACTGCTGAGGGTCAGGCTCTGGCCAACGGTGATGACCCGTCTCAGGGTGCTGACCAGGCTGGAGTCATTCTTGGTATCCACAACGTCGCCATCGCTGCACCACAAGTCATTGCGACGCTCGTGTCGAGCGCCATCTTCAAACTTTTGCAAAAGCCTCGTGGAACGCCTGGCGATGACAGTGTTGCCTGGGTCTTGAGATTTGGTGGCTTGGCTGCACTTGTCGCAGCTTACTTGACCACACGCATTGCAGAAGAAGGCGAGGAGGAGGAACAATTGTAGGTTGCGCACTCGGCTATACCAACAAGACTCTTCAGTCAGGAATTCGCGTCATTGTTTCATGGGCGTTGGTTTGTTTGTTTTTGTGATACCATTTCCTCGATTCTACTCTATTCCCTACCGCTCGTACCACCAATCCCCTCAGAAATACATAGCACACCACACGAAGGAATGATGCATGAATATTCAAGATTATCATGATCGTTCTTCCTCTAAAGTATCGACCATGTAGCAAAGTGCGTTTCCAGGGCCCATTCACGACATAAAGTCAAGAATACTGGTACGACAAGACTTGTCCGACCTACTGCATCTCTGGATTCGAGAGACGAGTTCTTGTTGTGATCTCGATCATCACTTTGAACTCCTCGCTAGTGATCCACACTTGAATGTCAACTTTGACTCAGTGCTGACCTGCACGTCTCTCTTTTGTGTCTCGGGTTGATCCTGCTTCACTTGTAGCCGATCAGATTCATACGTCGACGATTCGACGGCTCCAATCTTGCACTGCACCTCTCACTCTGTTCCAACTCGACTCGATCTCTCTGCTCACCTACTTTCCTCCTCTGCTCACACTCTTCTTTCTGCGTCCTCAATCCCTCCTTTAAATCTCCTCCACTCCTTCTCTAACTCTTCTTCCACTTCCATCCTACTCAACCTTTATCGAACCTTCATCAACACTTCTTGTCTTCTAGACACACTCACCTCAACGCTTCTGGTCTTCAAGACACACCCACACCAACACGTCAACTTCACGCGATCTCTTCATCGACGCGCACCTTACCTCTTGATCCTTCATTTCAACTACACAACAAAGAACATCAGCAACATGGTTGTCAAGTGGAGCAGTGAGAAGGATCAGTTCATCCTGACCCACATTCTCGAAGACAAGAACATCAAGATCACCACCGATGTCCTCGACGCCATGATCACTGCCTGGCGTAAGTATCTTCTCTCTTTCCTCACTCTTTGGTTCATCCTTCAGACTTTCTTCCTTCGATCATCGTGCCTTCTTTCTTGATCTTGTTACTCTTCTTCCTTGTCACTCTGTTTTATCTTGACCCACTCACCCAACAACTTNTCACCCTCATGTTCACCTGCACGATTCCAACTCAGCCCTCCACACTCCACCATTGAGATGCCGACTAACCAATCTCAGCCGCTGCCTTCGGCCCTCCCCCCCACCAGAAAGGCCTTCACCGAACACTTCTCCAAGATCCGCAAGAACAGCAAAGTCTTCACCAACGGCGGCGCCTCTGCCCCTTCCACCCCCGCCACCACAATCGCCAGAAAGAGAAAGACTCCCGCCACAAAGACACCTGCCAAACGCAGAAAGGCCAACATTACCTCCGACTCGGAACCCTCTGACGATGAGGCTCCTC
The DNA here is from genome assembly GCA_903819635.1 of Aureobasidium vineae. Taxonomy (NCBI): domain Eukaryota; kingdom Fungi; phylum Ascomycota; class Dothideomycetes; order Dothideales; family Saccotheciaceae; genus Aureobasidium; species Aureobasidium vineae. The sequence goes on from CAIJEN010000005.1 coordinate 1,249,884, forward strand.
CCACCAAGACCCCCGCCAAGCGCAGAAAGAATGTCACTGCTGATGAAGACTCTGATAACGATATGAAAAAGGAGATTGCGGAGTTGGGCGTCAAGGTCAAGGATGAACCTGTTGATGAGGAGGAGAGTCCCAGCAAGAAACCTGCTCGTCGCGGAAAGGAGAGTGTGCAGTATGCTGAGAGCGATGATGGCGAGGTCAGCCACCCTGAGTATGCTGATGAGTATGTTGACCAGGAGGTTGTTGCTGCCATGAGCGCTTACCTCGAGACTCCTGACTCTGAAGATGACGCTGAGGTTTGAGAGAGATTGCCTTCGAAATTGATCAGAGACTCCTTCCAGCAGCAAGGAAGAAGGGGCAACTGCTGCAGAAGGAAAGATGAGCGATGTACAAATAGCATAAGGGATATGCACAAGACGAGGCAGAGCAGAGCCCGGGCTTATATCAAAAACCGATTAATACCTTCGGAACGATAGACTAGCCATGACTCAGATCATGTGCGCTCTTCCGTACTCCTTCATGATCTCCTTGACCCTCTTCAGAGGCAGCGCTTCTACCCTGTGTCCCTCGACTCCCTGCATCGTCTCTGCTATGAACAAACAATTGTAGATTGCTTCTTCCACACACTCTGCGGTAGCCTCAAACAAGGAAGACAACGCCGAATCTTCCACAGCCTTGACTTCTTCGATCATTGTTTTACTTTCACCCTCTGGCGGCCGAGGTTGGTTGACGGGAATCTCATTGCCGGTCGAGAAGGCCAGGAATATTTCGCCGGACATGTTGTGCCCAATACCGCCAACTCAAGATAGTCCGACAGTAGCCCGTTTGGCAATTCGAGTGAGTTGATGAGGTAGCAACGGTGCATCTGTGGCGATAACGACAATGATACTGCCATCTTTCTCCTCCTTGGCCTTCTCCAGCTCTTTCTTTACCTTCTTCCTTGCTTCATCTTTCTGTGCCTCATCAGCCAGTATTCGACCAATGGGTATGCCTGCAATACGTAAATCCTTCATGGCTCTATAGTTTGCCTGAACCATGCAAGCGACTGTGAAGGTCTCATCTCGATGAGAAATTTTGATTCGTCGACTCGAAGATCCATTGCCACCTTTGAAACCATGACAGATCATACCGTTGCCACCTCCTGCATTGCCTTCCTAGACTGCCACACCTGTCTCTACTCTATGCAAGCCCTCGACTACATGCTTGGGCGTAACTGCGAAGGAGGCACAATCATGCAGATATCCATCAGATGTCTCTGCAACCACAGGCAATGCCATAAACGACCTGCCGACAGTCTCGACACCGTATTGGAGAATCCCTTGATGAGCAGCTCCAATGCCAAAAGTACCGGTCAAGACGATAGGCGAGCACAACAGTCCACCCTCCGCGATGAGGTGGCTTCTGGTCATTTCGCCGTAGCCATTGAAGCTGAAAAGACCGGCATAGCAGGCTTTGTGGAACCAGTCCTTGCGTGGGATAATGCATGTGACTCCAGTGTTGATGCTTCCGTCCAAAGACGTGATCTCTTGAGTCGAGATTGCGATGCCAGGCACGTCAGTCAAAGAATTCAGGGGTCCTGGAAGGTGGTCACCGAGGAAGAGGTCTGGTAGGAGGGTACGGATGCGCATGCGAGGCTCTGAGGCCAATAGCCAGGGCCGCTGTTTCTTGACCATTTCTTAGAAAGAAGACACAATTACTCTGATTTGTGTTCAAGACGAATTATGAGAGGAAAGGGACATGGCCGACGGAGAGTGTCTTCTAATCGTACTGATTAGGCAGCAACATTGGGACCAAGGCAGCAATATGTGTAACCAGCCATGATGATCGTAGAATATAGTATTTGAAGCGTCATTAATATGCTGTAGTATGCACAATCAATTACTGTTCAATCGTGTTCAAGACTTGATGATTGTGCATCCATTTGCAGATGGCAACCCTGTCCTTGTCGAGAGATGTCCGCCAAAAGAGATCAGGTTTGGAGTGCTTCAGTGCCCGGACTTGGACGAAGCAGGTTGCGCAAGATTCTGAGATAGCATTGTATACCATGGACAGCGATGAAAGCAAAAAGGACTTGTTGACCTGAGCAAAAGTGTGAAGTGTGAGCATCCTCTCCAGGCAATCGCATCGGGCAAGAACGATCGACCTCCGCCCCGCGAGCGCGTCACAGCTTCAAGACGCGCTTTCCACAATCGCGTGTCAGCCGCGAGCATTCCAGCTTGTCCTTGCCTTGTACTGTACATATTCTTCCACCAACATTTGTACATCGCCATACCGCAGCCCATGCCTCGAACGCGCAATCGCGCCAGTGCTGCGCAGGACAAGGTCGTCGCCGAAGAGTCCGTCGTTGAGGAAGCACCTGCCGAACAAGAGGAAGAGGAGGAGCATCAGAGCATCGAGGGTGCCCCAAGGCCGCTGGACTTCAACGAGTCGCTGACATGGCGCGCCGGCAAGCCTATCGCCGTCGCCGAACTACTACGCCGTCTGAGGACTCTGCACACCGAGCTGAGCCAGCTGGACCAAGAAGATGCACACCGCGACTCTCTCGTGCCTGTCGCGCAAGAGCTGGCCCACCGCAATCTGCTCGAGCATCGCGATCGCGGTGTCAGGGCCTGGTCTGCACTATGTATCGTTGAGATGTTCAAGCTGTTGGCTCCCGATGCCCCGTTCAAGGCCGCCCAATTGAACCAGATCTTCTCTCTCATCATCACTCAAGTCCTGCCTGCCCTCGGCAACCCACAAGACCCCTACAACGAACAACACCTTTCCATCATTCGATCGCTGGATGAGGTCAAGAGTATTGTACTGCTCACCGACATTCCCGGTGCTGATGGTCTACTGTACAAGCTGTTCACAGGCGCCTTCGACATCTTCGCAGATACGTCCAAGAATGTCAAGGCCGAAGAGCTGGGAAAGAACGTCGAGCACCACGTCACAAGTCTGCTCGTTACTGTTGTGGACGAGAGCCCTTCACTGCCTAACGACGTTGTCGATATCATACTGGCACAGTTCCTCCGTCTTGACCCTACTACCTTCCCTCTCCAGCTCAACAAAGCCGCTCTCGAATCCTCGCGTCCCTTTCATCTTCAGTTGCCTCCGCCCGCATACAATATGGCANNAAAAAACATCTGCAGCTCGTGTCCTGACAAGATGTCCCGCATGGTTGCACACTACTTCAATTCCATTATTGCCGACCTCTCGGATGGTATCGACGGTTCAAGCTCAAGAAAGTATACGTCTCGAAGACGATCTGGCGCAGACGACGAGGACGAGGACGAGGATGACAACAATCGTGACGCTCAGCCTGCAGGTCCGTCTGCAGATGAGCTCAAGTCATTGGAGAAGGCCCACAGGCTGTTGCGCGAGCTCTGGAGATCTGCCGCACTGGTCATACAGAACATTGTTCCACAAATTGAATCCGAACTCGGTGCGGAGAACGTGGATATAAGATTCCTGGCCACCGAGACAGTTGGCGATTTGATCTCTGGCATTGGCGCAGCAGGACCTCCCGCTCCAGTCGCGCTCGATCCTGCAGCCTACCCTTCGCAAAGCATTGATCCATCTTCAGTCTACTCTAGAACATACAACTTCCTCACCACTCCAGCGGCTCCTCACGCCTTTTCCTCGGTCCACGCCTCTACATACCAAGGCTTCCTCAATCGTCGCAATGACAAATCCCCTCGAGTTCGTTCTATCTGGGTGACTTGTGCGGGTCGTATTCTGGCCACTTCTGCTGGCGGCGTTGGCCTTGACCCAAATGAGGAGAGTGCTCTGCTCAGATACATCTCCGACATGCTTGTTGATACCGATGAGCATGTTCGCCTTGCTGCTGTCCAGGCTATCGGTCGCTGTGATTTCGAGACCATTGTGCAACGCATCGGTTCGAGCGGTGGTGTCACTACTCCTGATTCTGTACTGTCAAACCTGGCCGACAGAATCAAAGACCGCAAGCATAGCGTCCGTGCTGAGGCCATGTCTCTACTCGGTCGAATCTGGGGTGTTGCTGCAGGTGCTATCACTGAGGGAAATGACAGAGTCCGTATGCTTCTTGGTGCAATTCCTTCGCGCATCTTTGACGCCATCTACATCAACGACCGCGAGATCACCGCGCTGGTGCAACAAGTCCTTTACGATTCACTGCTGCCGCTTAGCTTCCCTCCTATCAAGGCCAAACCTACCTCCAACGGCGATTCACAACGTGTCAGGGACAGTCAAGTACCGGCTTCGCAAGTCGAGAAGACACCCACCCCAGACGCCATTCGTGCTGAGCGAATTTTGGTTTTGGTTCGGGACCTCGAGCAGAAGGCGAAGACGGTGTTCTTCACGTTCCAGGCTAGACAAGCTAAAAGGGCGCAATATCTAGAAGCGTTCCTCAAACGTTGCGAAGATTACAATGGAGGTGTCAATGCAAAGAACGGCAAAGAAGGAAGTGGTTCACTGTCAAAATTGATCGAGTTCTTTGCGCGAGAACGTCCCGAACCCCTTGTGGCCAATGAGCATCTCTGGAAGTTTGCTAAAAAGCACGACAGGAGGTGCTACCAGCTTATTCGATTCGCAGTCAATCCTGATAGCGAGTACAAGAAGGTCGTCAACGCCATCAAAGAACTGACAAAACGTGTTGAAGAACAACCTGGTCATCTTCCAGCGATCTTGACAACCATTCTTCCTGTAATTCACCAAGCCAGTGTATTGGTTTACAGCAAGAGTCATGTCCCTACAATTGTTGACGTTTCACGTACTGAGGACAAGGGTCTTGGTTCGTCTGCACACGAAGTGCTCAGAGAGATCTCAACCCATAATCCTGAGGTCTTCAAAGCACATGTGCGCAGTTTGTGCACCACGCTCCAAGAGCAAGTACCATCGAAAGACAGGCCAACCGATTCTGGAGTTGTCGAAACTCTGAAAGCGTGTGCAGGCTTTGCACAGAGGTTCCCTCAGGAGATCCCTCGCGAGCGTGCCTTTTTACAAGCTATGGTCCAATTTGCCCTTAACGGAAACCCGCCAATAGCTGCAAAGCATGCGGTTTCTGTCATTGTTGCCGCAGATGAGAAAAAGGACATGTACGTCAAAGACATTGTCACTAAGTGTGTGCAAGGCTTTGAATACGGTCAAGATGGCTACCTCTCTAAGCTGGCAGCACTCAGTCAACTTATGCTCCTGTCTGCAAAGGACACAGAAGATGAACATGATAATATCTTGGAAATCGCTATCCAGAAGGTGCTCCTGCAAGTACGAACAGAAGCCAAGCCAGACGACGTCGAATGGCAAGAAGAACCAGACGATGAGTGTGAAGCCAAGATTTGGGCTCTCAAGATTCTAGCGAACCGACTCAGATCTTTTGCTGTGTCTATAGCCGACAATGAGATGGGATCTGTGGTCACAGAACATGCACTTCCAGTGTTCAAGTTGTTGCACCGGATTATTGATAAAGACGGAGAGTTGTCCAAGACCCAGGACGAAACTCCGAAGCCTCATCGTGCGCGCCTGCGATTAAGTGCCGCTGTTCTGCTACTCAAGCTGTGCAGCGCACACAAAAGATTCGATGCACTACTAGAGCCCAAGGATTTCAACCGTCTCATCGTCATCGCTCAAGACCCCTTGCCCGAGGTCCGCTCTGCTTTCGTCGATGCCATCAAGAAGTATCTCGGCCAAGGTAGACTACCTCATCGCTTCTACACTCTAGTCTTTGTCTATGCTTTCGAGCCAAACGTACCCATCAAGAACGCAGCCTCAACATGGCTCAAGGGGCGCGCTGCAGCATTTGCCAAATCAAACGAGACTGTAATGGAGACCAGTTTCGCGCGCTTCATCAGTGTCCTCGCTCATCACCCAGATTTTTCAACGGAGGCAGATAACTTGCAGGACTTTATTGACTACATGATGTTCTATCTCAAGGCTGTTGCTACGCCGGCGAACATCACCCTGATATACCATGTCGCTCAGAGGATGAAGTCTGTTCGGGACGGCATTGATGAGAAGAAGAGCGACAACCTTTACTGTCTGTCCGATATCGCGCAAGCTGTTATCCGCAGATACCAGGAGCTACAGGGTTGGTCGCTGCCAGTATGGTCTGGCAAAGCCCGTCTCCCTGCCGGTCTCTTTGCGTCCCTACCCAATCATGCAGTGGCGCAAGAGATTGCTGACAAGCAGTATGTGCCGGAAGCGCTGATGGACAAGATTGAAGATCTGGTCAGAGATCGTCTGCGTACCAAGAAGCGCAAGTCTGAGAGCACAAGCACACAAGCCAAGAAGCGTGCCAGAGCAAGCGAGGGCAAGTCTTCCAAGGCAACGACGAGCAAGAAAGCCAAGAGCGTCAAGACGCCCAAGAAGAGGAGAGCCTCCAATGCCACGGCCTCTGCGCCAGCGAGCGAGATTCGCCGCAGCTCGCGCAAGTCTGGAGCGAAGAGCTATCTCGAGCAGAGTGACAGTGATGAAGAAGCCGATGGACTCGACGACGCCGACGAAGACGATAGCAATGACGAGGAAAGCGACGCCGAAGACCAAGAGATGGATGATGTAGAAGAGCAGGAGGTAGAGCAGCCAGAACAAGCAGAAGCTGGAACTGATAAAGCCGAAGAAGAAGCAGTCGAGCTCGAAGAAGAGGCCGAAGTACCCACCCCAGAGCCAGTACCTCAATCGAGACGCTCGGGTCGTGCTGCCGTCAAAGGCAAGAAAGCCACTCCAGCTCCTGCTCCCAAGAGGTCGAGTCGAAGAAAGAAGAATGGCGCTGCCAGTGACTCGGAGTTGAGCGATGCACCGTCAGACGTGGAGTAGTGGAATCAAGTTGCATGGCTTTTTAATCATTGTCTTTGTTGAAACATGAATATTGCTTTCTTATTTGCAGCCTTAGCGGCGGGCGTTTTCTTTTTCAGCATGTTTCAATCCGTTCTTATCATCATGTATAGCAACCAGTATCCAAACACAGAATCAAATCACACGTACGACTATCCTCGTATCAAGTCTCGTGCAACATCATGCACACAATGTAAAGCGATCACAATAAAGAGCCAGTGGGATATAATCGTGATTAAATAGTGTAAAATTGATAAGTGGGTATCTAGTCTTTTTCGACAAAACAGCAAAACAAAGTCGTTATAGTATTACAAGAGAGTCCTTTAGTTTTCCAAATCTAAACAGACTGTCTATTGGACGCGCTCGACTTAACCGAAGCGCCGGCCATCGAGTTGTTTCTGCTGGGGCCGTAAATGGCCGAAGCTCTTCTTCCACCGTGTTCCTCACGAGCAGAAGAAAGTTGCTGAGCGAAGGGAGAACGCTTACGGAGAACAGGTCCTTTCCAGTAGATGACGTAGACTGAAACGACAAGGAGGAGCGCAATACAAGCCAGGATGGTCGAAGCGTATTCCAAGTGGTGTTCACCACCGATGTTAGTGTAGAAGGGGGTGGCGGGTACAGTCAGAACACCAGCAAGGAAGTCACGAGACCATCCGTTACCACCAGTGGCAGAGGCTGAGTAAGGACCGTAGGCGCAGATCATGTAGTCGATGGTGGCCATGTAGATCGAGTAGTTGGCAATGCCGATAACTGCACTGAAAATCATGGAGCCAATCCAGTGAATTGGAGGTCCTCCACTGGTCCATGCGAAGCCAATCAGACCGATAGGAAGGCAGGGTACAGTGTAGAGCAGCCACCAGAGGCGCGATTCGTACTGGGCGTGTTCGTCGTTGGGGTTCTCGCGACGCTGTCTTTTGTTACGAGCGATGGCGGGGAAGAATGAGAACCATGCAATAAAGTATCCGATGAGAAGAGGCAAGAAAGCAAGACCGACTTGGTAGGCAGAGAAGCCCCATTGGTCGTAGACGAGAGCGTACGACTGAAGGAACATGAAGATCAGGGCGTCACTGAAACCAGAAAGAAGCGAGAGTGTGAGGACAATGGGCTCAGTCAGGAACATCTTGAAAGGTCGAATCCAGGTCTGGATAATCTCCTTGGCAGAGAAGCGGTCCTTCCAGGGGATCAACTCAGTAGGACCATAGACGTTTGTCTCACCAGCCTTGCGACGTCTCTTAGCGATCTTGTTCAACATAATACTGGTTCTGGTTTCGGGGACGAGGAAGAAGTGGAGAGCTTGGACAAATCCACCGAAGATAAGTTGAATCCAGATGTTCCATCGNNCCTAGCATATGTTAGTGGACAGGACTTGTTGCATTCATCAACGTGGGACATACCATGCAGCGTATTGCTCGACGAACCCACCAACGACGGGACCGAGAACGGAACCACCGACCGAAGAGAAGACGATGAAAGCGACAGCGTACTGCTGCTCGTCGGCCTCCCACATGTCGGCAACCATACCGAGAGTGACCGAACCACCAGCAGAAGACAAACCACCAAGGGCACGACCGGCCATGACGGTTCCAAAGTTTTGTGCGAGAGCGACAGGGAGCTGCCAGATATTGACAAGGAACAAACTGAGCTGGAGGATAGGCCATCTTCCGAGCTCCTCGGACCAGGGTGCCCAAAGCTCACAACCAAAGGCATAGAGGACGAGGAAGATCATAGCACCACAACGAGCAGCCTGAGCGCTGATGTGGAACTCTTCGGTCATGCCAGTGATGGCGTTGCTGTAAAGACTGGTGTTGAAGTTCATCGAGACCTGGACGATGAAGATGACACTAAGAATCATCCACTTCTTCCAGGTAGGAAAGCAGAACCCAAGCTCTTCATAACAGTCGTCTTCTGTCAAGATGATCTTGTCGCTGCCGTCAAATCCGTTGCCTGTCTCCTTCTTGCGAGTTGGTACTTCGGAGTTGTCGACTCTGCGTTCGATCGAGGGTTCCGACGAGTCGGGGTTCTCGACCTTTTCGTTCTCGAACATGCCGGCCATGTCGAGGGTTGTGCGGTTGATAAGATATAACAGCTGATACTGAGTACACCTGCGACGGCAGAGGTGGTATATCTCAGGAGATAAATAGGTCTGACGGTCAAATGAAGCCCGTCAGATGAATGCTGGGGAGACTGGGGAGGGGAAATATGCTGGGGAAGGTGCGCAGGGGACGATCTTGCTGTCTTTATATGGCCGTTTGAATTTCACGCGGAAGGAGCATGATGTCACTCAGCAGGTGGATTCGGAGTCGAGGGATTTGCAGATCTTACTGTGAGCCAGTAGTGATCCGCTCACAAACCAGAAAACCCTACCTCCAACTTGGACGTGATCCGGTGACCGAAGACCCACATGGCCCTAGTTTGAGTGCTTTGGCACAGAATATAAAAGCCCTGATGCGCAAGAACAAACCAATCTGTGGACGTTTGTTCGTTGCTGGACAGTCAAATCTCTTTCGAGTGAATCACTCGAGACCTCTACAATATGTTGTATGAGCATCAGGCTCCAGAAGTTACGAGGTCATGGCCCATGACGACGCACAAAAACAACAAGCATAGGGGATATTTCCGTTACCGCTCGTTTCTTCATACGACGTTACATGCTACATCCGAAAAATAGGATCGCATGGCTGTACGAAAAAGCGTCATCGCGCCAAGCGTATCAAAGACGCCTTGTCCGCGGTTGGCTTGCGCACAAGCATCTTTATTGGTCGTGGCGCCAACCTCCACCTTGATATCATTCGACATCCCACTTCTTGAATAATCCAGGAGCCGATGACACGCGACAGATCATAGATGCCTGAACAGCCCTTCTGCATATATGCTATGCGGTCTCGCTGGAGACTAACAACTGGGCTACATGGGCGAGTACCTGAGGCAACTCCATGACAGCGTGGCTTCACCACCACACAAACCTGAATCGTCTTTAGCCGGGAGCTGGGGGATATCTAGTCCTCCACCACCCAGCACCACTTTTTCTTTGGAACAAGCTTGGGGTCTCCGAATAATTATCTGGCACACCCCGATATTGATGCTTCTCTTCGGCCCGATTCTGTTTGACAAGGTCACAGTCCCGTGGCCGTCGGAACCGATCGAACGGCAAATGATACGGTATCGCCATATTCGGCTTTCGGCCGACGCTTTGACAGCTTCAGGCGCACGGAACGAGCTGATGCCAGAAACGCTTACTCGGAGTATCGCCTCTGCTATATGGTGATCTGTCGGCTGGTGGATCTATAACGGACTCTCTATGCCTGTGCTCTTAGTTCTTGAATGTCTACAGGCTTCATGTCTTGACCCACCAAGTCACCAAGACTCTTGGCAGGAGTTGTGGAAGGAGCGTCCAAAAGCTTGCTCGTACAGACCACAATCAACCCTTTATCGACTCAACAAGAGCAATATGAGCGTGAACGTTTACGCTGGTCGTTCTGCAAGGGAGAAATTATGATGAAGAATGAGCATTGCATGTTGACCAGGGCACAGCTGAAGCAGCAGTTGAAGATTGTGGTTGTATACAGGGGTATCGGTGAGTGATTGAGGAGTGTTGTTTGGTCATAAAAGATGAGTCGTCTGGTCTTAGATGGCCCACTCATTCTTGTTATCATTGGCGGTCACGAAGGGCTCGTCAATACGTTTGACAGCCATTTCACTGCAAAGCACACTGGTGATCTGTTAGCGAATTGCTCAAGGAGCTAGTAGGGACTGACTTACCAAGCGCCCGCAACCAGGGCATCTAACTCCTTAACCATGCGTTCTCGTTTCTTGCCTGTGACAACAGCTCTTCCGACTTCAGTTTGCAGCTCCTTGATGCGCTTGCCCTTGCCCATTCCGACACTCTGAAGCACTATCTTGCCAAGGCAATCGGCATGGAAAGAGTGCTGGCAAGGGAACACGAAAAACTGGCGCATCAATAGGGGAAGCCTGCAGCTCCAGCATTTCTCACCAGGTTCGACGATAGCGTATCTCTGATCGAGGGACTTGATATCTTCCTTGATGTGTTGCGCAGTGTTCGCACTCTCATCCATCTCCCGCTTCAGTCCCTCGATTTGTCGTGAATATTCCTCAAGAGCGGCGCAAATTTCTTCCTTGAAGTCATCAATGACCACAAAGTCTGGGAAGAAGGGGATCAAGTCTTCGATACGTAATAATTCGCAGCGCTTGAGGAAGTCCATGGCGGCCTTGATGCCTTTGCTCTGGCCAATGACCTNTTTGGCAACCTTTAACCACAACTTCTTGCGCAAGGCAGGATCGTTTCCTGGTCGGTCAGCTACGTTCGCTGCTAGATCCATTTCGTCATGCTTAAGCGCCATGTCCACAGCTTGAGCGTATTGGCTCATGGTGCAGTAAATATGCACACATGATTGAACGCGCTGGTGGGCAATGCAGAGGCGGAGAGCAAAGTCTGCATCATAGTTCTGCTCATGGGAGGTACTCTGTGTTTGGAGATACTGGAAGAGTGCAGTCTCATCTTGAGTTGGATGCGCAGCATATATCGAAACCACGGTGTTGTGAACTGCAGTTTCTGTTGAATGGCGTTGATTGATGCAGAATTGGAGATAGCGAACGGCTTGATTCTGNNGTAGTCTGGTCAGTAGGGATCTTCAAGGTTTGTATGCTTTACCGCTTACTTGGTTTAATGGGACGTCTGCCGTCTTGTTGTAGTTGAGGAGAGCTGGTATAAGTTTCTTAGCCTCCAAGTTGTTTTGTCGCATCATGACTTCCACAAGCTCAACAGCAACATGTGTCATCAGAACACTGCTGTACTGATAGAAAATCTCAGGATCCGTCTGCTTTTTGAGGACTGACATTGCCTCCTGCCATCGTTCTCTTTGCACCCAGTACGATAGAACATAGTTGTAGTCGTCAATGATGTTGGCGAAGTAGAGCAATTCTTCTTCTCGGCCATGGCTACTGACCAATTCATAAGTGGTCTTTCTATCCAGGTCAGACTTGTACTTAGAGACAAATTCTTGGAACTCGCGACGCATCGAGGGAAGGTCTTCTTGTACGTTGGCAATAGGAGCTGCTTCAGAGAGCTCCGCTTTGGCCGAGATCGTATCGTCTAGGAGGTTCAGTTTGGCCATAAACAGCTCGACCAACCAACTAGCAACCATGATCCTTTGCATTGTTGAGGATCTCTTGAGGACAGAGAGTTTTGTCAAGAGGTATTTCCTCAAAGCATCTTGCTCTCCTTGATCGATAAAAGTAAGAGCGACCTCTTCGAATGGTTTGGTGCTTCTGCCGTACACAGTCGCAGCTTCTGAGAAGCGGCCTCGAGAGACAAGATAATCTCCAGACGCAGTAGCTACAGCATCCTTCTGTGCTGCAGTTTTAGCGTAGCGTGATGCAGCATCAAACTGCTCATTCCGGAGCATTATTTTCCACACGTCTCTGGCTTCATCTGTGACAACAACTTCGAAGATCTCACGCTGAGTAAACAGCCAGTAAGTATTTTTCTTGTGATCCGCATACAGACCAAGGGGTGCGTTACCAGGTTCTAGAACAAGCTGATCATAGACCAGGCTACCATCAAGCCTGTTGATTGCGACGACGCGACCTTCGATTAGATGGAGGATGTGGAACTGTGTCAGAGAGATGGACGATACAACTTCCACGGAGGGCTTGTTTCGGCCTCCAGAGGTCTGAGAAGGAGGGATGACCGACTTTGGCAACAATTTTGCTGCCGAGAACGGACCCGTTTCTGCGTTTTGAACCAAAGCAGCAAAGTCTCCATGCAATACACCCTGAGAGTTCAGCCAAGCAAAGACATTCTCCTGGGCAGACTCTGCCAGTGATGCCTCTGCTGGTTCCGAAATGTTGACCAAAGTTGAAGGACCGGGAGTCGCATCTTTTAGATGGTGTACCAAAGGTGTCTCCCGCTCGAGAAGCCTAGGATAGATTGAGCCACTGTCTTGACGGCCGCCCTTCCCAACGAAGAGTAACAATCTTGTAGGTGTGGCTACCAGAACGCTGCGCGCATCTGAGGAGATGTCGACGGACAGACCGACGACGGGACCATCCTGAACATTGTATAGGGTCTTCAAGTATTTNNTTTCTTCTCTTCTGTAAAACTCTGTGCTAGGCTCGATGTATGTTTCGTATATGTTGCCGTCAGAAGCACCAATCAGAATCTCTCTGGTCGAGGCGGTCGGTTGTGAAGGGTTCCAAGCAATTGATTCAATCTGAACACCTTTCAGACGGGCCAACGGCTTTGGGGTTCGGGACTGAGTATGTAGATAGTAATTTTCCCNCTGAATGGTCGAAATAACAAGATGGGAGGCCGAAGGGTCGAGGAACAGACGTCGGATGACACCAATCTCGGAGGGTTTTTTGGGAAGGTCGATATCGTCGATATCCTCGGGGCTGTCGAGATCAAATCTCAGGATACGACCGGTAGAAAGGGCGAGAATCAGGACGTTATTGGCGACTTGGGCAGCGACGAAGTCGGAGGATATATCGAAGCGGAGCTGCACTCGTTGGACGTCGAAGACTGGTAGTGAGGGGTCGAAGGCGTCCGGGATGTTGCTGGCGGCAGCAGCATAGCCGCCTGAAGGGTCGTAGGCCATGAGATCGAATTCGGACTATGATTATATCATTGCGTAGTCGAATCATCAATGTAGATGGTATAGAGCCATGTCATCGCGGTCGGCGTTGGTTGATTGATGCTTGGCGGTCACGTCGCGTCTCCCGGGCCCGAGAGCTCGACAGCTTCGACCTGATCCCTTCTACACATCAAACCACATCACAATGTTCGCCGCCCGTTCCGTCCCTCGCGCCCTCAATGGCGCCCGCGCCTTCTCCACCTCGCCCGCCCACTCGCTGGCCCGTATGCAACTCATTGGCCGTCTCGCCGACCAGCCCGAGCTCACTCCCACATCTACCGGCCGCGAAATGGTGCGGTACGCTCTTGGTGTCAAAGGTGGTCCCAAGAACGAGAACGGCGAGAGACAGACCAGCTGGTTCAGAGTCGCCAGTTTCGCCGATGGCCCTGGCAGAGATCTGCTTCTGAGCCTGCCCAAGNNGGGTGAGACACCAACACTCCCGAGTCAACCTGATCCTCTCTGATGCTGATGCTCATTCAGTACCCTCATGTACCTCGAAGCCGATGCTCGTATGGACTCCTTCCAAGCCCAGGATGGCTCTAATCAGACCCGTCTCAATCTCGTTCAGCGTAAGACAAGTCTCGGTCCGTCCAAGACTCGTATAATGAACTGATCCAACACCCAGGCNAACTTCGAGGCTCTCAGCCGTCCCCAGAACCGCTCCGACTCTGATAGAAGTGCCGCCGAAGAGCCCAGCAGTGGCCTTGGTGCATCCTAGATTGTGAATATTTCTCAAGAATGGCTAAACATATGACAATCGTCTGTACAGCATCGATTTTGCACAGATTCCAGGGACGTTAAACCTGCTTGGCTTGAGTAGGCCATACATGTAAAATATCACCATGTTCTCCTCAGACTGAACACCCGACGCTGCCATGTGCCTTGTATCTGTGCATTGCTCTCCTGGCAGCGATCAATGTGAGTAAGATTTTTGTCTCATAAGCTTCCCAGAAAGAAACGCGAGTTGTTGGTTCCGAGTTCGTTTCAATGTAGCATTCCGGTACTGGGTTTCGCAAGACATCGTCTATCTCGCGGCCACACGGAGCAACAGCTAGGCAAAAAGAATGCACAATGGATCAACTTTAAAAGACACGATCAAAGACAGCTGATCGATCCTCATTGGATACAGCTCTATTCCAAGACTATTGTGGGTTTTGACAGCTATACCCGTGAAGACTCTAGCACTCTGGGAGGACTGCAAGACAGAATAGAATTCCAAGGTCAGAGCAGATTTGGGCTTCACTATTTCGGGTGTGAAAGACAGAAGTGGTTTGAATCCGATGCGATGACTGATGGCTCGAAATCGGGTCTTCGCGGAAGACGCGCTGTGGCATGCCTTCGAGTCACTTTCAAGGAAGGCGCGTGCCATCACCCACTCTCAGGCAACCACGGTCGGCACCAGCATTCTTACCATCATCGTCTACTTGCGCGCTGTACCTGTGTGTGACAAGCTCAGCTCACTGGAGCTTCCACATCTTCTACACAAAGCGACCACATAATCATCATCTTCATCAATCCATTAACTTCGTCAACCGTTGATCCTCATATCGATCCGCCAAACAACATCACCGCCAACCATGTGCAACACAGTCACGATACACTACTTCGAAAAGCAGAATCGACGACAGAGACAGCGATACCGAAACACCAAACAGAGGCAGAACACTCGACCGAACATCCGGCAAGACAAGCCCATCCCCATCTCCATCATCATCAAGCAGCCAGAACCAATCTCATTCGCCAGCACCAAAGCTCGTTACCAAGGCAGCCTGCAAGAGTCTGTCAGACATTGTGCTCCGCACCCAACAACGATGCGGTCCTTGCCAGCGCACTTTCAAACGAGGTTTCCTCCAGATCAGAAGAGCACGACAGGAACTGCCATCGCGCAAGAAGCGGAAGCATCTCAAGAGGGGCAGACCAATCTCTGGAGATACCCCGCTCAAAAACGAACTCACGGTAGAGGATCTGTTGAGAGCAGAAGACGAGACTGCGACTGATCTGGAATCTGCGGAAAGGGTGAGCCATATCGTTGTTCCACTGAGATGCAGGAGAGTTTATGAGCTGATGTACTTAGTGATACAGATGAACGCGACTACGCAGACTGTTAACGGCATTACGAAATTACTCCACCTTGAGCCCGCACGCTTCTGGAGATGCTGGAGACGCTTCAATGGTATCGGCCGTCGCTACGTAGACTCTATCAAAAGTTGAGCGAGCAGGATCACAACAGCCGGGTGGTCACTTTGAAGGATCAGCTGCCCATCACGCCCTTACTGAGCTCGAATCTGATCCGACAGAGATTCTCGCATTGCTGCATCCGCATGCATGACATGTTCCAGCACATCAAAAGCAATCGCTCGACTAGGATGTCTCGTTGGTGGCCATCTACTCTCGTCGGGCCGGGACGAGAATACAAAGCATCGTAATCCTACCATTAGTACTCAATCAGTGTAGAGGATGAATTTGAGGCTTTCAAAGAGATCAACATTACACCCATAAACGAACCATCAGAGGGGCTATTTCTCATCATTGGGCCACAAGAAAATAACATAACAACATCAGAAGAGAGTTTTTAAAGGTAAAAATCAAGACAGTCATGAAAAGATGGTATACCAGAAAGTACACAAGAAGCAATCTTCAGTCAAAGTTTTGTCAATCAGTAATGCAGCCTCGATCGTTATAATTGCCGCCTCGAACTGAGAGGTGGCAGGCAGACAAAGTTCAGGGCACGATGCAGCGAAATCCGCATGGTGCGGCCACTTGAGCAGGCATACAGATATCTCTCTCATCTCATCGGCATACTTTGATTGGTGCATTCGGTCCCCTGGGTTGCCGTCGCGCTGCGTTTAAGTTAAGGTGCGACCCGATAAACCATTGCTTTCGCGGCCTCAAACGATTACTGTTTCCGTACCACGCCCGTTAGCGTTGGGATGACCGTGACCCATCGCCATCGCCGTATCCCACATCGCCATCGCCATCGCGGTAGGACGATAACCGTGACGGTCGGCGCAGCCTCTCTACAGAAGCTCTCGGTGGCTGTCGGTTCTCTGACTTCATACGCAGAGTATCGATTGTCAACGATGGCAGGTCGCTCTACCGGAGGATCGGAGGTCGTGATAAATTTGTTAGGGTTGTCTTGATCATGTTATTCTGGCTTCGAGGTGGTTGTATACATTGACTAGGATTTAATCATAACAAGAACAAGCATGCAGATACTAATAGTTGCAGACTGGATGCAATACCATCATTGGAAGTCGAATGGTTGATTGATTGGGCTTCGTTTTAAGAAGCTCAAGGGTGCTGCTGATGCAAAGATTAGCGAGCTGCCAGGCAACAGGATAAGAACAACATGACTCAACGGATTCCACGGCGGTCTTTGGTTGCTCTGGGGGAAACATGTTGGCGATGGCGGGAGCTGAAGTTGAAGCGATATGATAGTTCTGCTAATTGGTGACGATTGATTGAACAGCAATGATACAACAGTTGGCGTGGTGATAGCAATTCTGGTGTCGAGGATAAGAAGAAGAAAATATATTCAGGCTGCTGTTTAGTAATAATCCATTGACGAAGAGCAACACGCTCTCACGACAATCACGAATACTGAGATATTCAAGAGTACGCGGTATGTGGGAATCTGTCCAGTATGAACGAGGAGGATCATCATCATCTAAGATAGCACTACCACATCTACGATAACGATCCGTAGTTTCTCAAGGGAGCGGATGTCAAATGGTGTGGCCGTGGCTATAGATGATCATCCTTGTGGAAATATCACGAGAGGTGTTTATGAAGATCTCCTCTATAGGTGCGGAGGCGGTGTGAACGTGGTATCAAGTTTGGAAGGATGCAAGGGTCGTCATGAGCTATGCAGAGGTTGGTCGCTGACCAGCCACTCCGTCACAATTTGGCATCTAAGGAGTCAATATTAGACGAATGGATCGTGATGGCACACGACCAGAACTGGTCGCTGTAGCGCAGTCGCTCGAGGCTCGTCAGGGGCGAGTGTGTGATTTTCTATGTATGAACGGCTTCACGAAAGATAGATACAAGAGGAACTTTGATGCAGGCAGTATCTTGTAGCAAGTAGTCGCAGGAACAACGTTGCTTGATGAACCGTAGCGAGGGGTTGAGATGAGTGCGTCGGTCGCGGTCGGCTGAGATTATTGTGCTCTTGCGAGAAGATCAAACCCTTGGTCGGAACCATGGGCCGGACGCATCATCAGACCGTATCTCCAGGAATCAGGCACAACGGCAGCACGTATGATTATGAGAGTCTGGACTGTTTATTGTTGACGTTGCAGAAGCGAATGCTGCCAATCCATGTCGTTCGTTGGCACGTTCACCCCTCGCCATACTTTGATGCTTTGAAACAATGGAATCTCCTATTGGAGCTCACTGCGGCTGCCGCAAGCCGTCAGTCGCAACAAACCAAAGATCAAGAACAAAGTGTAGCCGATGTCTTGTTCTGCCATCAGTCGGGCGAAGAGTATCGATCACACGAAATGATCGATGAATGAGCCAAACAGTAGCATTATATACATGAATGGATGGCGCAGATGTAGAAACACCCCTGATGACAGTGTGTTGAGAGCGAAGGCTGACCTGCGCAAAATGTCAGATCTGTGAGGTTAACCCTTATATACTTTTTTTCTTAGGTGGTAGGTAATAATAAAACGAGGACGGCAGTCTGTTTAGTCTGGTGGTCTGGCCAGCCACCCACTTTGCTTACAAGCCTAGTTTTCCCGATCCAGTAGGGGGTCTTTCCCTGGATTCCAGTTTCCAACTGACCGGTCTTGGTTTTTGCTCCCTAGAGTTCACTTTCCTTTTGTGCATCAGCATTTGCCCACCTTGTATGGTTGCGAGTGACTCGGTATACCCTATCGTGAGTAAGAAGGCGGTGGACTTTGTGTGTTATGTAGGCGTGATAAATTTGAGTGGAAGCGAAGGGCTAGGGTTCAATCCTCGATAGCGTCGCTTTCTTTTCGCTCCAGTGGCTCCACATTCTCACTCCGATTTTTGAACTTCGAAACCGATATTTGAGGATCACTCACTAAGTGAGTGAAAGTGTCCCAAGTCGCAGCTGTCAGCATTCCAGGAAGGCCAGAAGGACATCATCGTAGCGCCGGCGGCACTATCAGCACTGACTGCGCGTTTAATCATCCAGCTCTCATTCAAGACAGTGGAGATGCTACGTGATGCGATGGTGGCGATAAATTCCTCGTTTTCCTGTACGCACATGTGTGTAGGAGTAGAGAGATACACTGTACATTGGGAGTACAGTTCGGTATCGACCACCAAGTCACAGCCAATACACCACTGTGATAACCAAATATCTAGAGTAGTGGAAGGCATATATCTGATGCCTGCGTCAGTATTTTGTCAGACACGCCTCCTCGTATATAACCATGACTAGACCCTCGCAGTAAACCACATTTCTACCTTCTGTCTACTGTCAATGTTCATGCAGAGCTGGTACCCGTTGCATTTCATCTAAGACTCTTGACGGCAAGGTCGACTTTCAGCACAAGCGTTGACGCACTGGGCATATGACTCGTGTGTTACTTGTAATAACAGTACAGACTTCTGATCGGATATTGTACCGTTCTCACAAGTCAGCACTAGCTATCGTTGGTCGCCAGAGATATATCAAAAGCGGGTAAGGCTGTCATGCCGTCAGAGAACATGTGAATTCGCACTTCAAAGGCTTTGTAAAGGTTTCGAGACGAGCACCATGGAGATTTTTAAGGAGGCGCAGATAGCAGTATCTGGGTCATGGATAGCTCGGAGTGAGGTATGGTCTCTGGCAGTGCCATGTCGTGATTCGTGGGTGTTGAGTTCGTCGACACAGATATTCTGCATAGGTACTGTAACTTCCATGAAGAGACGTCGTCTCCAGAACTCATCCGAAGATGACGTGCTTGTAGTTCTGAAACGATCAGACATTGTTGCCTTCGCGATGCCTTCCGAATCGAGATGTGGTTTGGGAGCAGTATCAGGACAAAACAGTATGTATGTCAATTGTTCGCGGATATAACACAAAGCGGATCTCTATACCAAAGAAATCTCTCACTTCTCCTGCTGCTGTTCCTTCTTTGTTCTAGCCTCGCTAGCAACACCAGGGATACCCAAACTTTCAAACTCCTCTTCGTACTTTCTCCATACAGCGGCGTCCCGGGCCATGACTTTCTGACGCCGTGACTGATCGCCGTAGATACGCAAGCGTTCGTCCGCTTCTATGACACTGCCGAATATCATACCAGACATTTGGAGGAAGCTGTGGCGGTGTCAGTCTTGTTGCTTCAGTGATTTCTTGGGTCATGAGACTTGATGGAATAGGACGATCTAAGATGGCTTGGCCAAGGAGACTTTGCTCATCATAGAGCGTTTTCGCGACGGCATGTTCATCTGAATAGCAAAGCTTCGAACACAGCACACAAATCACGAAAGCTGCAAAGAAAAGATACATACACCTTGAACTGAACCGTCAGGCCCCGATATACTGGGGAATAAGCATATGCAATGCCAGCTGCGACTGCAGAATAGATGCCCCACTATCGAATACATTAGTTAGACGAGCAATGACATCGCACGCTAGAGCATGCAAAACTTAGGAACATTGAAACTGCTATGAGATTCAGCACTTCGGGAACTGAACATACCCTTGCTGCTCCTGTAACAGCTCCTCTTGTGGCTTGCCACGCTGCTGCGTTTGTCTCCTCGCTGTCCAACTTGCCATGGGCACTGTTTGGTGGCATCCCGGTTCCTGGGTCTATCGATGGAATCGTAGATTTAGAAGACGAGCAAACTCTGTCTTGTCTTGTGCTCTGGAAGATTGTTTTGATGTTCGGGATTAGGTTCGGGGTTTGAAGGTGAAGGTGAAGGAAATGATTACGTCAGGATAGAGTGCCAAGATCATGATATCGTCTTTCTGAAAGTTTGTCACACGCATGGTTATCAAGATACACAACTCTCTCTGGATCAGCAGCCCGCCGAAAGAAAGTCCAAGAGCTCATGGCTTTCGTTGGACATTGATCGGAGTCTATAATGTATTGTGCATCTCTATAGCTCGGATACTGAATTATGAATACGTGGGAAGTTCATGATCGTAAAAAGTGCTACTGCGATTAGGTATAACTACACAAGCAATGGTCATTCTTCTCTTTGCAGCAAGCTCCATCTCAATGCTCCATGCCACATATCAATACTTCGAGACCACTCTTCTACTCGGAGTAGGTGGTGAGCTGATCGGATTAGTAGGCTCTGATCGAGGCACAGTTGAAGGTGCGTCTGATTCAGGCAAGATGAAACCAGTCGAACGTGGACCCGAAGGAGGTAGCACCAATGTCGCACGGCTCTCGGGGACACCAGCCAGCTTGCGAGTCTTTGCGCGCAACACCTCAAGTTCCACCTCCTGCATCTCCTCTGCAGTCAAAGCTTCGTCCTTAGACTCTCCCATAAGAGTCTCCATGGTTTTGATACTACGAATGAACTCGTCCTGACCGCCATGCTGGTTAGTAATGATCTTGTCCATGACGTGTTCGTCTTTGCCAATTTCAGCACTAATGTCTTGTTGTAAAACATCAAATGGTGGCTTCAACCAATCGCCCGGCTTCTTGATGGCGTTGCGCATGGGGTTCTTCTTGTCGACCACGCGAGAAGAGAGACCCGTCTTGAACAGCTGCTTGTCATAGAGTGCGAATTCGAAAGTACCACCAGCGACGAAACGGTAGACGAATACGGGCTTCGTCTGTCCCAGACGATAAGCTCTTCCGATTGCTTGTTCTTCCCAGGTCGGGTTGAAAGCAAAGTCGAAGATGATAACGCGATTGGCCTGTTGGATGTTCAGGCCAAGGCCTCCAGCACGAGTGGATACGAGTAAGACATCGAGTTTTCCATCAGCCATCAACTTCAACACCCTTTCGCGCTTGTCCTGAGCGACATCTCCTTGGATGCGACCATATCTGGCGTCTATGCTTGATAGCATGCGGTCCAAGAAATTCAGGGAGGGAATGCTCTGAGAAAAGATAAGGACCTTGTCGCCAGCTTCGATCGAAAGACGCATAATCTTTTGGACAAGCAGGGTTTTGTAAGACAACTCGATAGAATCGTCTTCAGGAACAACTTTGAGCAATGCTTCAACGACAACCTTATTGATGTCATACTGAGAGATATGCGCATCTGCGTATGCTGCGTCGTCTCCGCCCACTGGTAAATCGTCAGGCGTGTGGGCTGTTCCAGTAATCTGAGCCGCCGTTGACGATGGAGTAGATGCATTCATCAACGATGGACCTGCTATAGATGGACCTTCTGTGGGTGGATCTGCTGCGGATGAGCTTACTAGAGCCTCTGTCTCGGTGACATCGAGCGTGGTTCTCTTGCCCTTCTTGTTGATGGTGGGAGGCTCGAGTAACTTACGTCGAAAGACGATGGGGTGATTGCACAGCAACTGCAAGATAGATAACCAACCAAAGAGCTTTACCTGCGTGATTGTTGTGCCTTCTTCACCGGCCTTGCCATGGAGGATTTCTTTGACATAAGTCTCGTAGCCCAATTTCTGCACATCAGTCAAAGGGACTGTCAGGACGAATTCCACCTTGCTCTTGAGCGAGCCCTTGAGGACCGTGATGTCGGCACGGTTCAACTTCGGGGTGATGATCTCTTTCAATGCTGCAAGCTTTTTCAAGGACCTCCGGACTTCATATCCAGTGCTGTCAATGTAGGTTCCTGCTTCGATTGGTTCTTGATAGTCTGCTTTGAACTCGACTTTGCTGCCGAGGAACTGGGGTGCGACCCAGTCAATCAAAGCGAAGATCTCTGCAGTGTTGTTGCTCATAGGTGAGCCTGTCAGGCCGATGCGACGTAGAGTCTTGATTTTATGAACAGCCAGAGATGTCTTGCTTGAGTCATTCTTGATTGAGTGCACTTCATCGGCAATGACGATATGTGACTTTTGAAGAAGAATTCTGGTAACCAGTTTCTGTTCTTCTTCATTAAAAGCCTCCTTCTTGCTGCTCTGGCCATTGATCAATCTGGTAAACATGTTGTAACCACAGAGCATGATACCGCCAAGATGGCGCCAGCTTTTGAGCTCATCAAGTCTCATTGCTTTGGCTGAGACCTCGCTGTTCAAGCTGAAGACGTTGAACAGCTTGTTAGGGCACCAAGTAGCAATCTCTCGCTTCCAGTTCGCCAGGAGAGATGGTGGACACAGTATGAGCGCTCTGAGCTTGTTCTTAGCCTTTCTCAGATCGTCAGGAAGAACGGAGCGCTTTTCCATGTCCTTCGCAGTCTCAGCTACTGCCGTAAGGAGCGCTAGACTCTGAGCTGTCTTGCCCAAGCCCATCGTGTGAGCCAGCAGACAGCCTTGGCCGTCTTCGTCTTCAGGCGCAGTGATTTCTCTCCACATAAACTTGACGCCCTCAATCTGATGTGGCTTTAGGCGTTTGGCGATGTTGTAGTTGAGATACACATACTTCGAGGGGTCCACGTCATCTGGCGCATAGAGAGGCACCTCATTCACTCCATCCTCGCCGGCCATGAACGATCCAGTTTGGCTGTACTGATGCTGAGATTCGTAGTTGGCGGCTCTCTCGGCTGCCTTGGCGCGTTTTCTGACGGCATCCTGGTCTCTGTTGACTTTCTTCCTACGCACGCTTGAATGACCTGACTTGTCAATTTCAATCGGTTCATCGTCGCTAATATCAATAAACTCGTGGCCCTTAGGCATGGGAGTCTTCCTGAATCGCTTCAGTGCCCTCCAGGCGTACTCGTGCCAGGCGCGCAGATCGTCCGCGTAATCACTTTCACCGTCACCATCCCATGGCCATTCATGTTCGAAGGAAGGAAACTCCGATATGTCCGAATCGAAGAATCTGTGGTCTGCGTGGAGGAAGCACAAGTAAAGTCTGGCTGCATATCGCATGGCTTCGATGTCAGTTTCGTCAAAGCCATTGAAGACCTCTTTCCCTCGTTNTATAACAGAGAGAGCAGCTCTGATCTTTTCGAAGAACTTCGCCATGTTGCCGGTGAATAAACGCGCAAGTGCCTCAATCTGGTCGTTGTGGAGCATGGACGCAATCTTAATCATAATTCGTCTTCGGTCTTGTTCTTCCTCAAGACCTTCGAAAGTCCAGCTTCGGATCTGTGCGAAGGAATCATTGTCTGGGTTTGCCGAATAAGTGATCGCTGTGTACCTTCCCTGCTCTTGCTTCACATCGAGACTCTGTAGGGGATATGGTTGAGTCGTGTCATGTGCCGCAATGGGTCGCACAGGGCTCGACGTTATCTCGATGACTGTTGTGTTCTTATGCGCAGTCGACGATCTTGACTGGATCAACTCCGCAAGCGTAGGCATGCCAGGAGACTCCTGCTCGGGCTCCAGACCAGCAGTGGGTCTATTCTTCTGCGGTGTCTGCATAGCCTCAGAGGTCTTGTCCATATCGGCCAATTGCTGGGGCGGCTCGCTTCCGACAGATCCATGACGTGAGGTCTCGTGCTCAAAGTCAGCGGGTACCTCGATCGCATCGGGCATGTTTTCGTCGGCCATTGTAGTGACGTCTTGATTGTCCTGGCTGGACGTCGTTGTTTCGATTCGCAGGCCGTTCTGGGACGGAGAGTCTTGCATGTCATGATCGGGTTCAGAGTCATGATCGGGTTCAGAATCATGATCGTCTTGGCTTTCTCTAGCGTCTTCGAAGTTCTCGTCGTTGACAATGAAGTCCTGCATGTCTTCGTCTGATAGCTCATGGTCAAGAGCTCTTTTCGAAGGACCATGATGGCCTCTGCCAGATGGCTTGGAACTCCTTGATGTAGCTGCAGGCTCCATCTTGAGTGTCCAAATCCGAGTCTTCCATTCCTCGTGCTCACGGTCGTTGATGGTGGGTTCCAGAGTCACGCAAGCTTGCTCGACCTCTTGCTCGTCTTCCCAAGTGCGGTCCATGAGATTGTTCTTGAAACGCTCAAGTCTCGCATTGAGATGCTCAATTGCCTTGGTCGCGCCCTGGGTCAAGGCGCGAACCGTCTTCGGATTGCNCTTCGCAACACGCCAGACACGGCGTGCTTCCTTCTTGTCGAGCTTGGGTTGCTGGTTGTCACGCCAAGCCTGGGCCTGTAGCTCAATGGTCTTGTCGATCAGAGAAATGACGAGTTCATGACAGAGAATAGGGGCTTCGACAGCGAGGTCTTCCTCTGCCATGTTATCGTCAGATCCGCTGTCAGAATCCTCATGGTCGGCGTTCTGTTCGTCTGCTGAGTCTGCTGAGTCTGAGTCATGTTCTGACTCTCCGTACGTGGGTAAGAGTTCATCAGATCCTCCGTATTTGTCGAGGAGGTAGCCGAACTCGCCAGGACTCATCTGCGTGTCCACTACGTCGTGTTGTTGAAAAGCCAACATTTGAGCTTTCTCACGGATGACTTTGACGCCACTCTCCGAAGACTCAAAAACAGTAACGGATCTGGCGTCCTTGTCTTCGAGCAAGCTTTCGGGGTATGGATAGACTGATAGGGCGGGGTTGCGATGGTATGTGATGAGCTGCGGGTCGAGATGCTGGAAGGCATGCTGCAGTCGACGGTAGACGAACGAAGCATGGCCTGGAAACTCGCTTTTACCGAAAATGGTGAAGTTGTCGTAAGAGTCATCGTCCTCGGCCTCGGTGTGTTTGAGTTCTGAGCCGTAGGTGGTGTCTCCATAAAATATCTCGTCGACGGTGTGTTTCTTGGGACGTAGAAAACCAGAACGTACCGCGAGGGCTGTTGATCGTGCAGTGGGCTCTGATGCGGGCTGGATCGTGGGCTGGGTCGTGACGATCGGACTTTCGGATGCTCCGGGTTGAGCACCGTCGTGAGTGGTGTCGAGGTTCAATCTGCGGCGTTTGCGACCGCCAGAGTCTTCGACCAGCTCCTCTCCTTTGCGGACTCTGCTTCCAACAGGCTCTGTGGGACTCTGTGGACTGGAGAGGTGGGAGGTAGGTAGCAGCGGTGCTGATGACATATCGCTGAAGCGCAAGCTCTCGGCATACGCCGAGGAAGACATGCGCAGTGTATGAACCTTGTTCATGATGCACATGCGCTCTTTCAAGCCAACAATGCCAAACTCGTCTTTCAGAAGGGCGAGATCTACGTATCGGAGGAGCATTTGGCCATCAAGATCGTTGGTGGACCATTGCTGGGCAAGACTACTGAGCTGGTTTTGCTGTAAGAACTCGACAGTATCCGCAGAGGACCACTTGTATGGGTCGGCCTCTGACATGATGAAGGCTTGCGGGTTCTGATAAGACTGGTAGTGTCGTATGATGGAGGGCGAGGTGATGCTATGATGCAGAAATGTTGTGATGTTCTAGCTGTAGGATTGGAGTGATGACGCCAGTGACAGAGAGAAGCCGGCGCTGCCAACTCTTGACAACGGTTGATCCTGTTGGCTCTTCCGATGTCAGTGTCCTGGAAAAGGAGGTGTTGTGATTCTCGACGAAGTGCCAAGGGATGGTGAAAGTGTTGATGTGTGACGCCAGAGACCGAATCGAGAAAACAGGACTCACTGTGGAAAGAAACAGGTCGTTCACTCCGGCGCTGGGCGCTTTAGACGAAATAGATGTGAGTTTGCGTCGCTCTTATGTACATGGAGAGCGTGTGCAAAGCGATCGAAAGAAGTACAGTCCACTGGCGCAGACCACGTTCAGACTGACCGTCGCCTCGGCTGTTGAAGTCGAAGTGATGTGTCTCTTTCTCTGCTTTGCATCTCCTCGAGTCCGATAACAGCTGCTAGTTCTACGCACGCGTTTGATGTCAATGCTGAGATATTCTAGCGTAGATTAACACGACACCAAGACGAACAGCCGCGTCACTACTTCAATGCAGAAGCTCAATGACCTGTCAGAATGGTGACAATCATCAACCTGAGTTTACAGTGATGCGAGCTGTTGCTCCTTGAGCTCTTGACACAGATGAAGAGGTTAGGCAAAAGTTCAGGCACTTGCCGTGACGCGCGATTGCGACAGCGGCCTTCGTCAAACTGCCGCAATTCATCCGGCAGTTGCACCTCGACCACCAACTCTTCTTATCATTCATTGCATACAACCAAGTCTTAGACTCAGAAACACCTTGCCTCACGTCCTTCCTTGCTGTCCTCGCTTCTATCATGTCGCGTGAGATCTACCCCAGATACCCTCCGGATCTCAACGAGGAACAGCTTCAATACTTGATTACTAATGTCAAAGATTGGTCCATTGCAAATGGTCTGGCCGTAAGACCGGTGCCATCTTGGGTTTCGAAAGAACAGGATCCGGTCGGCTCGCTAGCAGTCACCGCTCCTGTTACCCTCTTCCCTAGTTTGTTCCCTAGAAACTGCTTCGAACAAGGTCTTGGCATCCAAACAGCATACAATGAGCTCTATGCTGCTATTGCAAGCAACGAGACTTGGCTTAAGCAGATTGTTGAGGAGTGAGTTTCTCTATATTCTGAGCACGAGCCAGCCTTGGTTTGTGCCAACTCGTCTAACTTCGCGTACAGACTCGTCGAGGTAGATGATTTCATCGCTGAACTGTGGAGGGTTCACCAAGCTGTGAAGAAGGATGGATACGTTCAGGTAGACACTTCTGAAGGATCTTCTAGCCTTGCTGTACTGACGTCTTCCTAGGGTATCACCCTTGGCCTCTTCCGTTCTGATTACATGGTACATCTTGACCCGGCTGACTCTGCTGCCAAACCTACTATCAAGCAAGTAGAATTCAACACCATCGCTTCATCCTTCGGAGGACTCTCTACACAGGTCTCAAAGCTACACAACTATCTTCTGTCTGTAGACGCCTATCCTGAAGAGACCCAATCAACCATCAAGACTTCTTCTCTCCCGCCAAGCACATCAGTCCCATCGCTGGCCGGAGGTCTGGCTGCTGGTCATCAGGCTTATGGTGAATCAAGAAGCGGCTCTCCTCTTTGCATCATATTCCTTGTTCAGGACCCGGAACGCAACGTCTTCGATCAGAGACATTTGGAATACACTCTCTTCAACGAGCACCAAGTTAGAGCTTTCCGTGTGCCCTTCAACAGAATCATGTCTCACACCAGGCTTGACGAGAAGCGGACTTTGCTCTACACTCCTCCTCACGTCCCCAACAAGACGTGGGAGGTCTCACTGGTTTACTTCCGCGCTGGCTACTCTCCTGATGACTATTCCGGAAAAGCTGATTGGGACGCTCGCCTCCATATCGAGCGTAGTGCGGCTGTCAAATGTCCTAGCATTCTGACCCATTTGGCCGGCTCGAAGAAGGTCCAACAAGTTCTCGCGACCCCCAACTCGCCTCATCTTGCCCGCTTCCTTCCGGACAAGAACAAGGCTGCCGAGGTCCTCAAGACGTTTGCACCAATCTATCCTCTCGACAAGAGCGAAGCAGGTCAAGAAGCTTGCAAGCTTGCTCAGAATGCAGAAAGTGCCACCCGCTATGTTCTCAAGCCTCAGCGTGAAGGCGGCGGCAACAATGTTTACCGCAAAGCCATTCCCAAATTCCTGAAAGAGACTCCTGAGTCGCACTGGCCTGCTTACATTCTGATGGAGATGATCGAGCCACCAGCACTGACCAACACCATTTTCCGCAACGGAGAGGTCCAAAAGGGCGGCGTTATCGGAGAATTGGGTGTATATGGTGTTTGCTTGTGGAAGACGAAGAGTGGCGAGGATGGTGTGCAAGAGATGCTCGAGAACAGACAGGCTGGCTATCTGCTCAGAACCAAGGGTGACCAGAGCGAGGAGGGTGGTGTAGCAGCCGGCTTTGGCTCTGTTGACAGTGTCTGTCTAGTAGATGTCTGAGGAGCCAAACGGCCAGTTGTTTGAGACACTCGTACGAAGCACCTATCACAAGCATCATCTCCTTTGAAGAGAATCGGCCTATGTGCATGCTGACTGCTATAGGGAGATAACCGCCTCACAGATGGCCACAATACAAAATACCATTATACACAATAAGTCGTGCCAACGACACTCGCCAAGGCGGACGACAAAGCGATTTCGAAATGAGATGTTTGTACAGCATACTATCCTCATAGTCTGCCAGGTTTCAACTCATGATCGAGCGTAGATTGTTCGCGGATTCGTTCTGTCTTTGTTTGCTGCTAGGCTTCGACTGCCCCAGACATAAACAATATTAACATAGGGAGAACAATAGCAAGAACCACATACACATTCCACAACCTAAACTCATACTCTGAACAAAGAAAAGAAGCCTTTCCTGCCATCATGAAGGACGATTCCGCCAAGACAAGTTACTGTACATGTTTCTTTATACTGAGAGATGCTCATGAGGGCCGAGACACAAACCACAAGGCAAGTTTGTCCTGAAACCGGACATCAAGAGCACATCTCTTTGACCCCGGGAGATTGATATTGTGAACTACATGATGATAAGAAGGCGACATGTGCCGAACAACCGTGACTTCCAAACAGGAACCAGTCATCGAGAAAGAATCGATCTCCTCTCACTCTTTTTGAATCCCACAAGCAACCAAAGAACCCCAAACAAACAAACAAACCCGCAAAGATGCTCAGCCGCAGCCTCAGCATCCTCGTCCTCGGCCTCATCGCCCTCCTCTCCCTCGCCACTCCCGCCGCCGCCGGCCCCGACTTTTGGCAAGTCTGGAACAACCGCAACCAATGCGCCAAAAAGGACGTCCGCGTCGTCGGCGCAATCATGAAGTTCTGCGCCCACAACTTCTGGACTGGAAACGCCTATGCTGCCGACGGCCAGTCTCAATCGGGAGTCAAGGTCGGTGTTGGCGCTAGCTGCAGATATGGCACTTTTGTGCCCAAGGAATGGTGTGAGAGTCAGATGTTGGAGGTGTGTGCTTATGGCAGCGCCAGAGGTCGTGGACAAAGAAAGTATGATAGTGGATGCCAGCACTTCTGGATCACCAATGGATAAGGGAGAGTCCGAATGGCGCTCTTGCCGTTTTGGAAGATGGATGGGGTATATTGGACATGTATAAAGCCGAGTGTCGATTTGTTGGGATTGCTAGTCAATGGAAACATGCTTCTCTCAAACACTTGCGGTCTTCTCGTGTGTCGTAATTACACAAGCTCACTTAGTCCAAGGGCAAGGTTGAAGTAGAGAACGGAGCAACTTGGCTCATGTAAGGTAATATTGTACAAACTCCCCACCATGATCTCCCTTCCATGCAAATGCTTCCCAGTTGTACGCCTGTGCCGCCCAAATGCAATAACTCTCTCTTATAGATCTTCATACCATTAAGCAACAACCTCTTTCTCCTGCGAAGCAAGCACTTGATCGACAGCAGCTGCTCTCTTTCCGGCACCTCTGACATATGCCAACAAACGAAGTGTACCCGAGGGCGTGACACCTTCTATTCTTCGGGCCTGTCCCAGACTCTCGGGTCTAGTAACGCTCAGCACCCTCTTCTCTTCGTTGCTAAGCCCAAAGATGTTCTCGTAGTTGATGTCTGCAGGAAGCAGTAGTTGTTCGTCTCTTTCAAAGTGCTTGGCTTGTGTTTCTTGCTGGGTCACATAGGGAGAGTATGTGCCTTCGATGTCCATACGAGAAACAATGTGAGGGTCGAATTTCGCAATGTCCGGTAATAGAGTGGTGAGGCTGGAAACTGATATGGATGCAAGACGCAAAAGGTCGAATGCGCTGCGTTTGCTGCTGTCGCTGCGGACGGGGAAGCCATGTGATTGCCAGACACTGCTCGACAAGGTGTGTCCTTCCAACAAAGCCTTCAGCTCATCCATCTGTGCTTTCTGCGAGGAGAAGTGGGACCAACGTGAATCCGAGACTACACCAAGCTCTCGTCCTTTGGCGGTAAGACGGAGGTCGGCATTGTCGGCGCGGGCAGACATGCGGTACTCTGATCTCGAGGTAAACATGCGGTATGGCTCCGAGACACCTTTCGTGATCAAGTCGTCTATCATGATACCAATGTACCCATCTGCTCTTGTCAACTGCAACTGTGGCTTCTCCAGTGCAGAATTGCCTGCATTGATACCAGCAACAACGCCCTGAGCAGCGGCTTCTTCGTAGCCTGTTGTGCCGTTGATCTGGCCTGCCAGGAACAACCCTCCAATGGCTTTTGTCTCCAGAGTCTTGCGCAGACTGCGAGGATCCACATAATCGTACTCCACTCCATAGCCTGGTTGTAGCATCTTGACGTTTTCCAGACCCTTGATAGTTTTGAGCATGGCTTCTTGTGCCTCGGCGGGAACAGTCATGGAGATACCGTTCGGGTAGATGACATGATTGTCAAAGCCTTCGGGCTCTAGCCAGATGATGTGGGCGTCTTTTGTATGGAAGCGAATGACTTTGCTTTCGAGAGAGGGGCAGTAGCGGGGACCTTTGACCTCCTCGCGGATATGGATGCTGTTTTGGAGGTTTGCGCGGATGATATCGTGGGTGGCAGGGTTCGTGTGGGTGGACCAGCAGTTTAGTTGATCTTGAACTGTGACGCGGGAGTTGAGGTAGCTGAAGGGCATGGGAGGATCGTCGCCGGGCTGGACATCGAGGCCAGTATAATCGATGGTTCTGCCGTCGAGGCGCGGTGGGGTTCCTGTCTTTAATCTGCCCAGGGTGAAGCCTGCGTCTCGTAAAGACTTGCTCAAGCCTGTCGTTGCTGCTTCTCCCATACGACCCGAGGGGTACGCTTCAAGACCGATGTGAATCTCACCGCCCAAGAAAGTGCCGGTGGTAATGACCACGTTCTTTGTAGGAATCACGTCGCCGCTCTCCAGCCTGACGCCGGTAATCTTTCCATGCTTGCCGTCCGTCATTCCTTCTCTTTGCACGACGATGTCGGCCACTTTGCCCTCAACGACGCTCAAGCCCTTGTAGTTGGTCATGTCCTCCTTCATGTGCTTCTTGTACAGCGCTCTGTCGATTTGGGCACGAGGGCCCCAGACTGCCGGGCCCTTCTTTCTGTTCAAGACGCGGAACTGAACTCCAGCTTTGTCGACGATGCGGCCAACGACACCATCCAGGGCATCAATTTCCCGCAGCATGGTGCCTTTGCCGATTCCACCGAACGAGGGATTGCATGAGCAGACTCCGAGGTTCTCGACCGAGGGAGTGACCAGAGCCGTTCTTGCGCCAGTTCGTGCGGCAGCTGCTGAAGCCTCACAGCCAGCATGGCCGCCTCCGATAACGACTACATCGTAGGGACTGTTCCACAGTCAGTCGCGTGCTCGTGTCTAGATCCAAGATTGATCCTACGCGGTCGTCGGTTCCGAAACAGTGGCGAAGGAGCGGCGCACGAGAATGGCTGACCGCACTCGAGGCGCATGGCCCCAGAGTATGCGCGCTCTGGCAGATACTGCGAGTGCCATGGCGAAACAGGGTTGACTCGAGACAGACAATGACTTTGATGGAAACAAAAAGTTGATGGACCGACCCCAGTCCCTGCGGCTTGGCGATGGCGGCAATGACGCCGGAGGGCATTTCTAATCTAAGCGGGGTCTGTATTTTCTTTGCTGAATCTTGCCTCTCTTCACCACTCCAACACACGACAACTATAACACTCAATACCAACTGTCGCTATGGTATTGGCCAAGAGCAAGCAGTCGGTCGGTCTGGGCAATGCCCTCATGAACGACCGCTTCAAGAACAAGAACTCCAACCAGCACAAGGCCAACGCCGGCGGAATCCAGAGAAAGGGCCAGAATGGAGAGACATACATCACCAACAACAAGCAGGCCGCTGCCTACGAGAAGATGCGCTCCGTCACCGAGCAGGGCGATTTGGACGAGTTCCTGTCCACTGCAGAGCTGGCAGGCACCGACTTTACCGCCGAGAAGATGAACAACGTCAAGATTATCCACAAGGACCAGAAGAACCCTTACCTCTTGTCCTCGACCGAGGAGCGCAATGTCACCAAGAAGCACAACAAGAACAGAAGCCGTCTTACCGTCCCCCGTCGCCCGAAATGGGATGCCACCACTACGAAGGAGGAGCTGAACACACGCGAGAAGGAGGCCATGATCGAGTGGCGCAGAGACCTTGCCGAGCTGCAGGAGAACCAAGATTTGCTCCTGACACCTTTCGAGCGCAACCTCGAAGTCTGGAGACAGCTGTGGCGTGTCATTGAGCGTTCCGACTTGGTCGTGCAGATTGTCGATGCCAGAAACCCCTTGATGTTCCGCAGTGAAGACATGGAGTCATACGTCAAGGAGGTCGACCCCAAGAAGCGCAACCTGTTGCTCGTCAACAAGTCGGATATGATGACTCTCGAGCAGCGCCAGACTTGGGCCAAGTACTTTATCGACAACAACATCAACTTCCGTTTCTTCTCTGCAGAGCTCGCTCGTGAGCTGAATGACGCCAAGGCTGACGAGGAGGAAATGCAGGCTGAAGAGGAGGATAGCGAGGACGATGAGAGCGAGGAGGACGAGGTTGCCGAGGCGCTGGACGCAGATGAGAATGCTCTGGAGCAGGAGGCCAAGAAGCTCGACATCCAAGATGCACAAGAGGAGGACGCCAAGTGGGTGGACGAGGAGACGGTCGACGACAAACACGCTGCACCTGTATCCGATGTCATTCCCATGTCGCTCGAGGAGGCCACGCGCATTCTGACTACCGAGGATCTGGAAGCTCTCTTCTTGGAGCACGCTCCCAAGATGGCTGCCGCCACTGAGGACAAGCCTGCCCGCAAAGTACAGATTGGTCTGGTCGGTTACCCCAACGTCGGTAAATCGTCCACTATCAACGCTCTGCTCGGCGCAAAGAAGGTCTCCGTCTCTGCCACACCCGGTAAGACGAAGCACTTCCAAACCATCCACTACTCGGACCAAGTCGTGCTTTGCGATTGTCCCGGTCTCGTTTTCCCCAACTTTGCCTTCACAAAAGCAGAACTCACATGTAACGGTGTCCTACCCATCGATCAGATGCGCGAGTTCACTGGTCCTGCAACTCTTGTCGCTACCCGCATTCCCAAACCTTTCCTTGAGGCTGTCTACGGTATTAACATCAACATCCGCTCTCGCGAAGAAGGTGGTACCGGCACACCAACTGGTGAGGAGCTACTGCGCGCATACGCCGCCGCTCGTGGTTTCTTCACCCAAGGTCTTGGTCAGCCCGATGAGAGCAGAGCCGCGAGACTGGTCCTCAAGGATTACGTCAAGGGCAAGTTGCTGTTTGTACACCCTCCTCCCTCAGAGCCGCCGATCGACCACAAGCACTTCAACCGTGAACTCTACGACTACAACCACCTTCCTCAAAAGCGACGAGCACAGCTCGCAGCCATGCACTCGGCTGTAATGCATCCCGAAGCACAAACCGGTGACGAGCCATCGCTCATGGAGAACGACGAACTCGACATGGTTCCCATGAGTGGAGCAAAGACACAACGTATGGACAAGCAATTCTTTGCGCCCGGACAAGGTAGAGGAGAGCAAAATCTGCCATTCCATCACAAGTACACGGAGCAAGGACAAAAGAAGGTGGAAAACACTGGTGGCAGGATGTTGACGGGCCGCAAAGCTAAGATCATGCTGGCTCTGGAGAAGGACATGAACCCCGACGACGTGAAAATGATGATGTCGGGTAAGAAGCACTTCAAGGCCAACAAGAGGGCCCAAAAGAAGGTCAGAAGCGAGTACGACATCTAAGGGAATGCATCTTCTGGTTTTGCGCAATTCTCATTTTTACTCTGGTTCACGGCATGCTGGGGCGCTTTTTATGGATATCCCTAAGTTAGTTATCTCGTTGTTCTTCTCGGGTTTGGACGATCATGGACGAAAAGGATCAAATGCAAGCAAGTCTACAAGCAGAATTTCTCAGTCTTTGTCTCGTCCGCCGTGTTAGATTCCTTTGGTTCAGCTATCGCATTCTGGAGGTCAGCAGATATTCGGTCATACGTCTCCGGACCTATATTACTGCTGGATAATGCTCCACTCCATATCCGTAGGCTCAGACTTGGACGTGGTGTTGTTGAAGGAGGAGGAATGGTACAGCCAGGGTCGTACCCAAAGCAAGCATGTGAAAATCCACGCACGGACCTGGATGCCTCGAACACCTTGAAGGGTATCCCCAATTATCAGTCTTCGTGACAGCAAGCCCAGAATGTCATTCCGCCCGCCGGCGAGTCCAGTGCCTGTTGGCTTCTATTCACGGTCGACCCCAAACCTTCCGACCTTGAGGTCATTGACTACCAATGACAGAGAGAATGAGGGCGGCGCGTCGACTTTGACCTCACCCTCCGAGGCAGCATCCATCGAGGACTTTTCCCTGGACGCTCCTGCCTCGATCGACTCTGGCAGTGAAGGTGAAGATGGCGACTCGATGCCCTCGCCACGGCAGCCCATGTATCAACACAAGCAATCGCAATCGCATACCTACCTAGGTCCGGCAACCTTTGCGCCGCCCTTCTACAACCGTCCTCCCACACCCCTACCACCTAGCCCGTCATTGACGAGTCTGCTACGCCCGACCTTCAGTACACACGCCTCAAGGCCAACCACACCAGATCCAAGCAGCGATGAAGGAACCAGCCAGACTCCTAACAGTGCAGCCGCGACCACCCTCACAACCTCCTTCCGCACCGCAAAACCCATTCCCCGCGCCTCGCCAAAAGTTCCTACCTACGAATACTATGGCTTCACACTGTATCTGACCTCGACTCTCGGGTTTGCAATCTATCTGCTCTGGAGTTATCTGCCTTCTCCGTTTTTGCATCAGCTGGGCATCTACTATTACCCAAACCGGTGGTGGAGTTTGGCTATTCCGGCTTGGTTGGTTATGCTTGTCGTGTGGATCTACGTCGCATTGGCTTCATATAACACTGGATACTTGACGCTCAAGATGCATGCTGTCGAGTGCTTGGTTGACGATGCTGCGAACATTGCCGTTGTGGACGGCAAAGGAAACATTATTCGCAAGGACGACGAGGGCAGGTGGAAGTCTCATCGGCGGGACAACAGTGCTGGGAGAAACATGCCGCCCAAAGACTTGCAATGGGATACGCTGTGGAATGAGGGCACGGATGCTGTCATGGATGTGCCCATTGGTGGCGTGTGTGAGGTACTCTATGGCATACCTGACGATGATGACGATGATACTATGTTATGACATATAAGCATATAATGCAAAGCTCTCTCTGGACAACGACCCTGGCTCAAACAACACTGTGTCCTTTTATAGTCAAACAAATAGGGATATGTCCGGAGAGAGAGCACATGAGACAACAGCTGGACGTGGACCCATCATCTATACTTGAGTTCAACGTCCATCAACACTTTCAGGAGTCCTGATTTGTCTTTCCAAACATCTCCATATTTCATGGCCGCGTCAATGATGATTGTTGCTTTGCAGAGAGCCACATCTGAAACGTTTGAAGAAGAGGAGCCAGGTTCGTCAAACAGCACTCCGTCTGACGAACGAGGGGTGGGCCCAAGGCCCCTTTCGCATCCCTTAGCCATCTCCGTGACCTGCGTCAAGAACGCCAGATCCCCGCCCTCGGGGTCCAACACAAGAAGCCAACTCACCATGTCCTTCACATCACTCCTCAGGGGCAGAGTTTTACTCTCTGTCTGCTGACAGAGGACAGTGGCCATGCATCTTGCTCGTGCAGCCCTCACCCNCCTTGAATCTCCTGCTCTGGCTGCCGTACCAAGCGTAAGCAATTCCCAGGCACATGTGAAGTACATGTCGGGGTACAGACGCAATAGAACGGCCAACCACTTCACCAACACGGTGCGGTGACCGGCTGCAGTAGGTTTTATTGATAGATCGTAGCTTGGAGGCGGCTTAGCAGGAGCGAGAGGGCTAGTAAACTCGAAATTCGGCGACAGGGGCTTGGGTGTGGCGACCACTATAGNGGGTGAGATCGAGCGGCCCCTTGGATACACTCCGGATAAGGGCGACTCGTGTCCAGATTCCTGTGCAGAGTCACAAACTTCTTCGTAGAGAATTAGCGCCATGTCGAAGGAAGCCGTCGAGATGACCCCTGGCGTGGTCTCTGGCGCGGACCCTGCCGCAGCCCTTGGCACTGAGTTCCTTCTATAGGGAGGTGGTAGGGATTCACCTCCTGAGATTTCGTCGTGCTTTCGTTTTGACCCCTGTCCACTCCTGTCTTGAGCCTCCTCCTCTAGTGGACACCAACCCTGCGATTCCCATGCGTCAATGACAGCATGTCTCCCTTCGGAGTAGAAGTTGGTGTGGTCGACATTGAAGCCAGTCACAGTAGACTTTACGAGAATGTCCTTTACCTGGAGAAGGCCATGAAGGGCTGGGGAACTGTAAGAGATAAAGAGATCGAAACAAGACGCTTCAGAGAGGGTCTTGAGCTTGCGTAATAAGCTCATGGCCTCTGGCGACACTCGACCAGCGTATGGAAAGCTGGGCATCAGGACTGAGGACTTGGCGGCGAGGGACAACGACGTGCGCACAAGTCGTGACGTGCTGACTGTAGCCTTTGGGTCATCGACAACGTGCAGAGGCACAACGCCGTCTGATATAGCCCAAGAGGCAGGACCGACGGGTTCGAAACCCAGTGATTTGACTGGGACAGTCAAATAGAATAAGCGTGGTTGCCTCCGGCTTACCATCCGGACCTCTTGAGTAAGGACCACGAGCAGCTTGTTCGCTTCATCGTTGTGAGCGATCCAAAGTTTGAGGCCACTCAGATGCTCCCGATCGAACTCGGTATATGTTGGATTGCCTGTTTTTGAAAACAGTGCAACAACGGGCTGCTCGTAAACGACCCAATCGATACTGTTGCTTGGCGAGAGCTGAGCTTCTAGAAGCCTGATAGCTTCTGATTGTTTCGACATTCAAAATGAACAACGATATAGAGACTAGTGGTGCTACATATTAAGGAATAGTCAGTTATAGTGTTGCATGATGTCGTTTTCACATTATGAATTGAGAGCATCGTGCATTTAAGGATAAAAATTGAGAATATGCCCCTGTGCCATGAAGACACAGGTTACCCTCCCACCCGGGATTTGTTTAATGAGGCATCCCTGACCTAGTACCGAGAAGCTGACACAGTCGGACAACTCTGATGCGAAGAGGCCGAGACGAACAGAACAGTGACTGGCCCAGTCGGACAAGCCTCAAGCAACACTGTGTCGAGATCAAGACCGAAGTCAAGACGTTCGGGCAGTGCTGCAGGAGGTGTTGCGTCAAGAGGGGGCAGTATGATACTGACGCGATCGGTTAGTCTTCCAGAGGTTGCGTCAACCGGAAAACAGCGACTAATCAACTCGGACAAGCTTCGGTAGTGCTGGCTCGAGATCAAGACCAAATCAGACAAGCCTTTGCAGGAATGCGTTGATTCACATATGTCAAGACATTCGAGCACTGCTAGGAAGTATTGCGTCGAGGAAGAAAAGCTTAAGACTCACGAGTATTCTGCAGCCGGGCAGGAGCCTACGGCGACTGGTAAAATAAGTGAGCCTGGTACGTTGAAAGAAGGAAGGACGTCGACGCGCGCGCTCATCTGTAGAAACAGGCAGGCGCGTCGTGCTGTTTGTCCAGAGAGCAAACATCGGGTTTCCCAACGCGTCAAAGTCCGTCATGCGGACCTGTCAAAATACACAATAATATTGAGCAGCAGAGCAGTGTTCATTGAGAACTGTTGTTCTTCAGGACTCTCTATGGACATGTCTCTGATCCGAAAACCATTGTGCATTTCTATAGATTCAAATGATCATCTGTGTCAGCATGGGAGGAGGAGGGACAGTTTGGCGAGTCAAGAAGCTGAGGAGGCGGCGCGGCTGCCCCATGTTGATCTGATATGTGGCATCAAGCTCCCCCTTGACTCGAGGGGTAACGCGTACACGGCTTCCACTTCTATGAGATCTTAATTCTTTGACTGTCTGATGGCCCAAGGGCACCTGATCTTATTCACCAGAAGCTGAGAGGTAGCGCGCAAATGGATGCAGCTTGGGCTCAGGTCCACAACCTGATCGAACAGGTGCAGCAAGTGCCGACGCAGCTGTTGTTGGCCGTTGGTTGCTTGTCCGTCCTTTCCTTTGCCATCCTGGTATTGAACCACCCCAAAGCAAGCAGACTCGCGACAACCCTTCTAACTTTAAGCTCANNGCTATATCTTGGTCTGTTTATTGTTGCTCCTGTACCTCGACCGCCGCATGAGTCTGAGAAGAAATACACAACCATCCTGCCCGACGGATCTGTCAGCGACCCTGAAACACAACCATGTTGGTACGACCACCACGTATCCCTCAAGACGCAGGCCCGCAATGGAAAGATCGCTACAAGCGATGCCTTTAGGCCCACCCAGCCCGAAGTCCTGGTCACGGTTGTCGTGCCTGCATACAATGAAGAGCAAAGGATGAGCGGCATGCTCGAGGAGGCTGTCGAGTACCTCCAATCGACCTTTCCGCAGGCGCTGTCATCGCAGTCTACGCCAAGCGACAAGCCCAAAGGCTGGGAGATTCTCGTTGTGAATGACGGCTCTACCGACAGGACCATCGACACGGCCCTGTCCTTCGCTCGCGATCATCAGCTTTGTGCGAACCCACCCACGCCGGCTGGCCCATGGTCCTCGAACGAGGGCCCTAAGACGCGATCCAAATCTGCCCCCAAAGTCGAAACAGTACCCACCAACATTCCTCGTGGCAGCATTCGCGTCATATCCCTAGAACAGAACAGGGGAAAAGGCGGCGCTGTCACCCATGGTATGCGTCATGCAAGAGGGGCATACGTCGTGTTCGCTGATGCCGACGGTGCTTCTCGCTTCTCAGATCTGGGCAAGCTGATGGAGAACTGCGATCGCGTTGCTGATGCCAAGGGAAGAGCTGTTGGTGTTGGAAGCCGAGCACATATGGTTGGTAGCGAAGCTGTTGTCAAGGTAATCGAGTCACAGTTCATGAATCTGGGCATCATCACTGACTCTCTCACANNGCGCTCTTTCTTGCGAAACGCTCTCATGCACTCCTTCCACCTGCTACTTCGCCTTCTTACACCTCCAGCCACATCGTCAATCAAGGACACCCAATGTGGCTTCAAGCTATTCACACGACCTGCTCTCCCCTACATCATCCCATACATGCACAGCGAAGGTTGGATCTTCGATGTCGAGATGCTCATGCTTGCAGAGAGCGCTGGAATCCCAATGGCGGAAGTAGCCATTGGTTGGAAGGAGGTCGGCGGCAGCAAGCTGAATGTTGTCTGGGACTCTTTGGGCATGGCCTGGGGACTCGCTGTTTTGAGGGCTGCATGGATGGTTGGCGTCTACCGGAGGGATGTTTGATTTGATCCGTCCTAGCATTTTGGCCATGTATATCCATTTCACCATAGACAAAAGCAGCCTTGATTCAATTGTTCACTTAGCGTCTTTCAGAGCAGGAAGAATCTGAAGAAGTTGCCCCGTCCTGCCATGCCATCAAATTTTCACGTATGCAGAAGTGTGCCGGGAAGGTTATTGTTTGAGGAAGAGAATGCTGTCATGGAAGGGGGCAGAAGCCACAGAGACATTATTTAGTAGCTCTCTGTGTCCAGTGAGACAAAGACTTTTACATCGCGAAACCCACGACGGCGGTTTATGTTTCATACATCAAAAACAGCCACCTTAAAGGTCGGCACAGGTCTTGGGATACTGGACAGCTCTCTTGACCCACTTCTTGAGTCTGTTGCCGTCAATGGAAACGACCATGTTGACCTTCTGGAGGTTCTGAGCACTGGGCTTGAGAGCCTCCTGGTAAGCGTGAATGTTGCCGTAGCTAGGGCTGGAAGGAGCAGTGTCGACGTCGAGGTAGACTTGGTCAGAGTATTAGCAAGGGATTTCTTGTAGATGGAAACAAGAGATCTGCTTACAGCTTGTGGTGTTCTTGACGATGGTGGGGTCCAGCAAAATAGCGGCAGCGGTCTCGTCCCCTACATATTGTTAGCATTTGTGTCGTTAGACATGACAAGGATACATACAAAGAGGGAAAATGGTGCCGTAGTACTTGTGCATCAAAGTAGAATAAGGGTTCTTGACCTTGTAGATATCATCGAGGTACTCCTGGGTGACAGAGACCTGGTTGGCGACGTTGCCAGCGATGGCTAGAAATACAATCAGTTGTTGTGCTTCATTTGATGTTCCAATCTTTCTTATGAAGGACTTACTGATGTTGGGGAAAGGAGCGGTAAGAGCGATCTTGGTACCCTCAGGGTCAATCATCAAGTTGATCTTTGATATCGTCAGTAGATGCTGCTTGCCAACTTGTTACTTGCACTTACATCGGAGCTCCAGTCAGCTTGCATCACACTGCCGGTGACTTGCAAAAGGTTATCATCGATGTAGCCACCCTTACACAATTATCAGTACTACTTCAATGTTCGCAGATATCACGACTTCGTACCATGATGATAAGCTCCTTTGCGTTTTTGGCAAAGTCAGGATCCATGCGAACAGCAAGAGCAACGTTTGTCAGAGCACCAGCCGAGTAGATCGAGACCTGACCAGGGTACTTGCGAACTTGCTCAATCATGAACCATGCTGCGTCTTTGGAGGCGAATGTGATGTTGGGGTAGCCTTCGAAGAAAGCTGCCTTTGACACGCGAGTTGGGTTGCCTGAAGTTGGGTCGTTTCCCAGTGCTTCGTAGGTCAAGTTTTCTGGAGCAAAAGCTCCTTCCCAGGCTCTAGATTAAACGTCAGATTGTCTCTTTGTATTGGCCTAGTGGTTCAAAGCGGTCGAGGGAGGAGGGCAGATGAATCCCAGAACTCTTGCTTTCGAACTCTGGGCATCCATTTCTTGATCACGATTTCGATTCACTTACAGTTTACCATGAACCATCTCCCACTACAAAACATATTGTCAGTGTAGTTCTCGCGTCGACCAATCACCTGGGCAGACTTACAGTCTGGAAGAGTTCAGGAGTATTAAGAATAGGGTAATCTGCTCCCTTGTGGACAGGGATGCAAGATAGGTTTCCGACCTCAAGAGTCGCAAGAGCATGTCTACAGTGAACTTGATTAGTCCATATCTCTCAATGGTTGGTCTGATGGCATTACAATCCACATTGCAGTGCCCACGAGTTTGCAGTATCAGAAACAAGACCGAGAACGTCCCATCCTGCATCAAGGGCCATAAGGTAGGGAATGAATCCGGCAGTGCTCCAATCGTTGTCCATGATGACCTTGGGCCTACTGCTGTTCTTGGCCGATCTTTCCTGGAAACGCTCCAGAGGAGAGGCTCCAGTCAGACTGGCAGCAACCAAAGAGGTAGCAACGAAGAGTTTTGAGAACGAGGGAGACATTGTAAGTACAGAATCACAATCGGCTTGAAAGACACAAGTTCCACTTGTCTTCTGGCAGTATCTTTATAGTCACACCTACATGGCGGAAAAATCGAAGTCTTGGCGCGTGCTTATCTTTGCCAATATTCAGGTTTGACTTTTGGCAGGTCGATAAGTTGCGGGCGAGCGCCCTGTCGCGTGGCCAACGGCTCGGGCGTCCCTCGATGGTCCGTGGTTTGTATGTGACCACTGGCAAAGGGAAGTGATGGTCACTGGTGAACCGTGTTGGCTCGGGTAGCCGACAGAGAACCATTGATCGGGCAGATAAGAGAGGTACCTATGCACACTGATAAGATACACAAGTAGTCTAGCATCTCGGTCGCCTCCGTGGTGTACCATCACCGAGTTCAAGAGCTACGAAGTATCTGGAGAAGATATCGCTTCCTGTTGGCAAGAGATGTACTCCTATATCCTTTGGCAAGGATGCAGAGCACCAGCTTCATGCTCTAGCTCTGAAGTCTGGACACGACTCCTTGGGCTGACGTGTGGACCAAAAAGCTAGCACCATGGTGGTAGCAATGCGGCATATACCTATTGTCAAGGATGACCAAGTTTTGCAGATCCGCGGACATTGTCGGACCGCAAAGGTGAAGTGACAAGAAAGTCTTTGAACCTCGAGAAAACAAAAGATGTCGCAGCCGTGAATCGAACACGGGGCTCGTGCATGGCAAGCACGAATTTTACCACTAAACCACTGCGACTTTCACGTGAGCGAAACCGCTATCTAGAATAGATGATAGTAAGCTATGCATCACACGCGCGCATTGGTCTCGGATCTCGCAAGCACGGTGAACCAAACCTGCATGCTTCGTCAACGGTGCTGTCATAAACCTTCACACATCACATAACATGGTAAGTAATTTCTGCCAGCTCATTGCTTACAGGCTCAAGTCGCTGACATGTATAGGCTCGTAACGCAGAGAAAGCGCAAAGTACACTCTTCAGATGGAGGGCCCAGCAAGCGGCAGACCTGGGCATTCTCGACACAACGCGCACACGGCGACCAAAGGCCATATCACAACAAGAATCCGTACCCACATGTGAACGCTGGCGCGGCCAGGTGCTCAAAGAGATCTCGCGCAAAGTTTCCAAGATCCAGGATCTATCGCTCTCAGACTTTCAAATTCGCGACATCAACGACGAACTCAACAAGCTCTTCAAAGAAAAATGGCAATGGGAAATGCGTATTCGCGAACTGGGAGGACCCAACTACATGAGAGGAGGTGGTCGTGTTGTCGATGAAGAAGGCCGGGAGATACAAGGAGGTGGAAAAGGCTACCGCTACTTCGGAAGAGCAAAAGAATTGCCTGGTGTCAAAGAACTGTTCGAGGCTGCAAAAGCCAAACCGCAGGAAGAGAAGGCCCTGGAGACGCGCTCAGATCTGCGCCAGAAAGTTGACGCTTCTTACTACGGCTACAACCTTGACGAAGAGGATGGTACATTATTGGCGTACGAGGCACAGAAGGAGAAGGAGGCCTTCGAGCATACTTTGGACAACCAAGAGCCGGATGAGGATGCAGACTGGGAACCTTTGCCTGGAGATTCTGGAGATGGTATCGCATGGAATCTCCCGACTGCAGAAGAAGT
This sequence comes from Aureobasidium vineae, assembly GCA_903819635.1. Classification (NCBI taxonomy): domain Eukaryota; kingdom Fungi; phylum Ascomycota; class Dothideomycetes; order Dothideales; family Saccotheciaceae; genus Aureobasidium; species Aureobasidium vineae. The sequence goes on from CAIJEN010000005.1 coordinate 1,293,139, forward strand.
CGAGACCGAGCTCATCGAAAGAAGGAAACGAAAGCTGCTCGACAAGCTCTGAAGACTTGGCGGCACTTTGTGCACTCTGCATAGTATGCTTCATGGTGGTCTGTATCACCGCTCTTCTTCGCTTTGCCCAGCTAGTCCGCCGCTCAAACCGCGCCAATCGACCTCACACCAACAACGATGATAGTGCTGTTGGCCGAATTACCGGCATCCCATCCATCTTGCAATCTGCACTAGACGCCAATTCTGCTACTCTCTGTCGAGAAGCTCGATTCTTGTAAATAACGAACTCGCGGTCATCATGTCACAAGGATCAAAAAGTCACACCCACAATGTATTGCATTTTCTTCAATGCATCATGCTGTGCCTGTGTGATGTGCCATACCGTGTGTACAGAAGCTTCCCAGACCCATTCTTGGGTGAGCATTTGACGCTACAGCTTTAACCCTTGAGGAACACTCCAGTTTGAAACCGATTCCAAGGCGTCGAGGTGGTGGCCAAGGGACGATACTTCTCCCATGCAAATGGAGTCAAGAGAATATAGAAGAACAGATCTAGGACAATCGTCCGAATGCATATAGCACCCACAAGATATGCTTCTCCACGGCATGCTTCCTTATCTCGGGCTGAGTGCACGTCCCTTGTGACAATCAACTTCGCTCTTGCCTTGCTCGACCATCTGCACGGCGTACTCCGGACGGCGGTCGCAGCCGCTCGACAGGAAGATTGAGGAGCAGTACGATATCTTCAAACAAGGGTCCTTGATGAAGAGGGTCCGCAACAACGTCAAGCAAGCCGAACAAGGGCACGTCGAGCTTGATATCGGGGGTCTCCGAGTTGCGAAGACAGTGAATATGAACTCGACCAGCATCAACGCTCAACCCTCCCCTTCTAGATATATAACCATCTGCTAGAACATGCATCGACTTATCCAATCTGCTTCACATATCCCTTTCTCCGGAACCTCATCGTTGCGACCATCTATCATCTTCGAGCCTTATCAATTCTGTCCTTACGCCACAATGGCCGTCAAGATCAACAACATCTCTGTGCACAAGGTCCAACCACCAAAAGGTTCAAAGATTGATTTTGGAGCCGAGATCAGGGGAGCAGACTTGGAGAACCTCTCAGGTAACACACTTCATTTGCCTTCTGGACCTTTTGAGCTGATGTTGTATCGTTTCAAANNAGAGGAAGATTTCAAGATCATCAGAAATGCTTTGTACGAGAACAGTGTGGTTCTGTTCAAGAATCAACAATCACTCTCGCCCAAGGCTCAGTTCGAATTGACACAAAAATTTGATCCATCTGCTGGCTCTTATGGACACGGAAAGACAATCGACGCCAAAAGAAGCGTGCTCCACCCTGACCTCAAGACAATCCCTCATCAACCCCAAGTACAAGTCATTGGAAACGGTCCCGTTGCCGAGTTCGAGGGATTGAAAGATATCACACTCAAGCACCCTCACCACAAGACATTCCATAAGACACCAATCAGCGAGGCCGACGACCGGGATGCAACAAGATTCTACCGCTGGCACATTGATGCCGCATTGTACGATCTGTCTCCGCCCAAAGTCACCAGCCTCATGGCTGTCAGTGTTCCCAAGACGGAGTATCAGACGTTAAAGTATGATGACGGAAGTAATGACGAGATGAGAGTACCTCGAGGCAGCACCGCTTTTGTGAGTTCGTACCGCATGTACGATCTCCTCTCAGAAGCCGACAGGGAGTTCGCTCGAACCACAAAGGTGCAATACGCTCCTCATCCTTACATCTGGATGTCGCCGGCACGATCAAGAAGCGATGGTCTTGGACTAGTATCCGACGGTCTTGAGCTCTCTCGAGAAGAGCTGCCGCCAATCGACGAGCAGAAGATCAAGATCTTGCCCATGTGCTGGCGTAATCCGGTCACTGGACGTCTCGCTCTGCAAGTCCATCCGTCTGCGGTTGAAAAGCTTCATCTTGCCGATGGTTCTGTCATTAGCGACCTGAAGCAAGTCCGTGATATTGTCCACAGGCTTCAGAGACCTGGAATTGCCCCTGAGCTGGTGTATGCAGTTAACTGGGATGAAGGAGATCTTGCATTGTTCAACAATGAAGGTGTGATTCACTCGGTCACGGGCTCGTTCTTGCCGGAAGAGGTTCGCATCTTTAGACAGTGTAATCTGGCGGCTTCCGAGGACCCTCTTGGTCCAGAATGATACAAGCATAGAGCATAGAAGGGCAAGAAAGACGAATAGGTTTACATGATAGAATAAAAGACACTTCAGGATTTCGATGCTGTTGATCAGCCACGTGCCTAGGTACTTCGTACATGTGTTGATACCGAGATCCTCTAACTAGATCGCATGTTGCGCAGAAAAAGAAAAGAAAAGTAGCGACGCACGCTGCTTATTACATTGGATATACTCTAGCTTGTTAATCATACTGAATGAATCACGATTCTTTAAGATCTCTGTGTCGATTGTCTGCGTCGCACCAACTTCTCGGCATTTCTCTGCATGAACGATTCTCCCAGGCTACCAACAGTCTGTTGCTTGCTATAGCTTGGTCGAGAAAAGGAACCGTACAAAGATCCTTGAGCTGGTATTTCCTCCGGCATTTGATCGTCGAGATCGAGCTGGGGGTCTTCCCGCACAGAGGGCCTCGAGAAGCCTGGTGAAATTGGCTGGGCAGACGAAGAAGATGAAGTTCCGAAACTCGCTCTGGGGATGTTAAGACTGGGAGGATGGTTGGCTGGTGAGACGTCTCTGTCGCCAGAGCTAGCCGGACTTGCTGCGCGCAAGGTAGATTCCGAGTCCAGACCTGAGTCGACATCTGTATCGATGTCTTCTATCTGCGTAGTGTACATTCCTGAAGGACCAGAGTCATCGAATTCTTCGTCCATAGAGAAGGGTGAAGCTAGCTCAAGGTCGCCATCAGAGCTGATCTTAGTTTGTAGTGGTTCTTGGGGAATATTGGAACCACGAGCAGCTGAGGCAAAACCGAGACTCAATCCTCCAGGTTGGCTACTGGTTTGAGGACTTTGATGAGCACCGGACTCGTTTGCATTGATTGACGGCGATCTCGGAGGTGTGGGTTCACGTGTCTCAGCCTGCGTGGGTTGGGCGGGAGTTTGTACTTCGATGTGTTGAGCGCCAATTTCGTCGTCAGGGCGATGGTCTGAGTCTCTGTTTGCACTCGAGAAGATGTTATCGCTCGGGGCGACCACCGCGTCGCCCACGATGAGTGACACACGTTTCTTGTTTGAGAGTCTTGGGCCAGCCGAAGGCGACTTTAATGCGGATACCAGGCTTCTTCCTTGATCTGAGCCAGATGAAGGCGTTCTTGGGCCTAAGCTCCGCCTGGACGACGGGGACTTGTTGTCGCCGGCAGGATCGGTGTTAGCGCGCTGAAGAGCCTGGCGGTCAGGTACAATGGCCGTCGAGTCAGCAGTATCGCCGAGGACAGGCGCAGAAGGAGAGCGACCAGGACCAGAAGGCCTACTCTCGAGTAGCGGAAGGTATGCAGGGGTGAAGAGGCCTAGGAGCTCGCTCTCCCGTTCATGGCCCTTCTCGCTCGTGCCTCGTGCGTCTTGATTGGTGTCAGCGGCATTTATGAGCTGGTCAGCAGGCGCGGTGTTGGGCGAGGCATTGCCAGGTGTCTGTACCGAAGGTGCAGGCAGGGATCGATAGCGGGTGCGCAACTCGCGTTCGTATAGCTTGAACTCCCTCTCTTTCTGGGCGATGAACTTGTGAATTTGGTCGTCGAGCTGGCGGCGTTTCTGGTCGAGTTCCTTCACGAAGCCGTCGACATCNNGCCCTGGGCCTCGGCGACGACTTCCAGACTCCTGCGTCGCGAAGCCTGGCGTCCCTCGGCGGGGCGCGGGCTCGGGCTCGGAGACTGGTTCGGAGGCTGGTCGGGGGTTGAGTCGGGTGGTTGNCGACGGCGTGTCTCGGTCTTGGTGGTGCTGTGGACTGGCTCGGACAGCTTCAGCTCTGGGTGCAGCGTCTTCTCCAGGCATGGGCATCAATGCGGGGGCAGCCGCCAGGCAGTCGAGGATGTTGCTCATATGCACCTCTCAATCACGTATGTACACTGCTGCTCTGATCGGGAATCGTCAGTCCAATCGAGGCCGGCGGGATTAGGCGAGAGGCGTGGAGTACCATGTGCTCCGGTGCTCACGAGCTCTCCGTACCCGTCAAGACTCAAGAGGAGGTGGGGGATGTCGAGCCTGTCAATGCCGGTGCAAACAAGGCGCAGGCTTCGCTTCAATTCGCAGTGGCCGAGGCGGGACAAAGAATTCAGGTGTCGCGGATTGCCATCGAGACGTGCAGGAATGCCATCTTCTCAGCTCGTCCAGCTGCAGCCCTGCACAAGTAGAGTTGCTGATAAGAGCCGCATCCGAGCTAACCTGGTGCTTGGCCGTACATTGTCCTGATTGGGATTTGCGCTGCGTCATGCTGCTTGTGCTCACGATTCGCGAATCACCGGCACCTATCGCGACGTGATTCTTTTGTCTGCACCTCGCCGCGTGTACTGAGACCCTCTGCGAGTAGCTCGCGCTTAGAATCAAGTGCTGTGAACGTGCTAGTCTGTGAACTCTGTCGGATTCCCTTCGGCGGGCCATCTTCCGTTCTTCGGCTTGCCTATTCGACAGAAGCGACTTCTTCTCCGAGGTTGGTGAACGACTGCGAGGACCTTTTCTGCCCACGTCGTGCCGCTGGCCACCACAACGTCTATCAGCCATCTGTTCTATTCCACTGTCCGCACCCCACGGCATCGTCACCGATCCTAGTTGATCTCCAGGGGGACTGTCGCACACATGGAGGCAGAGAGCGATGACAGGACTGACATGTCCTTGCGGCGAGAGCGTGCCGTCATCGCAGCACAAGCTTGTCAAACTTGTCGGAGTCGGTAAGGCCAAGCAAATCACTCACCATGTCTGTTCATCTTTTACTGACTGTTTCTTTCTCTGGTAATTAGAAAATCCAAATGTGATGAACAAAGGCCCAAGTGCGGCCTCTGTCGGCGGCTCAGTGTTGAGTGTGTCTACCGGGAACCTCAGCCTACNAAAGTAAGTCTGGCATCCAACGACATGCACGACTACTATTTGCTAAAAAGTACCGTGTGTAGAAAGGACAAGACCATGATCTACATTCTTCAGACTTTGCAACGGCTCGAGAACAAGTTCGATACCCTATACGTATCGAAACCCTCGACTCCGGCGAGCAATACCGACTGGAGCACTTCACAATCTGGACCGCGTCCCCCAGGTGTCAATGGTACCATGGGCGCTTCCGGCTCTAACGAATCTCACGTATCCTCTGATAGCGAAATACGCCCAGGAGGTCGTATGGGATCTCAATCATCGTTTCCTCCGGACATGCTGCGCACTTATCAACACTTGACCGTGGCTCACAAAGTCTTGCTTTGGCCATCAATATACCTCCATATCCTGAATTCTGGAATCGCCGTGGCCTCGGATCTACAATACGTGCTCCAAGAAGGGACACCTTGGTTCATCCATCTCGAACTACACAAGCACCCAAAGACGCTTCCCTGGGATACCGATATGCGAACATATCCAATGCCTAGCAGTACTGGAGAGATGAGAGCTGGCTTTATAGGTTTGACGCCAGAGAACGTGCGGAGAATGAGTGATGCATACTTTAGTACCTTCAACATTCTGTTCCCGATTCTCGACAGGCAGATGTTTCTCGAAGACATCCTCGAGCCGGTCTTGCGAAACGGATTTGCGGACTGCGATCCTCAAGGCTGCCTTGTACTACTTGTCTTAGCTCTTGGTCAAACCGCCATCGATGGTGTTTATGGCTCTCCAATCAGCATCATTGAGGGCAATCCCAGTGGTCTACGTGGAGGCACATCGGAGAGACCACCTGGTCTAAATCTTTTCAACGAGGCTCGAAGGCGTATGGGATTCATTATGCATCAATGCACGCTCGAGAATGTGCAAATACATCTGCTCGAATCGTGAGTGGTACGCATTTTGATATGATCATTGCTAACACATATCGCNAGCGCGTACTATGAAGCTTGCGCTCGACACATGGTAAGCAGAGCCTTGAGCGAACAGACATGGACAGTTAATTGAGCCAACTGCGCANNGGACTTCTGGCGGGCTACAGTCGCAGCATCCACTTCTTGTCAAATTCTTATCAAATGGTATGATCTGCTTCAGTATTCCGATTGCCTAGCAGCTAACCAGCTGCCNAGTGAATCTGTTGACTGGTCCACACCACGAGCCGACCTCATAAAGCGTGCATATTGGGCGTGTATGCTCAGCGAAGAGTAAGCATCCCTTACGTGTGGTTGACAGACAGCTGATACTGACGCCTGGTAGNNTATGTATCATCTCGAACTAGATCTCTCACAGACAGGAATTCATACTCTGGAGGATCAAGTCCCACTTCCTTACTTCCACGGCTCAGAAAGCAACTATGGCAGTCCTTCGGATGAAAAGTCACATTTCCAATATCACTTTCTTGCAATGATAGCTTTGCGTAGATTGGTCGCGCGAATCCACGAGTCAATACATTGCTGTAAGTATCTCTTCGAGAAGGAGCGGGCAGCAGCTGACTACGTGCANGCGTCCAATGCGGCGGCCGAGCTATCTGAGGACTACGGTGGTCCACCGGTGCACGTTATCAAGGAACTGGCCCGACAGTTGGAGTCGTGGCGCTCGCTTCTTCCCCGACCTCTCCAATGGTCGGACAATGACAAGACAGAATTTCCAAACATGGGATCGACAGGAGGACACGGTACAGACTCACTCTTCTCGATGGACCAAGGATCTGTCCCGATCAACCACCGAGACAACCTGGACATCATGACAGCACAACTAAGGACGCAGTTCTACTACGCTCGGTTTATGATTTACCGGCCATTTGTTTACAAAGCGTTGCACTTCCCTGAACTGATGACGGAAGAGGATCAAATATGCTGTGCTCTCGCGATACAGTCTACGTGTCTATGGCCGTTAATCCTTGCGCCGCCCAAGAACAAGAAACGACTGGTGCCACACCTGTTTACGTGGACGCAAAATTTTGTGGGCATATTGCTCATACTGCGCATGACGACGGAGAACGAATGCTTGAAGAAGATATGTAACGAGAGAGTGAACCGAAAGGACCTGGAGCAGACGACGACATTGATACTGGAATGGATCCAGGACATCAAACAAGTAGACGGGATTGCAGAGTGGAGCTGGAAGATGCTGGGGCCGCTGTACTCGAGGCATGGATAGGTGGAGCAGTCAAGAGGACGACGATTACCTAGCAACAAACAACAGAAACAACGAATCAAACATTAGTTCTTCTCGTGGCTGGCGCTATGCTCGTGTGCTTGGGGCATTGATTCAGACGCAGGGCAGGTGCCAAGCAAAAGAGAGCGAGGCGGCGTTCGAGTTCGAGGCCGAGCCGGGGCAAGTCTTCGCGATAAATTATTATCAGCCGACTTGCAACGCGATCTAAGGCGTGACAGGCAACTTCGCAGATTCAAGAGACAGACAAGCATGAGGATGAACTGAGGTAGCCATGGACTTGCCATGTTTCAAAGCCGCAGACGAGTGCCATCAGAAGGAGCGCTCCGGGTGCTGCGCCAGCTCGCATACATCTCATCGGGTACGGCATGCGGTGCCGCCGCCATCGTAGCAGAGGAGCGCCGCCGCCAGACAAACCTGGTGTCCAAGATTGCCGAGAACTCGCGCCGACTGAAACAACATCCACGCCATCAACATACCCACGCCGCTCAGCGCAGGAGAGCCGACCACGCTGCCCGTCCGATCGCCACCTCGACCTCTGCTGGGGACCCATTGCCAGACGACAAGCTGCTCTCACTGCCAGACGACAAGCCGCTCCCACAGGCAGAGACCTTTCGTAACGATCTCTTACCGTCCGAGGTCGAGCGAGGTTACGCCAAACTCAACTCACACCAGCCACCTCACGAGGGAAAGAGCCAGCCTACCCACAACCCTCAGCCTATACAACAACCCACCAAGCCAAAGGATCGCCGCCGTGACTTTGACGTGTCCTTCTTCACGACTGATCTAAAAGCCCATGGCCCGACCAGCGCAGTGGCCAGCTTCAACGACCGCTGCAACGAGCTTATTGACCAAGGCCAAAACACAAAGGCATTCGGCCTTCTCAGAGCAGCCAACCATCATTTGCGTGTCGAAGGTATACCCTCGGCTGCACTACATCCTTTCGCTACTCGTCTATTTGATTCAAACCTAGCCGCGCAGAACTATCGCCTTTGTTCTAAGCTGTTGTACCACATGGACCAACAAGGGTGGCCCATCACGCACTGCGTACACAGCCTTGCACTTGCCTGTATCGAGCCTATACGGCCCACAACTCTAATCCTCTTGAAGGAAAAATATGGTGACCGAATTCCTCTTCCTCACAGCACCTATCCTGCTTTGTGTGCAGCATACTCGACATACAGCCCCGAACTCTGCGCCATGTTGTTCGCCAAACATCTACGACAGGAAAACCGCCTGTCAGTGCTTCCTCTATGTGAATCTGCTTGGCCTGCCATCATTGACCACATGTGGTCCGTTACTCACAACTACAACCTTGTCGACTCGCTCTTCATCCGCATGTGCGAGTTGACGGATCACCCGCCTCTGGCTCTTTACAATGCAATGATTCATGTTTGCATCAAGCACGGCAGAATCGATCGAGCTCACCACCATCTCCGTACCATTCAGCAGAGCAAACACCTCCAGCCCGATGTTGTTACTTTTGGCCATTTTGTCTTCAAGGCCGCTTCGGATGCCGATTGGCCGCCTGTGGAGGACTTGATGGCCATGCTGGTCCGAGCTGGAGAAACCGAGGCGCCTCCAGAGAAACGTACTGATCTGTTTGTCCCTGTCCTCAAAGCATATGCCAAGCGTCATCATCCCGAAGAAGTATGGGGTTTTGCCTTCAAAGCTATTGACGAATACGGCGTTCTTCCGGATCCACGTATCTTGAGCACTGGTCTCGGAAATCTCATCAGGATTGGCCGCTTGGGAATGATACCCCCATGGGTTAACAAAATGAGAACCTACGGCCAGGGCGCAGAGATTGCTCCAGGAATAGCATTAGCCATGATGCGGCAATTTTATTTCGACACTAGACCTTCTTATACCATTATGGTATGGCTCTGCCGTCGTTTGATGAACAACGTGCCTGAGTACTGGTCTTCTGGTGTTCTAAACCTGCTGCGTGAGGCTGTGGCGTATGACCTTCGAGGCTACCGAGCCGGGCAAGCCCACAGGATACCGCATGCAATGCATATGCTCAGGATGCTGCAAGAAGTCAGACTGGAATCACCGAGCTTGCCAAAGCCACTCTACTGGAATCAGCTACAGCAGCTCGCGGACCAAGATCAAGCGCGTGTACCGTCCTCAGACTCGAACTTACAGGATGCCGTCAAGAAGGAAGTGCAGACGAAGGATGAGCCAGAAGATCTCCAAGATACTGTGCTGTCAGATGATGAATCATCGATGGATGACCTTTTAGACACTGCACTCTCTGCAGCCAAGTTCAAGAAGTCGTCAAACGAGCACGAGATGCTCATGGCCCTGTCGGAAGGACGTTACACTGATGTTCTGAACCTGTACGAGAGCAGCTTGGGGCAAAGCGGCCTGCCTGCCTCGTCATACTCCCTGGAGATGGCAATGCAGGCTCGTACAAAGTTGCCAGATGATGCTGGAGCGCTTGATGATGGAGCGCTTGGTGACTATATAGACATGGCAAGCGAAGCTGGTATGGACACCATAACGGCACTACTGCCGCTGCTGAACCATCAAGTACAGAATTCTGCAATAGGCTCGCGGATGCATGTTGATGAGCTGTGCGACACCGTGCGGTCTTTCTATGAGAACATGGTCAAGAACAGTGTCACCGTCAGACATCATCTGGCCACATCAGCAGCAACAGTTCTGCTCCAGAATGGCAAGCCAAACGATGCGATACGGCTGCTTTCGCAGATATACCTCTCACCATGGGCCGAGAAGGTACCATTGGATCTACCAGCCATGACTGTGTTGCTACAAGCATACATACACGTACGTCACAGCTTGGGTATCGAGTGGGTTATCAAAGAAGTCTTGGAAAAAGACTACCGCATCGACTACCCCTTCATGACCGTGATCCGAAAGGCCAAAATATCGGCCAAATCACGGGCATCAGTTGGAGGCGAAAAGGGCATGAACAATCTCAGACTGTCAAGAATGCTAGAGTACTACGCAAACGTCTGTAGAGCAAAGCAAATGGCGCAGATCAAGGGAGCATCCCGTCTGGGAAACCGCCTAGTCAATGCCATGATTAAGCTTGCTAGGCCCGCATCGACAGACGCACCCTGGCAGCAACAAGCAAAACGTCACGGCATTGATCCCATGATGTGGTCGGGACGTGGGTCCATGTGGCGCGTTTACTACATTGGAGGATTCCGACGACGACGACGAGGACGGAGGCGACCCAACTTTGCCAAGTACTAAGTCGAGAAAGAGCAGGCGGAGAAGGAACAAGTCAAAATCACTTTGACATGAATGGTCATTGCATCAGCGAATTGTTGTTAGAAGAAAGGCGTTATCAAGGAGTGAAAAAGGCATCTCACGAGCCGACGGGGTTGTAAATATTTGGAGCATTTTGGACACCATTCTGTCACTCTGTAGAAATCATGTACTTGTATGAATGTATCAAAAGACATTTTGAAATCGCTTTTTGATATATTCGTGGTCGTCAAAAAAACTTTCGATGGCTTGAGAATATTATGCTAGTCCAGTCATCCTTTCTCGACCGCAATGCACATCTTTTCTAGTACAAGACCATCACATGGTTTGGCTTTCTCTTCTTTTTTGCTTTTTGTGCATACTCGAGAAGCGTGTGGCTGTCTCGGCTGGCCTCGACTCGTCGTATACCTTGCGAATATGCATTGCTGCCTCATCCACTCTCATTTATCGTCCACCGCTCAGTCCTCATCCCAGTTGGGGTTAGGGCCTGGCGGCTTGGGACCACCTGCCTGGCGGGCAACGATGATCTGGTCGACGCTGAGGACCGTTCTGGCGGACTCGGTGGCGAGCTTGATGGCCCATTGCTTGGTGACCATAAGGTCAAGGATACCTTCGTCTTGAGCATCGAGCACACCATCACCGTTGTTGTTCTCAATATCAACACCAGCACCGCAGACGCTGCCGTCCTTTGACGATTTTACGCTGTGGGAAGTGTAAAGGGAAGCGAGGATCTCGGTGGCGTCGAGACCGGCGCTCTCGGCCAGAAGACGGGGCACCACTTCGAATGCTTCTGCGTACTTGCGGATGGCGTATTGTGAGAGACCAGAGGTCTTGTCTGCAANGGCGGAGATGCGCTCGACGAGCTGCATCTCGGCGGCTCCGGCACCAGGTACAAGGCGGGCGTCTCTGGTGATGGCCTTGACGACGTTGACACCGTCGTCGACGGCGCGCTCTACGTCTTCGAGGTGGTTCTGGGTGGCGCCACGGAGGACAAGGGTGGCGGTGCGGGTGCTGTCGTTCTCCTGGCGGAAGACGGTGACGCGGTCACCGCCAATCTCAATAGTCTCGACAATGTCGACGGAACCCATCTCGTCAGGCATGGGAGCACCGAGACGAGCAAGAGGGGTAGCACCAACGACTCTGCAGAGGCGGCGGAGTTCGAATTTGGACATGATCTTGATGACAAGGATGCCGTAGCGGTTCAGGTAGTGCATGGGCAGCTCACCAACAGAGTTTCCAGCAACAACGACGCGGACGCCCGAGTCGTGCAGCTCCTTGATGGCCTGATCGATTTGTGATTCCTCGCCCTTGGTGAAGTCGAGCATCTCCTGGGCGTTTTTCAGCAGCACAGTGCCCTTGGTCTCGGTCTGTGCAATGTCGATGGGGCAGCTGAAGACACCGACCTTTGCCTTTTGAACGTTCTTGACGGTACCCTCGGGCTCGCGGCCAAAGACCATACCCTTGACAACGCGCGATTGCTCGATAGAGCCACCCATGATCTTGACGACACGGACATTGTCGACGTTGAAGTTGAAGGTGTTCTTGGGCAGGACGGCGAGTACGGCTTCGGCGACCAGGTTGGCCAGAACCTCCTCGTGGCCTGATTGTTTGGCAGCAATGACGGTACGCAGAGCCTTGGACAGCTCCTCCTGGTCGCGCATGTCCTTGACACGGTCGACCTCGAGTTCCTCCAACACTCTCAGAGCTTCCTGACCAGCACGCTCGTAGCCCACGACAATATCACTGGTCTTGAGGCCCATGCGCAACAGCTCCTCGGCCTTCTTGAGCAATTCTCCAGCCAGCACGATGACCATGTTTGTAGCGTCGCCCATCTCGGCCTCTTGCTGTTGACTGGCCATGACCAGCAACTTGGCGGCGGGGTGCACGACTTCGAGTTCTCTGAGGATGGTGGCGGCGTCCGAGGTGAGGATCATCTTTTGCAGGTGGTTGATGACAATCTTGTTGCGTCCGTAGGGGCCTAGCGACGTGGCCACGGTATCTGAGATGGTTCGGCATGCGTCAATGTTGCGCACGACTGCGCCGTCTTCGGCATCGTAGCTNNAGTTGGGTGTTAGTCGACTGCTATTGCTTGTCTCGCACTTGATGATGAACGGCGCCGCAAGCTCCATGGTCGGCGAGCGCCGCCTTGTTGCTCAACAGGACTGTTGGGGAAGCTGGACTCACTTCTGGTAGCCGGCCTTGAACAGGCCGCTGTTGGGAGCATTCGGTATTGAGAGCGACATTGTGGTGTGTGTGCAGGTGGTTGGCCAACAAATAATTATGCTCCAATTGCTAGCAGGCCCAAGAAAACATGCAATCACCGACGCCGCACCCCCGTCGTCCCTCTGCCAAGATCCGTCCGCCGCAGTCACAGATGCTCTCCGAACCTCCTCCATCGTCTAGCCATGCAGAGTCAGATTTATGCTCCTTTTGACCATTACTTGCACGTATTACTTCTATATATCGGAATACGTGACTGTGAGTCATCCTTCTGCGACAATATAGAGCAACATGCAAGCCATAGAAAGATGGTCAAGTCCAACAGGCATATGTTCCGAGAGAGCCATGAGACAGGCACTCTCCATGGAAGCGGCTCTTGGAGTACAGTGTAGACAATATAGCTATAAATGTTACATATCATAGCACATCGGGAAAACAATCTTCACACTCGATCAGCGCGCTATCCGCGTCTTCTATCCATCCTACACGAGTGGTACCAAAGAATGTGGACAAAATGGTTGAAAAGAGGTTGCGTTAGAAGAACAAGTAATGGAAAATAAAACAACGATGATAGCCAAAGGAGAAAGATCAGAAGTGTAAGGGGTATTGCGCCTCTCTGGCCACAGCCTCTGCTGCTGGTCACTGCCGCCGTCCATCTCCTGCTGACATGCCTGCGATGCTTCAGCGGGTCCAGACAATTAAACATACGAAAAACAAAAACTTATCCGCACACAGGTATAAGAAGAGAAGAGAAAAACCTGGTGCCCGTCACTCCTAGCCAACAACTTCCACCAATCGATTATCCTCCGGAACACGTCAAAAAAGAAAAAAGAGAAACGAAAATTATTCTTCTTCCACAGCGTAATCTCCCCAGTCCCGCCAGGGAGGGCCATCTTACTTTTGTACACTGGGTGAGCTGCGCCTCACCCTGCACATCATCCAACGTCCTGCGCCATCCAACGCCTTTGACATATGCTCTTTTTCTGGCTTGTTGTTGTCGCCTTGGTAGTTCATCACAGTGCCACATCGAGCACTAGGCTGACATCGCTGACCTGCGACCCTGCAAGGTCTTCCAGCACCGGAATGAGGTCCAGCAGTTCGTTGTCGTGAGCGTCCGAGAACCAACTGCTAATGGGCACAGCGTGCTGGGGATGGAAAATGTATGAGGTGGGCGAGTTGTCGATGATGATCGTCTCCTTGAGATCGCGGCCGACTTGCGAGAGGTCTTTAACGTAGTTGCCTTGGTGGTTGTAGCAGCTCTCGCGGAACAATCTGTGGTGTACCACTCCATGGATGTCCAATTGGTCCAGAAGCGGGTCTCCGTACTGCCAATAGGGTCAGTTCCACATTTACCAAGAGCAACAACAATAAACGTGCAACAAACCTTNTGAAACCGAAGCCGTGAACACGACAACTTCGTACAGCTCTCCCATTCTCTTCATGAATGCATCGACTCCTGGTCGTTTGATAACATAGACATTATGATACGTCCCTTCTATTTCCACAGGGATAGTAAAGTCCGCCTGGTGTAANNAATCTATTTGGAACACTGTCAGCATTTGGCGTTTGTGGTATCCAAAGTTAGGACCAACCTTGAAACTGCTGTGGACAAGAGTCTCATCCAGGTCCAGGATTAAGCATTTTCTGCCCTTGTGCTCTGGTCTTACAGATGGCAACAACCACTTCTGAGGCTCAGGGCTGGGAACCAGCGATGTGTCGTGGCTAGCCGTGTTGGGGTGTGCCACTTGTGCCTGGCGCTCCACCAGGGGTGGGGGNNGAGGAGGCAGGTCGACCCGTGAGCCAGATTCACGGCGAGCAGAGACATGACCTTCATCCTCGGATGTACCAGCTACGTCGTTGGCCGAAAGAGGTAGCGAAGGGCCGACGTCCGTCATCTCAATGTCCGTGTCCCTAGCCTGTTGTTCCGGAGTGCGATCGGCGATCATAAGATCTTCATCTGCGGTCGTCGCAATGGGAGTAGGAGCTTGAACAACGACATCAGGTTGAGTGAGGTAGGGCGCATCTGAAGAAGCCTGCATTTGCGGGTTTTGACCATGCACAGGCCCAACGGAAGGCATTCCAGTGGCTATTTGAGNGGGCGCAGAGACACCTTCATATCTGGACTCTGACTGACTTTGACCAGGCGGAGACATGTTCTCACTCTCTGCATGAGCTGAAGTGCCGCTCGGCTCGGCAAGGTAAGGGTTGGTGGTCGGCTTCTCATCGATGGTGTCCACTGATTGCATTGTTGGGTTGGAGTTCATTGAGGGTTGTTGGTCGACCTGAGAGGCTTGCGCAGGCACTGACTGGCGAGATGGCACATCCTGATCACCATCCTGGGCGTCGTCCGAGGATCCGCAGCAGCTCAAGAAGGACAGGAACTTCGATTTCTTCTTCGGGCGAGCAGCATTAGACTGCGTGGTGGCTCCGGAGAGNNCGGGCGGGTAGGCTTTTCACTCATTGAAGGGCGGGCGCGATGAGATCGTTTGCTGCTTGCGTTGCTTCCGGTACGGGCACGTGAGCGCAGGCTGCGTTTTGAGCGACGANNGGTGTGACGACGGGCTGGCTTGAAGCGGTAGTAGACGGATGGTCGGGTTGATCAGGCGAAGGTGATGGGGGAACAGCAGTGGCTGCGCTGCTAGTAGTCTCGGCTGTGGTACGGGGAGAATCGGGGGTTGGAGTGAGGTCTGTCGAGGTACGGCCATAACTACATACGTCAGAACGGGAGCGAGGCACACACAGGCAGAGCGGTGCAGGGCATACACAGGAGTAAATTAGTCTATCGTAACTTCTTGATGCGCAAAGGCGAGGAACAGTGTTTGGTGCGAATAAAGAACGTCGAGTCGTGGGGTGTAGTTGAGTGAAAGAGTGACTTGGCGGACGGCAGAGAGAGAGCAGGTGCAGAGATGCAGGCGCTTAACACCACTCGACGGGACTCGGCTGGCCAGACGACAGCGTCCAGGAGTATCGGGCGCGGCGGCGGCGACGACGAGGATCGGGCGGGCAGAGCAGAGCGAAGCGAGGCAAGCGGAATCAGGTCGCCGTGGTCGTCGTGCGGTCGCAGATCAAGGTCGAAGCAAGACGACGATGTAGGTATGTTTGGAAGATGGGCCAACCACCTGCGGCTGGTGCCAAGCGGGCTGCATCGTCCGTGCACTCCCGCGTCTGTGGCTAATCTCACTAGATAAATTCAATTTACTCTGACTGTCTGGTGCTTGGTGCTACGCGACCCTGGTCGCCCTGTGCTATACCTGCCAAATCCATGCGTGTTCCTGCAGCTATTCTCCTGACCGCCTGGCCCTCTGCCACCTGCTTTTCGGCCAGCATGTCGTGGCCAGAGGATTGCTGCAACCGTGGTAAACAAACCGTGCCCCGCGCCAAACAAAGCTCACAGCTTGACCCCATTTCTCTTTAAATGATGTGCCCGTTGGGCGACTTGGGCCCCAGCAACGCCTGCTCTTCTCCCAAACACTGCACCGGCCGTCAATCCGCTACCTGCTCCACATTAGCTTTATCTCTTCTTTCGTCGTCTCGACTTTTGCTTACCTCCGGGATAGTTCGTATAAAACAACCCGCCAACCATTTCTCCTGCTGCAAATAGTCCCTCGATAGGAGACCCATCATTCTTCACCACATTCGCCGTACCGGGTTCAACTGCCAATCCTCCAAACGAAAAGGTTATACCCGAAGTTACTCGAACGGCCAGGAAAGGCCCCTTCACAACAGGTAACGCCCAGTTTGATTTAGGCAGATCCAACGCTGCGCGAGATGACTGTGTCGAGAGACTGTCCTTGATGGATGGATCAAGCTTTGCATCAGGATACTCTTCTCGGTGTGCACGCACCGCTACGTTGTAGTCGTTGATCGTACGCACAAATTCTTGCGGGTCTTTCAACCCCTGCTCTGACAGCTTTCCTGCCAACTCCTCAAGACTCTCTGCTCGAGTCTTGCGAACAATGTCGTCACGGTATTCTTCTTCTCGCAACCAGCCAACGGCGTCTGCGTCCCAAACCTGGAAAGCTAGTCCTTCTGGTTGCTCGAGTATCGCTCTGCCGAACATGGCATACGTGTAACTGAGAAAAGTAAGAGCACAGTCAGCATGTTTCTTGTATAGGATGGTACACGCAGCATTCCAAAACCCTCTGATGGGTTTTGGCATGCGCTACCTGTACCCTCGTGTTACTTACTTTCGAAGATCGACGCCTTCATCGACAAAACGTTGGCCGCGGACATTGAGCATGAGCCCAAGCGGATATCCACTCTTGGTAAACTCATTGGTTTTGTCTCTGTCGCCTCCATCCGGAGGTGAGTCTGCATCCCAACAGACACTGTGACAACCTGTGTGGCTGTAATCGCCTGCTTTTCGCGCATCTAGGTCCAGGGCAGCCAAAAGCATGTCACCAGTATTGTAAGGAGTGCCACGGACGTGAGCAAGCTCCCAGCCAGGTCCCATGAAGGATTTTCTGAGCTCTCGGTTTGCTTCGAACCCACCAGCGCACAGAATTACGCTGGGTGCATACAGCTGAAATTTAGAGTCTGCGTTGCCTTGTTTCGAGACCTCGACTCCAGCTATGCTTCCTTCTCCGTTGAGAAGTAGGCGTTCGACCTTCGTGTCGAACGAGGTAACGATTCCCCTCTTCGTAACAGCTTCAGACAGATTCTTGATCAGACCTTTACCTCCGTCTTTGACCGTAAGTGCCAGACCACCCCAGAACTTCCACCTGCCTTGCACTTCGTAGGCTTGACGTCGGAAACTGAGCCACCAGTCCACGTTTCCATGTTCCTTGAGCCAGCGAACGGTGTCAAGACTGTCGTTCACGAGCACGGCTCCCAATTCCTTGTCGATGCGGCCTCCTGTCACGCGTTGCAGGTCATGTTGGAAGTCCTCTGTGGTATAAGGTGCCAGATCAATCTTGTCCTTCAACTCCGGCGGTACGTTGGATACCAATGGCAGAAGAGATGGTAGACCATCGTGAGCAGTGCGATATGCGCCAGCTGTAAAGTAGCCATTGCCTCCTCTCCATTCGCGTGGTGCCTTCTCGACTATAAGAACGCGGAGGTCGGGGCTAGAGACTTTCGCTGAGAGGGCCGCTGTCAATCCAGCCGCGCCAGATCCGACAACGATGATGTCGTAGTAGTTTGGATCCAGTGGTCCTTGAGGCATCATTCTGTGAATGTCTGATCAAAACTGGTTGTTCTTCCAGTGAGGTGGGTCGAGTTTGTCAACCGAGTTGACACTGCGGCGACTGACGTGTGTCCTCGGTAGAGACCTCGGGAAGAAGTGCGAAGGCACATTGGTGAGTAAAGTAACAACATTTGCCAAATGCGGCAACGCAGACACAATATGTAAGAGACCTCTTTTGCCTCATGATTGCAAGGGCAGCAGATATGCTTGTTGCCAATTGAGACAGAGGAACAAGTACACGGACAGGGTCATACCAATAACGCCTATCCGACGAACATGTTGAACATACAAATGCATTATTAGGATCGTTTTAGCAATTCTGTCTTTCGTTATCGTGCATCAACAGCCCGCTCCCAATGCTCGTCATCTTGTTCCACAGCCCATGTACCATGCTCAGATCCACTCAGATAGCCCTTCAACAGTGCGTGGAGGATATCTCATACAATGATCATGCAAACAACAGTGAGATAACCCAGCCCTACATCAGGTAGGCAGACCCTGTGATACGCGTTGGAAACTGACCAGCTCGAGTTGAGGCACTTCCAGCATCTGGACTTCTTTCTCGTACTCTTGCTCCTTCTCATTCATCCTTCTCCACCAGGCGACAAAGTCAGCAGCCGTCGATCTAGATACTGGCTGTACACCATCGCATCTGAGACCAAGCCAAAGTCTGTCTACAGACTTGCCAATGTGCCTGAAGCAAACCAACGTCTCCGATCGAAGATGATCGAGCTCGGCTTCATACGATCGCAGGAATGTCTCCCAAGCACTCTCGTCGAACTGTTGATCGGTAGCGGTGAGTTCGTTTGAGGATTGACGAGAGATAGGGCTCATTGTTGGCGATGGAGAACCAGCAGACTCTGAAGCGTGTCGGACTCTGGTGGCCAGCATGGAATTAACGTGCTCGAGACTGGCCTTGTCGCGAAATGATGCGCTCATCTCATCAACCTCATCGCCCATGATGCTGTCGCGGGGAGTAAAAGGTGGCGTGTCTGGAGTGGTCGATAAGGTGCTGCCGAAACTTGTCTGAAGTGAAGGGAGAGCAGCTCGTGTCTGAGGAGACGACATTTTCAAAGGTCCTGTGGTAGGGGATTGGGGCGATCCAGTGGCAGAGCAGTCAGAAGTAGTACGCGAGAGATGTCCGTTGGGTCTGGAGGGCCAGCCTCGATGAAGACTTTCGTCATCGAGCTTATCAATTCGAGCCAGTGCTGTGCAAACGGCGGCGCCTGCAGCTTGCCAGTCGTCGAGCTCTGTCACAAGAGGCTCGGGCAAGCGAAGCCTGAGGTCTGCTGGTAATATCCATTCGACAACGAAGGCAGCATTGTAATAGAAAGTATCAGCATCGGCGTCAGCAGGCATCTCATGCTCCTGATTGCGACTGAAGTCTGTCTCGAGGCTTGAGGTGGTGATCCAGTTAGCATAATGTCATGCGAGCGGATTGTGCATGCGTTTGAGTAAGTTTGTTCGACCCGACTGCCATGCTTTGCACAGTGGGGAGATCTGCTCAATAGAAGCATCTTTCTGGAGTTTACGTACTANTGTGCGGTGTGAAACGCGTGACTGTCTCCACGAAGGACGACGATGGCGAGGTTGAGTTGCGGGAGGCATAGTGGAGCTGTTCTGATGGATGCAAATGGTCAAGAGATAGCAACATCAGAGAGTGATGTGCCGAGGTATACAGAGCAAAGAAGATCTTGATAGGAGCGTCGAGGAGATGGAGACAAGACTGTAGAGGAAGATGCCGAAGGAGGGGAAAGGTCATTTATACGGAGGGAAAGAGCTCAGCAGGGCTAAGCAAGCAAGAGCTACCCGCGTACCAAGACATCAGGGAAGAGCAAAACGAAGCTCATCATCCCCAGAAAATGATTGCCCATCAAGGAGGGGAGGTCTACATGATCACTTGTGACAGCTTTGATGTATCAAGGATTGTCTCTGTTCTGTTGTTCCGAACGCCGCCCTTTCTGATTCCTGTTGGTAGTAAGCACGTTCGTCGATGTTTCTTGTAAAAGTGGAAGGACCCCAGACGTAGCGTGGCAGTTCCGCAGGAGGTACCATAATGCCCTGATTTGAACTTGATGGACTGCAACACGCTAGTGCTCAGGGTGACATCAATTAGACCATATAATGTTGACACGAATCAAACACACACCTGTCATTGATGATAAGACCGGCTGGTTATACATTAGCATCTGCTCATGCATCATGCACAACGATGGTCTTGGTCTATGGTTTGTTCGTTCAGGATGTCAGTGATTGAGTTTTAGCCAACAAACGATGTTCAGTGGTCAAAGCCAAAAGGTACAGCAAGCCTTTTGATTGGATTGACAAGTATCACTTCTACTGCCAGGTCAAAGGGTGAGATGGAGGAGCTGGCCCGCGCCGGAGATAGAGAGGAAGATCGCATAACGGAATGGTAGAACAGTCAGATTATGATGCTTTTTGTTCAGCGGAGTACACAAGGGTCTCAAAACCGGACGAATACAAAGACTGGCGTCGGACGCTGAGAATAAGTCCAACATGGTATATCGCGAGGAGGCAGAAAAGGACAAAAACACAGAAAGTCTACTCCAGACTACAAAGGGAAAAGGAACGGTCAGCAAGGCAAAGAGATAAACAAGAGGAAACTCACCGTTCAATCAGGTGCAGACCAGAGGCAGTTTCGACTACATGGCTGACCTCGCCAGGCTTCAGAGCAAATGCGGCATCTTCAAACTCCTTCTGCATGTCGCCCTTGCCAAAGAAACCNNGCTGGGAGGAGTGGGTCAGTGGATGAGAGTCTCCAAGAAGATGCAATGAGACATACAGGTCACCTCTCTTTCTAGAGCTGCTACAATCGCTCTCAGTGGTGGCCAGGTCGCCGAGGCTGGTTGCGCCGCTTCTGATTCTGGCTTCGTGGCCGAGGATGATGGTCATAGCATCGTCCTTGGAGCGAGTGATCTGGGCCTCACGCCAACTCGAAGGGCGGCGAGAGTCTTTGTGCTTGACGAGCAGATGCGAGGCGCGGATCTTGCCTTCTTGTTGGCCTTGGCCGTCGGGTCGCAGGCTGGCAGAGCTGTGGTAGGTGCCCATGTAATGCTTCAGAGTCTCGCTGTCGGTGCCGGAAGGAGGCTCCCATCTGCTCTCCTTGGTCGAGGGGTTGAAATAGTAGGGGAGGTTCTTGGAGTTGGAGTGTCTAACCTCCCAGCCGCTGGGAAGACCGGTAGCCTGGAGAGCGATGGACGTGTCAGAGGCAGGCGCGAGAGCGAGAGTGGATGGGCACGAGTGGGAGACAAGACGATGGCGGGGAAAAGGCACGACTCACCATGATTCTGGAGATATGCGGATTGGACTGGATTGGATTGGCTTGTTCAGGCACACGCNGCTTGACAGAGATGGAGTGCGGGGAAAGTGACAGAAAGATGAGGGATGCGGTTGTTTGATGCGTCGAGACTCGAACGCCGAACGCGAAGGAAGACCGCGCTTGGCGCTGCTGCTTGCCGATGCCCTGGCAACAACTTCCATCATACCTACCAACCTAAGTCCGTCACTCTTGCGCCTGCGCCATCTTGACCACCGCCGCCGCCGCTCGCTTTCACCATCGCATACCCAAGTCACGCGACACAGCATCTGCCTCATCCTTACCCACCACCATGGCCTCCCACGACTCCCCCNNCTCGGACGATGCGACCAACGCTCAGAACGAGAAGATCAAGTTCAGATTCTGTCGCGAATGGTACACATGATCCATGCGTGTCCTGCTTTGGCCGTGTGCTGACCGCCTGCGCNNCAGTTCAAACATGCTCTACCCGCGCGAGGACAAAGAGACGGATCAGCTCATCTTCCAGTGTCGCAACTGCCAGTGGCCCACTGCTGTCGGCCCAACCTGTATCTACCGTAACGAGGTCATGGGCAACCTGATCGAAACCGCAGGTGTCGTTACAGATGTCGCTTCAGACCCAACAGTACGCCACTCCCATGGGCGCATCCACTTGAACCACGCTTACCCGATCGTANNGCTGCCCCGTGTTGAGAGAGACTGCAACAACCCACGATGCGGCGGAAGAGAAGCCGTCTTCTTCCAGAGTCAGATGCGTAACGCTGAGACGGGCATGAAGCTCTTCTACGTCTGCTGCGAGTGCGGCAAGACCACCACTTAACGACCCGACGATTGCATTTCTGGCGTACAAGGTTGCATGGGGACCGGAGTCTTTGCTTGGGTTGGACATTTCAAAGAGACATGAGGAGAAAGAAAAGGAAACAGGCACAGATGGAAGAGAGAAGGCAGGAGGGAAAAGAGACAAAAGTAGAGGGCATTTTCGCATTCATGCTGATGCCCAGTCAGCGACCGAAGCATATCGGTTCGACATCAAGATGACTGCCTTGATCCGCTGGATGTTTTTGTGGGATATCTCAAGAGACTCTCCTAATCGTACACGGCAACCTTTTTGCCAAAACAGAGTCGTTCGCCTGTCCCAAAACCGTGTCGCCCGAAACGCCTGTGCTATGCTCCCAGAAACCCCACACTTTTATCATGTTTTACAAATGCATGGGAGCCAAACTCAGGATCTTGGACCATTGCATGTTGCGGAGCTCGCTTCCGACGATACNCTAGACGGCGTCAGTTGATGTGCGACGGCCAAGGCGACAGATATGCGCACCGTTCAGTCTTGAGCCGATGGGCTCTCCTCCCTTGTTGATGAGAACGCAGGCGTTGTCATCGAACTTGACAACACTGCCATCGGGTCTTTGGTATTTCTTTGCGGTACGGACGACGACGGCGTGTCTGATGTCGCCACGGCGGACTTTGTTGGCTGCGCTGATGGACACACTGCCTCCGGGGCCCGATTCGGGACCAAAGTTGCGCTGCTTCTGCACGACGACGATGATACGGTCGCCTAGGGAATAGCGTTAGATGTCGACGAGGGCAGGTCAATGGCTAAGCGGAGAGTGCTGACCGATCTTTGCGGCTCTCTTCATCTTGAGCACCTTGACACACTCGACCAGGGCAGCGCCCGAGTTGTCAATGCAGTTGAGCATAGACTGGCCACCAACAGTCAGCGCGCGTAAGACATGCACTCATGCAAACAACCGACCTTGAGCTGGATCATGTTTGCGACGGGTCGTTCAGGTAGTTAGTTCCTTCGTCCAACAACCACCCAGTCGCCGGACGCGAGTGATGGATGCAACAAGATTAAACTTCGCACGAGTCTTGGCGGCCGGCGCGTCTTCCATGGCCTCTCCTGCCTTCTCCGCCATTCATGCCTCCGCTATTGTCGTGTTTTCTGCATTGTATTGTGACTCGGTCCAGTCTCTCACTACCGGCTAGTCGCATCATTGTCGAGTGCAATCATGTCCATTAGGTGAAGCCTTGCGCTCCTTGTCTGTTTCTTGGTGCTATTGTCCGGTCCGGCGCATTCCTCTGTTTTCATTCATCACCCTCCCCTTTCCCGTTCCTTGACTTTGCTTCTTCCGGCCAACCCACCTGTTGTTTGAGCATTTCTCTGTTTCTTTGCACGTTCAAGATGCCGGCGCGTACCCTTTCCTCGGAGGACTCGATNGCCCAAAAAGGAGGCCTGACCCTGGCCCGACTCGTCGACTATGATGATCGCATCACAGATGCACTCATTGATCGCGTGAGTACTCGTCGCAATCATGAAAGTGCTCCGACCTGGACACTTACCGCCTACAGNGTCTACTACTGGACGACCATCCGTAAGCTACGCACCAACCGCCCTCTCGGATCCCGGGGCATCAGAGAGGACGATGTCGCACGCATCCTGCAGACTCATGTCATCTTGAAGAAGGATGCCGCCACGGCCGCCCAGCATCTGTTACAGCTGCCTGCTTTGGCCCACTATTTCAACACCCTCTCCTCCAAGGAAGAGAAGAAACACTTCCAGGACCATTTCAGGAAATATGTCAATATCTATCTTCCCGACTGTCCATTTGAGGTTACAACCACCAACCGCTACACCATCACCACCCATGAGGCTGCAACTGTCGCCCGCAAACCCATTCGCAGAAACGAGACCATCAAATACTTGACTGGAGTCCAGGTTGCCATGTCTGAAGCCGATGAAAAGTTTCTTGGTATAAATGACTTCAGTGTCGTCATGTCCAGTCGCAAGAAGCATCCGTCTCTATTCCTTGGTCCCGCACGCTTCGCCAACCACGATTGTAACGCGAACGCTAAGCTTATCCCCATGGGTCACAATGGCATGTCAATCGTTAGCGCTCGAGACATTGAAGTTGGCGAGGAGATCACCGTCACCTACGGAGAGGACTATTTTGGAGAAGACAACTGCGAGTGCCTGTGTGCAACCTGCGAACGCCTACAACGAAATGGGTGGTCAAGGCGACCACTAATGTCCAGGCACAACAACGGCACGCCAGGACCGCCGTCATCTGGACAGAATAAGAGGAAATTCACGCCAGACATTACACCCGCTGTCGCAAGCCCTCCTTCGTCCAAACGCCTGAAACTTCCCGTTCCATCTTCAACACCAAAAGCGCCGCCACAGATTCCTACTATCAAAACAGAAGTCAGCATGTCCTCAACGTTGGAGGTGTCACCACAAGTTCCGATTATAAAGAGAGAGATCAGTGCTTCTTCGACCTTGCGAATGGTCACTACCAACGACAGCGAAAGTGATACCTTGGGATCGGCATTGTTCAAGCCAAAACAAAAGCTGAAACATCGTTATGGGAAGGTTGGCCGGCCACCTAAGCGGATGCACGAAGCTACACGCTCTAGCTCACCATCGTCGTCCACCACAGAAGACGTCTCACAGACATCTTCAGTCACAACGGATCCCACATCCGTTGACGAACCNCCTGCCGAATCAGATCTATCAGACCTTTCCGAAAGCTACGAATTGGATGACACTTTGCGCGAAGTCATCCAACGAAAGCCCAGACCAGTCAGAATGACAACCAGACAAAGCTTACGGAAACAACTCTCTATACCAATACCCACCATCGAGGGCACCGACTCAGATGTCGAAGAGGATTCAGCAGTAGATCGCAGGAAGCCTGGCGATTACACATTGACGGCTCGCCTGCTAACGAGTGCTGTGTCGCGCTGGGTCGAGTGCCGCAACTGTGACGATTACTTCATTCAACACGAGGCCAAACTGACACGTATCAACTGTCCCCGCTGCGAGAGACACAGTAAACTTTATGGTTACGCCTGGCCCAAGACGGACAAGGAGGGCAAGCACGACACAGAAGAAAGAATACTTGATCATCGTACTGTCAACCGATTCCTGCATCCGAGCGAGGAGCGAACCACGAAGAAGAGTCGCAAAAGCTTGAGCCAGATGGTTTCTGAGCGAGAGAGAAGCTTGCGGGAGAGTGAAGAGGCAGAGTCGCAAGAAGGCAGGAGAAGCAGGAGAAGGTACAGCTCATAGCGCATTATGTATTATTTGTATTGATATATATGGCATAAACAGGGCCCTTTTAGAGAAAAACATGTGCTAAGATATATAGAACATGTGGTCAACTTCGATAAGTAGCCCCTCTTCCCGGTCAGCAGGTGGTGCTATAGTATGCTATAAAAATGCACAGTTGTTTACAGAATTATATGTGTGGCCGTAGAAGCAGCCTCGAGATGAAAGCTCTCCTTGGACGACACTTTATTCTAGAAAACGTTGTGCATTTCTATAGTTACAGTATAACAGTCTTCAGCATACGGAGACGCAAAGGTAGGTCCAGCAAGGAATTGGAGTTGACCACATGTTCTCTGAAAGGGGCCCTCATAAACATTACTTATATTAATTCTTCTGTCTCTTTCTCTTCATTACGACGTAAACTTGCTGAGCGAGCGAATCTTCTTGCCGTAGATGAAGAAGAGGATCGGGACTGGGAACAGGGCTACCGTGAGGAAGCCGAGAAGGGACATGGCNNCTGAAAAACATGTCAGCTCTGTTGGAGTGGAAATCATCGACAACCTTGTGCTTACCCAGGGAACACCAAGACGTCCGAATAAGTAGTTTGCAAACATTGGGAAACCAGCTCCTAGCCATGATCGGAAGAATGTGTTTGCGGCAATGGCAGAGTTTGCGTTGACTTTGTAGACNNCTGTTGCAATAATTAGCATTCAAACATCAAGTGCTAGGGTCACACGACTTACATCAATGATATAGTTCAAGCCCTGCAAGAAGACAAGCAAGACACCAGCACCGATGAAGGCTCCCGAGATGACCTGAGGCACCCAGATAATGTTTGGGTTGGATGTCCATGCAAACCAGAACATGCCAATCGGCAGCAAAGCGCCACCGACAATCATGGGAATCATTCTTTCCTCCGGCACGACATCGCCGGTCTCTTCCATCTTCCTGGCGAATCTGGTCTTGGTGAAGTAGGCGATGAAACCAGATCCAAAGGCCACTCCAACGATGATGGCAGCGAAGGGCAGGGCGCCGACGCCAGCATTCCAACCGCGTTCTTGTTGGAAGGCGATTGGGTAGGCTTCGAAGCAGAGGTAGAGGAACCCATAGATAAAGCCCATGTACAGTGTGACTAANNGTAAAGGGTCAACATGCTTCTTCTACAACAGTGGAAAAGCCATCTGCCAGGCTCTGGCATGCGCTGCTGCAATCTCGCCTTACGTACCCAGTATCAAGATTGGTTCCATGGCAAGCATTTGGAAAGGCTTCAGCAAGTAACGATGTGCGATGTCCTTCAGGTCGACCTCGTTCTCATCAGACTTTGCGTGGATGGCCCAGTTCTTCGTAGCAAAACGAATCTTCTTTGCTCTGCGCGAAAGCAAGACAGGGGCAAGAGTCTGAGAAGGTCAGCATTGTGAAGCATTTCGTGGACTTTTATCAGATTGTACCTCAGGGATGACGACGAATCCAATGATTCCGAAGAACATGGCCATGATCAGTGTGATCCAAGCAGTCCATCTCCAACCCAGGTAGCTCATGGTAATGAAACCTCCCACAATCGGACCTGCCACAGGGCCGATGAAAGTCGCTGACGCAAAGACGGCAACTGCGATACCTCGATCGACTGGTCCGAACATACTACAGGTTTCAGTCAGCAAGATAGTCCAAAAGAGGAGCATCATGTCTCTCANCTCTGCAAGCAACCCTCCGATGATTCCCAAAGGAGCCGATGCAGCAAAACCTCCGAAGAATCTACAAATGAAGATTGTGTAAACATTTTGTGCGANCCTAAGGATTCGAAGTGGTCAGCAAGGGTCTTGTATAGAAGCAGCATGTAAGTGACTTACCGCCACGGGGATCTGGAAGATGGCGAAAATGAAGAAACCTATGAATAAAGGAATCTTGCGGCCAAAAAGCTCCGAGAAAGGACTCCAGACGATAGGTCNCTCCTTGTGGTCAGCAACAAGCAATTGATAACATCTTTGTCGTAACTCACCGAATGCAAAACCAAGGACGAATAGAGAGGTTCCCAAAATCATAACCTCACTGCTGACGCCGAAGATCTGCGATGTCACAGTGGTGGCAGTACTGAAAACAGATGAAGCGAAAGTCACGGAGAATGTCATTAGACCAGCGACGACTGTAATCATCCATTTCTTCCAAGCAGGAAAGTTCATCGGGTTGCCTGGATCATCGGGACTATCCCAGTCAATCAGATTGGGATCTTTTTCCTCTTCTTCTCCGTCGTCCTTCTCATCATTCTTCTCATTGAGACTGCGGTTGGTGCGTTCTCTTTGCATCTCAACATCGGCTTCAGAACTGAAATTTTCTTCATTAGATCCTGCCGTGAGACCTGCTGGAAGGCCAGTCTTGGTCTTGGGCTTGCGGTTCTGGTCGTCGTCTTCCTTTGTTTCGCTGGGACCTGAGATGCTCGATCTGGTTGAGTGTGCAGTGGTGGTTCCAGAAATGCTAGCGGCCCTGTTTTGATGCTGTGTCTGCTGTTCTGTGTGAAGAGGTATATGCTGATCCGAGGTCAAGAGTACATCAGGGGCATAAGTCTGACGGCCACTAGCCGTCCTGATAATGCCATCTCCATAGTTTTCAGCCATGGCAATTGTGGCTTCTCCGGATAGAAAACCAGCGAAAAGATGTTATAGAAGCTATTGATACACCTACATCTGAGAAGGGCACTCTACCCTTTTTCATCAATGCCTACGCGTCCGGATTGCTCGGAAGGATACAGCCTCTACACAAATTCACCATGAATCGTAGTGATGGAAGCTCGGAATGACGCCATGTGCCAAACGTTATCGATTGGTTTTGGAGAGCAAATAGGGAACGCCGTTGAACTAGTTTTCCCTCGGAGCATTTTCATCTACTGGCTGCAGCTCGCATGCTGTCGGGGACTGATGATAAGCAAAAGGATCTGACAGATGTTATGCTCGCTGGCACCACTGGTTTGACCATCGCTATTCAAGGGCCTTCACGCTTGTCTCCACGACACACCTACAAACCTACAAACCTTGATGGTTCGGAGTTCCAGATGCAGTGATTTGGGCGAATTCGTGACGACATTGTCGCCCGTGTGCTTTGTCGAGAGTCGAGACGGGTGTGGTCCAAGGTTGGTGTTACAAAAATCGCAGAGCCTCAAAACATCGTCACTGTGTGGCTTGCGCCTCGAACAGGCAAAGCCCAAACTTCAATGCTGAATCCTTTGACGAAGAAGATATTGAGAGTGTGCGATGAGCCATCTGCCGTGTCAGACGAGGGCGACTCAAGGCACGTTTGGTGATGGATGCAAAGAATGTTCGTGTGATTGGCCAAATTATATCCAGGCAGATCTAAGATAGGCCATCCTGGGCAATGCTTGAACACGGTTATATAGTACAGGTATAATTTACATGAGTTGTCGGCGCTGAGTAGCAAACTATGCTCGAGTACTGGGAGCTCAGACTTGAGTAGCGACAGGCGTGGGTTCTGGAATTGACTGCTTCATAGCTGGGGCCTCCCTGTCCACGATGGTGGCCTCTCTGGAAGGATCCGAGAAAGAGATATCTCCGCTAGCAATCTCGGAGTCGTGGATTCTGTCAAGATCTCTGAGGTTCTTCTTCATGTAGCTGACAACGTTTGCGACAGCGGCAGCATCGACGTTCTCGTCACCGCCGAAGACGTTTCTCCAAATGGCAGTAGCAAGGACAGCGTCACCCTTGACCAAGCCCTCGTCGTAGGCGGCGAGCACACCACGCCATTGCACAAAGAGATCCTTGAGATACTTGTTGCGCACACTGCGAGCGGCGATGTTGTGCAAGGCTGCCATACGATCTTCGGCGGCGTAGAAGTAGTGATCGAGCAAGTTCTGGTGCCAATGGTGGGCGTGCTGCTGGGGGAACATCCTCAGTCGTACCGTGACGAGATAGATGTGCAGGAAAGTGATTTGGGCCCAAGTGTTGAAGGTCGGGGTCAGACCCAGCTCTATCAAGAGGTTAGCCAGCCGTGTATTGAGATCAGAAGTGTAGAAGCAAGCGTTACCTTCGTACCACCAACCTGAGCCAACGCCCAGGTCCTCTCCTTTTGGCGATCTTAGCGGTTCCTCGCCTTCAGCGACAGTAGGCATGCTGTACTCTCCAGCGCGAGCGCATGCGCGAAAAAGGTCCTCGGTAGCGCCGTAGGCGACATATGGTTCTGTGGCAGCCTTCATCTGCTTTTGTGCTCGCATGCGCTGGGCGAACTTCTGCATGGTTGACGCATCTGGTCCATCCTGGCCCTTTGCTGCTTCGAAACGGCTGGCAACAGTCGAAAAGGTACGTCCTAGAAATTGACTACGAGGCGAAAGACGGCTGTGCACGATGCGACCCTGGGAAAAGCGTGGTCAGAGGCTGCTTGACTNGTACGGTGGGAGCAGACTCACGTTGATCTGGCGAGAAGACGCTTGTCTCAATGCGCGGACGCAGCTGTTGCAGACGTTGTTGGAAGCCATTGTATGATGGTGCTATGTTTGGTGCTTGTATGGGCAAAATTTCATGACCGACACATGCAGCTTCCACATGCTCCCCCAGACGATGGATCCTCGACCGACCGCTGACGACATCAACCACATCATCAAAGCATTTCAATGGCCAAGTCAATCTCACTGCATTGCAAACGAACATTTCATCCAAGCAAAAAACCAATATGCATAATGAATGAAGCTCGTCACTAGATATGTTCAAAATCCCAGTCGCCTTCGCTTTTTCGCCCAAAATCACTTTGACGCCCTCCTAAACTTTCATACAGCGAAGGTTAATCTATCTTGTCAAACAGCCAGCGCTTGACAAGGGCCTAGTCATATAATAGACCAATCATTGAATCATCTCTGTATCGTCTTAGCGTTTGTCTGATAGAAAGAACCATTGTTACTCACGCGTCCTCTCCGCTGGCCACCACCACCAACCTGGCCTTGCTGTTGAGGATAGTACCCTACAGGATACTGATATGCACCCATACCCACGTTAGGGTTAAATCCTGGTGGAGCAAATCCATTCTGTACAACATGTGCACCAGGGGCGGCAATAGGTGAAGCATTGAGGCTTCCTCTTCCATAGGGGTCCATCATTTGAGGTCNCCCTGGCCCGAAGCCATTCATCGGGGNGTAAAATCCGCCAGGGCGCTGAGCCGCGGCGTGCTGTTGAGCGAGCATGGCATGTTGATACTGCATCTGCTGAGGCGTAACCGGCGAAATGTTTGACATCGCCGGACTATGAGTATAAGCCGGAGTCATAAGGCCTGAGTTTCCGTAGGGGTCGAATGCGTTGGAGTCTATGCTGGCCGTCCTCTGAAGTGTAGGTCCCATCATGTGCTCGAGCGGCTGTTGAGGCGCCATGCCTCCGTACTGCTGACGACCATAAACGCTCTGGTTGTCGAGATGGGCCATATGCCCGTTTGCACCAGGACCTCTTGACGATGACCTAGTCTGGCTGGCATCACGGCTGGCCGATGCTCCTCCATGACGGGTCGAAAGACCAACTTCATCCATCAATCGCTTGTAACCCTGTTGGGGTTGTGCCTTGAGGCGGAGCAACACATTACGGACGTTCTCCAAGACCTCTGGACGCATCTTCTCATCCAGGAAAGGAGTGGTAAGCACCTTGAAGATGAATGTCGCTCCGCAAGCCGAATCGCTGAGGACGTCCTGCAGAACAGTATCGTTGGGCGAGAAGAACAAGGCACGAAGAACCGCTTCGCGCGCGTCTGCTTCACTTCTCTGGTTTATGATTTTCAGCACGGTAAGGTATGCAACCTTGTGTGTACACAGATGGACCAAGTGAGGTATAAGTCGCGGAGCCAGCACGGATCGGCGGCGAGGGAAAGTGCAGGTGTCCAGGAACCAGGTCAACAGCAAAGCACCGTTGGTGTTGGTTGCAAGCTGTACACTGTGGAGGGCAATGGCTGACGCCAACATTCTCTGTTGGTCTCTCGAAGCAAAGTGGCTTTCAAGACAAGCTCTCATGGCGCGAGCACCAAATCTGCCCTGGGCAACCTCCCACAGTCTTTGAAGCATAGCGTCGAAGATGAAATCATTGCCGGGAGCCTGGAAACGCAAGCAGCACTGGATAACGTAGTTACCATATTGGTCCAGAAACAATGCCAGTGTATAAGGGCGCAATGCGTCCACAATCATGTTGACCTGGGTAGGCGTCTTGGCAACATCGATAATCTTCTGAGCAGCCCAAGTGCCGTTCTTATGGACGCCAATCTCGGCAAGATGAGGAGCAATCTCGCGTAGCATGGCCTCCTTTACAGGTTCCGAGCAGTATTCAAACAGCTTCTGTACGACCGTGTTGCCTAGATAGTCAGAGGCAAGTTCGGCAATCTCAGGTAGCATATCCATGGCGATGTTTTCAATTTCAGCAGGCGAGCAACTGTTGTTGTCGATGCGCTTTCTGATCTCGCGCAAGCGAGNGGCATCATGGACACGGTTTGGACTAGGCTCTGGGACGCCAGGGATCTCAGGATGATACAGGTCATAGCTGATAGCTTGCTCAACGTTGGCGTTGATCCTGACCTGTTCCTCTTTGTTGGCACCCAGTTCCTGAATAATGCCGTAGATTTCGCTGCGCATATCACGCAGGTTTGGGGTGAGCAAAGCAGCAGCTGCAGTCTCCGCATTGATGTTGATTGGCTTGAGTCCAGTTGAGTCACCTGCGTTGCCGACCTGGTTGTCGCGAGCGAATGGGTCAGGACTGGGAGAGTGGAATGAGCCAGGTGCACCAGGAGTAACTGTGTTACTTGGGACCTTTGCGTAGCCAATGCGAATAGGACCAGCTCCAGGGAATATTTCCTTGTTGTTAAGCTGAGACTTGGCCTGAACAGCGCTCTCCAAAGTTTCGAAGTTTACAAAGCCGCAACTTTTGTGGGTAAGGACCCTGGTGGATTCGATAGGGCCAAAGTTGCCAAATATAACATTCAAGGAAGAAACGGTAGTCGAAGGTGGGATATTTCCGAGCCAAAGCGCACGCGTTGGGTTCTCGAGGAGGCTATCGTCAGAAACGTCAAGCATTGGCTTTTGATCCAGGTGCATCTGCTGCACAGCGTCGGTAAGTCCACTGTAGTCGAGGCCTTCGTGCTCTTGGAAGTCGGATGCGGAGATGCTGTTATCCAGGCGCGAAGGGGTGGGGATGTAGTTGCGAAGAAGCCTGGACGAAGGAGAGTCGAGCACACCTGCAGTCCTCGCACGAGGCCTACTGGCACTGGCCAGGTTAGTGAAGGCTTGGACCTCGAGATTGTGCTGACGGACAGCCTCCTGAACAGCCAGAGCCTGTGCGGCAGTGATGTCTGCACCAGAGGGGACGCCATACATGCTTGCATATGCATCATAATCATCCTCCTCATCATCGGCGTACTTTTCCTTGGCATTAACCGAATATGATCTGAAGCGATTCGCGTTCCTGTTATAAGCATTCAGAGCGGCAAGGTCAGCAATCGTTGGACCTGGAATGCCCGTTTGACCGGCACCGATCATGTTAGAATGAT
Source organism: Aureobasidium vineae (assembly GCA_903819635.1). Lineage (NCBI taxonomy): Eukaryota > Fungi > Ascomycota > Dothideomycetes > Dothideales > Saccotheciaceae > Aureobasidium > Aureobasidium vineae. The sequence goes on from CAIJEN010000005.1 coordinate 1,325,921, forward strand.
GTGGTCTGCCAGGCTGAGGAGTGTCGACAAGACCAAGGTAGTCCAAGGTCTTGACATCGTTGTCGTTGAAAGAGTCACGCGAGGAATGTGCAGGAGACGAGGGGCCGTCAGAAGAGCGGATACTCTGCAGTGTGGATGCTCTCTCTCGACCGGAAGTCCATCCGTTGGAAAAGTAGGGCGGTCCGAAGCCGCCGGGTGTGTTGTTGAGAAGAGCCGGACGCTGGGGCATAGAGCCCGCTCTCAAGCGAGAAAGCAGCGACTTCTGAGAAGGATTGATGGCAGAGGCTGTGGTCGTGCTCGACTCTGGAGGTGTACCGATGCTGGCCTGGAGAGGGCTAGTAGAAGGTGTCGGACGCGAGGTCTTGGGGACCAATGACGGCTGAGACGATTGGTGGCCGAGAGTACCGACAGGAGGGAATCGCGATGGCACGGTACCTGCTCGCATGCGGCGACCTGTAGCGGGTGCTGTGGATAGGTCGGTGGCGGATTGATCGAAGTCTGGAAAACTGTCGCTGCTGGGAGACTCTGGAATGGTCTCGCGGAGAGGAGTAGAATGGCCACTGCCTGAGGTCGGAGGACCCCAGATCTGTGGGCTCACGCCTTCCTGAGCTTGAATCTCTCGAGCTCTGTCGCGTTTATTGTCAGTCATTGTGGCTCCCGATATGTTTGGTAGAGGATGTCACCTTTTGCTGAACAGACGACTACCATATTCTTTTGAAGGAGAGCCAGCTCCAGACCTATTGATCAAGCCAATGGGACCGGCAGAGGCCAAGCTGTTGCCCAGCGGATATCTCAAGCCCGAGCCCGAAGGAGGCTCGTTGGGTGAATTGGCAGTGGTGGACGAGGCCGAGCGAGATTGATAGCTGACTTGCGGCAGGTTGTCAAGGTTGATCTTGTGTTCGGGACGGGTGGGGTGAGCCATGACTATGTGGACACAGCAGTATGATGCAGTGCTGGGCTGGTTTGCCAGAAACCGAAGTGCGCTGGAGGGTCCAGTCTAGCTGGTTGTCGTGGATGCGTGAGACTTGAGGGGCTGTAGACTCGAACGTGTCGATCGAAGCGGGCGACAATGTACAATCGAGGGCGGCGATGAGGACAGCGTGTCAAAGCTTGCGGGCAGAACAGCTGGGGCTTCCGAGACGGAACGGGGAGATACAGTAGCAGTTCTAAGGGAGAGAGACAGAGCGGAAATCAAATGACGCGTGCCTCGATGAGAATAGTATGAATGCGAAGGTCTTCAGGGGAACGCGAGCCAAGAAACGGGCTGGAGAAGCCACTCGGAGCGCTGGATGATGTCGAGTATCGAGCGTCGGGTCGATGCTATGCAGATGCAGATGTGGATGCGGATGCAGATGCAGATGGGCTTGATGCAGAAGATTGCACAAAGAGTATGTACTGAGAAACGAAGGACGCACCGAGTGGGAGAAGCAGCTTGTGGAGATGTCAGAGGTGCAGCACTCAGCACAGCTTTTGTCAACTTCCATCGAGTGTGGGGTTGTCTTTGACATCGCTTTGCAACCATCTTCCTCGCTGTTGCGTGGCAGTTTCACGACTACATCCGTTATGTGGCTTTGCAAAGAGTAGAGAAACATCTACGTTTGTTGCATATCCCTAGCCCACCTCGTTCGAGCAAGCGCTGGACAACGAGCATCTGACCATGTTTATTTGTAACCAAGGATCGAGATTTGTTCATCCAGGCAGCTCTAATGCATAGCTATAAGGCCATACATCCTTTAACCATGTTAGCAAGCACAAGCTCTATAGCGTTCGTTGGACTTCGCGATATGCTGCAACATCTTCTGTAGTCTTGATATATAGCACAGCGAAAGAGTTTACAATGAACAGTAGGAGCTCATCCGGAAGATGGTTCATGGTAGAATGCAATGATTGTAGTCGAGAGGGGCTCACCCGTATCTGGTTGACTGACAGCTTTGAAAGAAGATCGTGCTGGTTTCAAGAATCTTGGAGGATTAAATCAATATTCTGCACGCACCCAACACGAGGCCGAGCAGAGGGAGTATGTTGAGATAAGCAGGTGTCCAGCTGCAGCTTTGACATGGTGTTTTGTTCTTGCGGAAGTTCGTAACATGATATATACAGAAGCTAAGGGTAGAGGCAACTCAGTCACCTCCGAGTCATCAGACATTATAAAACCGCTCTAACATTAATCGCAAATTCATTCTGTAGTCGACACTGGTGGAAAGGGCCAAACTCTTTCACGAACATCGAGATCAGCCGTTGTACCAACCACGAGCACCAATGGCTGCTCCATTTCCGCCAGTCCCACGATGAGGAATCAGCGGTTCAGTAATGTTGAATGCTTGTATCAAGCGCTGCCAGGTGCTGTAGTCTATGCTGAAGACAGCTTGATGCCGCATGGAGCTCTTTTCACGCTGTTGTGCTACTGTTTGTGGTATCGATGGTACNNTGTATGCTCTTAGAAACTCAATATTCAGCCAGACTCGTCGAAGCGACTTACCCAGGGTAGGCAGTCCGTTATCATCCATCTCTAGACCGACGTTACCTTCTTTTATCAGAAAGCTGATGTAGAAGATGTTTTCCACAGTTTGTCCAAAACTGTGGGGGTTGATAGCGAAGTCAAATAGACTCGGTCCAGATGTGGGAGTGATTCGATGTCGCTTCATCTCTGCTAATGCTTGGTCGTCGTCTAGTTCGCCGAGGGCTTCTACCGCGGCCATAGCGGTCGCGCAATGGTCGTCAAGGATCTTCTTGATGTTTTGACATAGTGTTGTCAAGGCATTGTTCTCATTGGTTTGGAGGTCTCGTTCAGTAAGAGCCTCTGGCCGGACTTCCTTGATGGTAGAATCTTTGCGTTGGCGAGCACGACGTTGAATCTGAGCGCGGATTTTCTTCTGGACAGACAGCGGACCAAGTAGAAAGCTCGGAGCGGGCGGTCGCAAGTTGTAAGGGAAACAGGCGTGTGTTCCGAGGTGGGCCCAGTCAAGAACATCGTTTGGGTCCTGATCTTCGTCCTCCTCCTCGTCATCGTCATCGCCGCCACGACGACTCTGCCGTTGTCTGCGGCGTTGTGTTGAGGTAGCAGAAGCGTTGGCCTGGTCGTTCCTCATGAACATGATGCATTTCGAGACAAATTCGTCAACATCGACACCAGTAGAGTTATCGCCGAGGGTGAGCTGAGCGGATGCCTTCAATAGCATATCGGAGATACCGACGAACAAGCGGGAGTCGACAGTCGCATCCGATGTTTGCTTGACGCCATTGAAGACTTCATTTGCTCGATCAATGACGGACTCGAGCTGACCGCCGTCTTGAAGGTAAACATCTCGGTTCTCTGGTAGATGTTAGTCTGAATGCCAGTGAGAGTATGATATACAAGAACAAGCACCATTGAATTCGCGCTCCAAGGCACGAGACTTCTTTTNTATCTCTTGGCGCTCATGCTGGTCTTGGGTAGGATCGTAGAAGCGTGATTCATCGGGTTCTCCATCATTGGCAGCGGAAGCAGTAGGACGAGGTTGAGTTCTCCTCCTCTTGGCAGAGTAAGAATCAGATGTGGTCGACTGCATGCGGCCTTTTTCTCTATCGCGAGGAGCTGAAGTCGTCTGGTTTTCTTTATCGGACGAGAGATTCGGGGATGAGGGCGCGACGGAAGAGGGAGCGGCAGGAAGGTTCGATGAACGGGCAGGAGTCTCGGAGGGGCGTTGGTTCACGCGAGCCATCGCTCAGCGAGAGTTGCGACAGTGAACAAACAGATAGGTGACGGCCAGCAGATACAACAATTCGACCAGGCAGGCAGAGCAAGATCGCGTCTTGGGGAAGCTGCGAACAATTAAGGTACACGCGACGGGCACGCGTTGAGCCAATCAGGCAAGAGCGGGTAAGCATCACGACGGCTTGGCGCATCGATCGTCATAGCCAAGTGCTCCGCCAGCTGGATCGAGACGAGACATGGATCATAGTTTTTGTATTCTCTGACCACTTTCTCTCCTTTCTGTCGCGACACACACAAACATGAGTCTCCGCGCACCTCTCGGTCTCTCACGGCGGGCATTGCCTGCCCAGATTGCAAAGTATGCCGCCACGCAGCAACAATCCATGGCTACTGTCGTGCCGCCTGTCACCCAAGACAACACTGGCTCCAAGGGCCCCACCGCCATGGTCTTTATGAACATGGGCGGCCCTTCGACTACTGCCGAGGTCGGCGACTTCCTCAGCAGGTTGTTTGTGAGTTTGCCAGCTCGTCTTCTTTAGTCTCTATCAGCTGCTTACTCGCAATCANNGGCAGATGGCGACTTGATTCCTCTCGGCAGACTGCANAACTACCTCGGTCCTCTCATCTCCAAGCGCCGTACTCCCAAGATTCAGAAGCAATACGCTGCAATTGGCGGTGGTTCGCCCATTCGTAAATGGTCCGAGTACCAGAGCTCCGAGATGTGCAAGATCCTCGACAAGATTTCGCCCGAGACCGCCCCTCACAAACCTTATGTCGCGTTCCGCTACGCCGCCNNCCCCCTGACCGAGGAGATGTATCAGAGATTGTTCGACGATGGTTTTGGTAACGGAAAGGGAGGCAGAGCTGTCGCCTTCACCCAATACCCGCAGTATTCGTGCAGCACCACTGGAAGCTCCCTGAACGAGCTATGGAAATGGCGCCAAAGACTCGAGACCAAGCGTGCAGGCGGTGAGGTTGACGAGGCTGGCGCCATCACCTGGAGTGTCATTGATCGCTGGCCTTCGCACCCGGGCCTCATCGAAGCCTTTGCTCAAAACATCGAGGCCAAGTTGCTCGAGTATCCCGAGGAGACAAGAAAGGACGTTGTGCTGCTCTTCTCGGCTCACTCCCTGCCCATGAGCGTGGTCAACAGAGGCGACCCTTACCCAGCCGAGGTGGCTGCTACCGTCTACGCCGTCCAACAGCGCTTGGGCTTCAAGAACCCTCACCGTTTGGTCTGGCAGTCCCAGGTCGGGCCTTCTGCCTGGTTGGGTGCCCAGACCAGCGACACCGTGACAAACTTCGTCAAGAGAGGTCAGAAGGATCTCATCCTCATTCCTATTGCCTTTACCTCGGATCACATCGAAACCCTGTTCGAAGTCGATCAGGAGATCATTCACGAGGCCAACGAGCTGGGCGCAGAAGGTCGTGTGAAGCGAGCAGACTCCCTGAACGGCAGTCCTGTTTTCATTAGAGGTCTGGCCGAGCTTGCGAGAGATCACTTGGCGAGTGGAGATGTTGGCAGTAGGCAGTTGGGCTTGAGGTGTCCTGGCTGCACCAGCCAGAGATGTCTGGAGACCAAGAAGTTCTTCATGAAGCAAGAGGCGTTGCTGTAGTCGCAGGCTTGACATGATTGAAACTCTGTAATTCTAGGAAAATCACGATACCCTTTTGTAACTATGTCTGTTTGGGCCTGTATAATCCCATGTTGTTTCTAGCTTATGGCAAGATCTGGTTCCTCGCACGCTTAAGCCTGTCACTCTCAACCTCCTCCAACATGATGCAGAGGTGCATATTAGCCACGGAGATACACATGTCATGGAGAACATATTATGGACAATGTGAACGTGCCTGCGAGCATGGGCTGGTGGGATAAGAAAATATAAATACAGTCACGGAAATTTCTGTAGGATTGGTCACTATTAAATTATTTACATTGCTTCGTTGCTTTGCAGCTGTGTTCTCTAGAACAATAATCATGAATCTTCGTCTGCTGCAGCCTTCTCAAGATAGACATGTGGTCTAATGAAGAAACTGAGCACAAATGCCAGGCCGAAGGTGGCGGTGAGGCAGACAAACACCGTTTGCGTAAACTTTCCGACAGTCGCCGAGTATATAGCATTGAAAATAGTAGGGGCGATAACTCGGGCCAAGGCATGTAAAAGTCCAGACGCACCGAGCAGTTGGCCGGTCTTCTCATGCGGTACATGCTTAGTCAGCGCTGACTGAAGAGTTGGCGAGCCAATACCTCCGATGCTTGCTATGCTGCCAGAGAGAATCATCAGCGGACCGGTACGAGCGAGGGTGTATCCAAGGTATCCCAAAGTATCAAAGAAGACCGCGACGCGGACGACGACAAGATCGAATGTATCACTACCGGAGCTACGCTGCTTGGTCTCGCTTGCCTTGCCGCGAACATAGCGTGTGACCAGCGGTAAGACGACAATAAGACACAAGACTCTGCAAGTGTTGACAATGGACAAGAAGATGCCAGACTCGAACGACTCCCAGTTGAATTGGTAGCGGGCGTAGATGACAATGATTGTCATGCTTCCCATTGCAACACCAAACAATATGGTATCAACAGCAGCCAAGAGCACAAGGTTACGTCTGAGCGCAGGTGAAGAACCCTCGCCGGTAGGCCACAGAATCTTGAGCGGCTCCAGGATGTTGACAGCTCGGACCCGATCGATCCAGTCGGAAGAGCCCCTTTGAGCCTTGTCTACTTGATGCTTCTCCCGAGCAGCTTGCTGGCGACGCTGAGAGAGTGATTCGGGGACACAGAAAGCGATGAAGAGGATGAAGGCTGCGTGTACAGCAAGCGAAGCATAGAAGATGGACAGAATCTTTCCTGTAGCCTTAACGATAAGTCCTCCGAGGATAGGTCCCAAAGCAATACCAGTGAAGAGACAGCCATGGAGATAACCAAAGGAGATGTTACGGCGGGCCGGAGGAGTGCAATCGGTAGCGTAGGCATTGGCGATGGCCATGGCGGCAATGAAGGAGCCAGAAAGACCATCTAGAGCATAACCAACCAGAATCCAGTTGACCGGGAAGGTCTCGGGCTTGGTAGCAGCCATGATGATCAGGGCATCTCCTGCAATGATGCCCATGCTTGTCAGGGCGAGGATCTTTGTGCGGCCAAAGCGATCTGAAAGAGCACCCAGCTTCGGACTAGTGATGGCTGAGAGAAGTCCAGCAATCAGGTTTCCGTACAGGGTGAATTGTGCGACCCTGGCCTGCACTTCTGGAGATCTGCACTGAGGGTTCTCGCCCTCGAACAAGATGGGCAAGAAAGAATGGCCGGGGTTCTTGGTCTGCTGCTCGGACATGTATTCGCGACAGACAAGGTTGAGGATGAGATTGATTCTCGGGGATATAATGGCGCCAAATGCCAGAGTCATGACGAAGAAGGGTGCCAGGACAAAGTAGATGGAAGGCTTGCGGTACCATGGGAGGTGGTCGAAGTCGGCGACACCAGCCCACTCGTGGCCTGAACCAGCATCACTCGGTCTTCTTTGGCGGGGTTCAGAGGGCAGTAATGGGTCCTGCTCGTCTGTGGCCACTCGTGCATCTATGCCTCCTCTTGCAACGGTAGTGTTCTCTTCGCCCGAATGAGTGCTAGCCGGCCGTGACCTGGAGACGTTGGCCTTCTTCGATCTGATTTCGGCTTCGCCAATGAAGGCTGCATCCGTGTCGTTGTCCATGTTGCCGCCCTCGAGTGCTTAAGATGTGCCGGCGTTTGGCGACGAGTCGTGGTGGACGGGAGCGTTTGCAAAGGAGCAACAAAGACTCGAGGCACAAGGAAAGAATCAAAGGATGCTAGGATTGGTAATCCATCAGGGAAACTCTCTGAGCGCGGCAGCTGGCCAACATCCTGATCCCTAGCTTTCCTTTCGATGCACCTTTACCCAGATAACGACGCGGGCCGGCCAATGGTCACCCGAAAGTCTACACGTAATGATCCGCACATCTCTTTCACACGCGAGCCTCACTTTCGCCAACCGCTGGAGCCGCATCGCCTACAAACTTGATTGTCTCGCACACTGTCGTGCTGATAAACATGATTTGACCACTGCTTCTCTGTGTCAGCAGCCCATTCACTGCTTCAACACTGCCTGTATCTCATCTGGTATTCGTTGAGGCTCTGCATCTCCGATCTGGTTTGTGGCGCATCCTCATGTACCATGACGCGCTACCAACTAGTATCGGCCTTGTCAGCCACCAAGACCCGACCAGGATGCAGCCGTGGTGACCCTGGCTGTCTCTAAACGGAGTATAGATATTAGACTGGATTCCAACAAAACGGTCGTGTGCTGAAGAAAATTACACTGTAACATGTAGATGCATGATAGTTTCTAGTGAGGGGCTAGTCTCCAGATAAGACGTCGTGTCAAGGGGTCTATGGCCACTTTTCTGTTTCGATAGCAATTGTGCATGTTTATCATCCAACATCGTTATCCAAGTTCGCGTAGTTAAGACAATGTGGAGCGCCCGGGGAAGAATAATATTGGTTCAGATCTGCGGAGATGAATATGTACAATATATACATCTACCCATAGGCAGCCTATTACCATGTCTCTTGTTTATAACGGCCATCTTTTTCCATCTGATCAAGATACCCATCTGCCTTTTCGGCCTCCATCTGGCCATGTTCTCTGAGCACATCTGACAATGCCTCACGAACTCCCTTGGGCATATTTCCAGAAGATCCACAGACATACACCTTGCCTCCATCTCGCTCGAGCACTTGATAGACAAGACTCGCTTGTTGACGAATCAAGTCTTGAACGTATGTCCTCGGCTTGTCTTGGTCGCGCGAGAACCCAGGAAATACAGTGAGGCCTTGGCCTGTAAGATCCTGCCATTCGTCGCGGAAGAAATAATCGGCTTCCTCTTTACGGCAGCCGAAGAACAACAAACTGGGCTGCCTCGAGCCACTCTCTCTTGCCCATTCCAAGCGCTCATAAACCATCGATCGCATTGGCGCAACACCCGTGCCTGGGCCGATCATAAGCACAGGTACGTTGGCCTCGTCTGGGCTCACATTCAGATAGCCCGGTTGGACCGTAAGGCTAAGTTGTTGTCCAGCCTGCAATGTTGCGATGTAACGAGTGCAGACCCCGTAGCGCTTGCGTAGTTTGATGATGGGGTTAGGAGGGTTTGCGATTGCTACAAGCAACTGCACTCTGGTATCACCATCTCCAAAGCGCTTCAAGCGGCCTCCACTTGCAATACTGAACTGGCGGCCCCTCATGACTGGGATTATGTTCAGAGTGTATTCCCAAGGGATCTTGACGCTCGGGAATTCAGGCATTATCTCAAGAATGGTTCGCCTTGGTCGAGTTGTATAGTCCCATAACTCATCAATCAGCTCAGGGTTAGCTAATTCCAGGATACGTTCCTTCTGGTAACCCTCGTCTTCGTTGCCTTCCTTAGTAAAATGTGCCAGCGAGGCAAAGAACGTCCTCCGAGGTATTGAGAGTATGTCCAGGTAGTTCGTTAGTAGCTCGCGCATTGTGAAGTTTGACTTCTTCGAGTCAAGATATCTGAGAGGCGAGGGAGGGTAAGTAGGCAAATCAAAAACTTCTGCTGTAGGAACAAGCTCCAAAGAAGTATCGGCCATAGATTCCCAGCCCATACATTCGATGAATTGGTCCACATCCTTGGGAAAATTCTTAGGATATACGACAGCGACAGCGCCAGGTCCGTAATCAATACTTGAAGGCACTCGAAAATCCAGGAGCCGCACATCTTGAGTATGATCAGAAGGAGTCAGACGTGTGTTCGCTATCAAGTCGGCGGTAACACTGTCTCCAATTGGTAGAAGGTCATTTGCAGGCGGAGTGTCCAAGGTAAGGGCCTGAGAAGGGGTTGCGGCTTCATCGTAAGTAATGCTGCTCCCATTGGTCTCGGTGGTAGAGAGTCTGAGACGCCATTTGGGCTTTAGGAAAACGTCCTCGGCAATGATATCCTGTCCTTCAGGCAAGGGGAACTGTCGTAAAAGTCCTTGCTTCAGATCCACAATCCATGCACGGAATTCACCATTATGACCTTCTGGATGTTGCTCGTTGCCTTCTCCACGTGCACAGAACAGCTTCGCACCTAACTGCAGCATACGATTGTGTAGCATACGGTGGGCAACATTATATTGTGGATATGAGCTGTCACCTAGACCAAAGGTGGTGAAATTAACGCGTCTTAGAACGCCCGGCCGAAGCTGACTGCTCAACAAGACTTTCCAGAAGGAGCGAGCATTCTGTGGAAACTCGCCCTGCCCAGTGGTGGATATAGCTACTATGATGATGGTATGCTTGAGTAGATCACNGCTATCGAAGGTCAGAGAAGGCACAGCTAGGAATGATGGAATAGCACACACAAGTTCTATCGAGTCAAGGTCTATGACAGTAGTATCAAATCGCAGACGCTCAGTCAAACGAGCAATCTCTTGAGCAACATCTTGAGCATTGCCTGTCTCTGAACCATACAGGATCAAAGCAGAACGAGGCTTTGCAGCAGTTTGCCNTGCACCAGTCAGAGCAGGTTATCGTAGAGGATATGTCATTGACAATCACCTTTTGGCAGGAGACTGTCCAGTTACCGCAGCATCGTGCCCGGAGACACCATTCTGAAGGTGTGTCATGCAGTAGCGCGGCTGTCTCGTGTCAATTTATGGGACGGCCAACCGGAATGTTCGTCTGCGGCGAGTCGAAGGCGGAGTGTGTGGATAGGTACTCGAGTAGTCTTGATTGTAAGTTGAAATAGAAATCCTCACAGAAAGTCTGACAAGAGTGATGGTTCAGTTCTTGAGGCGACTTCTAGGTCCTTCCTTCCCCACGACGCCAGCAAGTTACGCCAGCCAAGAAAGGACGTGGACCCTGCTGAGCAGCGACTGCCGAAATTCGACCGGGCGAGAAGTCAAGCCACCTAGTTTACGAGACAACAACACCTTCCATTCACACCACCTACCACACAGCAAAGTGACAAACTTTCCACCCTCTCCTCATCCCCAACACCACGAATCGGGCACCTAGCTACCCAGAACTCTCCCTCGTCAAGCCAGTTTCCACCACAACAGGCGGTCTCGACAATCCAACCAACCTCCCCAGACCTCACAGCTCCAGCGTCATCCACCTACCAACGTCATAATGTCCGTCGAAGCTGCCACCGCCCAAATGGCAAACACTACCATCACCGAGCCCACCTCGACCGCCGAGGGTGCTTCAGTCGGAGCCGGCGGCGACAAGCCCATCAACGCCTCTCAGAACGAGGCCGTCATCGCCAGCGCCGCCGAGGGTAGAAGACTCTACATTGGAAACCTCGCCTATGCGACCACTGAGGGAGAGTTGAAGGATTTCTTCAAGGACTACCTTGTGTGAGTCTCGCCGTTTTGATTGTGGTCTTCACCCCTGACTTTAGCTACAGTNGAGACGACTTCCATCCCCACCAANCCCCGTACCACTCGTCCTGTCGGCTACGCCTTCGTCGACGTCTCGACTCCTTCTGAGGCTGAGCGCGCCATTAGTGAGTTGAACGGCAAGACCATTCTCGACCGCAAGGTCTCCGTCCAGCTCGCTCGCAAGCCCGAGCCTGCCCAGGAGGGTAACGAGAGTGCCGAGCCTGCTCGCCGTCGTAGCTCTACTCGCGGTCGTGGCCGTGGCCGCGGTCGTGGTGGCCGTTCTGGCCGTGGTCACGTAAGTCATCATGCACAGAATTCATTTTGGACCAAAAACTAACAAGCATAGGGTCGCAACGCCGAGGACCAGGCCACTGACGCACCTGCCGACTCAACTGATGGACCTACCAACGTTCCTGGCCAGGTCCTTCCTCTGACCGAGACCACTAACGAGGCTCTTTCTGCCGCCCCTGGTGACAAGGACACCATGACCGCTAACCCCAACAAGACCGGCAAGACTGACGCTCTTCGCCCTCGCAAGCAGCGCGGTCCCCCTGAGGATGGCGTTCCCTCCAAGACCAAGGTCATGGTCGCTAACCTCCCATACGACCTTCGCGAGGAGAAGGTGAGCTTGTGAAACCAAAACGTGTCGCGTGACCATTATGCTAAACTCGTCTTGACANNGCTCCTTGAAATCTTCGCCGAGTACAAGCCCACCTCAGCCAAGATCGCTCTTCGTCCCATCCCTCGCTTCATGGTCCGCAAGCTTCAAGCTCGCAACGAGCCCCGTAAGGGCCGTGGCTTCGGCTTCGTCACTCTCGAATCCGAGGAGCTTCAGCAGAAGGCTTGCTCCGACATGAACGGCAAGGAGATTGAGGGCCGTGAGATCGCTGTCNNAAGGTCGCCATTGACAGCCCCGGAAAGGAGGACGAAGACCCCAACGCTCCCATCGAGGGCGAGGCCGAGACTGACGGCAAGNCCTTCCACTGCCGAGGGATCTGCCAACACCTCCGCTGCCGTCGCCGAGTAAACCGACACTACCGAGCACGACGGACCGAGCACACCTGGATGCCAGACTTTGGTCTGAAGCACCATAAGAAGCACCAAGCATTACGGCGGCCGTACAAATCGCAGCATGACCTAGGTGCGGCGTCAAGTTGACTGCGAAGATTTGTTGAAGCCGGTTGCGCAAAAGATATGATTTCCACATGACATTTATATGCCCTACCCTTCCTTCTCTATTCTACATGGTAACTTGACGACCATCGAATATGTATTAGTATGACGAAAGAAAAGCGATCATGATTCAACCATCTTTGTTTATTGAACTTGTTATGTGCATTGTGATGACTAGAGGCTTCAAAGCTTTATCCTGGGATGGCTCCGGCCGGCGTTGATAGAAGCAACCAAGGCATATCGTGTAGATGAGAAACTTGATCACAGCAGGACGCAGTATGACACTGCAGTTGTAAGAGAACTGAGTAGCGATAAATCAAAGGAGGATGTTGAAAGCGTCAGGCCGAGTTTTGTATGGGCACCCCTCATGAGTCCAAACAGCCCAGGCGAATGCCGAGGTCGGAATCGCCTGCCCAAACTTGCTTGTGACGGCCGTCTTGTCCGCTCGTCCAACTTATTTCGCATCACTCTTCCTACAAAATGTCTGGTCTACGAATCCTCGTGCCGGTCAAGCGCGTCATTGACTATGCTGTCAGTCCACTCGAATAGATGTTCACGTCTGGAAGTCTGTGATTGACACCGCCCACANNGGTCAAGCCTCGAGTCAACAAGGCCCAGACGGCCGTCGAGACTACCGGAGTCAAGCACAGTATGAACCCATTCGACGAGCTCTCGATCGAAGAGGCTGTCCGTATGCGCGAACGCAAAGCCCCGGTCGAGGACATTCTCGCCTTTTCCGCCGGTCCCACCAAGTCCCAGGACATTCTGCGTACCGCCATGGCCATGGGTGCCGACCGTGCACTCCACATTGTCGAAGAGAAGACCGAACTGGAGCCTTTGAGCGTCGCCAAGTTGCTCAAGAAGGTTGTCGAGGACGAAAACCGCAACCTTGTCATTCTGGGCAAGCAGAGCATCGACGACGATGCCAACCAGACTGGCCAAATGCTTGCTGGTCTGCTGGGCTGGGCTCAGGCTACCCAGGCCTCCAAGGTCGAAGTTGAGGGTGACACATGTACCGTGACCAGAGAGGTCGACGGCGGAGTCGAGACATTGCGCGCCAAGCTACCCATGGTCATCACTACCGACTTGCGATTGAACGAGCCGCGCTACGCCAGTCTGCCAAACATCATGAAGGCCAAGAAGAAGCCGCTGGTCAAGAAGACCATGGAGGACTATGGCATCGATCTCACCAAGCGCCTCAAGCATGTCAAGGTCACCGAGCCCCCACCGAGACAGGGAGGCGGTAAGGTCGAGGACGTTGATGGCATGATTTCCAAGCTCAAGGAGCTGGGCGCGTTATAGAGGAGCCTCTAGAGAGCTCTGATCTTGATACCATGTATTTGTTCTGGCATGACAATATAACTATTTGCTTGAACCAAATCATTTTGTCTTGATTACGTGCTTCTACCAGTCGCCCCAAGTATCATCGCTCGACTTTTGCTGTGAACTTGTAGGCTTCTTCATGGCGCTCGTCCCTATACTGGAGGAAGCGGCCTTCTTCTGTGTTGCAGTCTCACCAGCAGCAGCAAAGTCGTCCCAGAAGTCCTTCTTGTCGTTTGCAGGTCCCTGAGGGGCGTCACCAAAACTGTCCCAGAAGTCTCGCTTGTCTGCTGCTGGACCTTTGCCTCCCTTGGGTGTCAGTCTCTCGTCACCCTCAACGAAGCGGTTAAAGGTCTCGGCGGCTGTCTTTGTGCTTGTCTGCAGACCCTGACCCAATTGTGCTGCTGTCATGCGTGCCTGGGCAGCAAGATCGGCTTCTGCCAGNNCTGTTAAAGTGTCAGTCCTGGAGTATCAAAGCGTGTCAGCCAGACCGACCTTCTGCATGTTGGGCTTGACCCAACCATCATAACCGGTCTTTGCTTGTTTGGTCACGGTGCTGCTCAGCCAACCAAACCCCTTTGTGAGTGCTGCGACGGGATCCTTCTGGAAATCATCCACGCCAGGGATTGTGGTCGAGTTTGAGGAGGACGAAGGCATGGGCTCGCTGCCGAAACCGGCGTACTTGCCGCCCTGGTTAGGATGTAGAGTGTCCGGTCTGTGAGCGTTCTCGGCGCCCATGCGGGCAAAGTAGGCTTCGTTCTGGACCTTTTGCGAGGGAGGAGCAGCAGACGAGGCACCAAGGGGAGTTTGGCTTCTGCTGGTCGAAGCCGAGGAGGCAGGCTTTGCGCGAGCAGCCATGCCACTGCTCTTTGTGCCAGGTACGTATTCCTTGCCCTCGACCTTTGCGGTCAGGCGCTCTTTCCACTCCTCACCGGCGTCGCTGTCGTAGCGTTCCTGGATGGTGCATTCGTCAAAGGTGCGGCCTTGGAGGGAGTTTGATTCGTGAGCATCGAAGAAGTCCTTCCAAGGCTTGTTGCCGCCCTTGGACATGCGCTCGACCTCCTGGACTTTGAACGAGTCCATGGTGATTGATCGCACAAAGGAGATGTGGACGCCGAGAGAGCGGTGGGTACCAGAGCAGGACAGACAGAAGAAGATGCCGAACTTGGGCGAGGCNNCTTGGTGCACAGGTGAGCGGACAATTGTGCAGGGGAACGGGTGTCAGTGGCATACCCATTGCGGGCTGGGAGCACCGCAGTCGACGCAGCGGTTGTTCTCGTTGGTCTTTTGGATGTCTAGGAGCTTGCTCTTGGTTTCGGGATCAACCTGCAGACATCTTGTTGGCACAAACAACACCCTGGACGGAGCAGCTATCTGACCTCCCACATTTTGTTGCTCATCTTGACGGCGGTCGCGTGTGTGTCAGACCGAAATGCGACTTGAAGGGTGTTGTGACGGAGCAAAGAATGGAAAGGAGAGTGAGATGGTGAAAGCAATAATAATCCGTTGTTATCAGCTTCCCCTTGGTTTCGATAGTCGCATTGTCGCTCCACTGCTGGCTGCTGGCCGCTGGCCGAGGCACGTCATCCGCCAAGCACGACCTTTTGTTGCTCTACCATTTCTTGCCCTCACTCAGACCTACGCCTGCACACGCGAATCTCTGTCATTGACAATTGAATGCCACCATGGACTACAATTCGCTCACTGTCGCCAAGCTCAAGGATGAATTGAAGGAACGCGATATCCCCAGCACCGGCCTCAAGCTCAAGAAGGACTTTGTCGACCGTCTGGAGCAGCACGACCAAGAAACACTGAATCAACAACCAAATGTCGAGCACACTGCCCCGGAACCCTCTCTCGATACCCCAACAGAAGAGCCCGCCGGTATANNGACCCTCCCAGTGCCACAGACCCACCACCAGCCAGCGAGGACAAGCCAGAACCGACCGACCATCAAGAGCCTGCAGGCGCAGAGCCCACCCACGAAACAATCCCAGACGCAGCTCTCTCGCCCCAACCAGAANGCCAGGGACCAGCTGCCAGTCGCCGCTACGCCTGAGCCTGTCAAGACGGAAGAGCCGGTCTCGGCTGATGGTAAAAAGAGAAAGAGACGCAGCCCCAGTCCGCTTATGTCCGAAGACGTTGTCCACAAGAAACTAAAGCAAGAGGCTGATGGTCCAGTCGTCCACTCACCGACTGACCAAGACCCCGTCAAGGACGATGTACCCATGCCCGATGTTCCTTTGGAGCAACCCGATCTTACCCTTCAGCCAATGTCAACCAGCGACGACTTGACACAACCATTCACCAATGATCCCGACAAGCCAAGGTCAACCCGAAGTCCCAATGAGCGTCGTTTCAAGAATCTGATTAGCCCTGCCGAGTCTGACCCCGTCCAGCCCACACCCGAGCCTGCTGATGTTGCTGTATCTCCTGCGATCCACCCCGCTACTCGTGCTCTGTACATCCGCGATCTCGTTCGTCCCATCAACCCCAGTGGCTTGAGGGATCACCTTGAAGACATTGCCAGACCNCCAGACCATTCTGATACCTCCGCTTCCCTGGTCGAAGAATGTTATGTCGATGCTCTGCGCACACATGCCTTTGTCCTATTCACATCCATATCTGCTGCTTCTAGGGCGCGAGCCAGCACGCATGCTCGAATCTGGCCCCCAGAGCCCATGCGTAAGCAGCTCTGGGTAGACTTCTTTCCTGAGGAGCGTTTCCAAGAGTATCTTGAAACTGAGCGAGCAAGCGGAGGCTCAAGGCCTAGTCAGGCAAAACGCTGGGAGATTGTTTATAATCCTCTCGGTGACGGAGTCGATGTACAGCTTGTTGAGGCGGGTCCTGCTGTCCACCGTGCTTCAACGCATGCTGGCGCACCAAACGCTCCTCCCACTGGGCCCAGGGGCAGCATGTCGAGCGGAAGACGACCTTCGTTCGCTCAAGGCGAGCATGGACGCTCTTCTCAGCCTGTTCCTGTACCTCCTCCGCGACGCGGCCCAAGGGTAGTCGAAGAAGCAAGTACTCCGTTCCTAGAACTGGACAAGCTCTTCAACTTCACCTCGACCAAGCCAAAGCTATACTGGCAGCCAGTAAGTGACGATCTCGCCGATAACAGGCTCGGCGAGCTGGATCGTGAGACCAGCAGAGATTGGGACCCTCGCGCCGATATGAAGAGAAACGGCGATTCACTGGGTCGCGGTCTCGATCAACTAAAGCGTTACACCTTCGAGGATGGTGATGTTCTTGTCGATGGTGGCCCTGAATTTGGCGGAGGTCGTGCATTCGCGCGAGCTGGCAACCGTGGACGTGGTCGAAGGAATGGAGATAGTTATCGTGGTGGCCGCTAGATTCGAGCCAACATGATATGCAGCAGCATGTAGCGACTGAAGCACCCACCCCAGGTAGGCATTCCTTGCTGTCAACTGCACTTGGTTAGTAGAAATTTGCTCCATCAAAAGTACTTAGATGTTGTATGCAACCGTTTGACCACCATCTCTCCTTGAATCCGTACAGACCTTCCTGTCTTCAGATGTGTTGCCTAGGTCTTACGCATGAGAGCCGCCTGTACTCTTCCTGTAGCATGTCGAGGTAGTGCATGCAGCTTCCACTCCTCTGTGGTCCTCAAAGTAGCTCGTGAGCTCTAGTCGACAAGGACCAGGTGCTGTTGAAGTTCTGGACATCCTCATCTCGACAAGGATTTGATCTTTTCTTCCTTGCGCTATACACGCACAGTCTCTCATCGACACCAGACCATCGCGATGAAGCCACAGAGCCATACACGATGAAACGCGCAAACCACAATACTAAAAATGTCATCAAAGCCTTTCGGTACCACACATCTTTCTGCCAATCCTCGCCCGGCAACTGACCATCTACAACCGTCAAATCCAGGCGTTTTTACGCACCGCATAGGCACATACGCATTGGGGCCATGTCTGCTCATGTGCTAGACTAATCATTGTCAGTTTCCATCAATATCTTGAAAACAGTCTTACGAGAAGCAAAGCGTATGTCTCACGAGAAGCAGAGCAAGAACATGTGATCTTCTAGCTCAATTGGGCTAGCGTGGAGAGCTATGCTGATGGTAACTGTATGGCATCGTTGCTTCGGATCCGTTCCCTGTAGAGCGACACAACGAATGTCATCGTATGACAGAATGGACGCACTGTGTTGATGTCGCGTACGAAGCGCTCCTGGTTTCCTGTGAGTACAGCTCTGTTCGCAGTTACGGAACAAGAGAGCCGTGGTGGAAGGGTGGATGAAATTGATACAATGAGAGGGAGGAGAGCTGCAGGCGTCAAGACATGCGAAGGAATGGGATGATTTATTCTTGATTCTTTTGTACAGTAAAATTCCAACACCTATAAAGGATAGGTAGGAAAGGCGCCGTGGATGACACCAAGGTCTCTATGTGTTGTTGATAATAAATGTAGAAGAACAAAGAACCAGGGCATTTTGGCCCAAACGCCCGCTAATAACCATAGGATAAATAAACAAGAAGAATTCTGTAGTCAATGGATAGAATAAAGAAAAAAGTGTGTGCACGTCGTGGTCGCGTGAGCAAGTGGCGGAGATAGAAGGCAAGCAGCGAAGCCACTTAGTCGTCGACTGGATCGGGGTTGGTGACACCCAAGGGCCGAGAGTAGTCTCGTTGGTCTTGCATGGTGCCGATACTCGCGCGACTGCCGTTTTGCTCCCAGTGCTGCATCAGGGCAGCAGGGTTCAGTCGCTGATCGTAAACAAGCGGACGGCTATTACGTCTGTCACCATCTGGGCTGGTAGGAATTGGTGCAGTCGATTCGCTGCCTTGGTATCTGTGGCCCGTTGTCGAATCATCAGGGAACTTCTCCATGTCGACAGCGGTGCCTGCAGGGGACAGTAGACCGGTTTTGCTGAGAACGCTAGTGTTGCGTTCCATTCTTCTTCGAGCAGAACCTGACCCAGAGCCTGACCTCGGAGACTCTGGATCGGATGTCTCGGACCGTTTTCTGCGCCAAAGAAAGAATGCACCCGCCAGGAGCAGAGCAACACCAGCAACAGAGCCGATGACAGCGCCGGCCACAGTTCCACCAGAAACACCTTTTCGTTCGGTATCATGCAGCGAGCCAGCACCGGGGGTCACGACAGCGGTACTTGTGACCGTTTGCGTAACAGGAGCGCCCGAAAGGGTAACGACACGGGTGCTGACGAAGGTGGTGTGAGATAGTGAACTGGTATCGGAGTCCGCGGAAGTAGAAGAAGGGCTGCTTGTCACAACAGCTCCTTGAGTAGAGGTGATGGAGAAAGATGTTGAGGTTGGTGTGGATGAAGGTGTTGAAGAAGTTGTTGTTGAAGAAGGCGTCGAAGAAGATGATGTTGTTGTAGGCTTGCTCGAAGAGGACTAAATGGCTATTAGCACAAGGAAAAGACGGGCAGAGTATAGCAAAGCAGTATGTGGTTGCAGACGAAAGAGAATTCTGGGTAGGCATACAGGCGTGATATAGGATACGACGACCGAAGCACTCTGCTTTACGGTCACGGTGACAGGAACAGAGGTAAACACGGTGGTATCGCTCTGTACGGAGGAAGNCTGCCTGAGCGGAGGAGGGAGAGGGTGATGAGGTGGGCGTCTAAGCAGACATGTGGTTCAGTTGATATGCAGGGCAGCGAGGGTGTTGTTTTGCAGATTATGTAGAGGTACAACAGTTTGGGAAATCAAGTCATGGCTTACCGATTGCTGCGTTGAGGATTGAGCGGCACTGCTGGTGGAGCTACTGCTTGAGCCAGAACCTAGGGTGCCTGATGGATCGATGTTGAGCTTGATGTAGCCGTAGAGGCCGTTGTCCTTGTCACCGCAGCTCTCGCTGGGATAACCAGGACAGGATTGACTGCATTGCGAGACGTCAAGCTGGTCTGCAGGAGCGTAGTTTGAGCACCAGCATTGCTGGTACTGGACGATAGCAAAGGCGTAGTTGGCAGCGCATTCGTCATGGCAGGCACCATTGGACTGGTAAATGTTGGTCACTGCTTGCACGTCAGCAGGCTGGCACACATGGAGCCGCAACATGAGACATGTGCTCAGTGCTCAATGCTCACCAGCGTCATAGTCGGAGCCCGAGTTCTGGCTCGAGCAGTATGTCTGGCTCAGACCGTGAGCGTGTTGCCAGAAGCTCGACATGAGAGCCAGTGGCAGCAGCAAAAGTTGGCCGCTGCGAAGACTGCCCCGAGACAACATGGTGATATGGGAGCCCCGTCGGATGCCAAGACACAGACAGAGGGGACTTTGAGGGGCCGGTCGTCAACAAGTCACACTGCAGCGACAAAGCGACTTGCAGCGACTTGGTCTTGGGTGGTGCAGGGATGCTGGATGTTGGAGGCGCAAACGTGTCGATCGAGCAGACGCGCTGCGGAAGAAAAAGAGTGTTGGGACTCGTCCACGCTCGTCGCAGAATTACAGAGTCGAGTCGGCGTATCGCGAGCGGGCTGGGCACATTTCCATCAACTGTCCTTGGCCAGGGGGGAGAGCTAGTGCGCAATCTGTCTCCAGGTAGGGGCGTCGATATAGTCGAACAGCGAAGCAAGGACCAGGGCGCGAAGAGAGAGGCAAGCTCCAGCTGGGTGGTGATTGTAGACTGGGATTGAGAAGAGAGAGGAAGAGCTAGCTAGGTAGCTACGAAAACAAGAACGCCAGCAAGCAAGCAAAGCAACCAAGCAAACGATGGCACAAAACGCACAATGTTATTGCAGCCGTTGGGTAATAATGTTGACTCGTCTATTTGCAAGACTCGAGTGGTCGACAACGCTAACCAGCATAGCCAAAGTCTGCCGCCTCTCTTGATTATGATTTGCACTCTGCCGGCCCGCTGTTTCATCATTTCGAGCCAAACAGGTTCGCAAATCTCCATCGACCTCGTCATCTTGTGAGACACGTCCAATGAAGCCGTCTGCTCCGATGCCTTGGTGCCCGCTGTCCAAGATTCGCGTCTGATCTGCCGCCGTCGTGCTCATCATGGTTTCCTGTTTGTCCGCCGTGTCACCCCTTCTTGTGAAGCATATTCAATCAACTTGCTCACCCAACTGCACCAACCGCTTGAACATGTAACAAAGAATTGCGTCCTCTGCCGGACACCGCTTGGTCTTTGTCACCCGCCGCATGCACACGCGATCCATAACGACTAGAGCATCCTCTACACATGTCCCGACGTTTGCGCACAGACATTTGCAATCTAATGCCTACAGCTTGGCCTTGCCGCCCTTGACTCCCTCAACAGTCGCTCCACTCAGGATGAAGTCTGGATAACTCCAAGTGGAACCCGGTCCGCCAGCGTTGACTCTCCAGCTGCCTCCATCTACCACGACTGTTGAGCCATTGACAAAATTGCCTGCATCAGAGAACAGATAGACGGTTGCGTCTGCTATATCTTTGACCGACCCCAGCCGACCCAGAGGCACCCTCTTTGCCGACTTTGCAACACTCTCCGGGTCGCTCTTGGCCAATCGTTCCATGCCTTCTGTGCCACCGATGGGACCTGGTGCAATGACATTCGAAGTGACGCCCAGCGGTCCATACTCGATGGCAACCGCATTAGAGAGAGAATCGACGGCTGCTTTGGCGGCTGAAACATGAGTCTGCAGAGGCAGACCGGTATAGTGAATTGTTGCCGAGACAAAGATGATTCTCCCACCAGAGCTCGGGTTTGTCGCATCTACAGTGCTGCTCTTGGCGCTCTGAACCAGGTAAGGCAGCGTCGCTTTGACCGTGTTGTAGCTGCCGAGGACATCGATATCGATGACGGACTTGAAGGCGTTGGCACTGAGCTGTGACATTGGCGCCAGAAAGTTGCCTGCTGCACCGGCAATGACAAAATCTATGCCTCCCAATTCCCTGGCAGTTCTATCTGCAGCATCTTGCAGGGCTTTAGGGTCGCGGACGTCGACTCCAGCGATTGCGAGTACACGAGCGCCAGGGCGGGCAGTGGCAATGTCGGCCGCCATTCGCTCCGTCTTTTCCTTGTTACGGCCAATGATGGCGGCAGATGCTCCTAGATGAACAAGAGCTCTGGTTTGAGCACTGCAAATGGAACCAGCACCACCTGTGCAAAACAGAACCTTGTNCCTCTGGACGGGTCAATTAGCAGTGCGCGGACCCTTTTCCATGCAACATGTGAACACACTGAAGAGGCCATCTTTCCACGCGTCACTGAGGTATTCCTTCTTTTCTTGTGGCATGTTTACAACTGCTCAGAGTAGACGAGTTTGTGTTGTGTCGAGCGATCAGAAGTCTGGTTGGGCGACGCTGGTATGTTGGCTATGGTGGTGGTGGTATGCAGGAGGAGGAAGAGAAGGTCAAGCAGCATGGCGAGCGTGTTCAAAGGTCGTGTCAGCTCCAGCTGAGCGGCACGAGGCTGCCGAGGTAGACGTGTTTCAGGGCTAGACCACCGAGGTGTATAGTCATCATATGCGTATGCGGTTTGAGACAAGGAGATGGCGAGTTATGAGATCTATACCATGACCCTTCAACAAGAAGCTTTTCAAGAAGACTAGGAACATGTGATACCAAAGGTTTAAACGCTGGACTGATGTGTTTGTTGCGCAAGTTGCAAAAGCATGCGTGCTTGTGCTGGGTGCATAGCCGTTGGAGTGTGGGGATGGATGCACGGATCTGACGTAGTGCAGTATGGGGGAGGGTCAAGGTGAAATGACAGACAGTCAGTGTCAAGGCGAGCATACAGCCATCATCTCGAACGACACATTGAGTCTGTCGCAAGCATCTACCGACGCATTCGAAAATGCCATCTGCCATCGCCGCCTGCAAATTCGTGGGCACCACGAGTCTGGGTCTCTTCGCGGTGAGCTCGGAGCCTCTCTCTGAGCACTTGTCACGCTCAATCAACTGACATGGAATGCAGGGTGCCTCGTACTCGTTGGCCGCCTTGTCCATACCGTCGCTGCTAGCTCTTCCCTCGGCAAAGCCCGCCCATCATGTCCTGCTATCGCTGAAACAAAGCGCCTCGCTGCACTTGCGCTCGCTTGCCGTCATCTCGTTGCTCTCCTTCAACCTTGCCTACGCTCTCTCGCCAGCACGTGCCAGACATCCCTACCTGCTCTGGACTTCTCTTGTCGCTGGTCTCGCCGCCGCCTCGGATCTTATCCCTGGTCAAACTCTGCCCGCTCAGAGCCAAGACGACGTCAATGGCGAAACGGTCGAGAAGGCTGTCAGATCTTCCCAAACCCTGGAGCAGGCAAGGGCTACTATCGGCTTTGCTGGCTTCGCAATGGCCGTCATTGGCATATGGGGCGACGGTGCCTGAGCTGTCACTTGGCTTCTGCGCCCGAGAACCAACACCCACGTCACGTCCTTCAACACTTTGAGCTCCTGTAAGCTCTGAACTGCGCACAAGCCACATCCTTCCACCCATCTGATTATGCAGACATACGTATCAATGAATCCAGCTTTTCAAGTACTCGCATGGTTTTCGCAGTATGCCACTTGTCCGTGCAAAGATGCCGCTCGAGGCCTTGCCGCCCTCGTCCGTCATGGCCCTGACGATCGTGCTCTTCTTAAACTCGCGGATTCAGAAGCGGCGAACCTCGATAGAGTAAGGTCTGCGATGACGCAGCTGGCCGCGAGGGCGTGGCAAAGGGGCCTATGACTCTATGCTTCTCCAAATCCGGTCCTACAAGACTATTCATGAAGAGACCAGATTCAGACCCATCGAAGAAAGCCCTGCAACGGAACAAATCTTGTCCGGAATATCCCGCCGCTCTAAACAACTTTGTAACATCCTTCGACATGTGTTGGCTTCCCGACTGCCTGACTCCTAAATGCGTACTTTCTCTTCTCGCTCTGGCCCTATTGTTGCACCGATCTTGGACAAAACTCTCACTGCTATCACATTTGCGAGTAGAAATCTGTATCGTATCATCGAACAGGATTGAACTTGAAACAAGCCGAATCTTGAGGACGCTTCCTGCCATGCTTGAGCTTCGCAAACCTCCATCATGATGCATCGACGTACCAAGTCTTGTGATGCCATGGCTTTGCTTCCGAGTCTGCCATGTGCAATCTCTCGTCCTGCAAGTAACGAAGTATTTGCATCATTTGCCAACGATGTCTCGTCCGAGATAACGCTCGTTCGTGAAGAGCCCCTTTCTGACCAAGACCTTACCATGCACAACTCAACTGCGCAGGACCCATGTCCACAGACCGTTTTGTAATCTCTTTTTATTCCCGAACGAGCATTGCTGTATTTTCATGAACATACCAGGACCGTATCTTCTCTGTTCTCAATAGAGATCCTGATCAATCCTTAGTATCTCTGGCAAGCGCTGAACACCGCAAGGTCAGATATATGTACCCTCTGCACGTCAACAAAGTCCTACTGTCCCGAAAGCGACTCTTGCACGAGACTTTAATGCTGGACTTTTCTGATGCGATAGAGATTGGACTGACGGTCTTGCTTGTAGTTCTCACAGGGGTTGTATGTTCCATACATTTTATAAACAAGACTTTCGCTGATAAAAAGTGCCGCTCTATGAGAAGAGGCTGACCATCCGAAGAACTCATTGTATGTTTTCGTGATATTGATATTGACGCAGTCATGTTCATCAATGAGTATAGGAAAGTCATGGCTGTTGGACTCAAAGTAATGCTGACAAAGCTCGCCTTTCCGAGATGATTTAGTGGTTACGATAGGATCATAAGTGCATACCGGACTTCCCACAAGGGTTGAAACTGCTGCAGACCTCATCTACGAGGCTCTCTCTTACAGGAAGAACTGGCACTTGAGTATCTAGGTTGAGTACGTACATCTGCAACTACGTATATGCAGTTTATCTTACTGGATAGTTCCATATCCCCTTTGCAAAATGGTAAAGCAAACCTACAGGGACATACTAGAGGTATGAGCGCGTGTTTCCAAGACTCACATCCATCTCACAGTTCGATACAAGTTCTCTGTGAATACTCTGTACTGCTAATGTCCTTGACCGGCCATCCATTGCCAATTGCGACCTCGTGATTCTTTTTTTCTCTTTCTAAATCACACTCAACTGTAGAATTGTATGGGTATCCTGAAGTAACAGAACTTTTCTGTCGAGAACTTCAAAGTTTCCTGCCGCTTTGTGATTATATCGTCGATCGTTTAGCCAGATCTAGTGTCATTGAGGGCTTGTTGTGTGCTAAACCTCATCTCAGACAGAAGAGGGATTCAAGCAAAGTCTTCTCAAAACATCACCATGAAATGTTTCGATGTGATCGCTGAGGACTCTAGAATTCTATGGTCCGACCCGTCATCGATCAAGAACAGCTACAATGTATACTATCACTAACAACTCAGGTGATCGCTGATGGAATTGGGTGCTTGACCTGCAAGAACTTTGGACATGGCAGAGTTGGCTGCAGTACTTCATGTCCACTCATCTGGCATACCGCTGGTCGAAGGAGACAGACAAGATCACAACCGATGGACATGATATTATGATCACAGAAGACAATCACAAGACAAGAGACACATTGATGATAAGAGAAACAATCGATTCATACATTGGTAGTCAGCGAAACAGCGACTCCTGGTGCTAATGCATACATAACCTAAAGAATGAAAACCCCTGTCGACAATAGGACATGCTGAGCAGCTCGTGCGGATGAGAAGAAACAACCTCCGATGAAAGAAACAAAGCAAAGAACAAAAGCAACCCCTCCTGATCATAACAAATGCGAGGCAGCATGGTGAAGAA
The DNA here is from genome assembly GCA_903819635.1 of Aureobasidium vineae. Lineage (NCBI taxonomy): Eukaryota > Fungi > Ascomycota > Dothideomycetes > Dothideales > Saccotheciaceae > Aureobasidium > Aureobasidium vineae. The sequence goes on from CAIJEN010000005.1 coordinate 1,351,231, forward strand.
CAGAAACAAGTGGTATCAAAAGACGAGAACAAACGCCTGCCGATCATGATGCAGAGTCAAGTCGACTCATGGATGAAAGGTGATGCGATTAAGAACGAGAAGTTGCCACGGCATCACAGACCTTGTAAGTGGTGCTGAACGGCTTGGTGACAGTGTGACGCATGGTGGAGACGTCAGTGGCAACGCTGGTGAGGAGCTTGGTGTGAACGCGAAGCTGCGTCTTGGTGAAGACGCTGGTGATGGTGTGAGTGACAGGCTTCATGGTGACGACGCTAGCGATGACGCTGGTCGAGTGGGCAGCCTCGGTGGTAAGAGAGCAAGCTAAGCTTGCAGTGGAAGTGGCAGTGACGGTCTTGACGGTGGACTTGATGGCCTTGACGGAAGTGGTGGACTGAGTGTCGCGGAGGCATCCAGCGATGTCCTGACCGCAAACCCACTTCCACGAGTGACCGGCGATGGCAGTGTTGTCGTCCTTGTGGTGAAGAGAAACGCTGTGGCAGACGCCAAGCTCGTGAGTGTTGTCGAGGTGGATGACTTCAGCACCGTTCTTGTGGCACTTCTCATCGCTGAAGACGAGAACAGAGCATGGCTGAGAACCATCGAGCTTGGACTTGCCCTTGCCACGGGTGATCTGAGCTCTGATGGAGAAGAAAGGCTTTGCGAAGGTGTGGCAGTCGTTGTACACCTGTCTGTCGGAGTCACGGTCCAGAGCGTTGTTACAGTTGGCGCCATCGGCAGGGAAGACGCGGACGTGGTCACGGACGGCGTCAGTGTCGACAGCTCTTGCGGAGATGATGTCGTGTTCGTTGTCGGAGAGGTCAGACCAGTCGTCGTCGATCTTGACTCCACAGACAAACTTGAACGATCCGAAGGGGCCGTTCTCAAGACCATGCTCGAAGGCGCACTGAGCATCGTCAGTCTCCTCGAGGTCGGCGATGATGGTGCCATCCTCGGAACAGGCGTTGTTCTCAAAGGCAGCGAGAACACAGCGCTCCTCAGCCGACCTGGAGGCAAAATTCATGGCGAATCTGGAACGCAAGCTCTTGAAGTCGTCTTGGTCAACGGGGTAACATGCGTCGTAGAATAGGCGAAGCTCTGTGTCGAAGGTGGCGTTGACACAGTGCTCAGTGTCACCGAGGCTGACATAGAGCTTGTCGCCAGCGTGGAGGACGGAGTTGACTTCCTCTTTGGTGATGTTGAAGTCGTCGGGAACCTCAATCTCAGGAGTGCCGGTGCAATTGGCGCTGTAGACAACCGAAGAGGTGACCGAAGGGTAGCCAGTGGTGGCGAGAGCTCCAGTGATGGCAGTGGAGATGCCGAACAACTGTGTGATGGTCAGCGAGTGTGAACAAGGATGGCTGATGATGATGGAAGATGGCTGATGACGATGATGGATGGTGATGAGTGAGTACGTACAGTAGTGGCCTTCATGTTGGCGGGTGAGCTGAAGACAGAAGAGTCGTTGACTGGAGAGCGGCGTGCTCGAAGATGAAGATGTCACTGAGTCGATGATGCAGCCTGATGGTGCGATGGAAGAGACAAACAAGAGGGGATGGGATGATGTGGGAGCGTGTTGTTTGGGTGATGGAGTGGTGGAAGAGGAAAGGTGGGAAGAAGGGCTTTTAAACAGGTTGGGCCCTCACCAAAGGAAAAAATCCGCGCGGCGTGATGCTCTTTCCCTCGACGCTCGTCGACGGCGTTGTGTTGGGATGGCGTTGCGCGTTGCTGTGCTGCTGCCTGAGGCCTCCTTCCCTCAACGACAGTCGACAGCTTCGCGTTCTCAGCGACGTTCAAGGGGTTCCGTGAGTGATGACTTCCCTCGAGAACACCTGAGCGACTTGCTTACGACTTTCACCAACCATTGGCCCAACCAAAAAGAAGTTGGTGTGCTTTCAGGGGCAGTCTCGTCGGACCTCCCTGGCTGGTGACTTCCTTGTGAACAACATCCTGTCTGTCAATGAACACATCCACCATGTATGATACTGCTATGCTCTTCCGGCTGGGGCGCGGCGAGTGTTGGATCTCTTGGAAGTAGCCGTGTGCAATGACACGAGAACCCTTTTGCGTGCCACGTTGGTGGTATGGCTGTTGGATACTACGATGCTCTGAGATTGACATGGTCATGGGGGAATAGCCTGAGAACAGGCCACTCTCGTAGAACTCAATGCAAATCATCAGAACACTGTATCTCGACTTCTACTTGAGAGTATCTCGATAATGATGAAACTCGATTCTGCTGCGAAGCCCGTACCTGCAACTGATCTCATATCAGTGAGGATTGAGCTGTGCACACCAGCAACGAACCCCCACCAGAGCTGATCGCTGCAAGTTCTTGCATCCTATGATGCTTCCGATGTCCAGCGTTGTGCCCAGGAGAGAGTTCGAACAACAAAATTTCCTGTTTTCCTTTTGTACTGCGAGAGGACTATCCATTCCGAAGCATAACAACGCAACGTGTGCCTTTGGACCACTGAAAGGACGAGTTTAAATTCTCAAGCACTTCGGCAGGGCCGGGCCATGTCTGTACATCAGGAGAGCTAGCGACGATGCTATTGGTGGTTTCAAGAGTCCTTGCCGACAGATAACTTTTCCTGTATCACAACGTCAAGAAGTTGAGGTCTTCGGTCCGAGGATCGTCTGTGCCTATACAACTGTTAGCTCAAGATATCAATCTAACATACTAATTTGCGATCGATGCTGCTACACATGCCTTACAATCAAAACATGGCTGCGGAATCAAGATACAAGGCAAAACGCAAAACTTCATGAGGGGTATCTTAATATGCTAAACAGGAATGCAACGAAACAATAGACACAAGCCCATGATATGTACCCAGGCCTCTCAACAACAGTTTCTCAGGACTGAGAGTACCATGGACCTTGTTGACCAGCGGCGGGAAACGCGTCCTGAGGGGGAACAGCCGATGTGTTGTTTGCCGGAGAGCTCTGGTTCACGCGAAACACACCACGCCCGTTCTGAGTAGGTTGCACTTGAAACATGTCAGTTACCCAGCGTAAACAAGACAACTCACTACTTACCTTGTATCCAGCGCGAATCTGGAACGGGTGCCTTGTCGAATCTGAGGATCGAGGGATAGTTGCAAACGGTTCCTCGTAGCTGGCAGGAGTTACAGACAGGTTGCAAACCATCGCACTGNNTTTCTGTCAGTAAGCTTCGGAATCGGACACAAGAGGTCAGCAGCCGTACCTGGGTATGCGCAGCTTTGCACTTGAAACAAGGGACAGCAAGCTTTGAGAAGCGACCAACATCAGGTGGTTGCGGTTGCTGGTAAGCTGGGTTGAAGCTTGGATGACTCGCAAGGGGAGGGTAATTGCCAGAAAGAGTGTTGGACGAGATGGTGACAGGAGCCGAAGGCGGAGTCCGCCAGAGAGGAGCCGGAGGCGGCGACGGCGATGACTCAGCATTCAGCTCCTGGTTCAGAGTGGAGGTGTTAGGTGGAGCCATCGACCGTTGCAGAATCTCAACCAGCGACAAAGGACGTTCCACTTGATCTGCTAGTTGAACAGGCTGTATTTTCTGGCGCTTCGAGCGGGGCTGACTGGCACTCTCATTGGTCTTGCGAAGGGGCTTCTTTGCAACTGGAAGCTCTACGGGGTCAGAATAGGGTTGGAAGGCCGAGGGATCAACATCATGGAGGATAANAGAGTTCTCGTGGGTGTCTTGGTCTACAAAAGACACCAGGCTTGCATCAGGTGTGGTTTCCGCCACTGACTGCTGTGTGATGGACTTCCGCTTTGAATCTTTACGTGGAGGCGGGCGTCTCTCAGCGACCGTCTTGTGGATGGCGTGATGCTTGTAGACAACCTCGACAGACTGGCGCATGGCAGAGAACTTGACTGCGATCTGACCCTTGCAGTCGTAGGTGGGTTTGCGAACACCGCGAGTGTTGGCACCAGGGCGCCGGGTTGCAGCATTGGTGGCACGGAAGCCATTGGCGTGTCTGTCCTTGTTTTCCAGCGAGTCGAGACAAGTGTACGAGTAGCGATAACCGTTGTCGTCTTTGCTGGACCAGTTGTTGTTGAAGCAGTACTTGAAGCCATCAAGGTGTTGGATCTGCTGGACAATGCCCTTGGCAGCAGCGCGCTGCCATATCTGTCGCTGCTTGAGGTCGTCGATGTTTACTAGTTCCAGCACCGTCTTGTATTCCAACTGCTGCTCTTGATCTTGCTCCTGCTCCTGTTCTGCTTGGTGCTGTTCGTGGACCGAGCCGATATCGTGTCCGCCGAGATCTAGCTCGTCGCCAAAGCCATCAAAGGGCATGTAGCTGGGTCGACGGCGAGGGTGGGAGGTTTCGGTGGGAGACTTGAGAGGTAGAGCGGCATGAATGGCCAAGGTCATAGCACACGAGACATATTGCGGGAGGGCGTCGGGGGTTGTGGCATTGTCCATGTACTGGCGTAGGGCGGTTTTGAGGTCGTCGAGCGACTCGAATACCGTGTCCAAATTGGTGTAGTCCTTGCGAGGCCGGTGCGGCCGCCGCGCCCTGGGCTGGTGTTGCGCCTGTCCCGCCGTCGGCGCTATTGACGTGTTCATACTGCAGGCTGAGTATCTCAAGATACTCGTTCGAGGCTAGTCTGTCGCGTTCACCAGAGCAAAATCGTTGTCGCATCGAAAGCCGTCACGTCGACTTCTACCATTTCCCCGCCATTGACGGTCCCGCCTCTAGCCCGATTAGGCGAGTCAGTATTGTAACGCTTCCAAGTTGTCTTCGACGCTCCGTTCATGCCTCTCTCGGCGACCTGAGGCTCACACGCACAATAGACCATGTTTTTACACCACATTCTGTGTCATAACATATGTATAGCTTCCGTCTGTCCAAATATGAAGCGGAAGCTTGAAGAAACACACGTACTGTACGAGTACTACGTCCTCAGCAATTGCGACGTCTGTGCGGCTCCTCGGTCCACTGTGCAGGCTCGAAGCATCGTCACCTAGCGAGGGTCTTCTATTGCGATACTCAACCGGTCATACATTCAAAGCGGCATCTCTTGGATTCCTGAAGCTATTCACGTTGTCCAAGATATCATTAGCAAGAAACCAGACCATCCGAGGCTCCCCGCACTGCCACAGACCGAGGTCGATTTATGAGCATGCAAGAGTGAACGCCATTTATCTCGGACACCAACCACAACCTGTTCCTCGAAAGGGGCTATGTTCTGCTAACAGTGGACAGCTATGTCGACTGACAAGATCTCTCCTGACGATAGCCGGATAACTCATTGTGAGGCTGATCTTAACGGCCAAACATACCGTACGCGCATGTCCCTGATCAGAAACTCGATCGACTGTTGTTGACCTGTAAAGATNTACATACTCGGTGTGCCAAAGCATGGAACATTCAAAGCTACTGTGTTCCTTATCCACGGGTGGCCAGACCTTTGGTATGGTTGGCGCTACCAGATACCATTCCTCATCCAGCAGAACTTGCGCGTCGTCGTTCCTGATATGATGGGATATGGTGGAACAGTGAGTTGAGCGAGATGAGCTTTTCCCACTCCAATGGCTAAGCACTCGTATATTAGNAATGCTCCACGCTCACCACCTGCTGATTTACGCCTCTATTCCATCAAACGAGCAGCCGACGACATTTTTGCGTTGGCCAAGCAACTAGGCGCCCCTAAGATCATCTTGGGTGGCCACGACTGGGGCGGCTTCGTGGTATACCGGACTGCACAATGGTTCCCAGAGCTCGTTACTCATGTCTTCTCTGTATGCACACCATACACGGTTCCTTCGAAGCATTACATCTCGCTCGCTGAGATGGTCAACGGTCCCTTGCCTCAATTTGGGTACCAATTGCAACTCGCAGGGCCTGAGCTGGAGGCCAATATCAAGTCTTACGATCAGGTCAAAGGGTTTTTGAAGGCTCTATATGGCGGAAGATCTGCTTCAGGCAAACCCTGCTTTCGACCAGAGACTGGTATAGACCTTGAAGGGTTAAAGACGATCGGTCTGGCACCCTCGCTCAACGGNGAAGGTGTGTCCAGATGGAACTGATTTGTGATTCAAGGCTGATCTGACACATACTTGCAGGAGCTTGAACACTATACCAAAGAGTACATGCGTCACGGACTACATGGACCCTTGAATTGGTATCGAACACGTCGCATAAACTTTGAAGATGACCTGAAGTAAGTGACCCTTAGAGGACCAAGCAATCTACATCTAACGAATTTAGGNCTGGGGACGAAGAAGGTTAGGCAACCGGTCTTGTTCATCTCTGGTAAGCTTGATGCAGTGCTGACACCGGAGATGTCAAAAGGTATGGAGGCATTTATACCATTTCTGAGAAGGAGGGAAGTAGAAACTGGTCACTGGGCTTTGACACAAGTCCCTGAAGAAGTAAACAAGATTGTGGAAGAGTGGTTTGTTGAGGTAGTCTTCGGCGCGAAGAGTATCTTGTGATTCTTCCTTCTCAACCTGTCATCGGGTATCTCTATCGATGCATCATCTATTCCTACCTCCTCCCTCATCAGAATCTGCCACGCGCATGGCCAAACTTAATCCGTCTGTACCGGCTTCGACACGTACTACGTTCGACGAGCGTGCGTCGAGGTTAGCTTGCGCCAGCGACACTTGGCCATTGTCCAGATCGAATACCCAGTAACCCGCCCTCATCACACTGTTGCTTGTAACCAAAAACCCTTCTTCAGCCTCGTCAACCCGTAGCCAGCACATTGGTCGACCGAAACGATCTGTCACGGCACTTCCATCCTTGGATGTAAGTGGAGTGAAGAGATCAGCTAGCTCAAATTTCAGTACGGCGGTGTTGGTTCCAATACCAGCAAAAGTAATCTCAAAGTGGGTAGTGTTTGCGAGACCACGAGCCACGTCACTGCAGGGCCTAACGAAGCCGTCATCAGCGATATCAGTGCCAGGATATTCCCCATCTGCTGGTTCGACTCCCGCATATCCAAGCACCTTATGATATGCACTAGTCGGCAATTGCCATCCAGGGGTTCCTGTATCCGGAACGGTCAGAATCTTCCTGCCCTTAGTAGAGCTGACGATAGTCTGGTTCGGCCCGTCATGAGGTTTCATTGTGACTGATTCCAGATATAGGTAGAAGTTTTCAACAGATTCTTGGTCCAGACTCAACAGGTTGAGCGTGGTCAGTGGACCCTCATACTTGTCAGTATCGAGCCCGCCAAACAATATAGAGCCATGCAGATCCAGCGCATTCAAGTAAATGCTATAGAAGCGTGATGGGATAGCACCACCTTGAACAAGCGCCTCGACAAAGCTCGGGAAGTTCTTCACTCTAGTGCGGTGTCTCACATGAGCCATGTTACTTGAGTATCCGAGACCCATGATTCCCACATTGGGGAGATATCGATCTTTGACCTGGTAGGCAAGTCCCACAGGAANGTTCTCGATCCTCACATTGTCTAGAAAATACGTCAGTCATCCCTCTGGAAGTACCATGGGTGGCCAGTCAATCGACTTTGTTTTGGATGCATACATACTCATCTGTATCATATCTGTGATGAGATCGCCCTNTTTCCGAGAACCATCGACATAGCCCGCATCAAGAGCTCCAGGGTAAGTTATCTCTAGTGTCGATGATATGTTCGGATCAAACTGGCCGTTGAAACAGCCACGAGCTGTGCAAGAAGAGGAGTTCATGGCGGAGAGGATTGTATCACTACTTCCAGTATCGATCAGAAGAGTCTGTAACTGACCAGGAGTTCCAACGGTCACATTTGCGTAGTAGGCCATGCCGCGCACATCAGTGTCATCAACGCTACTCGTTAGAGCAAGCTCGACAGTGTTCGGAGGACTGATTGCTGATCTCGCATAGCAGAAAAGTAGAGAGAGACAGGAAATGATCCCCAGGAAGAAATTCATGGTTGTTGGTGAAGGAAGTGGACTGAATTTTGATATCGTTCAAAAGCTAGAGCCCAAGATCTGTGAGGAGAGGAATTTCAGAGGAAAGATGGATAAGAGCTCAATTCATAGCGAGATGTGGTCTCGGCATTACTCACCATACATACAGACGATTGGTTGTTATATCGATTGTATACATGACTCACTAAACTTAGATACTCACGAAGGCATGCCAATGTGAAATTTTGCTCGCATCTTGCTCAATTTCGTCACATGGGAGTTGAGTTATATGTCGAGGACGACAGGCAGTCGTAATCTGAGGTCATGCTTGAACAGACAACTGTTCTCGCCCACTCATGAGAATTCTGACTCGATATGACTTCGGATGTTGCCTTGGCTCTGAGCAATGGGTCGCATTTGGTGTGCGATATTTTCAGCTCTAAGTCGTCGATAATGATGGCCGAGGTACTGATTCCATGGGCAATAAATTTTCAAGGCGTTCAATCGAGCGTGAGATTGAGCATTATCAAGACGTTGGGCCATTCGTTTTCAAACGACCACCATGGGGTCGAGAACTCGAACTTAGTTATGGCGTGGAGATCTGTCCGATACGTTTGGAAAAGGCAAGTGAGGGGATCTTTGCTTCTTCTGATACATGTGGGAAGTTGTAGGTATGACCCTGTTCTTTGTCTAGGATGATGTCAGCGCCTTCTCGAATTGTCGCCTCGATAGCATTCACACCAGTGGTACTCTTGAAACCTCCAAGCATTACGCACAAAGGCCAACCCCATACTCTCCTTTTGAATACCTCTCACCTACGCAAACCGATACGAACAACTAGGGCCAATATGGCAGACTCAGAAAGAGCGGCGACGCCACCAAGAACAGCTCGACCTGGCTCCATACCACGATCGCCAATGACGCCAGAAAAGATTCGACGCATGGTACAGGAAGTGGGCCTTGCTAGAGGGAAAAAGATGCTGACATGGTATACANNGGAAGAAGCGCGCCTGAGAGCAAAAGCCCTACGATCACAGCAACTTGCTTCAAGTCAAGAAGCACCGGCGAATCGCACGCCCTCAGGGTTCCTCGCTGGACAAAAGCGACCGCACACTGCTCTATCTGGAACCTCGGTGCAACCAAACCAACGCGATGCACGACAGGCAACCTCTGGCGACAAAGATGGCTTCAGCAAACCAGCTCGCGACTCGGGCATTGAACCAGCCAAAAAGTTTCAGAAGTTTGTCGAATATGACTTTAGCAAGATGACGGATACCAAGGGCGGATTCTTGACAGCCGAAGACGATCCACACAATAGGGCGTTACACACTCCAAACCAAGAGCAAAAGCCCGCCAACATGACGTTGAAGGAATGGGAAAAGGCACAGTTGATCAAGAAGCTAAAGAACGAAAGAGCTGGCCCTTACGAACCAGGTCTCAGTGCTCTGGGAGGCGCNAAAGAGCAGAAGAAATGCAGAGAGTGCGGCACTCTGGAGATTGACTGGAAATGGGACGATGTGTTTGGGTGTCAAGTATGCAAAGCGTGTCAGGAGAAGTTACCAGACAAGTACAGCTTACTCACCAAGACGGAAGCACGAGAGGACTATCTCCTTACGGACCCGGAGCTCAAAGATGAACAACTACTGCCACGGTTGGAGAAGCCGAATCCGCACAAGTCAACGTGGAACAACATGATGCTATATCTGCGCTACCAGGTAGAAGAGTACGCGTTTTCGGACAAGAAATGGGGCAGCCCAGAAGCACTAGACGAGGAGTTTGAAAGGAGGCAGGGCGAGGCCAAGCGAAGAAAGGAGGCCAAGTTCAAGAGCAAGTTGAACGACCTGAAAAGGAGAACGCGAGTGGATGCATACAAGCGCCAAAAGGCGGGGGTCGAGGGAGGAAACTTCGGAGACAAGCTTTGGGGCGCAAAGCACGAACATGAATGGGGTCGAGCGGTCGAGAACCCAGAGACTGGCGCAACCATCAAGACGTGCGTCGAGTGTGGCATGGAGGTTGAGGAGCTGGAGTTCTGATCAGGAGGAACGGCGGACACACAGTACAGTAGTCATGATACCCCTTATTAACGCGACAAATACGTGCATCAGTTAGACATGCGCTGAGCACGGAGGTGATTGATCGACATGAACCGAGGCGTGGCTGCATTGTGGCATGACGATCATTCCAAACAGCTCCAGCTAGTCGAGCAAGCACGCTTTATTTGTCAATGGACCAAAAGTCTACAGACATCCACCTCCTGTAGCATACATCTCCTCTTACAATCAACTCAACACCCCGACGCGCTTCCCCAGTCGCATCGACGCAAGCTCCAGGCTCGTCCCACCCACCATGACGCAAGCAGCGGTAGCAGTAACGCCCCAAAAGCGCAAGCAAGTCCTCAAGGTGCTCTTCATCTCGCTTCTGCTTGATCTCGTGAGTCGCGTCAACCATTGTCCATCTGCCAGCACCGGTCTGACCGTCATGTCTACTTCANNGATCTCCTTTACCTTCATCCTCCCGCTGTTTCCCAAGCTCCTCGAGTTCTACCGCGCCGTCGATGCCTCGGTCACGTCTTCATCGTCAAGTCCAACTCTCNNCCTCTCTCGTGTCCTGGGTCTGCTCAATGCGTACAAGAATACCTTTGCCAAACCAATCAATGATCGCTACGACATTGTCCTGTTGGGAGGCGCACTGGGCTCGCTGTTCTCCTTCTGCCAGGCCATCGCCTCTCCTGTCATTGGCCGCCTCTCCGATCGCTACGGCCGCCGTACTGCCTTGTTATGGAGCATGGTTGGCAACATCCTTAGTGTCGCTCTCTGGGTCGCCGCTACAGACTTCCGCACCTTTCTTGCCAGTCGCGTTGTCGGCGGACTGAGCGAGGGCAACGTCCAGTTGGCCATGGCCATCGCTACCGACATTAGTGATGACAAGCAGCGTGGTGCAACCATGGCTCTGGTCGGCGCTTGCTTTAGCATTGCCTTTACCTTCGGTCCTGCTCTGGGTGCTGCCTTGTCAACCGTCACTATCGTGCAAAGCAATCCCTTCGCTACCGCTGCTGGCTTCTCGCTCTTCCTCATCGTTACCGAGACTCTGTATCTCTACTTCTGCCTGCCCGAGACACATGTTGTCAGCTCTACCCCGAACAAGAACAAGACAGATGAATCCAAAGAGACCACGACTCAGCGCACCAATTCACACGCTCTACTCAACTTCACCCATTTGGCTTTCATCCTCTTCTTCAGCGGGATGGAATTCTCCCTACCATTCATGACCTACGATCTCTTCAACTACGGCAGCAAGGATACTGGACGCCTCCTCGGCTTCATTGGTATCGTTGCTTCTGTCCTTCAAGGCACCGTGACCCGTCGCATGCACCCTCTCCGTGTGGTACAGATGGGTGTTGTATCGTGCCTGCTAGCCTTCGTCCTGCTCGCTCGCCTCACAACGGAGGCCCAGCTCTACGGTGCTGCCGCTTTGCTCGCTGTAACCAGTGCCACTGTCGTAACGGGCCTCAACAGTCTAAGCAGTTTCGAAGCTGGCGCTTCTGAGCGCGGCAACAAGCTCGGCAATCACAGGTCGTTTGGCCAAATTGGTCGTACGCTAGGTCCTCTGTCCTTCTGCTCGTTATACTGGTGGGCCGGCCGTGACGTCGCATATGCTGTCGGGGCCACAGGCATGCTTGGAGTTGTCGCACTTGCATTCGGTGGTCTTCGTAAGCCTGTACAAGCATAGAATGGCCAAACTGTCTGTGCAGTTTGAGACACTGTTTGGAATTTTCGCACGTCGCATTTAGTACAAAAATATGTCCTTGTTCTCACACTGTCTAGATTGGAAGCGTTGTCAGATTGAACTCACAGCAACCCGTCCATTCCCATCACCTAGCAAAGCTGGACCATGTGCGCCTCACACCTGGCACAAACCGTCGCCTTCCACTCGTCCTCAAACTCTACATACTCTGGACAAGTCTCGTCTGTACCTAACCTCTTGCAACCCCCTTGCAGCATGAGCATTTGAGCTTTGGTTTCATCGATAGTTGTCCTCTTCCATGAACGTCTCGGAGTTGATTCGCTGCATCGACGATGTGACTGATTCTTGCATACAACAGAATAACGGTATGTTGTGACGGGGTTGATGACTGCCCAAGGTGCGAGATTGTGTAAGACCAAGGACCATTTAGATAGTCACAAGTTCTTGCAAAGCGTATAACAGGGTTTACATCAAGGCTAGCAAACCAGTCATGGGTGGAGTTGAACTTGTATTGATGCCCAGAAAGAGATCTTTGCGGACTTGCCATGTTCGACGTGCTGTGGAGCAATCCTTCTGCAAGAACTATAACACAGGGATAGCCTTTTCGATATTGACCTCAAATTAAGGTCAACTATAGCATTTGCCCCGGATTTTTTCGAGGAGAATGAGCAATATCTCTGACACCCTTTTGCTATACTTGTGATTGGGTATAGTAAGTCATGGCTGTGAACATACCAACCAATCGCTTACAGACATGGCGAGTAATAACGATATCACATCTCAGTATATATCAACCTCGTCACTATCTTTTCTTTGGAACTCCTTCCCTTCAAAACTTCTTCGCCAACAATTATGAAGTTCCATATGACGGTCCTTCCATATATCTCTCTGCTACTTGGCTGCACAAGAGCAGCAAGCAGGCACCCGAATACCGTCGAACTTGCCTTGATGAGCAGTGTTGGCAATACTGGTGGCCTGCAGTACTTCGTCAATCTCACTGTTGGCATCCCTGGACAATTGCAGACAGTTTTCATCGACACNCATTGCAGCAACACTTTTCTCTTTGCCTCTAACGCATCATTCTGTGAAACTCATAATCGTGTCGGCGGCACTTTCGATCCGTCCAAGTCCTCAACAAGAGGGACGACCAACCCTGGAGCTTTCATGGCAAACTTCATGATGGGATCTACCTGGTTCAAGGGCGACTATATCAGAGATACAGTCCAGATAAGTAAGCAAGGGTTTCCTTCAGGATCAACTGCCGATGATCTGCATTTGCCACTTAAAGGATATTGGCTAACAAAATCAGATGATTAGATGGTTATGAAACTTCCATTCGGACTTGCCAATGAATTGAACGAAACCTTTGAGCCTTTTACAGAGATTATGGGTCTCGGCTACTCGAGCAACATGCCTCACTGGAGTCGAAAGGGGAAGCATAGTGAGAAGACNATTCCCCCAAGCTTCGTTGAAGGGCTTGTCCAAGCTAGTGCCATCTCTTCACGTCTCTACAGTATTTACCTTAACAAACTGGATCAATATGGCTCGATCCTGTTCGGTGGAGTTGACACCGCTAAATACCAGGGCCCATTGACCACACTCAACTTCTTGCATTCGCGCAACACGGGAAAGGTCGATAATTTCTACCTGCATGTCAAGGAAATCAAGATCAAACCGTATAACGAATCATGCCGGACTATTTTCCGCTCTACCAACGACCACAAGATCAGAACTAAACCAGATACAGGAACCCCTGATTGGCAACTACCGACAAGCGTGTACCAAGAGGTTATCAGGCATGCGGGCTGTGAGCCTTCAGAAGAATCATGGCCTGGAGTCCCTAAGGGAAAATTCGTCAGACCGTGCAGTGAAGTGGCTCGAGGTAGCGCCAACACCGCTCATTTTGAGGTCACCTTCGCTGGTAACGGAAGCAACACTGCCAGTCTACGCCTAGAGCTAGCCGATCTGTTCTCTCCGATCACGAAAAAGGATGGCAGCGCAGCAACTGATGATTCTGGTCAACCGATGTGCTGGCTACGAGTCACGCGGCAACCGTATGACGGCCGAACCCGTTTGACATCAAGTTCGGTCATGCGAGCTGGATTCTGGATGTTTGATCTGGATAACGGTCAAGTGTCAATGGCACAAGCCAACCTAGGAGCAAACTCATCAAATGTGGTTCAGGTCGAAGCTGGTGCAGAGGGGTTGAAAGAAGCCGTTCACAACCTCAAAGGTGAGACTCANAAAGACAAGGTCGAAGGTCTAATGTCAGCTTCGGTGACATATGAATTGTCGACCGCTACCAACATTATTGGCTATGCTACAGGCACAGAGTCCTACCCAACACCAACGGGTATAGGATTGTACAATCCTTCGAACGACCACAGTCCGCGTCGTAGTCGGAACAATGCGCATGTGCATCTTTTTGAAAACACAGCTACTATCGTGGGTCTTGAGGTTTCTGGCTTCTGGGTTATCTGTGTTGCTGTTGTCGTGACGATGGGTACTCTCGCCCTTTAGGAGCGTAGTGTGAGAGAAAGAAATGGGAGGTTTATACCCTTGAGTAGTTCAAATACAGAGTTCAGATCAACTTTGATTATCTCCAACTTTTGGTGGTTGTTCATGCTGAGAGGCCACAAGAGCAGTTTGCACAGAGGGTTTTGTGTAATGATATCGGCAGAAGAGGTACGGCCAATGCTGCTGAAGGTGTCGAGTGAGCCACTCATATCAGAAACCTCGAACTGTGATGACCGGGACTGTTGTTAGCTACATCTCAGTGTACCCTGGCATTGTGCAAGAGTCGATATGGCTTTCTAAATATTCAGAGAAGGCTTTCATTGAGAGCGAAACCTATTCTGACCGTCAAAATCTAGTATGGATAAAAATATGTCAGGAAAGAAAGCACACTCTTACAGGCTCTCGGTATATGATACAAAGGGAAACAAGAAACAAGTTCAACCGATCTGTGTGCGAACTGTTGGCGGCGGCGGCGTGACTTCCTCGAGCTCAACTCGTTCAATATGAGAATGAGTCGCCCAGTCCTTTCCAACCATACTGCTATCGTCGAAGTCCATCCTGTTCTCGTAGTGTTCATGCTGTGTGACGGTTGTGCGAACGGTGATGGGTTCTGTAGATCCTCTTTCGGCGTTGTCGTATGTACCCACGTAGCTCGTGACCCTCCTGAGTCTGTAGTCCTTCATCTTATCCAGGGCTGTCTTGAAGTCGTCGAGAATGACTGTGTCTGTCATGCATTTGAAGATGAAGGACAGTTTCCAGAACGGGTTGATGCCGTCAGGCAATCCTTTGCTAGGGATAACATGGGTAACGCTAAGGATATCGACAAAGAGGAACATGACCGACAAGGTCATTACCACGAGAAGGACACCGAAGCGAGGAGAGATGCGGACGAGCTCAACGAAGCCGAAATCGTATCTCTTCTTGATGTTGTAAACGAGGTTCAGGATTGTGAATATCCACCATGGATCTCTATAGTTACAGTCAGAGGTTGATCAAGAATACAGAACACAGGCATCTGCATACCTGAACAAGGCCTCGAAAGGTCGGAGGTGTTCAAAGACCTTGTGATTGATGTTGTTGAAGTAGAGGAAGTTTGCAGTGATTTCGGCAACCCAGTAAGGCTGCACCATGATAACAGTGCCGATATAGACCATGGACATTTTTCGACTCAAGAAAGGCTTGTTCTTCATCCATGAGATGACATTGTGTAAACTCCAACTGATGTTGAGGAACAGAGCTCCTACAGATTCATACCATCCATAGTATGGCGGGTCGGGAANAATGAACGTTCCTTGGAATAGACCAAAGATCANACTGTTAGAATCTCATCGTGTCAGTACAAGGCTTTATTTCTCCAGTCGCAACGACGATATTGAGCTTAGTGACTGGAGGCCGAGAGCCGAGATATATAGCACCGCGATGAGGCCGAATGACACAGACGCACAGAGCCATCCCCAGCCTGGAGAAAATGGGGAAGTCGATGTGGGGATATATGGTATACAAACCTCTATTAGGATGAGATGATGGAGGACGACTCTCTTTCGCATGTTTGCAATTGTGATACACGCCATGGTCATTAGACTGCCAAACATCAGGCCCTTGGTCATCAGGTCAGCTATGCTGGCGTTTCCACCCTTCGTGTTCTTACTTACCTGAGCCCATGCCTCGAGCGTCAACCCATGCGGATCGCTAGGCTTCTCGATGAGACCCATGTCTCGAGTCTCAATTTGCAAGGGGCTGACAGGGAGGTCAGATCGACGTTAGTGATCAACGAGGGTTCAATGGAAGTTAGAAATCCTTCGAAGGTTGGTAGACAAAGAAAAGTACAAAGGAAAGAGATGAGACTTGCGAGACCTGGAACAAGCGCAAGTCAAGGATAAGAATCTTGAGGCAGAACAGCTACAAGAGCTTGCAAGAAAAGTTATAGGGTCCGTTCGCGAGAAGGATCGTGGGGACCAGCGAGCAATATTGACTAAACCATGTGGAGATCTACGCGTAGATCGCGAAACGACCATGTCAAGGGGATCCTCCCCATGACTTACCCCATCTGGAGAGTGCAAACGGCCGCCCCATGGAGCAAAGTGTGATGCTGTTGGTGAGTAGTTCGGTACTGACTACTCGAGGCTGAAGTTTCGTGGACCAACTAGACCGCGTCCAGTGATGGCGCCTTGAAAGGCCATGGAATTGGACGGGTTACGGGCAAGTAAGCGACGTACGTAAGTTTTACGAGCCGACAGTAGGCGCCGTGTGGATTATACTTTGCCACGAGGATGGCCATGGCTGGAGTCGAGTCAGGGTACGTTCTTAACGAACGCCATGTCGCGTTTCTAGTGGCCTTCCATGCCAACTTTGTCGATAGCGACCTCTCCTTCGACGGTGAACCATGTGAGCCATGTGCAGTGATGTGTCTTTCAGGACTCTCTAGAGGCCTTCAATTCTGGTTGAAGGATTGTCTTATCAATGCATGTTCCGACTTGCAGGTCTTGCATCGGCGGACAAATCCGAGAACCGGCAACCAGAAATCCTCAATGCGAGGTCTTGACGGTCCAGGTTCTTCCGATGATCACCAGACAGCTCGTGATCAGAGAGATTTGATCAGCAGAAGCTTTGACATGACAGCTGAACCTCGCATGTTGGTTCTCTGTTTAGGATCCAGAGGAGCGTGTGCTGACAGCACTTCCAAGATCCAACAAGCAAAGCCCTTCGAGTGGTGTCCTTTGTGGGGATCGGGACATCTCGCCGGCTAATTTACCTCGGTCTATCTTATCAGATGATCGATTTTAATATCTATCCATTCACCAAGCCATTCTCGAGACTGTTTCTTATAGCTACTGATTGAAGCAGGTTCATTTCATTGTCTCATATCTTCTTTGTTGAAATCGTTGTGCAAACAAGATCCAATGTGATACTTGGTCGACTAACAAGACCCGTCGCGCCTCCAAGATACGTGGCTTTGCGGTCCAGCCTAACAGAAAAGCCTTTCCAGTTCTCTCATCTCCATCACAATCTATACTTGAAAGCAGTGCGGTATGGTCATAGCATATGAACACAGGCTTTGGAACGGAAGATCTCAGTCGTATCGAGTGTCGACTAAAAGCTTGGCTTTCAGCCACTGCCTTAGCCAAATCATTTCTCGCATCCTTCAGCTTCTAGACGGTCTTCAAAGCACTCTGAAGAACGCATACAACTACACAAGACTACCTCCTACGGACCAGTTGCTTATCTCTTCAGATGCGGCCCTAGATGCTTACATTAGATTGCTCCTGAAAGACCGTCAATGGCCTGTACTCGAGGCTGTGAGCAAGTTTTCTACACAAAATACATTGCGACCTCTTCACCGAATGGATTCGGCTTGGCAGCGCCTTCTCCATGGCAGTGCATTCGGACTGTGGGACATCATAGCCTATCGTTTCTGACTGTATGACTAGTAGACTGCAAGATGACTACAAATTTGCCGCGCACAAATGAGTCTTTGTCGAGACCCTCCCGACCCTGCTTGCAACAAGCAGCTAAGAGATCCTTTGTAGTTAAGTCAAGAGTACACTTGGATATCTCCTGGCGAGACGAAGCTGCAATCACTAGACTTTATTCAGCCCCAGTAAAATAGCAATTTGTCTCCCCTTCGCAACGGTCGCCCGTTTATCGTAACACTTGCCGTTGCTAGAGTATTTGTGTGGACATAACCCCTCTCTATTAGCCACTTTCACTTTTCGCGTCGACCGCAAACATGTTCAAGAGTCCGGTGTATGCTTTGATATGGATACTGTTTGCAGTCCTTGGTTCTGTCAGAGGTGACAATCAGATCTCTCTGTCAAAGCGAGCGACGATCGACTTGGCCATTACTGCTAACTTCCCGGATCCGAGCATCATCAAAGTCAACGGCACCTGGTACGCATTTGCTACCCATACTCGAGGCACCGATATCAAGATTCAAGTAGCTCGATCTTCGAATTTTGATGATTGGTCGATAGTGAGGAACGCAGATGGCTCGCAGTTCGATGCTCTACCTATACTTCCAGCTTGGGTGCGGATGGCCAATTATCTGACGTGGGCTCCGGACGTCCAACAGTTGGTGGGTGTTCTGTGTCTACATGGAGTTGCTTGTTTGCTGACTTGTCTTCAGGATGATGGTTCCTTTATCATGTATTATTCAGCCACTGCGGCAGCTAGGCCTGATGGATCGAAACATTGCGTCGGCGCTGCCACTTCCCCAACGATCCTGGGCCCATATACAGGCCTGACTGATGCGCTTTTCTGTCCGCTATCCAAAGGAGGCGCCATCGATGCCTCTGGCTTCAAGGACAGGAATGGCAAACGATACGTCGTATATAAAGTCGACGGTAATTCGATTGGTCACGGNGGNGCTTGCGGCAACACTGTCGCACCCATCGTAGGCACGCCACTGATGATTCAACCGGTGGCTGCCGACGGTTATACCTTTACTGGAAATGCAGCTGCTCTTTTGGACAACAACGGTGTCGCGGATCAGGGCATCCTGGAGGCCCCAGTATTGACACGTTCTCGAGCCGGCATCTACTTTCTCTTCTTCAGCAGCGGTTGCTTCGCCACTTCGGGATACACGGTCTCTTATGCAACGGCGACCAATCTGATGGGACCATACACACGTGCAAATAGTCCATTATTCGAGACTGGAGACGGGAACGGACTCAAAGCTCCTGGCGGTATGTCGGTCTGGGGCGATAACAGACACATGGTCCTTCACGCAAATAATGCAGGTGGTCGTTCTATGTATACCACTCTGATAGCGCTCAAAGGAACGGAAGTCATCACCATTTGAGAGGAATCTATCGATATGGCAATAGCCGTTCTTGAGCCCATTCTGGGAAGAGATCGCGTTGCTTGCATGCGAATAGACCAACAAAGTACCAGCAACTAATTCATAACTCTGTGTGATGGTTTCTCATATATTGGATAGAGATATCAACTTGGCATCCGGAGGCGCAAAGATATACTGCTTCGTGTGTAGCGTAAAGAGGTTTGGATAACGTGGCAGGCATTGTTGGCTCATACAAGCAAACCGATGGAAGGGCTGAAAACTATGGCCTTCACAAGCCGGTCATCACGAGAAGTCGAAGAGGGAGAAATGATCTCT
This sequence comes from Aureobasidium vineae, assembly GCA_903819635.1. Classification (NCBI taxonomy): domain Eukaryota; kingdom Fungi; phylum Ascomycota; class Dothideomycetes; order Dothideales; family Saccotheciaceae; genus Aureobasidium; species Aureobasidium vineae. Next base: position 1,370,454 of record CAIJEN010000005.1, read on the forward strand.
TCAATGTTGTCTGGTCTTGGGATAATTGTGTAATTTCATAACTTTGCACCCCACAGGTCGTCACGTTGTGCGTGCTTGGCATTGTCGCATTACATCAAGGTCGGAGACGGGACTTGTTGACTAAGTGGCCAGTCACGATGGACTAACAACTGCGTCTTCACGCTACAAATCCTTTCGTTCACCTTCAACCCGCCCGAGAAAACGCGAACACAAGTGACCATGGAGCGCTTGAGAAAGATGTGGCAGCAAGAGCAGGACTATGAGCCCATCGAAGGAGCTTCGGCCGACGAGGAACGACGGAGACAGGAGCTGCGGGAGTCGACGTCTTTCTCATGGACAGAATACTCCATCTTCCTGCTGCTGGGAGTGGCCATGCTGTGGGCGTGGAACATGCTTCTGGCGGCAGGTCCCTACTTCCAAAGCCGCTTCGCGTCGAGCGACCGCCTTCTGGACAATTTCCAGGCCTCTGAATTGGCTGTGTCCAGCATCACGAACCTGGGCAGTATGCTCGTCCTTACGAATATGCAGGCTCGCGCTTCGTATCCTCGCCGTATCGTCGTATCCCTCTTGATCAATCTGCTCGCTTTCGCATTGCTCGCTCTCTCGACGTGGTTTGCTCTCGGCGTCAGCGCCAACGCCTACTTCGCCTTCCTCATCGTCATCGTCTTCGTCACCAGTTTGGCAGCTGGCCTGTGCCAGAACGGTGTCTTTGCTTTCGTCTCCGGGTTTGCCCAGCCGGCATATACACAGGCCATCATGGTTGGACAAGGTGTCGCTGGTGTGCTTCCTTGCATTGCTCAGATCGTCTCGGTCCTCTCCGTCACAAACCTGCAGCCAGGTGAGCCATCCGATGACGGGCCAAGAGGTTCTGCACCGGCGGTTCCAGGAACCGCCGCTTTCGCCTACTTCATTACTGCCACCGTCATATGTGCTTCTACGCTTGCCGCATTCTTGTACCTTGTTCGACAAAACAATGCCAAGAGCGCTGCAACTTATCAAGATATGGCCTCCAGTGTTGGCAGCCTGGAACAGCCCGAGAGAAACACAGTGCCACTCACCGTGCTCTTGCGCAAGCTGCGCTGGCTCGCAGCTGCAGTCTTTTTGACATTTACTGTCACCATGATGTTCCCAATTTATACCCAACGCATATTGAGTGTCAACGCAACTCACTCGTCGTCTCGCCTTTTCCAAGCCCCTTCTTTCATACCATTGGCTTTCCTTTTCTGGAATGCCGGTGATCTACTAGGTCGCTTGCTGCCCGCCGTGCCTCGCCTCTCCCTGATCCACCGACCAAAGCTTATCTTCATACTCTCCATCGCCCGTGTGTGCTTCATCCCATTGTATCATCTCTGCAATATTCGTGGACAAGGCGCTGTCGTTGACAGCGACGTTTTCTACTTGATTGTCGTTCAACTGCTGTTTGGCATATCAAATGGCTATCTTGGCAGTATGTGTATGATGGGTGCTGCCGAGTGGGTTGAACCAGAAGAACGAGAGGCTTCGGGTGGATTCATGGGCTTGTGTCTGGTGGCTGGTCTGGCATTTGGCAGTTTGATCAGTTTCTTCGCTGCAAGGGCGTAGGTAGATCATGGAAGACGATACATTTTCCACTGACAAGGCATGATATGCTGTCCATTGCTCGCATACACCAGCTCAAACGCGAGAGCAACCCTCCACGTCAGCAGGTACAGACTACATTTCCTCGCACCTCCATCAACGGTTCTACTTTTCATTCAGCTTGGTGAACAAGTGATAGAGCTACCAACGATCCATGCAGCAGCTTCAGCTAGTGTCTTAGCTCTGACTGTCGCTCTGTCCTCCGCAATGTCAGTATCGTGACTGTTCACAAGCTTGTCCGCTGTCATCACGTCGAGTAGCACGTGTATGTGGACAAAGGGAAGATCGATCTCCAACTGCGGAGTCTACCCCGAAGTCGAACACAAATACTGTTTGGTCTTCTTGATCACATACAGCACTCTTGATGCTCTTGGAGCTATCAGTATTCTTCACAATGGCCTCGAACACAGCTTTTCGGAGGACTTCAAAAACATATCTTGAATGTAAAATGTGTGTCGATGGCCGCAACAGCAAGACGGTTGCACAAACGTGCTCGTGTTCGCATACAGATTAAGACAGAAGGCACAGCTTAGCCTCAACAGAAGCGCCATCGCTCGAACCATAGGAGTTATGACAGCATGTCGTTGCGATTCTCAAGCTAGCTCTGTATCCGAAGATCGCTCAGCCAGGCATTTGTCTTCGATACGACCAAATTCACGCTAGCTGAGTCGTGGAGAAGCAGGCAGTGTTGCATCTAGAGTTGGCTTCAAGAGTCCCTTATAGCACAGGACCCTGAAACCCACGCTATCGGGCTAGGTTGCGGACTACAAGGACTACGGACCTGCAGTTACACGCCACGAAGTTTGACCATGGGTAGTAAGAGACAAAGGTCAGGAGAGCTACAGCTTTCGGTCATCAAGTCAGACATCTGGTTTGGGCGAAGTTGAAAGACCAACTTATAGGTTGGAAACGTGCCTGTACACGTCTTCTGACCGATCATATTGATGTCATGCCATCTGAAGCGCTATGCGAGGAGTCTTGATCTGCTTCAAAGATACTGCAGGAACACGGGCTTGGTAAGAACATCTTTATACAACGCTACCCAATACTTCGTGGTCAATACTCTATCGGCTGGCCATGTTTTCCACACCTCTCGCGAGGTCCGCACACGTGGCCACGAACCCCCAGCTCTTTGCCGCATTGAACTCGATACACTGCTGCGAGAAACTCGGGCTGGTCGTTCCGCATGCGTCCTTGAGCATCACGCAATCGTAACCCTTGCTAAATGCATCAGTGAAGGTCCCGCTGACGCATTGATCGGTGTTGACTCCTGCAAAGAGCAGACTGCGTATTCCCTTCTCTTGCAAGAAGTCCTCGCAGTCAGTGCGAGCCCNCCACATACCGCTCATACGATCTTTGTTAATCCAGCAGCCGATACCTTCTTCATATAAAGTGTCGAGAGGAGGATATAATGCTGAGTTCCAGGCATCGCGCATTAAAAGGCGTCCTCCATCAACGGTCGTACCATCTGGAAGCTCTAGATTCCCGCACCATGAGCCGAGACCCTTGTAGATGCGTTTGTCTTTGCCGTTCTCCAGTACAACAGTGTCCTGAGGGTTGACCTTTGGGGTACCCGCTGCTCCATCTTGTTCTCGGAAGACGTCTCCTCTGCCGTCTCGGTCTCNGACTTCCTCGTCCTCATCGTCTAGGACTACCTCGAATCCGAAGGCCCTCTTAATCGCAGGGGGCATGAGGTCGAGGTCTTTGTCTGTCAAACCCCAATTCAGCCATACGACCTGCATTCCCGCCTTCCTTGCTGCAGGGATAGCGTATTGCTCCAAGTTCTTGACCGCGTCGTGGCCAGCCCCTTTTTNTCTTCCGAATGCTTCTGATAGAAAGAAGTTCTGCATGTCAATGATGACAAGGGCTGTCTTCTGGGGGTCCAGGGTAATGGGTGTAGTTGATGTGATTATGTCTAGTCGAGGCGAGATTGCTTCGCTGGAAGGCGATTGTGGATGCGTGAGATCAAAGCTGTTTTCCTTGGATGAGTGCAGCCAGAAATTATCGGCATTGCCAATGATAGCTTTGCGCCCCTTGCCCATGATTGCGTAGAATGTACAGAGTGACTGTGCGTAGAGCTTGATTTAATTGACGTTGGTGGTGGTATTTCCAAGTCAGTCTGGCGAGGTCAAGTTGTTCCACAGCTTCTGCCGTAGTTTTTATATCGAATTTCCTTATCTACCTGTTATCTTTGAAATGTAACAAGCAGTTGTCCTCGAAGGTAATGTTTCATAGGCCGAGGAGCAAAATGAGCGGGGACGGCTATGAAGCAGCTTCCTATTCTGGACATGATCTCCCCAAACTCCCCTATCTTTATAAACATCTTGTCTCCAACCTCCTCTTCTGGCTGTTGGGTTGCTGACATGAATTCTCGGTGTCTAATTACACATTGCGTGATGATCATCGATTTCCAATTCACAGTCAACCATTTTGGCTCAGTTGCAGCGTGAACAAGGCTCATGTATAACGTCTGATCATGTGCTATGATGACAGAATCCAACATCACTGGAAACCCAGAGAGACGTGTTTAAATGAATCCAATCTTGCCCTTCGTGTGTTGCAAATTTCCTGTCCATTACTCTGCATGTGTCTAACCCTTACATGCAATGCACACTTATAAGTCATTCGGTTGCGGATTGTTCGGTCTTGTTGATTCATATCACGCGTGGCGAGCGAGAAAAGCATCAGAAGTGCACTTGTGTCAGCAATCCATGGACCCAGCTGTATAGTAAGTACCAAGCCTGTTTTGGGATTGTGTTATGGCCGTAAAGTGCCAGTGGCATTATTCGCAGACTGGGAAGAAGGCCACTTCTCCGTCTGGATAGGCTGACATAGTAGCTCTACTGAACCATCAGAAGAAGAGTAAGCAGTCTGACGTCGCGTTCCTGTCTTGGCTCTACGGATCGGCGGAGGGACCGAAGCAATGGTTGATTAGAGATGCCAGGAAATTCTCAGGATGTGTTAAATTTGCTGATTCTGGTGTGCTTCCTGATGATAACTTCTTGCAATCAGTGAAAGGTTCTCTTCTGGTAACCGTGAGTCTTGTTCTTGGTATCACTGTCCAGCTGAGCGTCCAGTTGGACGTCGTTCTTACAACTGCGAGGTGTGTGGATTGGGTATCGCCACTGAACGGATCGGGGTTAAACGTGTGCTAGGAAACAGGCAATTAGCCATAGCCAAGCGAGCACATCGTCAATTACGGCAAACAGCATGTGAAAGGCTTGAATAAATGTGAATATTGGTCAGTAGTGGAACAGGACATCGAAATAAATATCATGTACCATTCACGCGGCCTCGGCGAGTTTTCCGACGAGGTATCTGTCCTGAATAAAAGGTACAATCACATCAGCCTCGATTGGCATGTCGAGGTCATCGCTTTGGGGTACGTCTCGTTGCACTCGGACCAAACGGCACTGTGCCAAGTGGTTTGGGTCTGTGGTAGCAGGTAACGCATCTATATGATTGAACAGTCTGGGTGGTGAGCGTCCATTCGGAGATGGGCTGGTGTCCATAGCGCTATAAGGAGGTGGCTGAGATGTGTCGTTTCAGTGTCCCACGCATTTCATGATGTTCCGGGTGCGAATCATGATCTTGTGGCTGAAGCAGTACATCTCTGCAAGGTATCCTGCAGTCTCTGGACGTCTCCGTCAGTGACGAGCATAATTTCGGGACCCATGCATCTTCAGTAATTTCTTCAGGCAGCAAGCGAAGGCGCTGTTACCGCGGACCCTGACTTACTATGCTTAGAGGAATATTTGAACGACGGGATTGCAGACAAAGGTGCCATACGCTGCACGTATTCTGTGTCTGAGCTGAAGGAGGACGAAGCTGCTCCATGGCTCTATGCAGCCATAAACTGCACAAGGAAATGCGATAAAGAAGACACATGGTGTCGGGCATGTGAAGTAACAATTTCTTCTTTGTTCAAGTAGACCAGCCCATAGAAGACCTAATCAGCGGCTGATCTGGTCGGAGAAGTAATGATGCTTGTCTCGAAAACATTAATTCGGAGCTCGCTTCCGTGCGGAATTGGGCCCGTGGGGAAGCACACCACTTCGCATTGTAACAGTCACCCATGCTCGACAAAGCACGTCAAGTGCGGTGTTCTGATCCAGATCGCTGGGATCGGCGGAGGCTTGTGGCCGGTCTCCAGTGACACTCGGTCAGTACCTACCATATCGCTGCCTTGCCGGGTAACCAGACGATAAGAGAGGCCAGAAGGAACCGCCTGACATGCCCAAGACAAAGTCTGGATACCAAGGGCTGGAGACATCTATAAGCAACCATGTTTGTCTTTCGAAGAGGAAAACAAGGAAATGCCATGAGTCTGGTACTGCCCGCTCAGCCGGGTCCCACTCTGCTGCCGGCAGTTCTTAGCCTTGGACCTGTGTGCCACGCTTTCGGGTTGCAAGTCGATATGCTGTGAGCCGGTGATGATTGTTTAGGCGCCATCAGAAAGAAGGGAGGCGTTATGTGGATCTGGCCGCAGACGTCCAGCGTTGCACAACAGGTGTTGTTGGTCGTCTTTCATCTGGCCTCTCTGGAATGAATCAAGCAAGCCCTTTGCTCTTAGCTGTGGGGCGACACCACACAACGTCGAGCAGACCAAGATGCGCGACGTCTTATTGGGCGACATGACAGATTATAAATTTGACCTCGCTATCGGCAGCGTGCATTGCCATGAATCGACAGGCTTGGGAAAACAAGGCGTCTGGCTGGCGATTGCTGACGGTGACGACGCCGATGCCGACAACAAACAGAGTGCAGCATGAGTAGGGGGAGCAGCAAGCAACAGCAGCCGTCCTCTCTTCCTCCTGTCTTCCAGTGACCGCCTCGCCGTGTACGCCCATGGCATCGATTGCCAAACTAGAAGCGTGCATTTGAAATTGGCGGTGTGTCCGAGATGTGTTTGGGAGCGGGTGGGGACGGCTGTCAAACACATCTTTTTTCCGCTTCGACCTCGAGGAAAGCAACACAATCACGCATGCAGACTTGTGACAAGCAACGAACCCCAAGAGTCGAGAGCCGTAGAAATGTGACACGTCAGGACTCGGCTTGGTGTATTCATCATGCCTTGCACCACTGTGGATGTCCAGCAGTGATATTAAAAGGTGCTTACCACCCACCACTTGAGGAAGCCTTACAACTCGCTGCTCTGTGGTCCGTGTCTTCTGTCTACGAGATTCCTGTCAAGCGTATCTGCACCTTCTCACACTATGTATCACTCTTCAAAGATGACTTCGACCGGCGGGCACCATTACCACCACCAACAGCAGTCGAATCGCAGCGATCGTTGTAGAGAAATCATGTCAATAGACAACCTCCTGACACCACAGAGGAGCCAGCTATCGGTGCAAACACACAACTTGCAATCTGCATCTTCTCAAATGCTGAGCCCTTCGGGATCCGAAAGCGCATTCGAACGAACACCTCGGGAGAAGCGCGAACCATACTCGGATCAGGCGCAATTCTATATCATGTACGTTCGAGTCGGCAAAGAAAAGGACTGGAACCAGATCGAGCGCTCGTTCGAAGAAGTGTTTGGCCAACATCGTGCGAAAGACGGGTTGACAGCTGTCTACTACCGCATCAGGAGCAAATGGGGTCTTCCACCAGTCAACAAGTCTTCGCAAGAGATTTCCGAAGAGGGAAAGGATATGATTCGGCAACGGGCGCGTGGTTTCGATCATGGGTTCCTGAAAAGAGTCGGGTATTTCGAGTGGTGCCAGTCTTACCAATCGTCAGCTGCGCCGAGATGAAGAAAGCCTCCTCAAAGCTCTTCGTCGTCTTGCTCGCCGGCAGCACCCTGGGAAGAGCGCATCCAAGGGAACTTCTTCCAGGGATTCTGCATTGCTTCATCGCCATCGCTCCACTCATCTGGATCCGACTCCCACTGCTCATTGTCAGATCCTCCATGACGATAGCCGTATGCGCCTCGGTCGTATTCGTCGTCAGAAGCGACCTCGTCCTCTGGATAATCAGCGGCATAATAACCTTCGGNCTGGAGTTGAGGTCATGTGTCAGTATTCGGGTTGCTAAAATTGGGTGGAAGGATCAAATGTTTACCGTTCTCGTCCTCGTCGTCGGTCTCGAACTCTTTGTCGCTTTCAGCGTCGTCTTCAAAGTACGTCTCCCACAGAGGCTGGTCCTCTTCGGAGATGACAATGTAGCCAACCTGGATGTTGGAGGGATCTTCGGATTCGAGATTTGCGGGGACCACAGGGTCTTTTGTGCGGATATATGTATCGTAGACATAATCATCGTCGTCGCTCATCATGTCGACATCTTCTTCTGTCTTGTTGGTCTTTTGCGCCTGAGCAGCAAACTGCTCGGGATGGCGCTCACGGTATCTTTGGACGGGCTTCTTAGGGATAACGGTGACCTTCGGCTTTATGCGGGCTTCTTCGCGAGCCTCCTCCTCTAGTGCGAAACGATGAAGGGCGTCGGCGAGACGATCCGGAGGCGGGTTTGCGGGACTCTGGAAGAGCGCTTCGGCAGTGGGTTTCTTTAGCCTGGAGCTTGCGCCGGGTCTTTTGAGTGTGCTGGGGGTGGAGACAGGGGTGTCTGCCACGGATTGAGGAGCATCCTCCTGACCGACACGGCGTCGCTTAGGAGTGGCTTCGACGAAGGTGGGAATGTCGTGGAGGTCCAATTGGGCTTTGCGCTTCCGGACGGATTCGATGCGCCTGTGGAGAGGGCGAGTCGGGCGGGCAAGGCGAAACTCGCGACGGACCAGGGTGTCTTGCTGGAGCTGTTGGAGGTGGTGCTGCTGCTGCTCTTGCTGGAAGTGGTCTACGGCGCTGGACGGAATGGAGGCTCCGGACACACCGCCGTTTGGCGTGTCAGATGGCAGCTGCGAGGGGTGTGTCTGCTGCAGACGGAACTGCCACACCTGCTGCTTCTTCAGGGTCCGTTCTTCGAGGAACAAGTCGGCCGTGGGCTCTTCGCCACGCTTGCGCTTGACGCGCACCAACGATGGGAGTTCTGCCATCTTGCTATGAGATGCGCTGCTTCTGGTCGCTCGCTAGTCCAGCTGTCGACTTTGTGATGTTGGAGGCAGGGAATTGTTCTGGTCTCTGTTGTTGTCACCATCGGCTACCGGAGTGCGGCTCCTCCCGCCGAGCCCTATCTACTCTTGTTCCCGGCTCCTGAATGAATCCCAATCCCTTCCGCTCTCATCACCTTGTGCGAATTGTTGCTTGGCAGACATCCTGATTGCAATGCACTAGATCTGGGTCCATGTTAGACTTCCAACTGTTACAAGTTGTAGGAAGTGCATCTACGAGAGCAGCTTTGCGCCTTCTTGTGACCCTTTGTACATTCTGTGGATCTTTGCAATATTCTGAGTGAGAAATGCAAATCCGGATACTGTTGTTGCTGAAGCTCGCGAAGGAGTCACTATGAAGGTCGATATGCTCAGTATGGTCAGGGTAGTTCAATCAAAGTGAATGCTTCATGAAGCTGCTTTCACTACACCCTATACTCAATCTATGCGTACCATGTCTTGCAACAGCTTCAAGTAGGTACTTCTCCTAACATCTTAGCCGCCAGAAGTTGTCTCAGTCGTTTGCCATTCAATTCCATAGGTAGTTCTGCCGTCAATCGAGACGACAAACGCAGCAAACGACATTGCTTACAGTCAGGCTGTTGATTCCTCGGCCTCACTGTCTTTCCTCGTCGTCACTCCTCAGAGTCAATCAACACATCAACACGCGCTTCAGTCACTTCTCTTTTCACCTCCACCACTTTCCGGTCGGCCTATCCACTTCAACTTCCACTCCCTTCTCTTTTCCTTCAACATCTTTCTTGTTCCTTCCAAGCTACACGCAACAACCAACCCATGGAAGGAACCAACCAGCCTGCCACCTGGCCTCCCGCGCCGACCGTCGACGACGAATCTGCTACCGAAACTCAATCCATCACTACCTCTACTACTGAACGCAACATGTCAGGTCTTCCAAATGGTCCATCCACCTCTGCGGACGGCGCTGATACACACGACGCCGAACCTGGCACTCCCACCAACAATGGCGCCGCTGCCAACCCTGACGAGCCCAGAACTCCCGCCAACGCTGCACCCGATGCCCCTCCCGCCGACCGTGTACAGATCGTTCTCAAGGACCAGAGCGGCACTCAGGTTGCATTTGGTGTCAAGTCAAACACCCGCATGGAGAAGGTCCAGAACGCCTACGCCGACAGAGCCGGCCGTCCTGTAGCATCTTTGCGCTTTTATTACGAAGGTGCCCGTGTGCTTGCCGAGGACACTGTTGCTACGGTAAGCGACTTCTCAACTCAACTCTATCGGCACCGGATACTAACGATGGCTAGNCTCGAAATGGAGAACGAAGACATCATCGAGGTCATGACTGAGCAGATCGGTGGTGGCGGTCAATTTGATGTCGCTTCTATCCGACTCAACAGATACATCGCACAACACGGACTCGAGGAGGCTGATTTTGATGAAATACCATTTTTCATCAACCCTGTTGAGGTAGATGGCAAGATGATCAAAGAGATGGAGTTCGTCATTGGACCTGATGTCAAAGTCAAGGACTTCATGCATTCTTGGGCCAAACGTGCTGGTTGCGCTGTGGACAAGGTGGTCTTTCGCCATCATCTGGACAAGGAAGGACCCGGACTTCCATTCGAGTCCGAAGACGAAACATTTGGTGACGTGAGTGATCTGGAACAAAATCTCAGCTGCTCAGTGATACTGATGTCCATCCAGAACAGCTTTACCCACGGAGACTCCATCTGTGTTAGTGCAGCAGCTGACGAGCCTGTCAACCTTGCACGTCCTAGTCAGAACGTTTCTGCCGGTCATATCAACACTGTGACTGCAACCTTCAAAGATACAATTGTAATCACTGTCAAGTACCTTGGTCAGGACGATATCTTACGTGAAATACAGTGCAAGATGACTCAGTTCATGTCTTTCAACAGGTTCATCGACATGTACGCGAAGCGTTGGGACATCGATGCTTCTGCTCAGCGTCTGACTTTCAACATGAAGACCGTATTCCCTAGCGACACTCCCGCCTCAGTAAGTTAGTTTCTGTTCTCATGTACATCTCGAGATGCAGTGTACCTCTGCAGCTGTATTTTCGTGGTAGCGGATAGATTCTTGAGCCTATCGAGCCCTGACTGACGTTTTCTTTTTTATTAGATCGGTGCAGAGCACGGTGCCGTGCTCGACATCGCAGAGGGTCCTAACATATTTGCTATGGACCTCACACTTGACTGAGCCGTATCTGTCCGCGCACTGCTCAAACTCGTTCCGGTGCAGCAAATGGATCATTGTTCGCAACAAAGTCCAGCAATAACGATTCACATGAAGTTCCGAAGGTTCAATTACGAAGAAAGTCAGGAGAGGAAAAGAGAAGCAAGGCTCAGTCAGTTCTGTCCAGAAAAATACAAAAGAGCAAAGAAAAAAAAAACAGAATAGCAGACATGTAGACTAGCAGAGCCAGACCCAAGAAATCTTCCACTCAGTACTTGCTTGCTCTTACGCTTTCTTTGAGCCATCTGACCTGTTTTCTCCTATAATATCTTTTCGATGTCAAATATTCGTTTGCTAGTTCGGGAAAGGGCAGCACAAGTCATGCAAACGCGACACTGTCCGATGCAGGAATCCGACGGATGCGAACATGTAGACCGCTCTTTTCAGTGTTGCCCAGATTGGGAAGCAAGCTTCTTCCATTGTCTAGATCTTTTGTCGCAGATCAGTAAAGATAGCCGAGAGAAGGGAACCAGCATGTTCACATTGATGGATGCACAGCACAAGACGAAGACAGAGTATCAGAGTTTTGTTCTATCTAGAATACTCTGCGCTTTCGACAGTCATCATTCATTCCATCATCATCTGCACTACTTTGATGCATCAGAAGCGTGCGATTACGCTTTGATACGTTGCATGAAATCATGTATACCATCGATGAGCACCGGACCCCACGCCTCGAACGACCTGCTGATGAGGTTGTCAAAGAACGTAATGGCTTCTTCCTCGCTGAGCTGCAGACAGAATCTCTCTTCCACTTTCTTGACAGCTTGATCACCAGCGAGCTTGATATCAGGGATATTGGCGTCCTGCATAAGTGCAAAGAGGTTGAGTATGAGATTCGATGAGCGACGTAGTGTGGTGAAGGCAGTGAAGCAGTACTGCTTGAACTCATCGAATCTGCTGTCAGGATTACTCGGGTTTCGGTCGGGACTACCGCCTAGACCATCAATCATCTCGACACTGAGTCTCATGCTGGGCGCCAAAGGTTTGGGATCGCGACCAAGGATGTAGCCAAAGTCGGCATGGAAGAAATGGCCATCTGGAGCGAGAAGCAAGTTGTCCATGTGACGGTCGCCCACACCTAGCAGGTATGTAATAACACAGTAGCCAGCCAAGGACTTGACATAGGTATCCATCACTTCTTTACGCACACCCATAGGGGCCGCACCATCTGGGTTATGCTCACGAAGGTAGCCAAGGATCGAGTTGCTGTATTTGGCATTTCCCAGGATGGTAGAGAGAGGGTTGGATGACACGAACTGAACGGCACCGGCGAGCGCCCCAGTTGCCAAGATACGATATGGCGACAGTTGAAGATTGAGATTTTCTTTCAATAGTAGTTGGTCCATCAGAGTGATGATCTGGATGACCAGTTGGTCTTGACGCAGGTTGTCGCCGACTTTGAAGATGAGAGGATAGATGTCTCCTTTAGTTGTTCTGAAATGGAGCAATAAAGGTGACAATGTCGACTTGAAGACATTCACATTGTCAGGTACGGCGCCCACGATCTCCACATTGGGATCGAGGGGCAGAGGAAGAGGTGGATCAATCCTGACGAGATCATTCTTGGGGTCCATAAGAGACTTCTTGAGCTTCTCGACTTTGCGTATGCGATCAACATTCTTGTTCCTCGCATCTTCGCAAAGTTGAGACAANNGAACAGTGATGAATTCACCCTGGCGCAGCAAAGTCTTGCGGCGCGCTTGTCCTTCCGGTGTTTTCTCGAGCTCCTGCATGAAATCATATGATACACGAGCATAGAGTTTCTTGAAAGTAGCTGCCTGTGCGTCATTGGAGCTTTCGTCCAACTCGACCATGAGGTACCAATGTAGGTAGTTGCCGAGGAAGATGTTGGCGGCGGAGCGAGCAACAAGGAAGCTAGCTAGAGATGAGTCGTACTGATCGAAGTTCGCGTTTGCTTTTACTTCGGGCTCAAATTTCAAAGCCTGGACCAGTTGTAGGAGATATAGGAGTAGCTCTTCGTCACCTGCCTTACGCAAGCGATCGACAGCGTATGCGCGAACTTCTTTGTTGTCAAATGAAGGACCCAGTAGTTCGAGGGCATCGTCGATGTCGATCTCCTCCCACTTGGGGAGTAGCTGGATGACTTGACGCACCTCATTTGCGTCGTTCCAGGATGTCGATTTTATCAGCTTGGTAAGAGCACGTTTGTCACGGGTGAGGTAATGTCTGAACTTGAAGACCTTGTCTCTTTCTTCAGCACTCAGGTCCGTGGTAGGACCATATGACAGGATGTGATTAAGTTGATCTCTGGTCTTTGGATTGGGCTTGAGATGTCGATCGAGCATGCCGATGCGTTGGTTTCGCACCAGGCTGCGGTGTTTGATCTCAGCAGGGTTGTCATAGAAGCCGACTTCAGGATCGTATATGCGAATCAGATGAGGAGCGTGAGCGTCGCCGTAACCTGGATTTTTCGAGTCGATGCCAGGACCGACGTGGATCTCCGGCGGAGGTTTCAGACGAACGTCAGAGCCTGGAGCGGCACGTACGCGAGCACTCGAAACTGGAGGAGGAGGATATTCGTGGTCGGTGAAGACGACGGGGTGGTCGAAGCGGGGAAACTCGATGTAGAGGTAGAAGATTGCAGAGTCCTCTTGTGTATGACCGTTAGCACCCGGCTGGGCGTGGATTTTGGAATCGTCACGGATGTTTGCTCGCTCCAATCGCTCAATCTGGCGAAAGACCATCTGGTCCAGCCACTTGTGCTCGGACAGTTCACCCATCTCGTGCCTCTTGAGAAGGCCTTGTAGTCGTTCCAGCTCGGCAGCCCTCTGGCTATGCTTGTCGTCGGCGAAAAGCTGGAGGTTCCCGTGGCTGCGACGACGACGCTTGGTAGAAGGAGCCCACGGGGTAGTCGAGTCGGAAAAGGCATCGGCCTGCTTGTGCCTCCAAAGGCGGCACTTCTGCCTGCCCTTCCTTAAGGTGCCATCGTCGTCGAAGAGCGAGATTGTGGTGCCGCCGAAGGGGATATGATGGCCTCTTGCACCATGAGTACCGGCGGGTGACAGGTCCCAGACGGTGATTGCGAGCTGGGCATTGAGCGGGAGCAGAGCATAGTCGATCGGAAGTCGTAGCCACTCATTCCAGGCACGGGCATNTTTGAAGGTCTTGTACGGAGTCTGAGCGTGTACAGTCAAGGGCTTACTGTCGGCGAAGACTTGAGCGGTGACATAGAGCTCGGATGTCGGGCTNNGGGCAGGCTTCAGCTTGGGACTTGTCTACGGGTGGTTGGATGTCACATACCTCAGGTTGGAGCCTCGGTGACGCAGCTCGGGCTGGCGTAGCAGAGTCGAGTAGGCCAAGGCTTTCTCGTGGCCCTCGAGACGGCCTCTGCGAAAGTGTTAGTGGTTGGGTTGCGTTTGGTAGAGAGAGGCCGTGAAGCGATACCACACCTTGACGCTGACACTGGTCTTGACCTCCGAGGCACTCGCAAAGGTGAAGGTGTCCATGGCAGCCTCGCTCATGACGGCCGCATTGGAGAGGATGAAGGTGCTATGTCACAGTGTCACATGCTCGTCGCCAGTGTCGCGGTAACGCGCTGTTCCTACGCGTAACTCCGATAGCCCCGATCGCTGCTTCCCATTGTTGCCTACCACCACCTTGATTTTACCGCTCAACAACAACCTCCTGCGCTTTGTCTATCTCACAAGCTCTAGCTTTCTGTCAGCCAATTCATACCGTCATGGCCGATTATTCAAATCACAATTGCGGCCAGGAAGACGAAGAGGACGAAGAAGACATTGATGAAACTGTACTAAACTTAATTCTTTTGTGTGTAAACAGACATATACTGACGAGTCCANNGGGCTACAAAATCATCAAAGATGCTGTCCTCTTCGCCATCGATGTCAGCTCGACCATGCTCACCAAACCTCCTCAACTTGACTCCAAAAAAGCCGATCGCGACACTCCCACAATTGCTGCTCTGAAATGTGCCTATTCCCTGATGCAGCAACGCATCATCTCCAACCCTAACGATATGATGGGAATCCTGCTCTTTGGCACCGAAAAGTCCCGCTTCCAGGACGAGAGTGCTTCTTCCAAGGGTCTCTCGTACCCTCACTGCTACCTCTTGACAGACCTGGATGTTCCTGGAGCTAGAGATATCAAACGCCTGCGTGACCTCGTCAGCGATGAGGATCAAGCCAACGAATTCCTTAAGCCTTCGACCGATGCCGTATCCATGGCCAATGTCTTGTTTTGCGCAAATCAGATCTTCACCACAAAGGCTCCCAATTTCTCGTCGAGGCGCCTGTTCCTGGTCACCGACAACGACACGCCTCATGATGACGACAAAGCCTTGAGGTCGGCCGCCGCTGTCAGAGCAAAGGACTTGTACGACCTGGGCGTTGTCATCGAGCTCTTCCCCATCTCGAGTCCCGAACACACGTTCGATCGCTCCATCTTCTACAATGTATATATTTTCTCTGACTACTCTATGAATCTTGGCTCACACAAGACANNGGACATCATTTACAGCGCTATACCTTCAGATCCCGATGCCCCTGCGCCTGTGACCAAGGCCTCCAGAGCTTCCGCCAGCGGTGATGGTCTCACTCTACTACAATCCCTCTTGTCCAACATCAATTCAAGATCTGCTCCACGACGTGCCTTGTTCTCAAACATACCTTTTGAGATCGGTCCAGGTCTGAAGATCTCCATTAAAGGCTACATAATCATCAAGCGCCAGGAACCCGCAAGAAGCAGCTATGTTTTCATGGGTGGAGAAAGACCCCAGCTCGCTGTTGGATGTTCTACCCTCCAAGCAGAGGACACGGCAAGATCGGTTGAAAAAGTTGAGATCCGAAAAGCATACAAGTTCGGAGGCGAGACTGTGTCTTTCACCCCAGAGGAGATCTCGGAGATCAGGCACTTCGGCGATCCTGTTCTTCGCATCATCGGCTTCAAGCTCCTGAGTATGCTACCTGTCTGGGCAAACTATCGTCCGTCCACTTTCATATACCCCTCAGAAGAAGACATCATTGGCAGCACAAGAGTCTTCTCTGCTTTACAACAGAAGCTTCTCAGAGACCAAAAGATGGCCCTCGCTTGGTACATTCCTCGCCGCAACGCAACGCCTACTCTTGCTGCTGTCATACCGGGAGCAGAAAGACTAGATGAGGAAGGAGTGCAGGCCATGCCACCAGGTCTGTGGATTCACGTGCTTCCATTCGCAGACGACGTCCGTCAGATACCCGACACGACGGTGGTCCAGGCACCTGATTCTTTGGTCGACAAGATGAGGACTGTCGTCCAGCAGCTACAACTACCGAAAGCTGTGTATGATCCCAAAAAGTACCCCAACCCCTCTCTGCAGTGGTTCTATCGCATATTGCAAGCTCTAGCTCTGGAAGAAGACTTGCCGGAAAAGCCCGAGGACAAGACTTTACCTCGCTATCGCCAGATCGACAAACGGGCAGGCCCTTATGTCATCGAATGGGGTTCTGAGCTCGAGAAACAGTACGAGGTTTGGAAAAAGGCCAACGCTGGTCGTCACACTGCCACGGGTGCGACTAAGCGTGGCTCAGCAGCAGCGGGTGAAAGCGGCAAACGAACCAAGACGACCGCTGAAGGTACCTCCAAGTCGGGCGATAGCATCAGCGACGAAGACATGCGCAAGGCCTTTGAGACAAATAAGATCAACAAACTCACTGTTGCAGTCCTCAAAGCTTGGTGCAAAGAGAAGGATATCAAGCTGCCGACAGGTGCGAAGAAAGGCGATGTCGTTGACGAAGTGACGAGCCATTTCGAGAACAAGATGGCCATCTGAGGAGAAGCTCAGAAGGTGGATCTGGAGGAAGCGTCGCTGTGACAGATTACGGAATCAGGCAAAAAGAATTAATTATACCCCTAGCTTTATGTACCTGATGTTCAAATGGACAGAGAGATGAGAACACGGAGATTGGTGGCTCAATGTTTCGGTATGCGCTTTCTCGTTCAACGGTGATGTACCTATAGTTATGTCTTCTGGCTCACTTCCTCATGTGCATTCCAGTGTCGACCTCTCGAGATTGAGCCGTCTGTCCGCACATCACCATCAGAAGGTCTAAGAAGTATCTTTGCGGACAGGGCCAAGGGAAGACCGATAAACCGTCGACATGCTCGACTGAACACCACACGACCAAAGAGAAGGCGTTAGCAACTCGACGTAGCTCTACACAGACTTGTTGCGCTCACGTCAACGAGAGGCAAAATTATGCCATTGATATCATTCCATAACTCACGTCCTAGCTAGGCACCTGTAGTCTTACTACCTTGTCCTTCCTGCGATCAATTACCTACTCTTGCATCATCACATCCGCGAGCATTGTGATGAACGTGCGCGTGAAGAGAAAGCCCGTTGCTGCTTGCGGAAGATGGTGCGCAGTCTCTAACAACAGCAAGCGAGTGATGTGCGAAGAAGATTTAAAAGGCATTCAATTTGGCACAACAGTAACGGCAAAGCTACGATCTATCGAGGGACTGCAAAGAAGTGGTGATATGATTTCCCACGTTTTCTGCAAACAATTGCTCGTCTTTTACATCCAAAGCGCCCGCTTGCCATGATATGACAATCGTAAGATCGCCTTGGTATCTGGAGACGACGTTGAAGTTCAGACAACCAGAACCTACGTTGGCGGGCTGTGAAAATATCATGGACTCAATGTTCCATATTTTTTCTGGTTCAAATAGCCCAGGATTGAAGGACATGATGTTGCTGAGTTCGTAGGAGCATTCTCTGCGCTTGCCGACTTGGCCTCTGGTCCAAGGATACATGTTGCGAAGATATGCTAGCAATCCCACTGGCTGGTCATTAAGAGTGCCGGCACATTGGGACAGGTTTTGGGTCGTCAAGCGTGCAGCGTCCCACAAAGCTTCGGTCATGGAGCTCGACTCTTTCGATGTGTTGCCTTGCACGGTCCTTGTGAACAGCTCATAGTATGCGGTCGGGCATAGCGCCATATCACTATCAGTGATGCCCTTGAGGTGTGATCGTAGATCAACAGCAGTCTGTGACACAAAGCAACCTGCTTTTTCAGGAGGTAGCTCTTTGCTCAAAGCCTGTACTATGATCTGATGAAGGAGACCGGTGAACTTGATGTCATGTTTCCGACATTCCTGGAGAATCTTCTGAACGTGACCATTTTCGATAGACAGGACTTTGAGGCGGGTCTGGTAAGCTTCGGGGTCGAAAAATGTTTTCTTGCCTGTCCATTGATCGTGCGCTTCTGGTGTGGCTGATGCACGGATACCAAGTGAGTTCGCGACAAAGGATGGCAGATATGCTCCCAGCAGTGGTGACAGTAGATAGCTCCAAGAGATTGATAGTCGTCCCGCCGTCTCGAGTGTGGGCAGTAAAGGGTTGCTCGGGCTCGCAAATTTGGGGTCATCGTCGTAGGCACAGTCAGCACTCTGGGCCTGCTTCAGTCCAGAAAGAAGTGTCTCATGGAAAGCCAATCCAGATTTACCATCTCCATGCGAGTGATAGTAGCCGAACAGTATGAAGTATCTACTTGTCTTTGATTGTTCTCTGGCCAGCAGCGGTAGTACGGTAATCATCCACGGAGGCGTGTTGTCACAGCTCTTGAACACATGATCATTAGTTTGAGCCAAGATAAGGCTGATCAAGCTTTTCTCATCAAGAAGATCCGGAGATTGCTGTGTGCCTAGTATGTCGATATGGTTGTTCAGATCTAAGACAGCCGGTCTGGCAAACCCTGGCGCTTCTGTCTCTTCCCCATATATACAGGCAGATAGAATCGGGTGTGAGGCGACGCAGTGCTTCAGAGCCTTGATGAGAGTGCTCTGCAGCGAGAGATTGCTAGANNTGATTTGTCGAGTATATATTCCTCCTACAACCAGAGTGCGATAGTACCCTAATGCTTGTCGAACAATACATCGGCGCTCATTGGGACCTGATCAAGTTAGATGGTAGAAATAGCGGTCGTACAGATGGGTATTCGTACCAGCTTTTCTCAGACGTTCCATCGCAACGATTGGTGAGTCTTGTTAACTTTGTCTTGTGTTTCGGTCAAGTTGCTCAAGTTGGAGCCTGACAGGGAGGCTCGGGTGTGAAGCATCAATCAATGTCCGCTGAGGCTTGGCATGTTTTGCGCCTATTACAGTATCGTCACCGCATCCTCAAGTTAGCTACGGGTTGCCGGACAACGACCATCAGGCGAGGTCTGCAAATTTCTGGTATCTTTGCTCAGCTCCCTCCGATGTGCACATCATGGGCGGTGGTCTTGATGATAAGTGTCAATGCCGATGATAGCCGCCTATTTCCGTATGCCTCCACTGCTTGACCTGGCCGCCAGGCTGATCTTCTCTGCGGGATAGGGCAAGGGCGAGCGGGGTAATAATGTTTTTATAGACCCAGCAAATGGCACAAAACTTCTCAAGTATTCCTCTCAGCAGCAAAGTACAAGCTTCGAGATCCAGCGGACAGATCAACGCAATGTCTAAAGTTCCAGCAGCAGGAGTTTGGGCTCCGGCAATCACGTTTTTCGACCCAGCAACCGACGATCTCGACCTTGACTCACAAAAAGCATACTACAACTACTTGTCGAAATCCGGCCTCACAGGACTTGTCATTCTGGGTACAAATGCCGAGACATTTCTCCTGACACGAGACGAGCGTGCCTCACTGCTGAAATGCGCGCGCGAGGCCGTAGGTCCTCAATATCCCCTCATGGCAGGCGTGGGCGGTCACTCGACAAAACAAGTGCTGGAATACATAGCCGATGCAGCCGATGCAGGAGCTGATTATGTTCTTGTCCTNCCCCCTGGATATTTTGGTCCTGCGACCACGGAGATTGTGGTTCGCAACTTCTACGCCCAAGTTGCAAAAGCTTCGGCCCTGCCAATCGTGCTCTACAACTTCCCAGGAGTCTGCAACGGCGTGGATCTTTCGTCGTCTCTGATCGCGGAGCTGGCAAACACACATTCAAACATTGTTGGCGTGAAGCTGACCTGCGGTAGCGTGGGCAAGATTACAAGACTGGCCGCACAACTTCCTGCTTCTCGATTCAGTGTGTACGGTGGACAATCCGACTTTCTCATCGGTGGATTGAGTGTTGGAAGCGCCGGATGTATTGCAGCTTTCGCAAACGTGTTCCCCAAAACAATAAGTCGCATCTACAAGCTCTGGACCGAGGGACAGCACGAGGAGGCCTTGAAGCTGCATCGCGTGGCTAGTCTGGCAGAGGAACCTTGCAAGGCAGGCATTGCGAGTACAAAGTATGCAGCTAGCGTGTTCTCGGCTCCCAAGGCTGGTATACAAGATGCGGAGGTCAAACTGAGACCTCGCCAGCCATATCCACCAGCAGGAGAAGCAGTACAGAAGAAGATCCGGGAAGTCATGGCCGAGATGAGCAGGCTGGAAGATTAAGTCAAGCAGAGGTTGGCCATGCACGTATCCGACGAAGAATATGGTCCGAGAATGCTCACTGCCTGAGCGACAAGAGCTAGAATTAGATTAGGATACCGGAAAACTCATTTCTCATTAGTGACGACGAGCGATCTGCCCTAGCCACAGCAATCAAGAGCTCCTGGGTCTGCAGCGGCTGGACGTCAGAAGCCCACCCTGATCCGTCTAGTAGAGCCAGTGTGTGATGTGCCGGTGTTTGAGTGAGGGTATGGCTACCACTCGTTGAGCGACGCTGATTTTGGTCGGGCGTGATGCTGAAGTCTGGGTTTGGAATCGATCCAGAGATATAGTGTGTTGGGCCGTAGCCGGCGACAATGCCGTAGCCATGTCGCTTAGTCGCTGCTTCCGCATCCTCTGCATCCGCAGTTGACGCACTGAATGACCTGGTCCTCCTTGAGCTGCTTGCGAGGCACGCGACAGATACAAGTGCTGTTGAAGTTGGTTTCCTTGGTCTGGATGCATCGGAGACAACAGAGCTAGCAAGGAGCAGTTAGCGTCTGCAAGACAAACAGAACTGTATAGGGGCAACACACCTTTTCGTAGCCCTGCTTCTTCCACTTTGCGATCAGGTTCTTGTCGGCATAGTTGTTCTTCAGCAGCCACTCGTATAGCTGCTTGGAGATGGCTTCTTTCTCGTAGTAGAGGTCGTAAATGTATTTGGNAGCCTGGTGAGCAGAGTCAGCACTCGTGGTGCACTCGGTGGGAGTTGCGCAGGCCTCCATCTCTCGCTGTGGGCCAAGAAACTAGAGACGGACCTGGAAGGAGTTTTGTCACGTACGCTGATGTGTGATCTGAAAGACGGGCCACACCATCTCGTGCTTCTTCTTTCCCTCGTGCGAGGCATTCTCGGCGTCCTTGAGCTTGTTGGAGAATTCGAGCAGCGTGTCTTCGATGTCTTCGAAGCCATCGGGCGGAGGCTTGCGGTTTCTGGAGCTGCGGATCGGAGGCATTTTGATTCTTGTTGTGAAGGTCGCAACGCGGATGCGATGCGATGGCCGAACAGAAAAGGCAGTGTCGAGTGACGCGCGAAAGCTGGTGCCAAGGCTTGCTGACCTCCGCTCCGCTCGGCCTCTCGCGCCGGCTGGTATGGCCTCGCTCGACGTAGAAGCTCTCGAAGAAGCCATTGAACTCTCGTCCACTCGCCTCACTACACACAATGATCAACCCTACCTACCTTGCCCAAAGGACGCGCTCGTGTACGCCACACACACCCATTTCCGCCCTTGCGCCGTCACGCTGACCCCACCTCGTACANGCCGTCAACTGGAACGATGCCCAGAAGAGAGTCATCAAGTCCTACCGCGAGTGGGTTCGCGCCGTACGATACCCTCTACAGGAATTCTCGCCGCCGAAACACCCTCTGACCCCTCTCAGNGCTCCCGAGATCCAACAGATGTACTCGCTCAACATGCCCGTCTCGGCCATCCGCACAAAGATGAGACAGGAGTTCGAAAGACACCGTTACGTCCAGCAATTGAAGACCGTCGACGTCCTTCTTTTCAACTCTCACCAGGAATATCAGGTGCACTATCACCGACTGGCTCGAACAAGCTCAACGTTGACCAATCTCTACNNACAGGAAACCCTCAACTTCTGGAAGCAACTCACCCACGTCCTCAAGTACTTCCGCGCCGAGGAGGACCCAAAGTCTGCACTGCCCAAGAACTTCATCCAAGGTTTCCTCGAGGTACGAATTACCGTGCCACAAAATATCATGTGAGCTTCTTGTATTGACACAAATATCTCCAGGGACGCAACTAGAGAACAAAACAATCATCATGCGCCTTTTGACTTTCCCCAGCCTTCCCGTAATGATACCATTTTAAACCGCAACCCCATTCTCTCCATATGCTCAGAAACGCCTGTAACATGCATGCTTTGCGACCATATTATCATGCCTTGCTGGCGTTGAATGCATCTCTTGACACCGTAAACTTGTCGACCACCACATCGCAGAGATTCATAAGATCATTGAGACCCTTTTCCAGAACATCGTAGACGTTGACTTCGTCTGTGTACTGGTCAGCAAATTGCATGTCGCCATAGCCAGGTCTGTCCTTACCCCATGTTTGAATGCGCAGGTTCATCTTTGCTTCTGAAGGATGGGGGATCGAGTAACCGCAGAACTCAACATCCGGGCTNNGCATTTGCATGAGTAAATGATTCCAGAAATAGATTGAGTGGGTTTCTCACTTCTTCATGATGATGTATCGTAGAGCATTTCCAAGAGTGTGGTCCTCCTTGGTGAATTCGAATGAAGCGGCAGTATCGGTTGACCCAGGAANGCTATTTTTTATCAGATTTGCTCATTTTTGTTCGTTCGTAACATGTTGCAGCAGCGTTCTGCAAACCGACAGCGTAGGCGGAAAAAGAATCTATATGGAAAAGCAGAATAGATAGATACTCACAACTCTGATGCGCTGGGGCTCGACGAGTTCAACTTCGGCGCCGTCCACATCAGCGCCGACAACAGCATCCGCCATCTCGTGGTCTCCGTTGGTAGACATGATTTGCTTTGTGTTTTTGTGATGTGCAGAAATGTTGCGATATAGCATTGCAAGGCGGGAGAAGTTTGCCGCCAAGCTGCCCATTATCTTATCGATCTCCCATCTCCGCGCCGACCATCGGCTGCTGGAAACATGTTCGTCATTTCACTTTTGTGACTCGATCACGATCAACAATACACACATTACTCAACATGTCTGACAAGCAAGTCCGCAGTGCGGTCATCAACCGCGATACCAACGAGACCAAGATTCAATTGGCTCTTAACCTTGACGGTGGCTCATTGGAGCAGATCACATCCGAGGACAATGGCGCAGACAAGTCACACGCTGCTCAAGCTTCGAAATCGCAGACCATCGACATTGATACTGGCATTGGCTTCCTGGACCACATGATTCACGCTCTTGCAAAGCATTCGGGTTGGAGTCTAAAGCTCAGGTGTCGTGGTGACCTCCACATCGACGACCACCACACTGCCGAGGACGTCTTTATTGCCATGGGCCAGGTTCGTTCAAGAGCGACTGAGAGACTAAGCTGTACATTTGTGCTTACCAATAGCCAGGCTTTCAAATCCGCCCTCAAGTCGACCGCCGGTCTCGCCCGTTTCGGCTACGCATACGCCCCTCTCGATGAAGCCCTCGCCCGCGCAGTCGTCGACCTGTCCAACCGTCCCTTCTGTGTCAGCGACCTGAAGCTGCGTCGCGAGAAGATTGGCGACCTCAGCACCGAGATGCTGCCCCACTGTCTGCAGAGCTTCTCCCAAGGTTCCGGCGTCACCATGCACGTCGATGTTATCAGAGGTGACAACGATCACCACAAGGCCGAGAGTGCCTTCAAGGCTCTTGCTGTTGCCATCAGAATGGCTAGCACACCGGTGGTCGGCCGCGAAGGCGAGATTCCAAGCACAAAGGGCGTTCTCTTCTAGACGTTCGCAATACTGTATTGTTGGTACATTGCTCTGCAACTCTAGAACATACTTTCATGGCCTCTTTATGTCTCAAACATTGTCACAATCTTGCTGTATCATCTATATTTCTCCCATGCCGATGCATAACGTAATAAGCTGTACAAATGCACAGTTTCATCCCGAAACAGAATTATGACCATTGAGATACACTCAGACGACCATCTCTCCGTGGACAACACTTTGCTTTCTGGAACTACCGTGACTTTCTATGGCTACATCAAACAGTCTTTGGCATACGGGAGAGAGACATCACATCATTTGAAGAAGCTGAAATCATGACGAGCTTCTCGTAAAATTGCTTTTCTTGCTTGCTTGGTATACAGTTACATTTAAAAAAAAAAAATGGGTGAATGTCATGGCTCAATGCAAATATTGCAGAGCTCCAACCCGTCGTTTTCGAATCGTTGACTTTTCAGTATCAGAACGAAGCAAAACAAAATCAAAATCCAATGCGACGTCAAGCATCGTCCTGCTCTGTCTTTCAATCCGTCGTCATGTTTCTCTTTCTGTTCGTTCAGCAGGGCTCGAAAAGAGCGTCCTGAGCAGTGCAGGTTGCAAACGACCATGTGTCAGGGTTAGATGTGTTGTCGTTGAAGCTGACAGGTGTGCTGAGTCCAGGGCAACACTCGATCGAGTTGATGGGGGTGTTGGGGTCAACCACAAGTGTGAGGCCGTTTGCTGTGTATGCGAAGTTGGGAGAAGGTGCATCACCCATGACGCTGTCAGAGCGTTCGGGCGACTCGACACCGGCCTGCTTTCTGATGGGTGTTAAGCAGCGAATAGGGCCGTCTTCTTCATCCTCCTCAACGATGAAGCGCACACGCTTGTTGAGCTTGGCCGGCTTTGCCTTCTTGACCTTGCTGATCTTGGTGACCTTAGTCTTCTTCTTTCCAGCAGGCTCGACTTCGAAATCGACCTTGAAATCACGGCCACGGAATGCCTCAACAACGTCAACGACGTAATCTCTGTACTGAGCCTCCAAATAGTTTCTGGCTGCCAAGTTGGTGGAAGCTGGGATCTTTTCGTCGTAGGTGACAACACTAGGCGTGGCGACACGGGTGTGCTTGACGGCATAGTCTTCCATGGCTGAGACTACATTGAAGATGGGGCGCTTGCGGACGTGAAACTTGATAATTTGGTGGATGCTCGACATCTTTTCGGGGTCGTCGGTGCCATAGCCGACAACGATGGCAGGACGCAGGCCCTCGTCAAGAATCCAGTACAGACCCTCAACCTTAAGCATAGGAGTCTTGCGCGCACGTAGAGAGCCGAGCGCGATATCCATCACGCTGCCTATACAAAGTCAGTGACTGAATTTCTCATGGATGAGACTTGACAAACCCTGAACATCATCGATGACTTTGTTGGAGCCCATGGTGGAGATTGTTGATGTTGAGAAGTGGTTACATAAGATCTTTGTATTGGTGTGTAGAAGAAGAGAAAAAGAGAAAGTGGAGGAGTGGTGTGTAGGGGAAGAGGTTTGGTTAAGAAGAAAGAAAGCTTTTATAGTCTGCGGTCGAGCTGAGCTGATGATCAATCAGGAAGGCGTAGGTTGACTGTACCAGTCAAGAAAGCAGTAGTGAGGGAAATGGTAGTGAGAACAGCGGTAGTGAGGAAAGCGATAGTGAGGAAAGCGGTAGTGAGTGAAGTATTTGTATATCTGACGTTGAAATCGAGGCAGGTCGATGTTATCTTTCCAAAAGAATATTGGTGTGATATGTGAGCTGTAGAAATCCACGATCATCTTCCAATGTTGAACCATTCCAAAGAGAGCCGATGAGACAATGACCTCTCAGTGGACTCTTTCCACTTTCAGATACTGTTGTTCATTTTCACAGAGCGGCTTTGTCTGAACGTGTCCAGTGAGATTTATGCATTCTGAGAAGATGATTGGGAGAAGGAAACGCTTTGTAGAATTCGAAGAGTACCAACTCACTGTCTGACTGCCTGCCTTTTATGCGGTGTTCCAAAGCTGAGGCTTGCTGGCACTGCCATACTTGGCCTGCCAGGCAAAAAANNAGTACATGAGTGCAGCTAGTGGTTGACCAACAAGGCAGAAAGAGATCCAGAAAATGAGGTTGCCTAGAAGTTTTCCGTTGCCTCCTCTCATTCTGGCCAGCGGATCTGTTAGGAAGATCAAGGGCAATTGGAACATCATACCAGCAAAAGCCACACCTGCTACCAGTTAGTGTCGAAGATCAATGTTATGTGCTACATGCCGACTGACCAANNGGATGTTATGAGTAGGTACACCGACCAAGAGCTCGTGAAGCACACCAGAGAAAAGGAAGGTCATGATCTGAGCGACGAGCGGCGGCACGCCTCGCCCAACCATCGGCGAATAGATATGTCGCTTCATGAATTGGAAGACTGGCTTGTTCCAGCTGGACCAGTATCCTCTCACTCCACTGCTATTCCACCACTCCCCGTAGAACTCTCTGTCGCCAAAGCGCATCACTTCTGCGAGGGCATTCAGGAAAGATTGGAATAGGGCGTAGAATCCAGCTAGCCAACAGAAGAGCGAGATGGTTGACAGCTTCATGAGACGCTCGGCGATAGACGGCAAGTCCAGCGAAGATATGGTTCCCAGAGAGTTTTTGAGAAGTGGAGCTGCGTATTGGGCACTGGCAATCCAGATGACAATGCTGAGTCCAACGACTTCGACACAACGCTTAAAGACGAAAGGCCAGCGAATTTTCTCAGTTCTGGGATACACTGGCTGGTAGATCAACGTTGGAGCCCACCAGAAGTAAGTGAGGTTGTGTAGAGTGATGTTCTGTGGGTACGGACAGGAACTGTAAAGCTCGGGGACTTCGCTTGCATAAGGATATAGCAGGGCATGTCGCAGATCGCGATTGGTGAAAGCATAAGAGCATGTCTTGAGCCATACAATCACAGCGTGTAGCTCGCACAAGGTGCCAATACCGGGATGGTGGATATGGTAGTAGACAACGTAGGTTGCAAGGGCCAAGTTGAGGGTAGCATTGACGCCATGTGCGAAGGCGATCAAGTGCCATGCTGTGCGGAAGGTTCGTAGCTCCTGCCTTCGTTGACTTGAGTTCGCTGCTGCATCGACGCCCATCTTTTTGGCTCTGGCAAGAGCGCCCTTGGCCTGCTGAGCAGCAATAAGCTCGATGAGGTAGGCAACGAACAGATGGCAAGGGACCAGGAAGTAGAGAATGCTACCATAAACGACATCTTGCCGGCGATAGTCGTGGCAGCGGATGCATATCAAGACACCGTNACTGAATAATTAGCCAAAAACAACAAGACATACATTTCAGACTCAAGCTACCTTCTTGAAATTCTCGATCATCAACCGCAGATTGGAAACAANCTAGGACTGTTAGTCACCAACCAAGACGGCAGTTGTCGCTGGACACTGACTAATTACCAGCGCACCCAGGTTCCTGAAACCAGTAAAGCTGGTGGGCGCAGCCGAGTCCTGGCTCAGGCATGACGGTCTGGTGGTAGAATGCACAGCAAAGGTGTGTCTGTATTTCTTGGGAAGCTGTACTCCAAGTTTCTCTGCTTTCTTCTTCTCGACAGGGTCCTGTTGCATGACAAGCTTTCCAGGATTATTTGTTGGGATCTCATGGCTGGTTGTGATGGCTGTATCAACGAGGGACGTCATGTTTCCGAAGCTTGGAAGCTGTTTGCGCAAGTTGGGAGAGAGCCAGGGAGCTTGGATATAGAATTTTAAAGTACAGGGTCAAGTCAACATCAGATAACCACCTTGCTGAGAGCCAGGAGACAAAGAGGGTTTCAGCGGCAAAGCAATCAACATGGCGGTTTGCAGGAACAATTAGAGCAAACAAGTTGCATCTTGAGTTCAACGCGTCGTCAAGGAACGAGCTGCCATGCGGTTGACGCTGCCGAGTGCCCCAGCCCTGCAAAGCCAAGCGCCCTAGTGACGCAGGAACACAATTGGGCGCTATTGTTGGCCAGCTTGCCATCCCGACTTTCCCGATCTCGCGACAACTTCATGTCTCCTACGCCGCTAGCCATTGTGGTCAAGGGAATAGTCTTGTGATGAGCATCTCTATTTGTTTCTAACCATCTGATAACAGCTTGAGCTTCTCGAGCGCTATTGTCATTAATCTTCGAGCTTGTGACATCGCCCTCTTGGTGAGCTGCGTGAGATCGTGTCTTCTCGAGCTCAAGCCCTGCGCAACGCGTAGCTGAGCCAGCCCAACTTATCATACAACAACACGTCTGTTACGATCTGGTCCCGTCTTACAATCAGCCATCATGGATCANGGAGACCAAGGCGGAGGCCATGAGGGCTTCATCAAGAGAACCAGACTCTCGCGGCGTACGTGCTCTTTGACTGTCTTACACTAAGATCTCGAATCGCGTACACTGGACAACCACTGACACGCAAGCTAGGCNCCTGCTACTGACTACAGTGCGAACATGGCACAGTTTGTGCACAATCGCCGGCCGCAATACAAAGGAACCATGGGATTCGAGATGGAAAGACCGAGTGCTAGTTACGTGATAGACGTGAGTTTGTGCTCGGCGTCTGTTCAGATAGACGGTGTAATTAAGAGCTGTATGTTGACTCGAATCGTANNGATGCTCCTACCACCAGCCCGCAGAGGCAATGCAGTAGATTCAGTGCCGGCTAGACATCTGCATTCATCCTTGAACAAGATGCGCCATCCTGTCAACGTGGTCAAATGGACGCCGGAGGGAAGGCGTCTGCTCACTGGATCGACCAGCGGTGAATTCACTCTGTGGAATGGAACGGCATTCAACTTCGAGACGATCATGCAGGTGCGAACATTCGTGATAGCTCGATGCGACACGTTGCTAATACACATGTCNCAGGCTCATGATAGTGCGGTACGAGCAGTGGCATATTCACATAGCAACGACTGGCTTATCTCCGCCGAACAAGCTGGCATCGTCAAATACTGGCAACCAAACTTCAACAACGTCAAGTCTTTGCAAGCGCACAACGACCCCGTTCGAGATCTGGCGTTTGCACCCACCGATACCAAGTTCGTGACGGCTGCGGACGATGCTCACCTCAAAATCTTCGATTTCGCCGGCGGCATGGAAGAACTGGTCTTGGAAGGTCATCAGTGGGACGCTAAATGCGTTGACTGGCATCCTACCAAAGGACTGTTGGTTTCCGGCTCAAAAGATCATCAAATCAAGCTATGGGACCCTCGAAACGGACGGTGCCTAACCACACTACATGGCCACAAGAACACCGTGAGCAAGACACTCTTTGAACCGACAAATGGCGTGCTACTGGCTTCTTGTGCTCGTGATTCTACTGCTAGAGTTTTTGACATACGTATGATGAGAGACGTCTTCTTATTGCGTGGTCACGAGAAGGACATCAGCACACTTGCTTGGCACCCAATTCATTCAAACTTCTTGACAACCGGAGGTGCTGACGGCGCAATGCATCATTATCTGCTAGACGAGCAGAACCTCCCCGCTGGTTCAGCGCCTACGCTTTCACCATACGACGCGCCAGAGAACTCGGATGCGCCTGCTCAAACGATATATCCTGCACATCGCGTCTCCTACGCCCACGACTTTGCCATTTGGAGTCTTGACTGGCATCCTCTTGGTCACATTCTGGCTTCTGGATCCAACGATAGAGCGACGAGATTCTGGTCAAGGCCGAGACCCGGAGACAGCACGTACAAGGACGATCGTTGGCATATTGGTCAGACAGCAGCAGAAGCCCAAGGGACGTGGAAGCGTACAACAGACCGTACAACTAGAGATGAGGAGGAGGAACTTGAAGACGAGGCAGATGGTCTTGTCGATCAACAGATGCCAGCCCGACAAAACATGCTGCCTGGCCTTGCTGGTCTTCCTGGTATTTCTGCACCAAGACCGGCATTCCCAGATGGAACCAGCACTGGAGGAGCACAGCCGTTACCCATGCCAGGTATGGGCAGCAACGGGCTACCTTTCCCAGGTGGGCCACCGATGCTTGGAGGCCAAGGCCTGCCGTTCTCATTACCGCATGGCGGCGCACCACCACCACTACCTGGGAACATGGACATCGAGAAACTCAAGCAGATGTTTGGTGGGCAACTACCTCCCATGCCTCCACCAGGTGCACAGCAAGGATTTCCACCACCTCCACCGCCTGGATTCCCAGGTGGGCAAGGTCTTCCACCACCCCCAATGCCTTTCCCAGGCTTTGCTGGAGCTCCGCCTATGCCTCCTCCAGGATTTCCAGGGTTCCCATCGGGTAACGCACCTCCTGATTTACACGGACAGAACAGGAGGAGGGCACCTCTGCCGAGTCAGAGTGAGAGCTTGCAAGAGGAGATTAGAAGAGGAAAATACCCCAGGGCGAGGTGAGACCGGCAGGCACTAGCTGTTAAAATGTGATGAGAAGAATTTGAGCTTTAGATGAATATCCTGAAGCACAAAACCGAATCCATTGCATGTCCATCTCTTTGACGTGGGCCAAGCCTAGGCTTTGTGACGAATTGATGTGGTTGTATGCCTATGCTGACGAGAACGTGTGCGACCGTCTAGTAAGAATTAATGTTTCAACGAGAGAGTCGTGAAACATAATGGTAGTGAGACGGAGACGGAAATGCGTGAGCGTTAAAAGGGTGCTTATCAAGCAAAAGAGCTCGGAGATGAAGTCAGACTTGCATCCGAGGCGCGGTTTGGGAAACTTGGAAGGCAGCAGCTTCAGCGACCTTCACAAAACACTCTTGCATTTTCATTTGGACAATCTTCAAGTCGATTCATCAAAAGACACTAAAATGTTCGCTCTCAATGTCACCCCAGAATACGGGTAAGCAACAATTCTGCGAGCCGATCGCCTCGTTCCTGCATGGGCGATTGCGTGCTTGGAGGGGCTTGTTGACTGACCACTCGTATAGCTACGTCGTCCTCACTGCCGTCGGCACCTGCTTCCTGGGCACCTGGCATGGCATGAGATGCTCTTCCTTCCGCAAGGCCGCCGGCCTGGGCTACCCTACNCCCTACGCCGATTCCGCACAGATGGCCGCCGCATCCGCCGAGCAGAAGCAAAAGCTGTACCTCTTCAACTGCGCCCAGCGCGCCCACGGCAACTTCCTCGAGAACCACTACATGGCCCTCGCCACCCTGCTTATCGGTGGCCTCCGCTACCCTTTGCTCAGCTCGGCTTTCGGTCTCGTCTGGTCGCTTGGCAGAATCGTTTACGCTGTTGGATACACCGCACAGAACAAGGAGAATGGCAAGGGCAGATTGGCTGGCGCCTTCTTCTGGCTCGCTCAGCTTGGTCTGTTTGTTAATGCTGGCTTGACCGGTTACAACCTGGCCTTTTAAAAAGAGACTAGCATAACGTCCTACAATCAATTAATTCACACATGTCTCTGATTTCCTTTTCTTCTGAGCGTTGTGTCGCTCTTTGCTTCTTGCTCTGAGGTCAAGCATTGGGTTCACGTAGAGCGAGACGGGAAATGAACTATCCAAGGACAAGATGCAGTGGAACATGTGGGCTACAGCCAATGTCACTTCTGACAATCATGACATGGTATCAGCACCTGTTGCATTTGTCTCATAACAGTTCGGTAACAAAATCAAACGCCTCGTCAAATGTCGTGATTGTCTGATTATGGAATTTGGAGCATAGAACAAGAAATATCATGTCGAAGCGGCCAACAGCACCTTCTCCGAACGCTTTCACTGTCCACCTCCTTCTTCGTTGCTCGTCTTCCCTGACAGGGAAAGAGAGATGGGTCCAATGCTTATTCCCTTTTGTGGTCCTGGACTGTCTTCCTTGCTGCGCAGGCTCCCTTTTCTTCTTAGCGGATGCCCTGTACCGTTTTGTTGCTGGATGCTGGTGGGTGAATCCAAGTTTGCGGCCGACATGTCGCTCCGCACACTGCCTATGCTGCTGACTGAGCTGCGACGCTTGGCCGGGACCGCGCCCGCCAACTTCTCCAAGTCATCTTCGTCGTCGTCTTCTCGTCTTCGTTTCTCTGGCACGATCGACAGAGGCGAACCCAGTGTCTCGGGCGTCGTCGACTCGACGCTAGGCTCTTTCTTTTCAGCAGGCGTGCCTGGTGATGCTGCAAGAAGTTCCATTGCATCTTCGTCCTCATCTTCCGGGTAAGACACCAGAGGTCGCATTGGAGGACCGACTTCAGGAGTCTTGGCAGCAACGGTCTCTGGTAGCGAAGCTGCACCTTCGTCTTCAGTCTCGTCATCTGAAGTGGTGTTGAAATACGCTTCCTCTTCCGCATCGGCATCTTTGAGTCCTTGCCAACGCTGGCCGCCAGCGACGAGACTCCGGTTCGGCGTCTCGCCGCCCTGGGTTGAGAAGCTGGTTTCATCAGGATTGAATCCGCTTTGTATTTGCTCGTACTTCAATACGAGGGCCCCAAATGTGTTGACATAAGTAATACCAAGCAACTTCTCTCGATAGCCCTCGACCAGTGGTATGACCAGTTGCTTGAGGTTCTCGCGCTTGATAAACTCGAATAGCTCGAGACAGGCTGAATTGAGAAGGTTGTCCCGGGGCATTGTCTGGTAGACAATGTCAAGAATCGGGTCAAATACCCCTTTGGTGATCATGTCTTTGTTGTGATGTTCGTCATTGAGGGCAACACATGTTCGGAACCACTTGAGGGNCCGCTAAAATTTGTTAGCATCGGAATGTCAACGCCGCCATATCATCGGGAACATACTCAGCTTCAGATGTTTCTGAGGGCAAGACAGCAGCTGGGCGACACGGCAATGTAAGTTTTCGGCAAGAATGTAATATTTACTTCGGAAATTATGTTGACGAATGAAGAAACATAATATTTCGACCAAATGGACGAAAAGAGAAGCTTCCTGTACAGATATAGTGTGTACTGCAGAGTGTGTTGTTAGCAATTGGGTCGTGTCGAAAGGCTTTATGAACTGACAATTTTGGCTGTGCTCAAGGTCCTTCAAAGGCTGGAATAGGCGTTTGGCACCATCGTTGTAAAAATTGTCCACGAAGCTTTCCATTTGGGCGCTGGAATTAGGATTTGCACCTCTCATCTTTGCCATGAAGTCCCCGTTGGTTCTGCCTAGCATATCCATGGAAGTCGAGCTAGCATGAGGATCCAGAAGGACTTTGATCGCATCCGCCATTTGGGCTTTGACGCCTAGGTCGACCTCGACAAGCAACAGCTCGATTAGTGTGTCTGTCAATGGTTTGGTCTTTTGGTTGATAGAACGGAAAATGTGAGAACGCATCATGACTGGATCATGATCGATGAGTGCAACGAGAATGTCGGTGCCAGCAACACGTACAGAGGCATGGCGGTGGCGCAAAGCATATGTGACTACATCCAGAAGACCGCCATGAATGAAATTTTGGAAAAGGTGAGCACGCGACTGTGCTTGAATGCTCTTAGCGACGGAGCAGCACGTCTGGATGAAGTGCACAGCGTCTTTCTTGCGTTGGTCGTCGGAATCAGGAGTTGTAAAGATGGTAAAAAGCTCCTGGATGAAGTCCTTGCTAGACTGGATGTGGTTAACGATGTCGACCTGGTTGTAAAATATAAGGGAGTTGAGGACAGTGAAGGTAGGGTCGTCGAGAATACGGGCCAGCACTACATCCTTGAGATATTGCAGGCGATATGTGGCGTGGATTTTGTTCTTGATGACGGGATTGTCAATGGCAACAACCTCCTTGAAACGCGACTCGTCGGCCAGGTAGTGGCGGTGGTTGGCCTTGTGACTGGGGAAATCTGGATCGTACTCCAAAGCACCAACAACGCCCAGAATGGCATGGTCCGAGACAGTCAACTCTATGATGGATGTGTCGTTGAGCAGGATGAGCGTCTTCATGATGGTGCACAGGCGGTGCAGAGCTTGAATGTCCTCGACGTGTTCGGCAAGTTCGACCAGCGGCAGAAGCTTAGAAAGGTACTGCGTTTCGGGAGCCATGACAAACTTGACTAAAGCATCACGACCATGGGTTGTCTGGCTGGCTGCGCGCATCGTCTCTTGTACCTGGTGCAGGTTGGCTAGCTCGGGCATGGGCAGCAGCAGACCCTGGCCATCGACAAGCTCGTCGGACAGACCGTCGTATTCGTTGGGGTGCATTGCGAGCATGCGCTGCTGTATATCGGTGATGAACTNCCCTGGCACGCCATCCGTGTCAACTCTATCTTGCTTGTGGAGCCAAAGACCGACTCGGACTCACCATATCTGAGCGCATCCGTCTGCCTCCTGAAAGCTCAAGGCCATGTCGATGCCGCTTGGCTCGGTCCATACTATCAGCGTGTCNNTGCGCATTGCTTGCATCAGCTTGTGTCTGTGTGCTTTGTTCGACCGAGTGCGTGTACCCTGTTGTCTCTGATATCCATCGTCGCGCGAGATTCTCGTTTCCAGCAGCATGCGCTGGGCGTCGTCTTCGGACTGGACGAAGATGCGCGCTTCGTCGTTGGCCAGGAGCTGACCGGCGCAGAAGCCAGTGCCGCGGTCATACCAGTCGTTGTTCTTGAGCTCGTAGACCTTGACGCGCTTGCGATCATTGAGCGGAGGAGCGGCAAGTGCCATCATCAATTAGATGCTGCGCACTGCCTGACTCCACAGCCCGGGGGCTCGCTGGTCGCGTGTCTCGTGATGTTTCAAGCTCGTCTGCTGTGTACGCTGTGTCGTGCCCGGGAGACGCGACGCGTGCTGTGTGTGTAAATGGGCTGCGCGGCTGTGTATAGCGATGATGATGCTGATGATGGAAATGATGGCAATGCGCGGCGGATAGCGGCAATGGCGTGCGCGTAGGCGTCTCTGAGGAAGATAGTCGGACGCGCCGATAGCTCTGAGCAATCAAGCACGTGTGTCGGGCTGGTCGTTGAGATGCGGGTGCTGCGTGGGCGGTCGTGTGTAGCATGCAGCATCCGAGATGCGCTTCAGGTTGTCGAGCCCAGGTCCAGTTCCAGAGTCCGAAGCACGGACTCCTCCTGTGTTGCGCAAGAAACTCGCCTTTGCCAGCCCTTAGCCCGTCCGCCAACTCGACAACAACTCGCGCGTTCACAGACTACCTAATGGTTTTAGCCCCTCATGTCATACTGTAAGTCATCAATCCACCCCTCATCCCTCTTGGCCTACAGTGCCATATATCCGACGTACAAGTATCGCTGCTCTCTTCGTTCGGTCCTCGGGCTCGATCCGAAACCCTCAGCACGTCATAGCTACTTCTATTTTCATCGTTGCACGTGATCTGCAACGCTCTTCCTCTGCTTCCACTCCTCGCTCGGATGCTTGGAGCTTTTCAATCTCTGCTCTTCAGTGCTGATCTTCGAGCGGAGTGAAGTGCGTTCCTCCCCACGGGCCAAGGGCTGTCTGCAGAACATGTACGATCCACGATCGTCGACATGCCGCTCTGTCCTGCAGACGCAGAGTTTGTTTCGAGTCATTGGAGAACATACCATCTGCACAGACTAGCAATTCCAACCTTCTTACTGCTGTTACTGTGACACGCAGCCCGTCTTCCGATCCCTCGTCGAAGGCCATGCACTATTGCTCGTCTTGACCTGGCTGTCGTTGCTTTTNGTGCTGTACATACCCCGCAGCCTCTGTTGGGTTGGCAATACTCGTCACTCCATACAACCGAACTCGNNCTCCATGTCTCAGCTTGTGGCTGCGGTCTCGCTCTACCTGAAGCAGCCATGTGTGATAGTCCTACATCGTGACAACAACTACGACCACGACGAAACGACAACGTCGAGCCTTCTCCACGTTTAAAGTGCTGGTATTCCTCGTTTGTGTCTCATCCCCAAGGTCTCGCCCAGCATACCGGACAAGAAAACCGTTGTGTAGGGCCAGGCCAGACTTNNCCACATCGTGACGCCAGCCGTAAGCNNCATACCATAGAGATAAGTACCTGCAACAGCCATGACCCCACGAATATCGATTCGTCCAAAGTGCCACTGACTGCGCCCTCAAAGAGAGGCTCCTCTATTCGACCGCTCCGAACCTTTGCTTTGTGAGATTTGAATTTTTGCCAATCATCTCCAGACAGGTCTTGCTATGTGGTACGTTGCCAGCCGGTGAGCGACGGCAACTCGATCGTTTGGGCGTTGCGGTAGGCAATCTCGTGCTCGCCAAGTGTCTCTGCATCCAGGACAGGAGCAATAATGTTACTAAGGNGACGTCTGCATAATGACGGAGTTCATGCAAGTTACCGAGTACATNCCTAAGGTACGAACTATTGATAGATGGCCTCCTCACGAAACACTTTCGGTCGTGCTTGTTGAGAGAGGCACAGCGAACGCCCTTCCAACCTGGACTCTGCGATTACTGTTCCCCCTCTTTCACAGCTCTCGGCGTCTTCAGCTCCAAATCCAGCTCCAGCTGTTGTACACGTGGATACGATTCACAGAACCGCCAGCGTTCTTCTCAAGTCTAGCATGCGCCGGTTTCACAAGCGCCACAGTATCTGTCAAACTCTGATCACGTCCGCCGTTCCTGGATCCGTTACCGTCTGTGCACGCTCTTCTCGTGCTTCCTGATGCGGACAAGTCAACGGCACGTCCGGGAGTTCGACAGCCCAAGGCTCGGTTGCCTTTCGTCTCCAGCCGAACCTGGTGATAAGAATTACAGTTTTTCAGCCATCCTTCATCATGCCGAGACTACTGCTTCAGTAGTTCTTCACAGCTTACAGGCGGAGCAGTTTCTGTGTCTCGGATGCGACTCAAATTCAACTGTAAGATCGTCATGAAGCCATCTCCTTCTACCGCAGTGGAACAAACGGCATACCGATAACCGCCGCGGAATAGTAAAGCCCGACAATGCACTCGTATCGTGTCAGTCCTGTATCGTGCAGAACAAGGT
Source organism: Aureobasidium vineae (assembly GCA_903819635.1). Lineage (NCBI taxonomy): Eukaryota > Fungi > Ascomycota > Dothideomycetes > Dothideales > Saccotheciaceae > Aureobasidium > Aureobasidium vineae. The sequence continues at coordinate 1,407,048 of CAIJEN010000005.1, forward strand.
ATCCTGCATACTAAGAAAACCAGGCGCTCCATTTCATGTACATGCAATCATTCTGTCCCGATTGAGCGGATCCATGAGCTTGAGCCAACCTTAACGAGACCTGATAATTACCAAGTCGAGGTCTCCCCAATGACTCTAACATATTGTATGTTCCGGCCTCTGCCACCCCTGGCTATAAAGCTAGCCGCTGGAGGTATTATCTTGGCCGTTGCCTACGCAGTGGATCGCCAACCTTCCGTGCGTTTTGACCTTGTCCGTCGAATACTTTATTTTTGGCGCCACGCTAGATTCAGAGTGTGCAATCAAGGTCCCTGGCTGAGCTCGGGAATCTCTTCGCGGATCCGTTCTGTGAAGTAATCAAAAGGCCGCTGTCCCACTGCTCCTCGAGCGTTGCCTTCTAGTGAACTATTCGTCCTGTGCTACTTACGATCTGCTTTCGACACAGGGACGTGGGGACATTACAACACCTTCCATCCTCTCAGCAAAGCCCAATCAGCTCCCATTTCACAGTCATCATACCCGACCACAATGTCTATCATCTCAAAGCTTAAGGGTGCCAAAAAGGCTGCGGACGACCACAAGGCAAAGACAGACGAACAGGATACCAAGCCTGTTGCTACTATTCCTTACAAACATGTTCCTACTCATGCTGCTACCGATGCCATGACCAGTTCGCCTGGAGGCTGGAAATCTGAAGAGATCGCATACCAAAACAAAGCTCGCCTTAGCAGAATCGGCAGTGACTATTCAACCCGTCCTTCTACCTCTCACACTACCACCACACGATCCAACAGCAGACCAGGATTCAACAGAGCCAACAGCGATTCGTCCCTGGACTTCACCCCGGCTTCCCAAGGTTTCTCGATGCCTCTAAGATCAACAGGCTCATCGTTGAAATCGGCTGCCATCTCGCGCAATCCCAGCTACCAAGGTCTCGAGAAGGTCATGGAGTCCAATGATCGTGATCAGGAGCCAGTNTTTGCAGCCGCACTATTGGCCAACAGAACCAAGGCATCACGCTCTCCTCGTGGTTCCACTCGAAGCTCGCTAGGTAAAAGTCCTTTGTCTAGTGTTGGTAAGTTTCTCTTCATGCTCACTACTTTTCGCCAACTGACCCATCTTCAGAATCATCCGCCGAGTCATCACCCGCAGAGAGTGAAAATAGTTCTCCTACGGGCTCAAGCAGTAAGTTTTGCCATCATAACTTCATTTCAGTCCACTCAAATTAACCTTTCTGTAGGTGGTCAAATTGAACTCAGATCATCGGCGGTTGCCTATGCATCCGCTCTCGAGATTCATCCTGGTCACAAAGTCAATCAGATGCCCGTGGAGCAACCACAGCCTCAACGCAAATATTTTGGACACAACAAGCCGCCCACGTCTGAAACCAAGGAAGCTTCTGTCCCAGCACCTGTCATAGTCAAGAAGGAAAAACGATTCTCGTTTTTGAAGAGAGGCAGCAGTTCTGTGGCTGCTCACTGAGAGTACTCCTAAGACTCTCCATCGCCAGCCATGCCATGGGCATCTTGTCAAAATCGCAAGTCGTGAACGAAACCTGTCTATGACGAGCGCAATGATTCCTCCACTCGGAGGAAAACGCTTTTTACGATTCTCCTATGTCTTCGATTCTATGTTTATTGGGTTTTTGTTGAATGAATAGGATTTGACTCAGGAGTTGGAATTGCTACACTTAGCGACAGTTGTTTATGGGTCTGGGGTTATGCTTTGATGTGTTTCTAGAATGCAGGGTGCTGCAAGCACCCAGCGACCACACGAAGCGAAGACGATACATGCAATTACGATTTCACTATTGTTTCGGTTGTTTGTTTTTTCTCATATGCTAAAGCATGTTCGTCGATCTTCATGTGCAGATACAGAGTCCTGTTTTCATTCCAACTCTTGTGTGCTTATATATGGGGTTCCACTATACCACAGGGACAGAGGACACCATTGAAGGATTCGTGTTTTAGGTTTCAGGAAGCGAGCGGAGGATTCACACCCCTTTGTTATCGGTGGACAGCAAAGATAATGGTGATCGATAAGGCTGTTGGGATCTCCCTACATTTTCTTCCCTCAGCAAAACACGTGCTGGGCGCATGAATCCAAGGTCCTGTCAATAAAGCAAGAAGCAAGAGGATTTGGTTCACAGGCTCGGCTCGGTGATACAGGTTTATGCTGCAGGTCCGCGACGTTCAGCTCCAGCCTCTTCCGTCAATCGTGCCTCAGCCCGAGCTATGCAAACGGCTATCCCTGGAAGCTCCGCTCAACAGGGGCGGGTGGTTAATCATTGTTAGCAGTGCGTGAACGGTGACCATTGGCCACTTTCGTGTAAAAGAAAGGCCGAAATGTGCTAGAGTTCGGACCTGCCGCTATCTGCGCCGCTGAGTGGAAGAGATTGTAGCGACCGTGGCCGAAGCGAGGCGTGGAACCAGTCTCGATGCAGGCCTGCACAATTGCTGTCACAGTACTAGCCCTACTCGGTGAGTTGCTGATCAGCGCACCGGAGTGAAACCCGCCCAATGATTTTGAGGCTCAAAGAACACGGCACATGTGGCAGCGCGTCTTTCGCGTGTTGAATCTATTGATCAATTTTGCACGAGTCTGGACCTCGCTTGGCGATAGAAGGATCATGATGAACCAATCAGATTGGTCCATGGCACCTTCTCATTTGGTCGGATCTTTGCCTTCCTTCCACAGGAAAAAAGAAAAGAAGTCGACCAGAGCAGCTTGGGCATCCAAACAGGTAGCAGTCTTTCGCGACGAACACGACTAGACGTTAGGTGACCAGGCTGTTGCGCTCCCTTCTGGCGCTTATACGATCTGTCTTCCGCCCTCCGTCGAACGAGTCAGCCGAGTGCGCCGAGCATTGTCGGCATGAGCCACCAAGGTGAGCGACAGCAACGCGAAGTCGTCCAGGCCAACGACACTATCGAGATCGAAGCTCCAGTAGAGCGTATCACTGTGAAGACGAAAGGGACCACCACCACGCCTGAACCTTCCACGCCCAGCTCGAGCATTGACGGCAGACTTCACGGCGCCCCAGAGATCCTCGATGATACAGGAGCCGTACACGAGTACGAAGAAAGAGAGGGCGCGAAGAAAACGAGGTTTGCATACCTCAGGACAAGGGACTTTTGGGTTGTATTATTGCTTACGCAGATCATCGCGTTGGCCCAAACTGGAACAAACACCCTCACATCTTTGATTAATGCTCGAGGCACGAGTATACCGGCCTTCCAAACCTTCTTCAACTATGTCTTGCTCAATATAGTGTACACTTCCTTCACCATTTACAAGTACGGTTTCTCGAAATGGGCCAAGATGGTTGTAAAAGATGGCTGGAGATTCTTCATTCTGGCTTTCTTGGATGTCGAGGGCAACTACTTCATTGTGCTTGCGTACAAGTACACAAACCTTTTGTCCGCACAACTTTTCAGCTTCTGGACCGTAATTGTGGTAGTTGTCATTTCGCTGGTCATCCTCAAGGTCCGCTATCACCTCGCACAGTATGGAGGCATCGTACTTGCATGCGGAGGCTTTGCACTCCTGATAGCGTCCGATTACATCACCAAGAGCAACAACTACGCCCCTTCAGACGCTCTCAAAGGAGATCTTTTCTGCCTGCTCGCCCAGACTCTATATGGTTTCAGCAACACATTCGAAGAGTTTTTGGTCTCAAAAAGACCCATGTACGAAGTCATTGGCCAACTCGCCTTCTGGGGAATGTTCATCAATGGCGTACAAGCAGCCATCTTCGATCGTCACTCTATTCAGGAAGCACACTGGGACGGGCAAATTATTGGGTACATTGTCGGCTACACTTTGTTGCTATTTATCTTTTACTCTCTGGCACCAATCGTCTTCCGCATGAGCAGTGCCGCTTTCTTCAACATTGGTCTTTTGACAGGCACCTTTTGGGGAATCGTCGTCGGTACTCAAGTTCTGGGTTACCACATCCACTATCTCTACCCTATTGCCTTCGTTCTTATCATCCTCGGTCACTTCGTTTACTATGGCACTGAGGGTGTGCTAGGCGAGGCTAAGAAACCTTGGTTGGGAGAGAATCAGGAGCTTGGTGAGAGCGGTCTGGGAACAGCTCGGCGTCGTGCTGAACACCTCAACGCCATCGTCTGATCATTCCGAGTTGCAGAGTTTAGAGTTATACGGCTGCTCTCCTGGATATCGATGTGTTGTATGTAATCTTTGCTTATATGTTGATACCGTATACATGACTTATGACATTCTACTTCGATTGCTTCCATATTTTCCTGGTGGTCGTGGCTAACGATAGCACCCTGTCCGTACTTACATATGGCGACAGCGACGACGAGGTTACGATCCACGTGATTTGAAATACATGTGACATTGAAATAAGACCCAATATACGTCTCACGCCAGTTCATAGAATATCTGAGCCAGATTTAAAGATATTTCGAAATTATTTCTGAAATCCGTTTCATTCGACATACACACTGTTTGAACAGCCGCATAAAGCATTCCTCTCTCAATTAGTATCAGTCAAGCCTTTTTCTTCCTTCATCTCACCATATTGCGCGTTAGAGAGACCGAGAAGCAGAGACTCCCACACCCAATCCACGGTCTTGAACATCCCCCGAAGAGCGCAGCCGCCGAAATGCTCTTTTCACCCTCTGAGAAGCAACGCAAGTCGAGAAAGAGCGCACAAGCAGCCAACTCAAAGAATCGTCATGTCAAGAGCCTATGACTTGACTGGCGCAGAGCAGCAAGTCCATCAGATCATATTAACTGCATTGATTGCCACCTAGACTCTGGTTGCCCCAAGCAAGGAAAAGCTTGACACCACAAAATTGAGCTTCAATATTCTTTGGGAGTAGCTCGAGAGAGAGAGACTGAAGCAGTTTGGACACGACTTGCGTTGGGAGCTGGATAAATTCTCTTACTTTGTTACCAAGTCAGACCGCTTTACCACCATAGCAAAGAAGCTGAGCACCATGCGGGATGATTTTGAAGATCCTGCCCTTCTTACACTCGTGCTCTCACACTTGACCCAACGTTCTCACGCCGTCATTTTTTCCTTCCATCGGATTCTCATTACCGCAGGCTTCTTCAAGTCTTGTGACTTTCTTCATCCTTTAGGCATGGTCAACGTCCACACCTCTATAGGCACCCGTCTATCACTGGTCGGCCGCCACAGTCATGCCGCCAAAGCCATAAATATACAGACATGATGAGACCGTTGGAGGCGATATCACTTTCGAAGTCGTACGAGCAGGACTTGCTCAGAGAGCGAAGAACAGATTGAGGGAAGCGGCCATTGCCCCCAAGACGCCGATTCAGCGAGTCTACAGCATTTACCTCTGACAGCTCAGGTTCCTTGAGTCGCAGACTTCGGCCGTTACTACTCAGCCTTCATCCAGCCATCACGAGTCACGAGCATTTCTTCCGTCACTCTCTACGCTTGCCTTACTCTTTCCTTCAAACAATATCATCTGGAGAATCTCGGGATTCGTACGGCAATGGAACAAGCAGTACACGACGCGTCACTCATCGGTGAGCAAAAAGCTGACAAGAACGAGCACCAAGAAAATGAGCAGTACGAAAAGGACTTGGATGCATGTCTAGACGACATCGACATTGCCATCAATCACTTAAAGCCGCCTTAGAAGCCACCCTCCCACAATTCTTCGCAACTTAATGCCGACGCCACCAATGCCGTCCATCCTGGCTGCAGCCTAAGGACTCTATAAGTTACGGCAATAGATTAGGACATGTCTGTCCTTCTAAACTACCAGCGGTACTCCGACGAGACGATCAACACCATTGCTAAAATTGCTCGGTCTTAAGCTCCGCATAGCAAGGTCCGTAGTTGTTGGCAAATCTTTCCGGTTTGCACACGCAATGCTCATCTCGACTGTATTGATTTGACGACCGACCATGGGTTTCTCAACACATGGTTCACCGCATCCCTTAGCAGGAAGTACGTCCATTATCGAATGGACTGTCGCAGCTACATAAGGGTATGGCCGTCCAAGGAGTCCATGGTCTCCATCCCTCAGCCACCAGAAACTCCACTATTCCAGTCTGCCGCTCAGTCTTTGTTGAATCAAGAAGTTTCTGTCATCCATCACACTACCATTGATGAGAAGTCACATCCAGGTTCATATGGCCAAGAACTTACCAGATTTCTTGAATCCCCCGTAGGTTCCCTCGTTAACATCGAATTTGTTATGTGGAACGCCATGGTACAGGGCGGCGTTCATGATTACATCTCAACACCCTAGGTTCTCTAGCTGGTTCCTCCAGGTGTCGCCAACACCCTCGTCAAACTTGTAACAAGTGACATAGACCAAATCCTTCACCACATAATCAAGTATTCTCCATCCTTCGACCTACACCTATCTTTTATGAGTGGTCGCAGTAACGAAGAGCAACTCACACTTGTCCCACATCATGGCATCAGATCTCTAGATCCGTGTGAAATTTCCAAGGCTCTTTCGACATCCATGTCCCATGGAGGGATGTCATCTACTATTCACAATGCAGCCAGTCGCGACTATCTAGCGTTATACTTGTTAAGCAGCACTCGAGTGACGGCACACAGGATTCTGCTTTTGGCCAAACGCTAAAGGCATACTGGGAACACACATTTCCAAGAGATGGCACACCTATTAGGGAGACAGTTTATCTTACTCATAGTGAACACCCATCTTTCCGGAACTTTCACCATCTTAGGGCTTAAGATGTAAAGTTCCAAGACGCCTCTACTAAACCAAAAGCCTTAAGTTCCTAACTTTCGTTCTTGAACTCTCAACCAGCATGCCTAAACGTCGCAATCGTAATGACAAGCGTAGACGCCATATCGTCAAGCTCACTCTCTTGGTGCAGCCTTGAGAAGTTGTATCCTAACCTCAACTTTTCTATCATGCAAATGCATTGCCCTGATACCAATCGCACAACCATCCAGCCGTATGTTGTACACAGACGTTCATCTATGCTCTATTCTTGGACAGTTAACATTTCCCAAAATTGCTGAAACTTCACAGCCATGAAGGGATATTATTGTTGCGAAGCAAGTGTGGCTTTGCAGCAAACAGATCTGGAGAGAAGTCCGGTCACCTCGGTCTTTCGAACCTCCTCCCACGCTCGGGACACGATCTGGCACGACCAGAACTGTTTGTGCATTGCCCAGTCCGGCGTTGCAGACGCTGATCGATGCGGTCGAAAGCTGCAACGGATCACGCGTCAACTCTCAATAAGATCACCCAACAGAGTTGTAAGGCTCAGGGTCAAGGTAGGCGTTATAGCGTGTGACTTGGAGCAGAGGTTGCATAGGTGTGTTCTAGTCCGCACGCGTGTTCAAAAAGGTTCTCCATACAATAAGTGGGGTATTCTCTGGAGGATGGAGCTGACGAGTACGGCAGCATTGTGGGCCTGTGGAGTACTCGCGGTCGGATTCGTGGGGATAGAATCTGCAACTGGCCAACGTCACGGGGAAACAAAGGAACGAACAAGTTATGAACAAAGAGCAAGGCTCACGGAGCGCAGGAAGAGACTCCCTGTTTTTCCGGCCGGCGGCCATGGCTGCGTTGTGACTTGCGAGTCAAGCAACGCAGAATCTGAAGCCGATGGTTGCACACGGCCTCGGACTTGGATGAAGAAAAATGTTCATTGTTCAAATGATTCATGGGCGAGCAACATTCGGCAACAAGGCCTTGGTTGGCGCGATACTGGACGAATAGGACAAAGAACGTGTACATTTCGCTCGGTGATGCCATCCAGAGCGTGCCAGACGCGATGCACGAGGAAAACAGCGCTTCGTCTCCGAGCTCTGAGGAGCGCATGGTTGACATCAACGCATGCCGGTCAGCGTCGACCTTTTTCGTAGCTCGAAATGCAGTTATCACGGGAGTAGTACTCCGAACAGTCTGTTGATGAGCGAGTGGACGAAACAGCGCAGTCTGGACTAACCAAATCGACACGAGTTTTGCCGAAAGGCAAAGTGCGGACAAGGGCTCTGGAGAGGGCGCCAACCCAGAGCGTCGTGGCCGCTTCGAAAGATGTCATGCGTCAATCCGACCAAAATTGCGAATCGCTCCACTTCTCAAAGGCTCCAAGGGGTGCACCGTTGTACGTGGACAAGACCCTCTGCTCGAGACTACTTCTACGTACCGAGCCCGCCTTGCTCTTCCCCTCCAGACCCATGAAATACAGACAGCTATATTATCAGTCCTCATCTCCTCCTTGAAAACGCCCTGCCGTACCTGCAGCAAGTACTTGTATTGTCCCCGGATCGACGACGCCTTTTATTGGCAGCCCTTATCGGCAAAGACCCTCGCTTTCTTTGATAGAAAAGCCTCACCGCTGCAGCAGCAGCATCTATTCACGACGGGTACGCATCACTCTCGTTACCTGTTTTCCTGTTTCTGTCCGGCCGAAGAATGAGATTTGCTTATTGTCGAGAATCGAGCAGCTGGAGTGCGATCTGCTCAGCCGCGTTTCCGATGCTCTGCAAAGCCGTCATGCCGATTCAGGGAGCCCGTTCTGACACATTCAACGACAGTTATATTTGGGCAACACCTATCTCCAGCCTTTACATACCTAGATAAGGACGCACACTTCCCAGCAAGGCGCGCCCTGTCTGTGTCCGGTGCTGTGACCGCTGTTGCTTGGATACACACTGCCTCGGCCACCCTCGGCTTAAGTTGCATGTCAACCACATTCGTCTTATCATAAATCGCGCTCCTGTCCTCGTCTGATAAAGATGAGTCCTCCGCCGCAACAAAATGCGCGGAATCAGACGTCCAACACTCGCCGAGCTGCACCTACACATGCTCGCACGTTAAAACCTCCTGCCCCGGGTCCTCGAAAGAACAGCCACTCGGGTCATTCCAAGAAGAGTTCCGCTTGCACAAAGACCATTATCAGCTCTAGTAAGAGCAACCACAGGACAGACACAGCTATCGCTGCAGAGGACGAAGACATGGCCGGTCTTCCCCAGTTCTGGTGAGCACACATGCACGTCGCTTGCCCTCGCTTTACTAACCCGTCTNNTAGTGCTACTTGCGAGAGGCAGATCCTCACACCTGCCTGCAATTCCGTGCTGTACTGCTCAGAGAGCTGTCGCCGAAAGGACCACAACAAGCCTCTCAGTCATTCAATCCTGCCGTCGGAACCCTCACCGCAGCCGACCACCCCTCGAAGCTCGTATTTCTTCGATGACAACCAGCACGAGATCCTTCCCATGCGATCACCCACCGTTGTTCGCCCACCATCCTTGGCCTTCTCGGACGATAGCTTTGACCTGTCTGTCAGCGAGGAGCAACCCAGATATCATCGTAGTGAGAGCGATGGTTCTCGCTACCTCTCACACTACCACCATAACTCTGGCGACCACAGCCCTCGTCGTGCGAGCTATGATCCGTATACACCATCATTGTCTCACACTCCGACGTCGCTTATCAGTACTGTCGGCTCATATCTGTCTACACGCCCACTTCCTGGTCGCAAGAACCCCTATAGTGCATCATTCAGCTCTCTCTCGGTTGATCTCGTGACACCGGTCGTTAATACAGAGTCACTGACCGCATCGACCGACCTCAGTCACCAGACCGCTTCTCTCCGCAGTAGCGCAAGTACCAGCACTGCTTTCCGTGTCGTCGAGGGAGAGATGAGTTATGGCAACAAGGATTACACGTCTGGCACTTCACCCAGTAAGGGCAGCCTTCGACAACTCTTCTTCCACGAGGCCATGCAAGCTCCTCCTAGACACGAGTAACATGCTTCGAATCTCTGCTTTTCTGTTTCGCATATTGGTTTTAATTATACGAAGTTTACGACGGATACAAGTTTATGGAACAGCCTCTTGCCATCTTGACGAGAAGCAGCATCAGCATGGGGTACATTGAAAGCCAAAAGCTTTGGGTTAGGTCTCTCGGAGTTTGGAATTGGGAAAAGTGTTTAGATTGCCTTACGAATAAGATCGTGTCAGCTCGAATGATACCTAGCATTTGTCATTTGACCATATAAACACAAACTACATCACGTCTCTCGACATGTTAACCGTCTTCGATCAATGCACTCAAACAATTCGTATGGGCCGGTCACTTTTTCCATGTCGGCAGCATTGTTTAGAACTGAAAGCCACATGTATATCCCTCAAGGTGATTGAACGAGAGGGCGCGGATTTGTGCAATCATGTACAAACATGCACATATGGCCCGTGCAGACGTGCCTGTGCCGAAGCATTCTCGCTTTCACTGGAGGCACATGTTTTGGTCAACATTGACCAATGCAAAATGCAATGCGAAGGGTAGTAATAACAGGCCTGGGAGCTATTACTCCACTCGCAGTGGGTAGGTTTAATAAGACCATCGTTTGTTCGTAGCGCAAGACTCATCGAATCTCCNNAGGCATTCGACCGACTTGGAAGCGACTGATCGATGGCCACTGTGGAATAGTGAACATCAGAAACAGAAATACAAAGTTTGCCTCTTTACCATCGCAGGTTGCGGGTGTTATTCCTCCTGGTTTAAGAGTGGATGGTGGCTGGAATCCCAAAGAATGGTTACGGCCTGGTGTGAGCAGCGCACACTCCATAACCTATTCGACAACATATTGACCTTAGAATCAGGATGACCGGAAGATGGCACTGTTTGCACAGTACGCCATGGCTTCGGCGGAAGAAGCTCTACAAGACGCAAACTGGGTGCCCCAGTCCGAAGAAGATCTTCAAGCAACAGTATGTTAGCAGTATTGGTGACATAGCAGAAGGCGATGCTGATTTGCTTGCAGNGGTGTCTACATTGGCTCTGGTATAGGCAGCCTGGATGATGCCTACAACACGGCAGTTGAGTTCGANAAAGGGCGTACGTCAAATTCTAACGGTCTACTTGATAACAAGATACTGACACTATCACAGGGTTACAAGAAAGTGTCGCCACTATTTGTGCCCAGACTCCTGATCAATTTGGCCGCAGGTCACATTTCCATGAAATACGGATTCAAGGTACGTTTGACCTTTCTACAACGTCGACAGACCTCTTGCACTAACGGTGGNAAGGGGCCTAATCACGCAGCAACAACGGCCTGTACAACAGGGGTCCATGCCATCGGTGATGCTGCCCGTATGATTACCTTTGGAGATGCGGATGTCATGGTTGCTGGGGGTGCAGAGTCTTGCATTCATCCGCTCGCCGTCGCTGGTTTCGCTCGAGCCAGAAGCTTAGCTACGGATTGGAACGACAACCCTCAGGAGGCTTCGAGGCCATTCGACAGATCGAGAGCGGGTTTCGTGATTGGCGAAGGAGCTGGTGTTGTGGTACTTGAAGTAAGCCTTGCATGCACAGCATTTCATGGCGCGATATGTTCTAATCATGCTCGTCATCTANNGGAATTGGAGCACGCAAGAGCACGTGGAGCTTCCATTTATGCTGAAATCAAAGGCTATGGTCTCTCGTCAGATGCACACCATATGACGGCTCCCCGAGAAGACGGTCAGGGCCCATATCTCGCCATGAAGCGCGCGCTAAAGCAAGCCGGTATCAAACCTAGGAGTGTCGACTATGTGAATGCTCATGCTACTTCGACCGTACTTGGTGATGCCGCCGAAAACCGTGCTATCAAGACATTGCTACTCGGCGAAGAAGGATACACGAGCGCTGGCGAGGTCAATATCAGCAGTACCAAAGGTGCAGTAGGCCACTTGCTTGGAGCCGCTGGAGCCGTAGAGACCATATTCACTGTTCTGGCATTACAGAACGTATGTACCAGTCCCAAAGCTCAGAGTGGAACAAACTGACCAAGCACANNGAACATTCTGCCACCAACTTTGAACCTCGAACAGGCCGGCGATCCAGTAAGCGACTTCAACTGCAACTATGTCCCCAAAACAGCTCAGCACTGTAATGTGAATGTTGCTTTGTCCAACAGCTTCGGATTCGGNGGGACGAACGCAAGCATCTGTCTGAGCAAATATCAAGATTAAATGGCTTACCGAAGCTTTATCTCATAGTATCCCTACGAGTCGCTTCTATGAACAAACATGTATGTCACCCTGACGGCCTCTTGTTGCTCGATGGAAACTGTCAAGCAAGAAGCCTCAGCAAAGCGGCGCGCCCCCAGATTCGCCAGCGGGCCGCCGCCCACACATGCCCCACCTGGTTGATAAGTGCGGGACCTCAAGTCATATCTGTATATTGTGAATTTTTCCTTCCGTCTTTGTTCCTTTTCTTTCGAAGAAACATCACGTCGAAGGGGTTGTCGTGTCATCTCCGGAGAGCGACAATGTCATCCCAAGCCAATCCCTTGATGGCCGGCTCTGAGGACGAGGGCAGCAAGAACGCCGTTTATCTTCGGCTCAAGAGTAAAGGCAAGCACTATCATGCAAAGATTCCAGTATTGAAACGCTTGCCTTTCCCTTCCATTGCAATCATATCGTTACTGGTTGTCGTAAATCTCTTAGTGTGGATAGCAGTTGGCATAGTTCTTGTGAGTCAGTATCAAATCAATATTCTGTCTGACAGGACTCCTAATCTTCGATAGAGCTATCACACGTAAGAGACCAATATTGTAAGAACCATTCGCTGTACTAAACACCTATCAGANTCTCTGGTCTCCACTGCTGTCCTTGCATACTCCCTTGGTCTGAGGCATGCTCTCGATGCAGACCACATCTCGGTAATCAAGATCCATATGTTCGATTATAGAAGCAATATTGATACCAGTAGNGCCATCGATCTTATGACTCGTCGTCTTATCGCGACCGGACAGCGTCCAGTCACAGTCGGCACGTTCTTCTCGTTAGGACACTCAACGTATTCAAGCTCTGCATGAACCATACTTGAACCAAGCATACTGATCGGTCAAAAGNNCATCGTTGTCATAACTTCTATCGTGGTAGCTTCGACCGCCGCTGCTGTTTCGTCAAAATTCGGAGCCTTCTCTCGAGTTGGTGGTATCATCGGAAGCAGCGTCTCAGCCACTTTCTTGATTGTGCTTGGGATCATGAATGTTTTTATCCTATACAAGCTCATCAAGCAGCTCCGCGAAATCATCAACTCTCCTGCAAACTCGCCCCAGCCAGAGTTCCAAATTGAAGGTGGAGGATGTCTCTTCCGTGTTTTAAAAAGTATGTTCAAGCTCATTGATCGGTACGTTACCATTTGAGTGAGATGTCGATGGAGATGAAGCTGATCAAATGTGCAGNNTCCTTGGAAGATGTATCCTCTAGGAGTCATGTTCGGCCTAGGATTCGACACTTCGTCAGAGATTGCTCTGCTGGGCATCAGTGCCATCTCCGCCAGTCAGGGAACGTCATTCTGGCTCATCCTCTTGTTCCCTGTTCTGTTCACCGCAGGTATGTGTTTGTTAGACACTACGGATGGTGCCCTTATGATGGCTCTATACACATCGACACGACTGGCAAAAGACACCATCGCCGTACTCTACTATCAGGCTGTTCTCACCGGCGTCACCGTGCTCGTTGCTGTGGTTATTGGTGTTGTCCAACTCCTCGGTATGCTGCAGGGCGCCGCCAATCTCGAGGGCGGATTCTGGGATGGCGTTGAAGTCGCGAGTGACAATTACGACATCATTGGTAAGTAAGTCCTCCTGACTCGACGCTTGTGCATGTACTAAGCCAATTGCNNAGGTGGTGCTATATGTGGCAGCTTCGTCGTCTTTGGTGTCCTGAGTGCTGTCCTCTATTGTCCTTGGAGAAGACGGGTTGACGCAAGGCGAAATGCCCTTGTCGGACCATTTGGCGAAGATCAATACGATGTGACAGAGCTACGCAACGTTTTGGAAACACACGGAGAACCAGAAGTTATACAAGAGGAGGTCTCAGTACCGCATGTCCGTCCAGACCGAAAAGGAGATCATGAAGTGTGAATAAGTAAACGGACGAGTGAACGTCTGTCTAGATTATCTGCAAGAAAAATAGCAGTATTTGTATTTCAAATGCTATCAAAATCTACAACTTAGAGATGTACATACTCAATTCAGAACATCTGGCACTGCTTCGATACCATCCGCAATATAGCGCTGTACAGTATCCGCCTGCTCCGCATAGAACTTGTGCATCGTCTCATCGTTGACGTAGCCCATGTGTGGCGAGAGAACAACGAGAGACCGGCCATCTTGCCCCCAGGAGGTGGTGCGCCATGGACTGTCCCGAGGAAGAGGCTCCACGTCAAAGACATCCAATGCTGCACCTCTAATGACACCACGGTTGAGTGCATCGAGTAGAGCCTCCTCGTCTATCAGAGGACCCCGAGAAGTGTTGACCAAGATGGCGTTCTTCTTCATCATGGCAATTTCAGCTGCACCAATGGTTCCTCTGCTACGATCCGAGAGCACGTAATGCATGCTGATAACATCTGCTGTCTTGAGCAACTCTTCCTTGGTCACGGCTTTGATGGAACCTTTTGGGAGACCTGCATTCGCAGCTGCCTCGTCTGCTTTCTCTTGGGTCAAGTTTGCACTCCATGAGATGACTTTCATTCCGAATCCCAGAACAGCTGTACGCGCAGCATTTGTACCAAGCCTTCCAAGACCGACAGCTCCATAGACTTTGTTGGAAAGAGTAAAACCAAGGCCAGTCTGGAATGAACCGCCTGAGTGCAATGCGGCGTCCTCGGTTGGTATGCGTGAAGCAAGAGCGAGGATGAGAGCAAAACAATGCTGGGTAGTGGCATCGTACTCGGGTGATGGAGCAACGATCAAGGGAAGCTCTGGATGAGTGATATCACGAGTGCCTGGAGCGGTAGCGACCACAATGCCGAGTTCTCGTGCGGCAGCCATGTCGATAGCACGATTGCGCTTGGCGGTGGTGATCAAGAGTTTGAGGTTGGGCAGTGCAGCAAGCAGGTCTTTGGGAAACGGGGTACGTTCACGCATGGAGCTGATGATGGCATACTGATCAAGACGAGCAGCCAGTGCTCGTACGTTTTCTGGGTTGTTTGGTGGTATAGTGTCGGGGAAGCTGTCGACATGGAGATTTTGAATGTGCTTGAAATAGGTGGGAGCTATGCCAGCATAGTCGTCCAGAATAGCGAGAGAAGGCATCGTGTGAGAGCTGAAGGACAGAGTGCTGGGGAAGAGTGGTTCAGGAGGTGTACTGGGGGTGAGACAACAAACAGTTCTTACGAGGAGATGAGGGGTGGGAGCTTCCCCGGATGCTGGCAGCGGTATATACGAGATGCTTCATCATGTCAATGGTTCGGCAACGGTTCATGGTGAGATATGCACGACATGAGCGGACTACAGCAGGACGCGTGGAACCTCTTTGCCCAGCGTTGATAGTGATAGTGCGATATATGAAGAGGCCCTTGACGACAGATGGATAAACGAAGAAGGCACGAAGGCATGTGAAAACGAGGCTTGGCAGGAACCGCAAACAAAGCACTCAACGCGGACTCCACACTCAGCCGGTCGCGCGAGCTTCTTACTCAGTATACTTGCGAGCGGCTTCCTTTCCTCTACAACAACATCGCCTGCAGCCATGGGCTCTCTGTTGCAGTTGTCGGATGTCGCCAACTTGATCCCACGACGCGATGCCCAAGAGTTCCGCGAGAGAGTTGCCCACCTGCTCAACCGCTCCTCGAACAACTTTCCCGGCGCCCAGCCAGTGAGCTTCTCGCGCCGTCATTTTCGTGACCTGCAAGACACCGACTACTGGCTCTGTGAAAAGACTGACGGTATCCGCTGCCTCCTCTACTTCACCACCTTCTCCGACGGCAACAACCACCTGGAAGCCCACATGCTCATCGATCGCAAGAACGACTACTACAACATCGACAACGAACACTTCCATTTCNNCCCCCTGCCCGATGGTCCCGACGCTAGCTACCACACCGAAACTCTTCTCGATGGCGAACTTGTCTTGGACAAGCTACCCAGTGGTGAACACCAGAAGACTTATCTGGTCTTTGACTGCCTCGCTGTCGACGGCAAGTCATTGCAACAACGCACCCTTGACAAGCGACTGGGCTACTTTGTCGAATCCGTGCTCAAGCCTTACAACAAGCTCCTGGTTCGATATCCCGAGGAGAAAGAGTTGCAGCCCTTTGTCATCACTGCGAAGAAGATGGAAAAGGCTTACGGCGTCATGATGATGATCAAGGACGTCTTGCCAAAGCTGCCACACGGCAGCGATGGCCTCATCTTCACTTGCCGAACTTCTCCCTATACAAGCGGCACGGATCCGAAGATCATCAAATGGAAGCCGCCGCACGAGAACACGATCGACTTTCGGTTACAGCTGGGCGGATTCCCGACCGTCACAACGGACGGCCAGACCTTTACCGACTACGATGCTTGCCCACCCATGAACTTGCTGGTCTTCCACGGCGACAAGCGAAACGAGGTGTTCGCAAAGCTCCATGTGACTGAAACCGAGTGGGAGAGTATGAAGGGCATGCAGCAGATTCTGGACGGGCGTATCATCGAGTGCCATAAGGATGAACAAGGTCGGTGGTGCTACAAGAAGGAGGAAAATGGCGAGCCGCGCTTTAGGGATGACAAAACAGAGGCCAACCATATTAGTACGGTGGAGAGCGTTCTGGAGAGCATCGAGGACGCGGTGAGCGAACAGGACCTTTTGGACAATGCCAAAATGATCAACGCACAATGGAAGAGGCGCGAAGCCGAGGCGTCAAGACCACAGGCAAATGGCGGGTCACGGTAGACGAGAGCTCCTACGGGATTCATGATGACATGACGATTGGGGGAGAAACGATTGGCGGTTTGGAGGTGCGATTCGTTCTATGGTTACAGACGTTCACAAGATACCCATTCACGGCGCGGCGTCAGATAGCGCCAAAGCAGAGAATATGATGATATTACACGACTTGTCAAGATTGAAATCAATTGACCGACTGCACGGCGTGTGAGTTTGATGTTGCTGGCTTTCATGTGCTTGTTGACAAGCGCTGCCACGGATTTGCGGAGAAGGCCAAAGTCCAAGCATGGCGAAACGACATTGATCCATGACAAGGCCGACTTCAATTTACCCACTGTGATTCAAACACCTGCTACTGGAAATTCACAAACAGCTCGCTGCATCCGATCGTCTTCAATACCGATTCCGCCATCTAGCCACAGCTCAGCCGTCCACATTCCCTGCTCTGCCTGGCCCCGCCATCAACACCTGTTCATCCTCGGCCGATACCATCACCTCGATCTCAGAAAAGACTTTATCAGCGATCCGCTTTCGCAACAGTCACGCCGCCATCTTGTCAACCTCAAGCTTACAAGCTCAGCCCCACGACCAGTAGAGAGAGCAAGACGGCGGCAAACCAAAGTCAAGAGCCGTGTGGTTGGAGGGGACGGTGGATCGAGAGGCAAGCCAAAGCTCTGGTCTAGTGGTGAGCGGAGGGGCAGAGAGTAGATGGATCCACAGAGCGTGGCCTTTGTTCCGAACAACGACTCCTGGCGCCTGTGCAACGACTTGCTGCGCCTGCAGCAGGTCCAGCAAGACCACACCGACCGCCTTCTACGTCTCGAACGTCGCCAGGACGACGACGCCAGGATGAAGTCGGTCTGGGGCGCCACCTCTCCTTCCCGAGCGTCCTGAGTGGCACTCCTCAGCATGCTCCCATCCACCACCTCAAGGACTTTGACGATGAACCCGTCAATCTGATTGGCAGTCTCCACCTCGACCCGGATGAAGAGCCCCGTCGCATGGGTGCAACCTCTCGTGCCAACAGCGTCCGCTTTGATGAATCTGCCAACCAAGGCCACTGGGCTCATGCCTCACGATCCTCAATCGATTTTCTTCCTCGTAGTGCAAGCAGCTTGGCTGGACTCGGCATGACTGAGCGTACCTCATCTCACAAGTCTGACGGCCGTGCCAGCTCGGTCCATTCGGTCAGGTCTGCCGCTTCGGGCCGTGCTAGTAGCATCAATCTAGATACTGGTTATGCTTCTCCTGTCGATACACCAGCCATCGCCCCTGGTCTACTAATCTTAGGCCCTGTCCCAGCCATTGTGCGTTGTTGGATAAACACAAACTTCAAGCATGACGCTCTTCTATATGCTGCCGTGTCCACCGCTTCGTACAGGTCTCAGATAGATGAGCGTCTAGTCCAGTCGCTAGGATTGGAGGATTGCATAGTGGAGAGCGCTTCCGGTGGGAGATTGCTTGCACTGTCCGTCTACTTCGCCGAGGCTATCCCACACCCCATCTCAACACGGTCCAGTAGTCCAGCACCACAGGTCCCCTCAGTCACAGTCGAGTTCAACATAGTCGCCCCTACGCAACCAGATCTTGACTCTAAGGCTATTCAAATCGTTATTGGCAGCGATGTGCTTCGGTCACATAATGCCGACATTTTGTTTTCGTCTAATAGCATGACTATCTTTGACGACGATCAATGCAAGCTATCCATTCCTCTGGTCCGTCCTGAGAATGAGGGGACCTTCAACTCTTTGTTCATCTCGTCTTCACAGCCAATAAAGCCTCAGGAGATGATGCCAGAAGAACAGACTCTCAATGGACTGGGTCAAATGGAACCAAACACCCCATCTAACGAGTTGACATTCGAACATGAACCTTTGCAGCCAGTAACCGACACTCTTCGAAAACCAGCCGGAAAATCAATAGTTGAGGAAGGCGTCAGTGCTAGTAGGCTACAAACATCTGCTTCAAGGAT
The DNA here is from genome assembly GCA_903819635.1 of Aureobasidium vineae. Lineage (NCBI taxonomy): Eukaryota > Fungi > Ascomycota > Dothideomycetes > Dothideales > Saccotheciaceae > Aureobasidium > Aureobasidium vineae. Next base: position 1,425,677 of record CAIJEN010000005.1, read on the forward strand.
CGTTCGATCAGAGAACAAGGACTCTACAGCCTCGACACAAGTCTCACCAGCTGCACCGTCAGCTTCATCGCCATCGATATGGAGCAATTGGCGTCGTGAAACATCGAGCCAAAACAACGGTTCAGAGGTTGGAGACACTACATCCAAGGTCAAGGACAGTGGCTATCAACGGCGAGATGCTGGCATCAAAGTGCTAAGACCAACTAGAAGCAGTGGGCGCACATTTTCAAGTGGCTCGGTAGCATCATTACCCGCTGGAGAAGGAAGATCGCGTTATTTTGACGATGGAAAGAAGAAGGGACCAGACACTGTTGCGGGTGACGAGAAAGCGACAAGAGTGACGGGAGATAACCAAGTCGAGGCAGTGACGAGTAAGACAAGGAGCAATCCAGCAGGAGGAGGCTCGGCTTTCTCTTGGTTACACTCGGGAAACAGGGCCTGAGGCAACGAGTACAATAGCATGTGCGAAAACATGCCTCAATGAAGATGATAAGCCCGAAAACGCAGAGGGCAGTTTAGAATAAAGCATGTCTATTAATGGTCAATTGACGCCTCCTGAATGGCTGTGCATCCAGAATGTTCGCCGACGGTCTCAACGTGAAAGACATGCAGCAAGGTCGCTATGAAAAGTGAAGCGACGAACGGCAGTCTGTTTGTTGTTGCTACCAGATCGTCACAAGGTCCTCGTTGGGCAGAAGAAGAGAAGCGCAATCACTGTGACACTTGGATGCAGATCACGTCTCGTTCGAGCCACACCCCAGGTACCGGAGGCAGATCAAAAATCTACGTCAGGAAGCAAAGCCGTGGCCGCGTGGTTGCAGCACAATTTCCATCTCGCTGGCAGCAGAACAACCGAGTGCAGCACCCATCGCCGGACCTCTTGTCGNCTGTACTTACACGTCCCTTCCTTGACTGAAACNGAGCTGCCCTCCAGCGGCGGCTCACCCAGCGTCAAAACGGCGTCCTCAAAGAAGCAGAAAGTCGTCCACTCTGCCACAGACGATCCGAGACACGCATACCATCACACTGTGCATGACCCTGACCGCCAGCCCTCGTCGCCGCAATCATCGTCCTCGCCTTCCAGCAACCAAGCAGGACATACTCCTTCGTCGCCGCCGCGCTACATCCCTCCCCATCTGCACCTTGATTCGCGAGGCAGTTCTCCTAGCGACGCCTACGCCCAGCTGAACCTGGCCGAAGACATGTCCCATCCCACCAATCAAGGAGATGCTGACGCTCTCAATCCGACACAACGCCCTGCCTCGCCGGCCAAGCGATCTGCTGCCACCATGGAAGGCATTGACTCCGCTCAAGAAGACACCACGTTGAATACACCAGCAGATGCGCCTCCGTCGTACGATGCCCACCAACACGACGCCAGTCCGGCGGCCACACCGAGCATCGAGGAGCAGGTTGCGCACATTCAGTCCCTACTCAACACACCCCTAGAAGACGGTTCGAAAGGTTTCATTGTCGCTTCCAAATGGTTCAATCGAGTGGTGGCTAGAACAGAAGGCGCCAAACAGAAAGACTTCGATGCCGAAATGTTGCAAGGAGAGATTGGCAAGATCGACAACTCTTCCGTTGTTACTGCTGGTAAGTGCATTGCTGCCNNACCATGGCAGGTCATGGCTGAAGTTGGAACAATAGGTGCATTCGAAAACCCTCTCGCTTTCCCAGGCAAGCCTGATCAGCAGTTTATCCCTCTGCGCGCCGACGTAGAAAGAATCGCCGACTACGAGATATTCACCGAGGAAGCATGGCGTCAAGTCGTCGCGTGGTATGGCACCATCGACGGGCAGAAGCCCATCATACGTATTGCACACAACTCGGCACCTGAGGGCTCAACATCGGCTCACATTGTCTATGACCTGAGTCCGCCGGTCTTCGCTGTACGCAAAGTACCAAGTACCCACCAAACTACCCAAGGCGATGCCGCTGCTGTCAAATTGGTCGCCTCGCGAACTGAGCGCTTCCAAAGCTTCCTGGCCCGTGCAAAGGAAGCTGCTGGTATNCCCTTGCAGCACAAGGTCAAGATCTTCAGGCAGCTGGACCCTACAAAGGTTTCTGGCGCCATGCCCAACATTTCTCAACCAGGCATTCCGAGCCCTCCGACCTCGAGGAATCCTTCACCATCCCCTTCCGCTTCTTCGAAACTTGTCATTGAGAGCTCAGTTTTTGCCAAATGGACAGAAGGAACCAACTTCGAGTCTGTTGATGGCCAGGACCACACTGCAAATGAGAAGTATAATGGAAAACTGGATCTGGAGACACTTGGCTTGATTTCGGATCAGACTCTGATTCTGGAGGAGCAGCAACGAGGAGCAGAGTTTGCTTCGGACGTGGCCAAGAANGGGAAGAAGAACAACTCTCAGCTCTCTTTATCGGAGAGTGCCAATAAACGTACCAGTCCTGCTCCTACAGCTCCCGTCACACGAGGACGTACCCGCAAGGATGGCAGAACCCGTGGTACAATTGGTCTGACTAACCTCGGCAATACGTGCTATATGAATTCGGCTCTGCAATGCATAAGTAGAGTTGAGGAGCTGGCCGTCTACTTCCTTCACCAGAAGCACAAGCCTGAGATTAATGCTGACAACCCGCTTGGTTACAACGGCAAAATCGCGAATGCCTACGCCAACTTCCTGGCTGGGCTCTATAGTGACAGTGCCACTTCTGCCTACCGACCTGGTGGCTTCAAGGGCGCTCTCTCTATGGCACAGCCCATGTTCTCAGGATATGGCCAGCAAGACTCGCAGGAGTTTTTGAGTTTCCTCGTCGATGCTCTGCACGAAGACCTCAACCGCATTCAGAAGAAGCCATACATTGAGAACCCGGATTCAGACGACAAGACTGTCCATGATCCTGAGGCTATCAGGCACCTCGGTGATACATACAGAGCGAATCACCATGCCCGCAACGACTCTATCGCTATGGATCTCTTCAATGGCTTCTACAAGAACACCATGGTCTGTCCTGACTGTGACAAAGTCAGTGTGACCTTTGATCCTTATTCTCTTCTTACTCTCCAACTGCCGATTGAGAACACCTGGCAGGCAAAGATCATGTTCATGCCCGTCACTGGATACCCTTTCGCTTTCGAGATTGATGTTGAGAAGAACATATCTATTAGGGCACTCAAGGACATCTTTGTTGGTAAAATCGGTCGTGGACTTACCCGTGAGAGGCTCATCTTTGCCGAAATGTTTAGCCACCGTTTCTACAAGATTGGATACGACAGTCAAACTCTGTCGGAGCTTGAGTTCTCAAACAATGATGTTCTCTGTATGTATGAGCTCCCAGAGGTCCCGACAAATGCGGCCTTCATGCCGAAGAAACAGTCGACTTATCGTTCCTTCTACCACGATGCGCCTGAGAACACTCTGCCAGGAATGGACTCGCCTCTTGCAGAGACTATGGCGGTACCTGTCTTTCATTCTAAATTAGACAAACGCTCGTCAGGCCTCGTCCTCAATCCAACTCTGGTGACTATCACAAGAGAAGAGGCCAAGGACTACGATGCAATCCTGAGAAAGGTGCTTGCTTCGGTTGCGACAATGACCACAAAGCATATCCTCGAGAATTCGAACAAGCAAGACCAAGACAGTTCGACACAAGATGTCCAGCAGGATGTTGATGTTCCTATGCGCGACGGTAGTCAAACGCCCTCAGCACAATTGTCAGAAGCCCTGCAGTCTGCCCACTCGATCTCTCGCGACCTCAGCAACATGTTTGAGCTCAAGTATGTCCAAGCTACCGGCGATATGTTTATGACCGGAACGAATAGTATCGGTAACGGTCACGTCATGCAAACCCGTGTCCGCGCTGTCGAACGGCGTAGAGGCAGCACCACTTCGGTCACTTCGAACACCTCTGGCAGAAGCAAAGACTCTGGCTACGATGGTCAAGGTAGAAGCTCGTCCGAAAGCGATGAGGATGCTGATCCAATGGTGGAGTCTTTCAAGGCCAACAGCCAGAACACATTCTCTGGTGATGTGCAGAGCGACGAGGAATCAGGCATGGGCTCGCTTGAACAGTTGACAGCCAAGGACAACCGCAGACGTAAGTTCCATCAAAAACAAGCGAGGAAGACGTATTCGCGCAAAGGCGGTCGTCCAAACAAGAAAAATCTAGCGCGTTCTAACGTACTTCGCTCCACAGCAGCAGACGAACCAGCAGACAACAACGAGTTCTATGTCAAACTCGGCGAAGGCATCGTGATAGAGTGGCAGGCAGACGCCTTCGAGTCGCTATTTGGCGGTGGTAACGGTAATGGCCAATTCACATTCAACGAGAAGGATGTCCCTTTGGTCGATGATGCCGAGCTCCAAGTGAAGAGAAACAAACGTATGCAACGCAAGAAGAACGGCATCACTCTTGACGATTGCTTCACCGAAACCGGCAAGACTGAGGTGTTGTCGGAGGACAACGCATGGTACTGTGGTAGGTGCAAAGAACTTCGCCGTGCCAGTAAGACATTGGAGCTATGGACTGTTCCGGACATCCTTGTCGTCCACCTCAAGCGCTTCAGTGGCGAGCGCTTCAGGCGTGACAAGGTTGATGTCCTTGTCGACTTCCCCATTGAAGGACTCGACTTGACCAAGAGAATCGGGTGCAAGGAAGAAGGCAAAGAGTATATCTATGACTTGTTTGCTGTCGACAACCATTATGGCGGTCTTGGTGGTGGACATTACACAGCCTACGCCAAGAACTTCTATGATGGTAACTGGTACGATTACAACGGTAAGAGCAAAACATAACTGTTAGTTTTGCATGATTGCTAATTCGTGAGCNNAGATTCCTCCGTCAGTCGACAAAACGCAGAAGGTGTCGTGTCGACAGCCGCGTACTTGCTCTTCTACCGTCGCCGCTCGTCGACGCCTCTAGGTCCCGCATACCTGCAAGAGTTGGTTCTCAAGGCACGCAACCCCGATGAAGCCTCGGATGCAGAGGACGAGTCNGGGGAAGGCGAGCGTCTCGGCGACCACTCCTCAGCTACCTCTCGCCTGCCTGGGTCGTCGGACGCTGGAGCAGTCGGAGCAGGAGCCACGATCACCGGGACGCTTCATCAGGGAGCCAACGTAGGTGGCCCTGGCAGAGGAGTGAGCCAGGCAGTGAGATCGATGAATGAGACGGATGACGATGAGGGCATCTCTCTCAACGACGAGCTCTACGGTAACAACAACAATAACGTCACTGCCGTTGCGCTGGCCAATCAGGAAGCCACTTGGGGATTCGACGGCTTGGGCGAAGATGACAACACTACCTCCGTCAACACGCCTGCGGCCTCTGACCGTCCAGATGTTGGCTCGGATGTCGAAGATCGGTCCATGGATCTGGATCATGACGCGTTCGACAACGATGACTCCATGCCACCATTGATGGATGATGACCAAACGCAATTCGACGGAGCAATCTCCAGCGCACACCAAGACGGGTAAGACCCGGTCTATTGGTTTCTCAACTTTGATTGAGTGACGCGTATTGGAGATCCAAGGTGAAGTTCCTAAGCAATGAAACTCAGGGTCAAAGATGTACAACCAAAAAGCAAATCATAGAGTAGACGGAGATTGACGCCAGAACGCTGAAATGTCAATGCAAGCTTCAAACTGCTCAGTCTAGTTGGAATAATCAGTATGTGCTAATCGTGATCAACATGTTTCTGAATACTCATGTGCGTAATTGACACGTTCAGGCAAGAATCAAGCATCTTTCAGCCTGCCCCATTCGGGCTTGACTTCAACCAGTCCATGCTCATCTACAACCTTGCCTCGGTCCCATTCCCGTCCCTCGCCTTTCTTTGCCCATACGACGTCCTCTTCCGACTTCCCGCCGCCCTTCTCCCATTTGCTGACCTCTTTTTCGGTAAAGCCGGCGGCACGGAGTCTGTCTGCACCTTGTTGCTTCCACTTCTGGCGATCCCGTAGAGCCTCGAGAGCTTGATCCCAGTCATCGTCTTCTTGCGGATCTGGTTGTACATCGGCAGATGGGTCGTAGTTTGAGGAGAAATGATTATCGATGGCCGAAGCATGATTCTGAGCACCACGGCCCCGTGAGCGAACTGGTGGATGAGACGGAGGTGCAGGGCCGATGATGGCATCTAGAGGATCGGAATCCGATGCGTCAGATGGTGGAGAACGCCTTCGATTGTGGCGATGAGTCGAGTTTTCAGATGACTTGGATGGTTTCGTCGATGAATGGCGGTTACGCGGTGAAGAGGAGCGGTGTCTCGAGTGATGGTGGCGTCTGCTTGATTCGTGATGTCTTGAGTCTGGCGAACGGCGGTCTCTGTGATGGCGTTGCGAGGAATGACGGTCTGGCGAGGTGTCGCGACGGCTTGAGCGGGAATGCCTGGGTTTCGTATCGGGGGAATGGCGATGACTCTCACGGGTCTTCTGCTCGGTAGATAGATGGTCATGGTCGTCAGGATCGAGACGCCTCCTCTTGGGATTGTGTCTATCGCGTGCAGAGTAGAGTTGCTGGGCAGGACGGTGCGAGCGAGGCAGGTTTTGCAGACGGAGTCTTGATTCCTCGGCCTCCTTCTTGAGCAGGGCCGAGTTGTGGTTGTCGGTGTGTCGGAGGATATTTCTCAGGAAGGTGGTATTTGGTTTGGGAGCATTGGCCGAGCGCGANNGCTGGTAGCGAAGAAGGCATAAGCGATGCAAGACTTTCGACAGTGGCGCTCATGGACAGCACCTTTTGTTCATCAGCGACGCGAGACTCGACGATGAGGACAAGGCCTTGGCATCTCGTTTGAGCATCTCGGTGACATAGTCGTCAGTAATGTCGTCGTTTCCAGACGCAGGCATGGCTTGTCGATGGTGTTGGTGTGAGAAAGAGGCATGTGAAAGGGAGGAACAAAGCACAAGGCCCTTGGGTGACGTCGATCTCCCGCTCGCCGAACTGCACCGATTGTGGGGAAAGTGGCCCTTGCTCGTCAACATGTAAACAACCTGAAAACCGATAACTTGGACTGCGAGCAATTCGACCACCAAAATGGCTCAAACGGAAGGTTCGTCGCTCACCATCCTCAGCCTCGCTGAACCACTACTTTCCGCCCACGACAGCGCCGACCGCCTCACCAAATCAACCCTGAACGCAGAGCTCGAGCACTACAAGGATCTCTTTTCCAAACTGCGCTTTTCATATGTCGAACAAGTCACAAAAGAAGGCTTCCTCAAGGCAATCGTCGCCGATCCTCCTCAGCTAGTCGATGCTGCTGAGAATGCCCGTCTGGAACATGACCTAGCTCAAGCGAAGGCTGCTCTCAAGGCCAAGAAGGAACACACCAACCAGAAAGTCCAGGAGCTGCAAGAATTAGGAAGCCGTTTAGCACAATGTAACTTCTCCCATCGACATCTCTTGGGCTACCAGCGCTAACAACAAGTCCANGCTCACGAATTGATCCAATTGCAAACCACCCAACTGCACGCCCTACCTGCCGACATTCACAATCTCGAACTCACCATCGCAAACCTCAAAGCTGCCCAGGAAGCGCCCTCGTCCTTGCCTATGCTCAACCTTCCTCTACACGCTACAAATGAACTGCTGTCAGAAAAGGAATCAGACCTTGCTCGACTCGATCGCGAAATTGCACAATTGCAATCTACCCTGCCCGACAAGAAATGTCATGTCGCGGCCCTAAAGGCCGACCTGGAGCCCATTGAATCTCGCAAACGCTCTGCCATCACCGATGCCCAAGAGGCCCAGAAGAGACGGGGACAGCACTCGCTTGCTCAGGACCTTGACGAGAGGNNGGGAAAGTGGCTCAAGTCTGTCGACTCTGGCCTTCGTATCATGCTTCAGATCTAATGTCTTGTTTAGCCGTGTTATGCCCTTATTTTGCTTTGTTTACTTAGATACCCCCACCAACTTGGCTTTATTTCTGTCTTCAATTTGAATCACCCTTGTCTCAATGCCTATTGTGAAAGCCGAAAATGCTAATATCTTTGTATTAATGGACCGGGAAGCAATCATTCCACAATCCTCGTCGCCGTTACTTCGTGCAAGACCTTCTTTCATAGACAAGTTACATCGAGCGAAGAGGCTTAAACGGGGAACCAAAACTAAGGTATATCGCAAACAAGACAAGAATCAATCAAAAATCGACTGAAACAAAAAAACCAGAAAACAGAAAAACGTCGACGTCCGTAGGTCATCACGGACCATCTCTTTGCAACAAACAGGTTTGAAAAGGGTGGAGAGCAATGTCGAGCTCGCATACCTGATACCCGGCGTTTTGTCACCATGCTCAAACCCGTTCCTTGATGGCTGGGTGCGCTGCTGCACTCGACGAGGAAGTCACAGGTTGGGCAACTGAACTCGACGTGCTCGGTCGCTCATCATCGTCATCGTCATCATCATGGCCAACTTCTAATCCACGTCTCCAGTTGTCCAGGCCAAACTCAGCTGGCGCAGTACCACTCGTCGGTGTCTTTTCGAACTCGAGATCGCTGATACGGTATGACTTGTTGGTCGTCTCCCACTGCGTGCGTAGAGCGTCCAGCTCTGTGGCAAGATTGTCGAGCGCGAGGCTATCACGTCCGTCTGGCACTTCAATCTCGCCCGTCTCCGAAGCTGCAACACTTTGGGAGTAGATGCTGTCACCTCCCAGTGATTCGCCTCGAGAATGGCCCCGAGAGTGCACAGGTATAAAATTGGCCGTGCTGGCACTCACGTTGCTCAGCGCTCTGTGGTGACCAAACCCATTTGTGTTGCCGTTTGGCATCGACGATTGACGCCGGTAATTGTCGACAGATGACTCGACTTGATCAAGCAGGAGTTGGACCTTGTTCTCGGCATCCCGAGCGCGCTCCTCCAATTGTGCATTCTCCTCTGCAGGCGCTCTAGATCTGCTCGCGAGGTTTCGTGAGTCGACTGAAGCGTGGCAAACTTTGATTGCGTCGTNTTCATGAGAGTTGCGCAGATTGTTGAGATCGGTCTCTCTCTCGCCAAGCTGAAGGTGCAGGCTCGAAATTTGGGCCTCCAGGTCTGTCTTCATCTTTTCGAGGTCCTTTCGGAGGTCATCTTTTTCGGCACCGTGGTTAGCATTAGACTCGTGATCCAGGCTACGAGTGTCGTTCTCTTTGGTACGCATTGTGTCCAGCTCCTTCGCATAGTCTGCAGCTTGGTTCTTGACACGCTGCAGTTCCTGCTTCATCTTACTAAGCATCTTCTCAGTGCCACGAAGGTACTTCACGGCTGCCTGGTGATCATTGTGCAATGTCGCAAGTTTCTCCTCGTACTCCTTCCTGGTAAGACCTTCGCGGTCCTGCATTTCCTCCAGACTAGTCTTCATCTCTTCGTGCGCTCTAAGATTAGCCTCCAGTTGCTGCTCCAGTTCTTTGACACGCTGAATATCAGGAGTGCCAAATCTGATTTGCGATGAAGGCGAGTCAAAGCCCCGAGACTTGCGCACATCAACAGGGTTCACGCCACGCTCAGACAAAATGTCCTTGAGAGCACCGTGCTGCACGGCAATGGCATTTGTTTCCAGCTGCTGGCTCTGCAATTGCTGCTGCAAGTCGGCCCGTTCTTCGGCCAGGGTTCGAGCCTCCTTGAGTGCCGTCTGAAGCTGCTTTCGAATCGTCAAGCCTTCACGGGAGGCCTGCTCTTGATAAGACTCAAGTCCAGCAATACGCTCTTCAGCACGTCGCAGTTTCTCAGAGGCAAGATCGGCTGCAGCTTGGTTTTGCCTGGCCATAGTATTGGCCGTTTCAACCTGCCCATGAAGGATAGTGACACGCTCATCAGTAACGTTGCGAGTGTCGGAACCGCGTGAGGAAATCTTGCCGAGCCCGTCTAGAACAGCTTGACGGTGAGTACGTGCTTCAGTTGCATGTTTTACGGCGAGGTCTTCTGCATCTCTAAGACGCCGGCCAGTGGTTTCGAGCTCGGTGGCACGCTCTTCATGTTGCGATCGGAGTTGAGAGACTTGCTGCTCGAGCTCGTTTCGCTCTCTCTTCTCTTCCTCAAGACGATTCTCGAGAAGATTGGACTTGTCAGTCGACGCTGCCAGTGCTTCGCGTAAAGAGCCAAGAATTGCCTCATGTTCCGCTGTTTCTGCGAGAGCATTCTCCAGTCTGGTACTGAGTTCGGTTTTGTCAACGGCGAGAAGTTTGTGCGAGGCAAGTGCATCAGCATGGTTGGCAGAAGCTTCTCTAGCAGTCTTCTGAGCCTCGTGTAGTTCGTCGCGCAGCGATTCAATTTCTGAGGCAATGCGTTGTCTATCCGTGTTGAGTTCGGTGACGCGTTGCTGAGCGGCTTCGGCAGTCTCCTCTGCCAAAAGCCGGGCTTGCTTCTCGGCTTCCTTCTCGTGAATCAGGCTGTCGATCTTGCGGGATAATTCGGTCTGAGCTGCGAGTGAAGATGCAAGTCGTCTGTTCATGTCACCGACGCGATCTGTGTCGGGAGTACCATGTCGGCTAGAGTCTAGTAGAGGTGAAGCGCCTCCTTGACCCGCGAGCTTTGCTTTGGCGAAGACGGCTTCGCTGATGGCGGTATCTCTTTGCTTTTCTATTTCGGCGATACGAGCGGCCGCAGCTTCTGCTTGACTGTCGATAGAGCCCTGCACCTTGGCCAGCTCTGCGCGCATACGGAGCAAAGCTTCCACGAGTGGTCTATCGTCATCGCCGAACGCGTCGGTAGAGCGTTCATCGAAGGCTGGAGTGTTTGTAGTGCTCCGAGAGTAACCTGCCTTTCGTGCCAGCGCAAGCTCCGATGCGAACCAGGCATTTTTGGTCTTCTCGGTTTCTAGCTCTTTGGTCAGACTGCTGGCGCTGTGATTAGATACAGGTGCTTGGTCCAGTGGGCCATCGATCTGTGTTCCTCTCTGTACATCTTGACGACCATTGTCAGGCACAATCTCTCGCTGGGTGGGATGGCGGGACATGTCGACTGGCGTTCCTCTATCGAATCGTTCTTGCGGCTCCAAGTTTCGCAATGATGGATGCGTACGGTGCATTGGTTGATTGGCTGTTTCTTCGGTGTTTTCGCGAACTGCTTGTGCTCCAGTTCTTGAACTAGTCCTGGATGGGGGCGAGAAAGTTTGATCCACAGACTTGTCAATCGAAGAAATTGGTTGATGAGTTGGTTTGTATGTCTGCGGCGTTCTGTCTTGATCGTCATCTAGGCTCTTTGGGTTGATGTTTGCGTTTGTGCTGGCCATTGTAGGAGTAGCTGTTGTTGGTGACATTGTTCTTGCGCCAACCGAGTCATTGTGGAAAGGTCCGGGAGCCATGCGAGTAACAACAGTGGGCGACGCTGCGGCTTGATTTGGACTCAGTGCACGTTCCGGTCTGGTTGGTTGGCGGCTCGGCGGTGTTGTGGGCTTGTTTTGCTGTTGTTGTTGTTGTTGTTGTTGTTGTTGTTGCTGGGGTGCTGAACCAGGTCCTGGCGGTCCAGCAGCACGCGGCAGCCTCGAACCCACAGCCATGGGATCAGGAGCTCGATTGACTGGGATAGAACTATCTCTACCAGGACGTCGAGGGCCATCAGAATCCACTTGGTCCCGAGGAGAGGCACGACTCTGTGGGATACCGGTCCTGTCACCGCTTGGGCGTCTGTGACCCTGAATTCGTTGATCGGCCGGCATTTGCGACTGAGAGTCGTTGGGATACCGTATCTTACTGGTATCCAAGTAGTATGCAAGACTGAGTTCGGCAGCATCTCGTGGGGCCGAACTTGGCTCACCACCAGTAACTATAATATGTTTTCCAAAAGCAGTCATGCTATGTCCGGAGCGAGGTGAAGGCGAAGGACCCATGTTCTGGAAAGTGTACCAGCGCCTAGTTGTGATGCGGAAGGCCGCAAGGTCGCCGAGATCATTACCCTCTTCAGTGCGGCCTCCAAAAACATACATGACATCGCCAACTAAAGCAGCTGCGTGGCCCTCACGAGCTACTGGAATGTAGCCAATACATTCAAGCTGCGACCAGGAATTAGTTCGAGGGTCATAGGCCCAGACGTCGCTGAACCAGGTGACTCCATCTGTACCGCCAAAGAGGTACAACTTTTCGTTCCACGTTACGACCGAGTGGTTGGTGCGTGCTGGAGGAATCTGACCATGTGGAGGGCCTCCATCGATGGTGTTTTGAATCAGCGTCTCCCATCTATTGCTGGCCTGCTGCAGTGCGTTGAGGTCAAATGTGACTAGATCGTTAAAGAAGAAGCCCTCGACTTGACCACCAAAAATATAAATCTTTGAGCCAATGATGTTTAGCGAGTGGCCATAGCGGCCCGGGGGACGAGGGCCTGCCGGAGCAGCTCTCGACCATTGCTTGGTNNGGCTGTCAACAGTTAGCAAATAGTCAAAACTCGGCCAGGAGTCCGACAACGCACAGGTATTCAGCAAATAAAGGGTATCATCGAGCATGTCGGTCTCGTCCGTCTTTGTGTCTCCTCCAAAGACGATAAAAGCGTNTTCAACCAGCAAGGCAGCATGTCCTACTCTCGGACCAGGGCCCTCGGAAGTGGTCGCGACGGGATAGCAGCTGAGGTTGTTGGGGGCGGACTCGATCATCCACAAGTCGCCCTTGACGGTCGAGCCGTGGATCAAACCACCCATGATATAGATTGAACCATCCTTGGACGACAATGAGTTCGCGGCGGCGCCATAACGAGGGAATGGATGGTTCGTAGGGACGGTAAAGTTCAGGTGTCGCTGGGACCAAGGATACGGCGAGGAGTCTTGGTGGGGACGCATACGTGAGTGNNCTAACAAGCCATGTCAGCGGGCATTCAAACACGGCGGACAGAGGCAGCGGCTTACTTGTAAATCGCTGTCGGCACGGTCGCGCAAAGCCTTTGCTCGGGGCTAGGTGTGTTCGAGGGCTTTTCGGACGACCATTGGGGGCTATCTTGCAGCTTTTCGCCNCAGAGAGTTGAGCGAGTTGACGCTGGTACCGGGTGTAGGGGTTTGCTGGGACTTCTCTCTTGGACTGCCACCAGAGCCGTCTCGCGCATGTCCAAGAGCCGAGGGAATGTTGGAGGGAGTACCGGGGCCGTCTGAGGACTTGATATTGCGCGTCGCAGCAGGTAGAGCAGAGCCCTGCTGCTTCTTGGACGACTTGAACAGAAACGACATGTTTACAGGGGCGCTCTAGAGGCGCGAGGACGAGGTGAAGGGGACAGAGGACGAGGCAGGCATTAGACGGCAAGGAATCTCCGGGGACACACGGCGAATGTCATGAGTAGGTTAGCGAACGGGCGACGACTATGCTGAAGGAGAGAAAAAAGGCAGGGAACGTTGTTGGAATGGCGATGAGCACGCGTGGCTGGCAATTGTCCTTGGGTCTTGGTTCAATTTGGGCCTCTCTCCACACACCAGCTCGGAGCAACCATCAAATATCATTTGCTGCAGGCTAATCCGGCGACCTGAAACACAGGTCCGTTGCATATATTAAGTACAGACGTCCCTGCTAATCAAGAGAAGACTCTCCATGCGCGTCCACGAGGCATAGCATCGTTAACGGTACAAACAGTTGGACGGTACTGGAGAGGCTGGCTGGCCACCTCGAAGCCTCGACCAAGAAACTCCCGCTGGCGGCGGCTGCTGCTTGTCCGTTGAACAATACGTCTTTGTTTCTGTCACACGACTTTTAGGTGCTACAATGCAATGAGCGAGAACCCGGTGCCAACACTCTCGTCGCTCTACTAGTCGGAGGTACAGACGGTACTTCTCCATGCATCGTTGCCAATACTCAGAGAAGCAACAGCAATCAAAAGCCAGACAGGCCTCGAGAAGCGGACCCGAAGGTGTGCTATGGAAAGAGGCCGTGCACAATGTCGCAGTGGATGCTTACACTTGCCTGATTCATGCTAACTCGGTATCTTATCAGATCCGCAAAGAGTCCTGAGTCGTGACTTCCTGCATAGTGACCGAGTGCCTGCCTGCCCTGCCTGCTGTTCGTCGCTGTCTGTACGTGCTCGAAGCCAACAGCTCTTCTTGCCAACCCTACGCGTCTGTTGTTCGCATCTATCGCCTCCAGATCATCATCTATCCGTAGTGTCGGAGATGCGCTCGTGAACACTAGCACGAACCTGATGTCAATGCAGTCTGCCCTCGCCGCGCAACATGAGGGTGGGCGCGCTGCAAGACGATGCTGCCGGTCAATACCGCGCAGCCAAGCATCCGCAACCCGTCCTCGATCCTCTACCCTCCAACCTATACGAAGGCAGCATTGAACACGCCGCCCATCCCAACGCTAATCCTCCGCCGGACCCTCAGACCCAGGCCATTAATGGCAACACCGTCGCCCATCTTCCTCCTCCTCATCAGTTTCTCAACCACTCTGCAAATCCATCGACAGGCAGCTCGGCCGTCAACAGCTCTCCATCAGAAGATGGTCCGCTTGGTCCAAGGTCCGAGCGACCTCTGATGCTGCGCGCAAAGAGCGACTACGGCCCAGGGAAACAAAGGCAGACCATTGCCTCATCATTCGAGCAGCACAGAGACGGAGATGAAGCTTCAAAATTCAAGATGCGCCACGGTTGGGAAGACCAACTCATGTCACCAGAGCAAGCAAACCTGTTATCACAGACATTTTATATGTATTACACCGACAAGCGGCACGAGACTGCTGGCAATCCAAAAGATGTCAAGGATGATTATCACGTCCAGGAATGGCGTATGAAGGACCGTCTCAAGACCATATCCGCTCTTTTGACCGTCTGCCTGAACATTGGCGTCGACCCGCCAGATGTCATCAAGACAAATCCCTGTGCACGCATGGAGTGCTGGGTCGATCCCATGGGTACCGAGGGCCCGCAAGGCTCTGGTGGTGCTAATCCTCAAATCGGGAAGAACCTACAAACACAGTACGAGACGCTCAGTATGCGTACCCGCTACAAGCTCGTTATGGATCCCAGCATTGAGGAAATGAAGAAATACTGCACCACTCTGCGTCGCAACGCCAAAGACGAAAGAATACTTTTCCACTACAATGGCCATGGCGTGCCAAAGCCTACCGCGGCCGGAGAGATTTGGGTTTTTAACCGTTCCTTTACCCAGTACATTCCCATCTCATTGTACGACCTACAGAGCTGGCTCGGCGCACCTGGCCTGTTCGTGTATGACTGTTCTGCTGCCGGTTTAATCATCAAGAACTTCCATCCTTGCATTAAGAAGCACGAAACCGATCAAGTAGAGGCCAGACGGCGAGACCCTACAGCACCTTTGATGAACTGGAGCGATTGCATACATTTGGCTGCTTGCCGCGAAGACGAGTCTTTGCCCACCAACCCTGACCTCCCCGCCGATCTGTTCACGTCTTGTTTGACTACTCCGATTGAAATGGCTGTTCGCTTCTTCATTCTCCAAAACCCCTTGCCCGGAGGTCCCACTCTTTCTGAAGGCCGCAACATTCCTGGAAAGATATCCGAACGCAGAACTCCTCTTGGTGAATTGAACTGGATTTTTACCGCCATCACTGACACAATTGCGTGGAACTGCCTTCCTAAACCGCTCTTCAAGAAGTTGTTCCGACAAGACTTGATGGTCGCTGCCTTGTTTCGTAATTTCCTCTTGGCTCAAAGGATCATGCGAAAGTATCACTGCCATCCTCAATGTTATCCCGAGATACCAGAGACCCATAATCACCCTCTGTGGCAGAGCTGGGACTATGCTGTTGAGATGATTCTTGCTCAATTGCCCAGCTTGATTCAACAAGCCAAAGAAAACAAGGAGCTGGAATATTCACACTCCGAGTTCTTTGCGCATCAACTCAGTGCATTCGAAGTATACCTTAGCCAAGGCGCGCTGGAGCAAAAGGTTCCAGAGCAACTTCCAATTGTCTTGCAAGTACTCCTGAGTCAAGTACATCGTCTACGCGCCCTGATCCTTTTGGGTAAGTTCCTCGATCTAGGGCCATGGGCTGTCAATCTTGCTCTCAGCATTGGCATCTTTCCCTACGTCTTGAAACTACTTCAATCCCAGGCGATTGAGCTCAAACCTGTCATGGTCTTCATCTGGACTCGCATCCTGGCTATTGACCAATCATGTCAGTCGGACCTGCTCAAAGACAATGGTTACGCCTACTTTATCAACATTATAAGCCCCCAAACCGGTATCCCTGTTGGCAATATGGCTGAGCATCGTGCCATGTGCGCGTTCATCATTGCCATGTTCTGCAAAGACTTTCGTCCGGGACAGAATGTATGTCTGAGCACTAACCCTGAGCTCATCGAGAGTCTTTTGAGTCATTTGGTGGATATGGAGAATCCTCTTCTCAGGCAGCATTCTTGCCTGTGCATCAGTATGCTCTGGTATGATTTTCCCGAAGCCAAATGGCAGGGTATACGCTCTCAAGCGCACATGCGCCTCTGCGATCTTGCTCTTGATCCTGTGCCCGAGGTTAGAACGGCAATGCTGCATGCTTTGACAAGTTTCTTGGGCATTCCAGACGTGACGGATCAAGTTGCGTACATCGAGGAAACCATTGCTTCAATCATTCTCGCCATGGCAAATGATAGCAGCGTCATGGTTCGCAAGGAGCTGCTTGTGTTCCATTCCACCTTTATTGCAAGGTACAAGAACAAGTTCGTTGTGGCAGCATATGAGCAATTTACGGAAGAGCACGCGGCTCATCTAGCTCAAGATGCCAGCATTCATCGTCCAACAACACCCTCGGAAGCAGTCGGATCATATGACAGCAAGCGTGATTTGTCCTTTGAATCCCACAATTTTTTCTCGAGGGGTTCCGTTGAGTCGGCGGCATCGAGAAACACGGTGTTTTCGGCAATGTGGAAGCAAATTTTGATCATATCAGCCGACCCCCACCCAGAGATTGCGAGAAACGCAGGTATTATTCTGGATAATGTCCTGGGTGCCCTGTTTGATTCTCCGCTGGCTGTATACGTCCATCAGATGCTGGATGACATGGCAGCACGGCCTATTCCCTATGCTCAAGCACCGGCTACTTTACCGGACGGACCAACAAGACTACAGCATTCGGACGTTCCCCGAGCTCCACCATCCCCGACACCATCGACGAGTTCAAAGCATGATGGGTATTTCTCAGTGTCTGCAGGTCTGAGACGTACAGCTAGTATGGCCGCCTCCATTAAAAATCTTGCTTCCTTTGGTGTTGGCAAAGCTTCCCAAGACCCTTCGCAGAGTCAATCTTTACGAGGGCCAGGAACTGGCAGACGGTCCCAAGTCCCCTCGGATTGGAACAGACCACCAGATGCGGCTGATCCACAACCAACCCGTGTTCGTGGTCATCAGATTGCAAAGTCACCATCGGTGCCCAACTTTGAACCCAGGAACTTTTCCCAGCCTCCAACAATCCCTTTGACGTCCAACTTCTTCCAATGGTCAGCTTCATATTTCAGGGAGCCCCAAATGCGGCCATCAGAGGCCGACGAGCCAGGATCTCTAGACTATAATGAACGACTGTGGCGACGCAATCGTAATGACAAGATAATTGCTTCGACACAGCCACTCAAGGAAGTTGCGGGCACTGGCCGCTGGGATGTTCCCGCTGGGGTGCTTGCAACGAACAGTCCTCCAATGAGAATGGTTTTCCATCAATTTGAAGACCACCTTGTCATTAGTGATGATCAGGATGGCATCACTGTATGGGATTGGCACCGGGAGAGAAGATTGGCGCGATTCAGTGCGGGCAATCCTCATGGTAGCAAGATCAGCGATCTTCGTTTTATCAATGAAGATGACCAAGCGCTGCTCATGACCGGTAGCTCGGATGGAGTCATCAAAGTGTTCCGAAATTACGAGAATGAGAAAGAAGTCGAGTTGGTCGCTGCATTCCGCGCACTCACAGATCTTGTACCTAGCACGCACAATGCGGGACTGGTCTTTGACTGGCAGCAAGGCCAGGGACGTGTCTTGGTCGCAGGTGATCTTCGAGTCATTCGCGTGTGGCAAGCTGGAACAGAATTGTGCACTGCAGACATTCCGGCAAGATCGGGATCCTGCGTGACTAGCTTGACTTCGGATCAAGTAGAAGGGAATGTCTTTGTGGCAGGCTTTGGCGATGGTGCAATTCGTGTCTATGATCAGCGCAACCGACCAGCAGAAAGCATGGTACGGGTATGGAAAGAACACAAGGGATGGGTTGTTGGATGCCATTTGCAGCGCGGTGGCATGCGAGAACTCATTTCAGCAGAACGTGGCGGTGCCGTCAGGCTCTGGGACATTCGTATGGATCGCAGTGTGGGTGTAGTCAAAGGTAAGGGTGAGGGCGGTATCGGCACGTGTCGAACCTTGAGCGTGCATGAGCATGCACCCGTGTTTGCAACGTAAGTTGAAAGTTCAAGTTAAAACATGGAAATTGGTACTGACAGACGTACACAGNNAGGGTCGTCTCACAATGCAGTTCGCGTTTTCTCAACCAACAACCTGACAGCGACAGCAGCGAACTCGACGCCGCTGTCAACCATCGAACCATTCAGCAACTTCTTGCATACCAATGTACTCTCGTCACATCGACCAACGCCGATTGCCTCGACGGCATTCCATCCTCACAGGATGATGTTGGCGTGTTCTACAGTCAACGACGGACATGTCAGTCTGTTCAAGTGCGCGTCGAGAGATGGCTCCATGCTTAGCGGACAGAATGGCATCGTCAAGGAATGGGAGGCGTGAAATTCATGACCTTGCTTAACCCCTTGATATCAAAGAACTGTACGACATGATTCGTGTTCAAACGATCGAGAAGCTAGGAGGCAATGGCTTCTTTGAGGCGATACAATGAGTGGGCGATTTAAGCATAGCGAGAAGGGAAGGCGTTTGTTGGTTGCTGATAATTGCTACAAGTGTATTAATGCTAGTGTGAAGCGAGTGCCGCATCCTTATCGCGAGCGGTGATGTATGCATATTGATGAAAGATGTGCAATAGACATGTACCTACGAAGGAATCTACAATAATATACATGAGAATGCGAATGCAAGCATATCGATTGTCAATCAACTCAAGTGCGTGTTATGAGTGAAGCTTGGATCGAAATAGAATCAAGCACACCACGATAACAGCAACGTGTTTATCATACTGCGAGTACAATGACACATCATGAATCTTACGTAGAACGTAATACGATTGCTTTTACTTGCCTATACTGTCAAGAAGACAAGCAGGCGAAGATATCTGGATCAATTGACTTGCTGACAGGGCAACCCTGTACTGATTATGACAGCGGCCGTTTCTGCTTTCCAATTCCATGATTGTTCCTGCCCCAAAGAGTACGTGCCATTGTCTGAGACTGTATGATGGTAATACGCCAGATACTTTACACGCAGAGGCATATGATCAAAGGGGAGGTGTGATATGAACAGAAATATGATACATAACCATGATTTTACAAGTATCTAAGTATAGTTTGCGTTGAGGTCTTCACGCACGACGGGAACCTGATCCAGATTCTCACGTTGAATCATGTTGGTCTTGCCCTCGACCAACTGCATCATCATGTAGTTGCAGACGCATTGCATGCCCATCTCTTCGCCTCTGCGGACAATGTAGCCGTTGATGTAGCGGACCTCGGTCTTTTTACCGGCACGCACATCGGCAAGCATGCTACTGATGTTGTCGCCCGTCTTGCTTGCTATGCTAACGATCAACGTCTCGAGACGCTCGGGTGAAAAGCGATCTTGGATGTTGGGCAAGCCTCGTAGCTCGGGCAGCGAGCGAATGACCAAGGAGATTTCGGCCAGCAACAAACGCATGGTGCGGGTTATTGCAAAGTTGTATAGAATGGAGCCGTTGGGAGCATCCAGCATGACGGTCAATGGGTTGATGACGGCATTGATGGCCAGTTTTTCGAGTTGCTGCTGCATGAATTCGAGAGGTGGAAAGCCAACGGCGGCGAGGACGGGACTACCGGTCAGGGTACGCAGCAAGTAGCGCGCGGTAGGTGCAAAGGGAACAGAGGCCGAGGGGTTGTCTTTGAGGTCACCTCTCGGCAGGGCAGCTAGAGCGATGGTACCATGGGCGGCATGGACGGCGAAGAAAGGGTCGTTACGGTCGGGAGAATTTAGACCGTGCGTGACGACTCCCTGTATGTAGTTTGGGCGAGTGACGGGGTCTGGGAAGATTTCTTTATTGACTTGATCTATGATGCCCATACCATTCTGCAACAGACAGACGGTCGACTTGGGCCGTAGGCGATGCTTGACGGCGTCGAGGGCACTGAGTGTAAAAGGGGCCTTTGCGGTCAGGATCAAGTTGTCGATTGGCTCTTGGTCCGAGGCATCGAGTGAGTCGTGGTCGTCGGACTCGAGGCGTTCGCCATGGCTGCGTCGATGTGGAAGGGCGAGGTCGACATCATAACCAGAACGAGGGACGCGGTGGCCGTCAGACTCGAGGACAATTGTTTGATCGCTCTGGTTCCATGCGTTTAGCAGACGCGGGCGGTGGAAGAGCAGAGTGACTGGTGGGGNGTTATTGTTGTCGGCGCGCAGCGAGTGGGCAATCAGCTTGCCCACGTTGCCGACGCCGTAGACATGGATGCGCCGCGGGACACTGCTCTCGCGCGCATACTGTTCGCTAGCTGCCGTATACGTGCGCCGGCCGAGACTGCTGGTGCCGACGGAGCGTCGCACGAGGAAGGTGCATGGCTGGAGTGGCATGATTGTGCTCTCAAGAAGGAAGGCGCCAGGAAAACGAACCATGACGCAGCTCCTTCCCTCCGCTGTTCAGTCGTAAATCCATCTTTCCCTCCTCTCGACAATGCCGTTACGCATCCACACACGCTCCTTTTCCGTGCTCAGTCGCCCAAAGCCAAACTACCCTGGCCATGTGCCCTTGACCGTCGTCGAGCGATGCGGTCTGGCCGTCGGCTCTGCCCTTGGCTCCATGCTCGACCATCACCGCCACGGTACTTTCTCTCCCTCCACAGCAACCATCTTCCTTACTGACACATCCNNAGACTTGGTTGCTGCTCTGGGCGAGGCAACATGCAAGCCGTACTTTATTACTCGCTTGCGACAGAGCATGCTGTCGCATCCCACTGGCCGCCGTATTCTCCGTGACCGTCCCCGCATCTCCAGCAAGACCATGTCGCTCGAACATCTACGTACTCTGCCAGACAACTCGGTCGGCCGTGTCTACGCCCAATGGCTCGATCGCGAGGGCGTCACTCCCGATACCCGCGACCAGGTTCGCTACATTGACGACCCAGAGGAGGCCTATGTCATGCAGCGCTACCGCGAGTCGCACGACTTTTACCACGCTCTCACTGGCTTGCCCGTCTTTGCAGAGGGTGAAATTGCTCTAAAGGCCTTTGAGTTTGCAAACACTCTTTTGCCCATGACTGCCCTCTCCATGGCTGCTGTCGTCAAGCTCAAGCCTGCTGCTCGCCGCCGCTTCTGGTCCACATATCTACCTTGGGCCGTGTCCAATGGTTTGCGCGCCGAAGATGTCATCAACATCTATTGGGAAGAAGTCCTTGAGAAGGATTGTGATCAGTTGAGACAAGAGCTGGGTATTGAGAAGCCTCCGGATCTTCGCGAACAGAGAAAGATGATGAGAGACCAGAAGAAGGCCCAAAAGGCTGCTAGTGAAGCCCGTCAAACTGTTGGTCAAGGTATCATGTCGAATTAATCGTCTTGTGTGTATACAGGTTCTTTCATCTATATATCACCATATATGGGTATTCGTCCCAGAACATAAAAAAAAACACAATGTGGCCTTTTCTTCAAATCATGATTTTTCATCTCGTCACTTTGCTTAGAGCTGGTCCAAAAGACCTTCAGCCTCGAGCAGCAACACAATCTGGTGGACAGCTGTGCGCACGCTAATCTTGGTCAGGTCAACGGTAAGGTTGGCCTCACCCTCGGCAGGGGTCTCGTACGGGTCGTCAACACCGGTGAAGTTCTTAATCTCACCACGACGAGCGGCAGCGTAGATACCTCTGCGATCAGTCTTCTCACACTCCTCCAGTGGTGTGGCAACGTGAACAAGGTAGAAGGATCCGTACTTTTCGACAAGCTCGCGGGCGTGCTTTCTGCTTGACTGGAAGGGTGCGATGGGGGCGGCGATGACGGCGGCGCCAGCCTTGGTCAACTCACTGGCAACGAAGCCAATGCGGCCAACGTTGGTGTTGCGGTCCTCCTTGTTGAAGCCAAGCTCTGAGCTAAGCTCTGAGCGGACAGTCTCTCCGAGAAGAAGCGACACGGTGCGGCCACCCTGCTGGTTGAAGGTAACGTTCAAGGCACGGGCAATAGCGTCCTTGCCGCTGTTGGCGTAACCAGTCAAGAAGACGGTGAAACCCTGCTTGTTACGGGCAGGGTGCGACTCGCGAAGCACGCGGACAACCTCGGGGTATGAGAACCACTCGGGAATGTCACCGCCAGTGCGCAGACGGCGGCGGAGCTCGGTACCCGAAATGTCGAGAGTTCTGACGTCCTTGGGGACCTGGTCTCTAGGGCGGTACTCATCCGAGTCGGGGAGGTAGGTCATTTGGAGGAAAGGAACAACCTCGATGCCGAGCTCGTCTCTGTACTTCTCGACAAGGTCCTGGGCATCGTAAGGTCCGTAGAAGTCCTGGCCCTGGCTGTTCTTGCCAGGTCCGGCGTGGTCACGACCGACAATGAAGTGGGTAGCACCGTGGTTCTTGCGGATGATGGCGTGCCACAATGCCTCACGGGGACCGGCCATACGCATAGCCAGAGGAAGAAGGGCGAGGACAGCCATGCCGTTGGGGTAACGGGNGAGGAGGGCCTGGTAGACACGGACACGGGTGAAGTGGTCAATGTCACCGGGCTTGGTGAGACCAACGACGGGGTGGATGAGGACGTTGGCCTGGCGAGAACGAGCAGCGCGGACAGTCAGCTCACGGTGAGCGCGGTGCATGGGGTTTCTGGTCTGGAAAGCGACAACTCTGGACCAGCCAAGCTTGTCGAAGTGCAGACGGATCTCTGCGGGAGAGTCTGTTTTTCTGGTCAATTTTCTGTCGTTGAGAATCGAGTTTCTGCGGCTTCTTACNNATCTAAGAGCGACATAGTCGTAGTGCATAAGACGGTCAATGGCATCAATCTTGCCACCAATGTAGAAGTCACCGGCAGTTCTGTACAGGTACTTGACAGCGGGGTGAGCCTCGTCGTCGGCACCAAAGACCTCGACAGCCTCCTTCTTCTTGTCGGGGCGGTAGATGTCGTCGACGGTGATGATGGCCAAGTTACGGTCGTCTCTGAAATCACGGAGGGTGATGCGGGCACCAGCCTTCGCCTTGACCTCGTCAATTGTCTCCTGGAAGACATCAAGGCAGATGGGCATGGAGAACAGGTTGCCGTCAACGAGACGGTTGTTGTCGACGACGCTGCACTCTGATCAGTGTCTGCAGCTTGTTTGCTCGTTTGTCCTTTGATGCGTACCNNCATTGTAGTCCTTCTCATTCATGAAGCNCTGTGGTTGACCAGTCAGAATTCCATCCTACTGTTATGCAATTCTCGTCTCAGACTTACCCTCAAGAGGGGAGAAGCCTCCGTTGAGGATGAGCTCGAGATCACAAAGCTGACGCTCATTGAGGACAATGGCAGGCAGCTTCTCGGCCTCGTCAATGAGTTGCTGGCGACGAGGAGCATCACGAGCAATGAGGTCCTTGAGGATACCACCTAGGCTTCAGTCAGTTTCCGCAAGCCACACGTCTGTGCATTGGCGCCTTCGTACCGTGGGGAGGGTTGGCCATGATTGCGTGTATTGGCAGATACGAATGAGTGGTTACGATGAAGGAAAGAAGTCAAAGGAATGGGAGAGGAAAGAAGAGGTAAGAGCCGGGGAAAGAGTTGCGAGACCGGAGAGGCTCCACGACGACTTTATATTTACACACTACGGATACGCAAGCAAGGCTTTTGGTTGAATAGCAACGATCCGAATCTCGATACTCGATTATCCCACAAAAATTCGTCTCCCCCCTCTAAGCATGCCCCTCAGGAACCGCTAACTGCCTTGGCGAAACGTGCGGATGTACGTCAGTGGGTGTTGTGCTTGCTGTCATTGCGCTGCAGCGTTTCATGCCCTCACCAGCCTTGACAATGTTGATCGATTCTTTGTTTCCGATGCAAGTTTTCATTATCATGCTATTAAACGGAACTTTTCTGTGACAACTATCTAAAGTGCATCTGCACAGATGTGTAATTGTATGACTATGAAAGACGTGGGTCATCATGTATCCAACCTCCCGATGCTGAGGTATCGATTCTCCCATCCAATGCCATTTTAAAACTCCAATATGCCCCATCATGATCCAACCAACGCCTATGCTAAATTCACAGAAACATGTAAACAGAAAAATGACAACAGAGAAGAGCATCTAGACGACTTGCTCAATGTTCAGCCCCGAGTTGATAGCCTGGCTAAGCTCATCTTGACGCTTTTGCTCCTGCTCTTGCAAGAACATGGCGTAGCGGCTCTTCTTGTTGTGAATGCCGCACTCTGTCTTGGCACGGCCCTTCCAGCGACCGGCTCTCTCGTCCTCGCCTTCCTTGACAGGCTGGGTAGAGTGCCAGTCACCAATCGAACGGTAGCCTTGAGACATAAGAGCATTGACGGGGACATTGTTCTCCTTGATGTAGTCATTGACTTGTTGGAAAGACCAGTTTGCCAGAGGGTTGATCTTGATCATGCCTGCATCGTCGAGTTCAACAATGTCGAGGTCTCCACGCTTGCCTCCTTGGCTACGGCGACGGCCAGTGATGACAGCAGCAACTCCCAACTCAGCATAAGAACGTTGAGCAGGCTCGACCTTGGCCACATAGTCGTAGAGTTCCTCGTTGGTCTCCCACAGCTTCTCGCCGTGCTTGCGCTTGAAGTCCTCTACATTCTCGCAGCCCTCGGGCTTGTAGGTGTGGATGGTAAGGCTAGNGTATCTATCCTTGACGGCTTGCACAAGCTCGTAGGTCTCCTTGAATGCGTGTAGGGTATCCAGATAGATCAAGTCGATGTTGGGCTTGATGGGGCTATCAAGCTTGGATACCATGTCGTTGATTGCAAGTCCAGTAAGTCCAAAAGCAGTGGTCTGGAAAAGACGAGGCAGAGTCATGATGCACCATTTTAGAATATCTATAAAAGTCAGAAGGGAAAGTCCTTGGCTGGCATAACATGGGTACATACCTTGAGGCTCGAGGTTTTGCAATTGCTGGTTGATGAATTTCAAGTGTGGACGAGAGAAATAAACCTCTGGAAGACTGGCACTCGAACTACCACTGGCATAGCCAGACTCTGCATCATGGTCGGACGAATATGAACGGGGCATCGTGGCGTGGGGTTGTCGCTACTTTTTGTTCCGCTTCTTAGCAACGAGGTGAATATGATTTTGTATAAACAATTGCGGAGGCACGCCTGATTTGAGCTTGTATGACAGATGGATTGAGAGAAGAGAGGAAAGAGAAGACAGAATTGATATTGCTTGCGAGAGCCGGTCACGGCACCTGGATTCATCGCTTTGAAATCACCATAGAAAAACTCACTGACGTGCTCGTTCTGAGCGATGGTGTGCTTGAGGTTAAACGCTTTCAGGCTTAGCACAGGCATGACAACATCACGATCCAGACTCTAGGCTTGAGATCCGAGTGTAAAACAATAGAGAACGTAGGGCGGAAGAGTGGCTGACGGCTCAGTCTAGAGAGCAGAGTTTATGGGGCAAGATTGCGTGTGTCCCACAACCATCATTGCTGAAAGCGTGGCTCTTAGCAGTGGCGATACGGCTCTTGTTGTCGTTGAAACGTTCTGTAGTGATATTATCCGTTCTGTGTGATCCCGTCCGGGATGTGTTTCTGAAGCCTGTGCCGAACGTTTTGTGGTAGATCAGATTTTGCCATGTTGGTGTAATCCTCGTGGATCTGGATATATCAATACACCATTCATGGTATAAATCTCGTCATTGCTTTGGCATCCGGGTGATGAGGATGCCAGTCTCCAGGATATATATCTGCGGCTCTATCACGCTCCCCGCGAGCGTATAACCTTGTTTTCCTTGATCATCTTGGTGCTTGCTTCTAGAAGTGTACTGAAGCGCGTGAGTAGGCGTTGGATCTTGAACGTGTCGAGCGGAAACTGTGGCTGGGAAAAGTCGTTCTCAACCGATTGAGCTTTTTCCTCCGCGCTTTCCGACTTCTCCGTTGCGTCCTCAATTCCGCGGAGAGTCATCAATCATATCAAAACTAACACGCATTGATGATGTGACTGTAGGCTGCTGCATAGAAGCACGCAAGGAAACGTCGTGAATCGTGATTGCAGTGGTTCGCTTTACTTTATGAATTCGCAAGATGGCGCCATCTGGCCGATGAAAGATGACAACGCAGAGGAATGGCAAGCGGGAAGAAAGAGAGTTTGACGCGCAGAGGATGTGCACGTGGCGTGCTTTGCTGTACCATCTCAACTTCGCTGTGAGTTTGGACAGCTCATCTAAGCCGACAATAAGTAGGATTCTTCATACTCAAGATAACATGAGATGAACCTGAAACAGGAGTATTATAATATACGTATACGTTGGCATCAACCACAGAACGTGGTATTAGCGCTACTCTAGATAAAGACATGAACGCATCCGGGTTCGTAAGGAACAAGAGAAGATAGAAAATGGAATATTACAGGAATTCGAGAAGTATGGCGTGGAAGGAAAGTGTCGAATAGGGCAGCCGTATCTTAGCCACCGGTCACCGTGCCGTTAGCTAACGTGACAGAGTGGGTTTGGAGGTTTGCACTCATGTCAGCACCAAGATCGATGTTTGAAGAATCAATCTGTTGTCCGGTACTTGTTGTTCCAGAGGTGAAGTAGTTTTGAAGATTCTCCTGTGCAGCGATCGCATTGTTCAATTGGCCCGACTGCTGAAAGACAAAGAGTACGGCAATTCTAGCAAAGTCGAGTGTTGTCGAATCGGACAATGCAGATGAAGAGGACGTCAATGATGATGTAGTAGCATCGAAGCTCGAGGATGTCGATGAGGATGATGAATCGCTTGGTGATCCGCTTGCAAAGACAATACCATTGCTAGTGACAGCAGCTCCAGCAACAGATGTAGCATCTCCACGTCCCATCAGCACTTTGGTTGGAGTAGCTTTAGTTTCAGAGATGTCCTCCGAAATGGAGCGAGCAGAAAGGCCGTTGAATGTGACCAATGCATTCTCCGAGGTGCAGGTAAGCTTGGATGAAGCAAATAGTCCCAAGATGTTGGTAGCGTTGAGTGGAATGCTGAAGTTGGCTGCTGAACCAGTGAAGAGACGTGGAATAGAATTTCCAAGCGTTACATTTGTCATGTAGCTGCCAATAGTGGTGGTAGTGCAGGAAGCACTCGATGGTTGGGTGCATTCAGAACCTGCAAACCCATTGACGCACAAACAACTACAGCTGCCGTCGCTACCCAAGATGTTGATGCCACCATTCTTGCAGTCTAGGGACTTTTGGCATGTGGCAAGCGCAGAGGCCGAGGCACTGCCGGAAGCATTGTTTTGTTGAGGGATGACAACGAGAACTATGGGGATTATGATAGCAGCAGCAATGAGGATGACCATGAGCAAAAGCAGTGTAAAGAAGAGCCACGAAGGCATACCACAGCATCTCCTCTTTCGCTCAGGCTCTTCGCCAAGATCACTTGCTGAAGGAAGAGAGCTGTGTTGTAAGTTTGAAGACCATGGCATTGCTCTGGAATTCCTGGATCCTCCCCTGGAACCTCTAGATCCAGTGGGAGTCGCAAGTCCCGGCGGGGGAAATGAAGCGAGGATATCTGAAAGTGAGCCAGATCTCCTGCTGTCCGAAGCATGTGCTTGTCGCGCATCGTCATCAAAGAAGTTGAGACCAAGTCTGCTCGCAGTCCGGCCGCGATCGAGGTTGGACGCAACTTTGGTAGCTCTACGGATAAGGTCTGAAAGACTGGTTAGACTGCCACGGGCTTCTGCTTCTCGGACGGCATCCACATTGAGCCTTGGTGGCCGCTTGGAACCCACTCGTTCGGCGAGTGTCGTCTTGTTCTCCAAGTCGTGAATATCATTTTNTTCGGACACTTGGAAAGCGGAAAATGAAGATTTGTCTCCAATCGACTTTCCATGTGCCATTGCGTCTCTGCCGAGGATATCGGAGCTACTAGTTCGTGTAGACAATTGAGCAAAAGACTCTTCGGACCGTTCATCAGGAGACATGTCAACCATCGGATAGCTCATGTCTAGAGCCTGACGTTCAGTATCTTCAGCACCATGGCGAGAACGATCCANGGGTCGAGTCTGACTATCTGGTCGTAGATCGCCATTCTTGATCGTGGTCAAGACTGGTGTCGACTTGCGACCGACGCTAGCCTGACGAACAGGAATAGGGCGCATCATCTGTTCGGGCTCACTGCTGTCAGAATCTTCGTATTGATCCTGGAATGGGGATTCCTTGTCTTGACGCATGTCATGCTGATCGGCAAGATGCTTCGAGATGCCAATAGGAATTGCATTACTAGAAGCAAAAGAACTCTTCGAGTCGTGCAATCCTCTTTGACTGTCTGTTTCTTCCAAAATCGGCGCGACGTAGTTTGTTTGCGGATAGTACGATGCAGGACCTTTGCGCGCCGAGGGGGAGGACCNCAACGGTGGGCGGCGGTTGGGTTGATATATCGGCCTAGCAACTTGTTGGGGAACTTGTGGAGCCTGAGGGATGGGATGGTCGGGAACCGAGTAGACGGAAGATCCAGTAGAGTCGCGATGAGTCTCTGCAAAAGGGCGAGGTATATCTGGCGATAGAGAGCTGGGCGAGACCTCATTGATCCAAGCGCTTATAGGCTCTTGATTAATGTACTGTCTGACTGGGGNGCCTGAATCTTGACGATATTGAGGGATGGTGCGTGTGACTGGTGGTTCTCTGTTTGCAGCTGGTCGTGGTCGACCCAATACAAAGGGTGCCTGATCTGGTCGAAGGGGTCTGCTAGGTTGCGACCGTTGAGAAGGATGCAGAGAAGGATTGGNTGCGCCAGGCCTCGCGCCCCCGTTGCTTCGTGAAGATTGTTGAGATGATGGTTGATGGAGTGGACGCTGTGATTGACGTCCATCCCGTTGATAAAGCATTGTATGTTTTTATGGCGACTGTTCTTGATGACAGCGAGTATTCTACAGGCTTGAGGCTGGTATTGAAGAAAGGAGGTAAGGAGAAGCCGGCTCTCTAAAGGTTTCGTGCTGTCGGTATAGAATTGTAGCCGGGTTGAATCAAGCGAATGTGGTGATGTGTCAAAACGAGTGTAATCGGTCCAGATCTGTTATACTGCTTTGCAGGACCCAGGCATGTGAGCAGAGATATATGAGAAGCGAAAATAGCGCAAGGTACTGAGGTCATTAGCAAGAGCGCTATCGCGTGCGAAGCGTATACAGGTATTCGTACCAGGGCTGAAGGCCTGTTGAACGACAAGAGAACAAAAGAGTGAATGACAAGTCGCGACCAGCGTCCGATTGACAAAGCAGCGATCTACGCGACCTTGGACGTAGCGACACCAAAAAGAGAACAGAAGGGATCAGGAAAACTGCCAGACAAACCCCATGCAGCATGTCTGCTGCAGGAGGCTCTTAGCTTAGCGAGGCATGGGATAATCGTTGGTAGCGCGCCGTTGCTCGGGCCATCTTGAAACACTGCTGATTGACCTCTGATTTGCTGATTGCTTTGTGACACTTTATTAGTATTGGACGCGAAGAAGTCAAATCTAAACATCTTCTACAGTGCCCTAGACTTGTTAGCGACTATTCGAATCGAGTGATTTCAGCTGCTGTCATACTACAATGAGAAGACGTGCTGAAGAAGAGCAATCTACTGTTTGTTTGTGGACGGGACCTGTGTGCATGCTGAAACCTAGATTCGAAACGAGCCTCGCCCTTTCTGGGGAAGGTCAATCTCCGCTCTTAAAGATCGACGTCCCTGGTCCATGCCTGGTACCACTGATGCTATATGATCATGCTCGACCCGTCCACCCATTTTTGAGAGGACTCTAGCTATACCACTTTGCAGGCAGGCTAATCGCGAGTCTGAATTCTTTGCAAGAAAAGCAAGATGCTGCTGTTTTGAGCAGAGTAATGTGTTGCATGATACTACTACTACTATACATGAGGTGGCCCAAGGCTTTCATTCTTCAGATTGAGGCTCTGCAATACAGCTCGAGCCACTTCACGACCACATGAGGATAGGTGGTGGACTCGTCGCTGTCTCGATCAGGCCGAATGCCTAAGAGCACCTTCATTATTGTTTCGTACTGGATCCTCTTGCGCCATGTCTGCCTTTTTTGGTAGAAAAAGTGGCCAACACTCCAGTTTACAATTAAGGATGACCATACAGACTGCTTTGGGATGCAGCAAGTTATAGGTAGATCTCTTTAAGCAAGCTTTTAAGCACATACTGACCACCCTCCAACACCATCTCTTGGCGCAAGATCTCGGTCACCTCCTCGACAGTGTAGCCAAGGATGTAAGTAACGTCCAAAAGGCCGTCGGCGTTGATCTTGGTGGGAGCTTGTACTTGAACCTTTGGCTTTGCGTTGAAGGCAATTCCAAGACCAGCTTGGTGCATCATCGGTAGATCATTGCTCCCGTCGCCAACAGCAATCACATTTTCCAACGAGATGCTCTCCTTTTCGGCGATAGATAGAAGCAATGTGCGTTTCTTTTCGGCGTGAATGATAGGCATGCCTTCCACCAGCTCGCCTGTCAAATGACCATCCACCTCGACCAAGTGGTTGGCATAGCAGTAATCCAGGCCCAATTCCTGTTTTACCCATTCAGCCAAGGGCGTGAAGCCACCGCTCAACACCGCAGTCTTCCAGCCAAGTTTGCGAAGTACGCGTATCAGTTCACGAGCTCCGGGAGTGAATGAGATGATACCAGCGCGGAGATGTTGCCAGATAGAGACAGGTACACCAGCAAGATGACCGACGCGAGCGCGAAGAGACGCCTCAAAATCAGTGTACGGGGCCTCTCCACGCATTGCAGCCTCGGTGATGCTAGAAACTTGAGCATAACGACCCACAGCGCGAGCCAATTCATCAATGACTTCCTGCTGGATCAAGGTACTGTCCATGTCGAACACAGCCAGACCCGGAGTTCTGTGAGCCACGTACAAGGCCTGAGGTTGCAACACAATCTCAATATTGTGACGCTGGCACAGACTGACGATGGAAGCAGTCTTGGCGATTGCGGAACATTCCAACAGGGTGGGGGATGGGTTCTTCTGAGGTAGTGGGATGGCAATCTCCAAGACCCGGCATCCTTCACCGTCTTCAGGGCCATCTAAGAAACGGCGAGGAGTCGAGAGTGAACGTCTGATGGAGAGCTCTTCCTGTAGCGTGTAGGTGACAAAAGCTGCAACGTTTTTCCATTGCTCAACATCCAGAGAGCCCTGTCTCAAGAACACAAGTGCAACGACCTGGTTTTTACGCGCATCAGATCGTTCGCGCTTGACTCTAGGCTTAGACTGTTGTTCAGTGGTTTGCTGGGGATCCGCAGCAAATGAGAAGGTCTCATAGGCGACTGACGACATGACGGGCACTGCTTGACTGGTTGATCGCTGCTCAGGAAGAAAGTCCAGCAATTGATGAGCTACGGATTGGATGCCAAGACCAGGCCGAAGCTCGGAGCAAAATGTTCACCTTTTACCAGGTATGAATTTAGTTCGATTCCTTCTACTTCTTCTCTCAACGGATGACTCGGATCAATGTTCTAACTATAGGATTGCATTGACATTTAGATCTAGACTAGAGACAGGGAAGCTCCATGATAACAGAACATTGCTCCGACTCGAACACTTGCAAGTCACGAGATCTTTCCGAGCTAACTCGATTGGAGTTCTCGTGTGTAGCTAGCATGCGTGCTCTTGCTTTGTATAAGAACTAGATTGACCATGCCTAAGATATAGAACAAGGCATTTGATCGTTGTAACACAGTCTGTATAGTAAGGGCGTTGCTGGTAGCTGAATCCTGCTCTAGAAACCATGGTGACTACATTCGCTAAATAGCTTAGCAAATCCAAATTTGTAGAAACTATAGATATGGGATCTTGCGACATGACACTCGATGAGCCATAAAGGACCAAGTGCTCGCAAGCTTCAGAAAGGAGTCTGGGAGGGGTTATGAACCTATATTCAGACGCCAAATCTTGTATATCCATCTCTCGAGTTTACCTTGCTTTTCGCTCTCTGACGAGCACCAGGGTTCCTTCTCTTGCACGCTCAAAGTCTTGTAGGAAGCCTATGAAGTGTAGCAAGTAAGGTGTTGCGCGATGGAGGCTCGTGGAGTCTGACTCGTCGAATGTGGAGATGCGACTTTGCTATAGACATTATGCATCCAAAAATTCGAGTTCGCTAGACCTTGCGATATCGTCCGCATTTGTAGCTGCTCGAGCAGTCCAGTCTTTGTTGTTCCGAGATGGAGTGGTCAAAATTTCTGAGACGGAAGTTACTACCGAGCTCTGGTCGTGCCTGCCCATCAAGGTGATTAGGACCATCAAGGTTGAAATCCATCAAGGTAGTTGACACAATATAAAACCCATTGCACAAGGTCGACACGCTTCCAAAGGTCATATCAACATGGCTCAATGCTCTCTTCTCCACGATGTGCTCATTATTGGAGCTGGGCCATGTGGTTTGGCCGTTTCAGCACGACTTTGTGAGCGAACGCCCTCGGCAATCTTTACAGACACGGAACACCAGCGATACCATTGGATAAGAAACCATGGAGATCGCGTTTTCATCAAAGACAAGCGGACTGGTCAGACAAAGACACCAAACAGGCCCGAGAGTTGTCGTAACTATTCTACTCTTGTCCTCGACGGCACCAACAAGGACTGGATGGCACGGTGGAATCATCTGTTCAAGACGTTCGAGATCTCACACTTGAGAAGTCCTCTCTTCTTCCACGTCGATCCCCAGGATCGAGATGGGCTACTGTCCTATACGTATGAACAAGGAAGAGACAATGAGCTCGTTGAAATTCCGGAATGCGTGGGCAAAGAGATTAGCAAGCACAAAAAGAAGCAGAGGCTCAAGTGCCAGACCCATGGGTGTGTATCGATAGTGGCATTGATCCATCCAAACTGAATGCAATATTGACTGTGCCTTTCAGANGCTAGACCACCAGTTACAATCGATGAGCGGGACCGCAAAGACTACTTTACGCCCTCCTGCTCCCTCTTCCAGGACTATTGCGAGTGCGTAATTGACCGGTATGGACTCAGGAACAATCTCATACAGAAAGAGCGAGTTGAAGACATCGATTTTAGCATTGTTCCAGAGGTCTCCGAAACCGAGCAAGTATTCACGGTACGTTCTGATCAAGGCACGCACCATGCCCGCAGTGTTATACTTGCAGTTGGACCAGGAAATGTACCATCTATTCCAGCGGGCCTAGGCAGGGTTGAAGAGGGATGCTGCCATGCCATGCAGATTCGAGAGTTTCCAGATCCTTCGGTTAGAGCCAAGTTGCAACAGAAGAAAGATGTAAACATAGTGGTCGTGGGTGGTGGCCTGACTTCTGCTCAATTGACTGTAATGGCAAGCAAGCACGGAGCAAGAAAGGTGTTTCATCTGGTCAGGGGTCGACTAAGAGTTAAACCTTTCGACGTGGACTTGAACTGGATGGGCAAGTTCCGCAACTTTGAAGAAGCATCNTTTTGGTCGGCAGACGCTGATGAAGGTAAGAAGAGCATACAACCACACGAAATCTTTTTGCTAACCATCATCNNAGAGCGTCTCGAAAAAATTAAGGAAGCTCGTGGAGGCGGGTCAATCACTCCTAGGTACCACAAGCTGCTCAAGCAGTATGTAACTGCCGGCAAGATTGCCCTACACACTGAAACGACAATTGCTTCGTCCACCTTCTCCAACGGATCATGGTCCCTGACCACAAGTCCACCTCTCAACCTACCAAAAATTGACTATATCTATTTTGCCACGGGTATTGCTAGTGACTTCAGAAGCTTGACCTTCCTGGAAACCATCAATCGCAAGTTTCCTGTTGACTCATACGGCGGACTTCCTGCCTTGACAGATGATTTGATGTGGAAGGAAAATGTTCCACTCTTTGTGACAGGACGACTGGCAGCGTTGCGGTTAGGTCCAGGGGCGGGAAATCTTGCAGGAGCACGCAGTGGTGCAGAGAGGATAGCTTGGGCTATCGAGGATGTTCTGCCGAGGGAACAAGATCGAAAAGAGGATGACGATAAGATATACAACTTCAAGGCCGGTACAGGGAGTCAGTTTTGCAGTCTAGATTGCGAGGCATGTATCTAGTGCTGTACCAATCAACGTCTACTCTTTGACGCTCAGTCTAAGCCGCACGCCTTGGTGACCTATGAGTGCATCGGCGAGTAACAAGCATATCGATTATACAGTTTTATGTACAGCACACATGCGTTATTTAGATAATGAATGCCGCGTACGGGGGCCTCCAGAGAACATATGGTAAATTGTAGAGAGCATGTGGTTAACTTCGATAAGTAAACCCTCTTCCCGGTCAGCAGATGATGCTATAGTATCATGTAGAAATGCACAGTTGTGTATTGAATCAGAGGTGTAACCAGTGATGTAGCCCTAGAGTGTTATCTCTCCTTGGACAATCTCTCGTTCTAAGAAGTATTGTGTGTTTCCACAGCCACGCCACAAAGGTCTTTCAGCACACGGGGAGAAAACGGCAGGGAAGTGGAATCAAACACAAAAAACGGAGCTGAGCACATGTTCTCTATGGTTTACCACATGTTCTCTAAAGAGGCCGCGTTCCTGGAAAACCCCTACACAGTAGCAGGTACCGCTTGACCATGAGGTCCAGGGTTGCCTCCCGCTCGACCGGCTGGTTTTGCCACTGATACGTTTTTNNTTCTCTCTTCCGCAACTTCGTCATCGTATGCAGACTCTGNCAGCGACTTGGTAAGTACAAGAACTGTTTTGAACACAAAGAAGAACGAACCTGCCATGAATGGACTCCTAGCTCGGATAGCAGATCCTTTGATAAGAAGGAACACAGGAGCCAAACTCAGAATCAGAGCAACTAGGCCGAGCAGAGTGGAAGCCCATTGATATCCAAGATTGGAATACAATTGAGGAGACGCAAGTGGAAGAAATGCTCCAAAGACGTTTCTTCCAAAAGATGCCGCCGACAGTGCAGAGGCAGAGTACTTGCTGTAAGCATCCGTGAAGTAGTTNNCTGCATATCAAGTCAGCGGATACCTTGTAGTATTTCTTTTCAGACTTACAACAACAGCTTGGTAGATGGAGTAGATACCAAAACCAACCATCGCTATGCCAATAGCTGGTGCAATCCAAGGAACAAAAGTGTACGATGTCCACCCGTAGACGAACAATCCTGCCGTAAAGATTAGAGAACCTGGGATGGAAAAGTAAAGTCTGGCCTCTGGTATAGGCTTTCCTGGAGATTCTTTGTTTCTTCTCGCCGATCTCAGGTAGGGTTGGTCTTGAAAAGGGTTGACAATGGTGGCTATCGTAGCTCCTGCACTCAGAGAGAGCTGTATAAGCGAGGTCTGAAAGACACTGAACCTATAGTTTGTGCTAAAGGTCTGTGTAATCGATGATTGGAACAAGAAAAGCAGGCCCCNACTTTGAGATGGTCAGCAGAGGCATATACAAAGACATTCGAGAGAACCACTTACAGCGAACGACACCCAAAGCTGGCAAAGAGGTCAGTATGGATGCGATATCATACAAGAGATTTCAACACTTACGGTGAATGAGGCGACAGTATACTCTGTCAATAGCATCTTGGTAGGTCTTTTGAAGGATACCTTTAGCATCTCAAGTACATTGTCCTTGTTTAGTTCGCTTCTAGCATAAGCATTCCGGCCTTCTTTGCGAAGTTTCTTGGCTCTCCTTGCGAGAATTACATCGCCTCGAGTTTCCTTAAGGAGAAACCAGAAGATAGGAAGGCACCCAGCNNCTATAAAAGAATTAGTTAAAATCTTAGGAGCGGCTCCTCTGACACGTACATTGAAGATGATTTGAATATAATGTATCCATCTCCAATTGAGATTTCGCTGAATGGCCCCACCTATGAAGGGGCCAAGTGCAATTCCTGGACACATACTCGATTAGTAGATGTCTTCGGTAAGGTTGGTCTGTACAGTTCAGATGATGAGCACCCATCTGTATCAGCTCGAAAACATATTAACTACCGATGTCCATCCGAAAATGGACATTGGGATCGATCTNNACAAACACAGGCGATTAGCTGACCGTTGAATTTGCATTGTTAAGAACCATTACCTTTCTTTCTCTGTCCGGTACAGATCTGATATGGAGCCTCCCACTAGGTTGATACTGACTGATGATGCGCCACCTCCAATGAATCGAGTAACGACCATAGTAGCAAAATTTTGCGCGAAGGCTGATGGAAAGAGAAAGATAATGAAGATGATGTAAGATGCNNACTGCAACATATAGGTCAATATGCCGCATACAGAATTACTCTTAGCTTCCACATACAAGTAACCAGGCATTCTGCNCCCTACAATGGCTGTTAGCTTCAAATTCGTACAAGGATGACAAACGGGCCGTACATACAAATTTCCAGTCAGAGGCACAAAGAGCAAGGGGAACAGTGCAGCTCCCAGATTCCACGAGACAGTCGACCAAGTAAGGTTTGGGAATGGTTCATTCTGGACGTGCCATAAGGAGCCCATCTGGTCATTAGCAGCACTATAGCTGCCAGCCGGCAGACCTGTCAAGATCGAACTGTAACAACTCAGCAAGTGAATACCGGTTAAGCTGAACCGGTTCATACATAAAACAGGTAGTCAAAGTCATGACCCATTTGCGCGACGTGGACCAATTGAATCTGTGTTGAGTACTCAGTATCGTGTTTCTTTCAGTAGAGACTAGTATAAGCGGCTTACGGGTTTGCCGGATCGTCTCGACCATCCCAGTTAACAACTTCAATATCGCCATATTCGTTCGATGGATGGTCGTTTTGCTTTCTACCATCCGAAGTCTTCCCAGAGGATGGTCTGTCCTTGCCAAAGTCTTTCTCGTCCTTATCGCTTGATACCGAAGTAGACTCTCTATTGGTAGACAAGATTTCGAGTCGATGTTAGTGGAAGATTGAGAGTAATTTTGGAGACCTAGAGAACAGCTGGGTTGATGAGGTATGATGCAAAATAAAACGGTCTTCAATGGCAGTGTGACATCAGCCGCAACTTGGTTTTTAACTGCGTACAGATTACAAAGATGCTGCTTTGCAAGGAAGAAGGGCCGAGTTAGCACCAGAAAACGGGTCCTGACACATGATGTCGGCTCTGATAAGCCTTTGTTTGTGCACATGTACAATCATTAAATATGGTTCCCTTAGAGCCAGTGAGTCGTTGACCGATTCAATCAACTGTGACGTGGTGGAATAGCGCGGTAACTGTTAGGAGATGCGGAGTGAGTAAGATTAAACTTGAGCGGAGCCTTATGTGCAATCATTAAGCTTTCCGGTTAAACCTGCCGGTTGTCTACTTGGCTAGTTCTAGACATGAGCGCTTAACGAGAAGTTGTGAGGATTATACCAGCTGACCAAATGTAAACATTGGCCCTTTGCGAATTTTTTTGTGAGAATCTCTCTCAATGGACTTTCCGCTAGTCTGTAATGCTGTCTGGCTGTATCCTTTCCGGCAGCCTGACGACTCCGTTGTGATATTGGTGTCGGGCAGGTTGGGCGGAATTCAGGTTGCATGAGTATATGAAGTGCCTAGAATTATCGGTCCACACCTAGGCAATGGCTGTTCACAGCAGCTGATGATGTTCAAGGCAGCAGGTAGATGGGACTGCGAGATTGTGATGGCTGAACTGGGTGAATCGTCACAATAGACCAAGACTTCAGACTCTTATATAGGCTGCAAACATCAGTGTCATGATCAGAATGCCAAAAGTAGTAGTACTTACTGGCATCAATCTTCGAGACCTGAGGCAGAGCTAAGCGGACCTTGTTGCGATACAGAACGGGGTTGGACTTTTGTAAAGGATTTCCTTCAAAGTAGACTTCGGAGAGCTCCTTCTTGTCACCGAGCTCTTTTTCGAGCTCATCGAAACGTTCCAGCTTACAGCTTGTTGCCCAGAGGTTTTCGATATGGACCAGTGCTGAAACACCACGTAGCGAAGTGATGGGATTGTTCTGAACGTCTAGAATTCGAATGTTGGGGGCATACGAGAGAGGCTCGAGAGAATTCAACAGATTATCGGAGATGTACAGCTCTTCGAGTTGAGGTAGCTCCTTGAGCCCTTCCAATGATGTGATTCTGTTTGCTTGGATGGACAGGGTCTTTAGTTTCGTAAGAGTGGAAAGTCCCTTGTACTTGTTAGCGTGTATAATACTTGGTGCATGTTCTGGTGTGGCGCACCTTGAGCTCAGTAATCTTGTTTTGACCGAGCCATAACGAGTCAAGATTGACCAGAGTTTCCAGGCCCGATATTTCCTAAGTGAGAATAAGCATGTGTCACTCTGAGTGAAAATGGGGGACAAATGATACTCTGATTCTGTTGGCACCCAACTCCAAGTATGTGAGGTTTGTTAGACCGTCCAAGCCCTCGATGCGCGAAATCTTGTTTTGGACAAAGTAGAGATGGTCGAGCTTCTTCAAGTGATCGACACGTTTGATGTGTTTGATCTTGTTGTAACNNTCAGGTCCAAGCTGCGCAGCTCGGTAAAGGAGTCGAGACCTTTGATGTGCGAGATGAGATTGTCGTATAGCTCGAGGTCTCGGAGAGTAGTGGCGAGGGATTCGGGGAGTTCGATGGAGGAAATGGAGTTTTGGCGCAAACACAGTTTNNCTGAGAGAGGGAGTCAGTCTTCGCTGCGTGTAAAGTTGGAGGGCGCGTGTAGACTCACGATGACTTTGCTGAAGCGTTCGAGGCGGAGGGCAGAAATGGATGACACGCGGCTGTGCTGGACGTCTATCTCCTACAGCTTGTCAGCACACGAGCTGAATGGCAAGCGAGCGAAAGGAGCAACCTCGGTCTCAGGGTCCTCGTCTTCGAGCAAGTCNNTGACGGAAGTCGTCAGTATGAGGCAAAGCACTGTTGTAGATAGACGCAGTCAAGTACCTTCGTCTGCTTCAATCTGATCGACCGGAGGGGCGTCTTCGTCAGAGTACTCGGGATCCGACAGAGCCTCTGGGTTTGCCAGTACGGCCTNTTTGTTCTGGTCCAGGCGTAGCTTGCCGTCCCACCCCGACTTGTTGCTGTGCAAGCCGTTGCTCTTAGCAGCAGCAGCTTCTCCAGATCCGGATGCGACCACCTGGTCGGCGGCAGCTGCGTCAGTAGGCGTCGACATGGCTGTTCAATAATTTCCTGTCAGGGAGGAGAGAGTCGACAAGTTCAAGGGTCGCAAAACGGGCGTCATTGTGTGGGGAGGGGAGTCTTCACGAGCCTGCAAACATGGTACGCGTCACACCATCACATGCCACTATCTCAATCACGCCCAGCTGAATCGTCCATCACAACATGATAAAAAAGTATACATTGAATTCTATTCGAAGAGTATCAGGTCCCATACTCACAAGAACGCCGCGCTTTGATCAGTTCGTAATCCATCCTGCACCCGCTTCTACCATCTCAACTCCTGAGCTCGCTGAAGATGTATGGGAACAGCACAACGCAAGCCTTGTACAGCACTCCAATGCTCGCAACTGCGCGGAACGGCATCAGTAAAGCATTACCAGACGTGATGTACACCCAGATGGAGAGGAAAGCGACGGCGAAGAAATGGTAAAAGAGGACCATGGGTTGCCGTATGATTCCAGCCAGGAGTCCGACAGGTCCGTCGATACACTGTCCGCCTCTCTGGAAGTAGCGGAAGCATCCCTGCTGCAGTGCTCTGAGTTGAGGATCTGTTGTCTGTTAGTTGTCTTGATCCTCGTAGCTGCTTGACGAGCCCAACTTACCATTCGCTGCGAACAACGAGTACAGCGCTTGTGCAAGGATGTTGATGACGCTAGTCAAGTTCTTTCTCCTCCAGTGAAATACGTCCAGCTGAGCCAACACAGCCTTGGTGTCCTCGAAACGTGGCACTTGTTCGGGAGAGAGCAGTTTGGACAACAGCAGAGCATCATTGAAGGCCACAGTCATACCACCTCCTGTCAGAGGATGACGCATGTTCATCGCATCTCCAAGCAGTATCACACCTGAATGCTTGTTTTTGGATGCAGGCAGGAATGAGTTGGGCATGGATCGTAATGCACCACGATCCAGAGCGGCTTCGAATGACGGACGCACCTTTGCAGGCAACGACGGCAGCACAACATTGCGCAAATGGTNTTTGACGCCGCCGTTGCTGACCGATGCAGACGGGAGACCTTCGGGTATGTCTACAAGAGCACGTGTCTCGTGTGTACCAATCTGGTAGAGGAGAACGGGAGGGCTGTCACTAATCAAAACGTGACCATGATTGGGCATGGGCAGGTCGGCATCGATCAATTCAAGGCCCCAAAACTTGGACTTGACCACGGGTGCCCGAGTGTTGACTTCCTTGCGAAACTTGCTAGCATAACCATCGGCGACGACAGTGAGATGGGCAAAATAGTAATCCTTGTGGTCCCTAGTGGAGCATTCGACTCCCAAGACCTGTCCGGTGTATCCGCTGCGCACCAAGTCTGTGGCCGTGGTTTCGATGACAGTGACATTGGCGCATTTGAGGGCACGCTCTCGGAGTTTTTGGATGAATCGGCCATGATGGAACGACCGGCCTTCAGGTCTTGACTTCTTCTCTTTCTCGTCTGGGTTGGTAGCGGTAGAACCGGCGTTCTCGGGGTATGCAATGGTAACTTCGTCGCCGTGGTATATCACATCGTACCCAAACACCTTGATAGCGTCAATGCCCTCTAGACAATCGGCTAGTCCAAGCTCTTCCAAAGCAGCGACTCCACCAGGCTGCAGTAATTCTCCAACGATACGGTCGGGTTGTTTGAGGGATTTTTCGAGCAGAATGACACTCCGGCCCTGATCGGAAAAGGCGACGGCGAGTGCGCATCCTAGAATGCCAGCACCAATGATGACCACATCTGCTTCGTGGTGCACTCGGCGGCGCGACTCCAGGGTGTCGGATATAGTGGGAGACGGCGGAGGCGAATCGAGGATGAGCGGCATAATGTAGGACGACGGGTTCTCAGGCAGAAGTCGAGGACAATAGCATACCAGGGTGGATTTAGCAATGCGACAAAGGGTCAACAAGAGATGCAGAAAGGAGCGATTGTCATACGATTGAGTTGACTATTACCGGTAAATTTGACAGGGTCTGCAACCGCCTCATACGTATCGAATGTCACCCCACCGTCTGGACCATCAGGCCATTGTGGCTGTCTTCATCAAAACACCTTTGGAACAAAAGTGATCATATGTTGGTCTATGTTTTGCACTCTCACAACCATCACGCAGGCTTATGCTTGTAGAACAAATAGATGTCATCTCGATGCGACTAGATTGGGGAGGTGGGGACGCCTCTGTTGGCCAATGTCGGAGACAGGCGGGAATCGAATGATAAATGTACTGACGTTTTATTTTCTCTGTGCAAACACTTGTTGGATCTCTCAATTTCCAGTAGGACGGGGACCCACAGGAAAGAACATTTTTTACAATACGTGGAAGCGAGCAGAACAGATCGGGTAGGCTCAATGCTCCTTCGTTGTCACTCACTCGTTGGGCACGAAAGAGACAAAGAGACAAAGAGACAAAGAGACAAAGAGCAAGCCACAGCTACCAGTACCCAGTCACCCAGACCTTGTCTGTGCAACCGAGCTGTCAGGAGCGGTGTCACGCATGCATGTCTTTTCGCATTCGAAATCGCCTGCGTACTAAAGGCTCAATATAACTGCACCAGGTCGAGTGTTGGAAGGCCAAATAGGGGACGTTTCTCTCCCGTTAGTAACACTCAAGCCCTATGACCATCGTGATGCCATCAGACTGGTGACGTCGACATCCTCGCCATGGATCTTGAACTCACGAATAGCTTTGTTGCTGCGCTGTCCTGCTCGCAACCAATTATCAGTTTATTTTCAATCTAGACACAGGTATGGCACCTAATCTTAGCGACTGCAGAGTGCTCAAAGAAGAGCCGCTTGCTTCTTCTGATGCCAAATGGACTGCATTGAGAAAGTACGTTTTGGGAACACGATTTGCTTGTACTCGGGCACTGAACATATCCAAGNNGATCACCTATAACAATGCGGAGAATGTCACCAAGATCTGGTAGGACCATCACAGAAGCCTTGTGTTTCGTCAAAACTCAAGAGAACCAGGNGAATCGGCCGTCAGGCCAACTCGACCGTCAAATAGCTTGATCGATGCAGTAGGCATTGTCGCTATTCTGGAGAAGGCCAGCGGTCCGGAGTTACTTTTACAAAAACAATATCGGCCACCTATCGACAAAGTCTGCATAGAGGTTCCTGCTGGTTTGGTAGACGAGGGTGAAGATGCCGAGACTTGTGCGCTGAGAGAGCTCAAAGAAGAGACTGGGTATGTGGGAGAAGTGATCGAGGGCGCTCTAGGAGTGACCCCATGATGTTCAACGGTATGTATGGACTTAAGGGATGATGATATTACCGCGACTAATTATACGTTTGTAGACCCAGGATTCTGTAATACGAACCTAAACATGGTCCATGTTCGTCTAGATATGTCGAATCCCGACAATCAAAACCCACGACCCGAGCTTGATGAGAACGAGTTCATCGAATGTTTCTCAACTCCGTTGAAGACACTCTATGCGGAGTGCAAGAAGCTCGAGGCTGAGGGATATGCTATAGACGCCAGAGTGCTCACACTGGCCGAAGGCATTGAAGTAGCTCGACAATTCAAAATCGTCTAATCTGAATTGGATGGTATAATCAACCATGTCTTTTCGCAATCGTACATCGCTGTGGTAGGGAGAGAAAGCTCGGATAGAATGCGATTTCTTTGTGGATTCCCAATTCCAGACCTTCCTCCGAGCTGTCAAGCGCGGCGCGCGGAAGCAGGTGTTAGCTTCCTGTCCCCGGATTTATTGATGTGTCTCTCATCTGTATGCAAGCGACGATCCTCAACGACCGTGCCGCGTCTGCGTGCTATCATTTCGTTCCTGAATATGGAGACGACGATACTCCTTTTCTAAGGAGATCCTTTCCTCCTCATACGCTCAAATATGCAACAGGTATGGGTATCAAGATACACAATAGTCTTTGGGAACAGTGTGGTGTCCATTTGGAGGTGTGGGCTCTCTCTGATTACATTTCTAGACTGGATGCTTCTGTGTCTTTTCATCATCCAAAAGTGGCCCTCCTTGTTCTTGTGGGGGATAGGAGGTTACAGGCTCTTGCACATGGGGAGCACAACTGGAGCTGGGCTGTCAAGGAGGGAAACGAGGGTCTAGGCATGAATTCAACGCAACGGCGGTGCAGACGACTCGGGAAGGCCCGCTGTCGCCAACGTTTTGACGGGCGAGCGACTTTGAAGCACGTTTCGCCGAGAAAGACTTGATAAGAACAAGCTAGGATCACTCTTTATGCACCATCTGCGCGAATCACGAAAAACTGTGGTCGGGGATGCAGGAGTTCTCTGCGGTGTGATTGGATGGCTTGGCTGTCATTCTTGCCATCACACTACCGATCGTTTGGGGAGGGGGGATGACTCGACAATGCAGCACAAGTATATTGGGGACATGGTACAACACGACCAGGACCGATGGTGACATTTTCCAGACCTTCATTCCCGGATGCGGACCGCTCATAAGAGACGACGCCGTCCAAGAATAACGGGCATCTTGACTTGTTTCTGGAGAAAGAGTACATCGAGTGCTTTCGGTATAGCCAGCAATCAAGCACGGACGGGGCTGAACCACCTCGGCTCGACCAAAGGAGCTGCATACCTCTTCGTTTGTTCCGGTACCTTGGTCAACTAATATGCATCCCCACTTCCAGTTCGACGCCAAGGCCATGAAAACCTGGTCCGCTGGCCTCGAGCTCATCAGCATGAGAAAGGGATTTGAGTGGGTTTGACACCATGTCCGGGAACGCATCCACGCACGGGCAGACAGGGCTCGTATCACAGCGTACCAGCAAGATGGGAGAGGACGAGGCGAGACTAGCAGCCGAATGGTCAAATGAGATGCACTACCTTGGGTGTGAAGATCTACTCGAGCGGCGTAGGAGCCAGCAGAAAAAAGCGGCGTGTCGCTTTTCATAAAATACCCTCGCCAGAAGACCCTACAGTACAGGCGCCGGGCGCTATCTACCCGAATCCACACAACGGGTCAATGCACTAAACCAAAGCAGCATGTACGTGCAGATGCTCTCTCGCGTTAGTTGACTTGTGTGTGTTCCCACCGTCAGACATTAAAGATAATCGGTCTGGCACGATTTCATCCACCGCTCTCTCCTCTCCCCCACTCTCTCTTTGGGATGCAAGGATCGCTTGCCTTTTTGCATGTATCTCTCGCAACCCACGCATTCGCTTCCATCTCTGCTTCGCCCTTGTAAGGCAACTACTTCTTCTGGTTCGGAACCGTAACCTGGCTTTGACATCGTCTCGCAGCTGCTGTGCTCGATCGCCTCGCGCCCATTCACCCACGCCGATTGGGTGGCCGAATCATATGTGACAGGAGCATGCACAGTATATCAAGTTCGTTCCGTTGCACCTGTTCAAGAATTTTGTCTGTATCACGCTCTGGCGGACATCTCCAAAACCGCCCTGCTACTTCTCCATATCCCTTCGCATCAACATTACTGTCAAAAATCTAGTGGTATACTCCAAATGCTATTGTAGGATATCTTTGCTGGGCCGACAAAACTCTTCAACCACACGTATGTCCGGGTCGCGCCCTCCTTCGCCTGTCCATCCTCGCATTGTCAATACCTCTTTCAGAGAGATGGCGGCGGAGGCTCAGAGGCCACATCACTTTTCTGTCCCGCAATTCCTCGGACACCCTGAACGACAAAATTCTATTGGATATCAATTCCCGCCAATACCTGGACAAGAACGGTCGAGTATATCGTTTCATCCACCATTTACTACTCTGCCGCCGCCTTCGTCACGTCCAGGGGCTTCGACAAATCCTCAGAACTAT
Source organism: Aureobasidium vineae (assembly GCA_903819635.1). Classification (NCBI taxonomy): domain Eukaryota; kingdom Fungi; phylum Ascomycota; class Dothideomycetes; order Dothideales; family Saccotheciaceae; genus Aureobasidium; species Aureobasidium vineae. Next base: position 1,470,652 of record CAIJEN010000005.1, read on the forward strand.
GTGCAGCGGTCTGTTCCAATAGCCAAGTTGTTGTCCGATACCCCTCAGGAACCACCGCTCCGCTCCAGACAGATATCAATACCTGGTCCTTTCTCTCCCGGACTGCCTTCGCCGCCGTCGCCGCCGCCGCTGCCTCCTGGGATGTACCAACGAACCGCAGTCAATCCACCACAGTATTTGCCGCTGCCAAGCCTGCGAACATCGCCTGTCTTTCATATACCACAGTATCCGCCGCAGGTTGCAAGTCCGCACCATATCTCACATTATCCGCAACACAGTTCGCCTATTGCTTCAAACAGTCCATCGTCGGCCTCTCTGGACTCAGGTACCTCGCCACAGGAACGTCCGCCTGCCATTACCGAGAAGTTCAATCGTCTGCCATCCTTTGCTACACCATCACCGAATCTGAGATATGAGCTCAACATGCGGCAACAGCCTGTAGCTGCCAGAGCATGCGGTTTTGGAGAACGTGACCGACGTGTCGTTGATCCTCCACCTATCCTCGAACTCAAAATCATCGATGCCGAGACAGGGAAAGTCGACAGCGAGAACACTCCTTATGTATACACGACACTGCATTGTACCCTAATCAACTCCATGACATACAAAGACGAATCACAGATCGAGCCAGCACATCCAAACGCTCAAGCCACACAGCGTCTCATGGGAACCGCAGTGGCATCGCCATTTTCAGGCACAGATGAAACAGGAAAGAGAGGGACCTTCTTCGTCTTTCCTGATTTATCTTGCCGTAACCCCGGAAAATATCGATTCCAGTTTCGATTGTTGATAGTCGATCCACTGAACCTTTCTGTCGGAACAACCTCGCGTATACAGAGTTCAATCATCTCGGAACCATTTGAGGTATTTACTGCAAAAGAGTTTCCTGGAATGCGAGCCAGCAGTGCCTTGCTCAAAGCTCTGAGGAAACAGGGTCTGAACGTGGCTGTCAAGAAAGGCCGTGAAGCCACGAAGAAGGCGACCAGGAGACCCGGCCATGTTGACGAAGACGACAGCAGTGGTGAAGACGGAGAAAATGTCCCTGATGAGGATGACCAGGATAGCGACGACGCGCGCTCTCAAGTAGCCACGGGTAGCAAGGATCGAAGAAAAGAAAGAGAAGAGAGTGAATGAGACCACGAACTTGCGCGACAGGCCCTCATAGATGTATGGTTTCTTTTTTAGTTTCATTTTCGGTTGTTTATACGGGCATTTTGGCCGGCATGTCTAGTGATTGCAGCTTGTGTATCTTGCGCTTTCTCCCTTCGACCCCGAAGAATTTCTTACTAACGAAGATGGTCATCGGTTGCATGTAGGCACTCTTGAGTATTTGGCTGATTCTACGAGATAGCATTTCGGTTGGTGGAAGACATATGTTTATTGGTTCTCATGTTTGACCAAACTTTACGTTCAGAATTGCAACCCTCGTGATAACTTTTGCTTGAAAGTATGATACATAACCACTCAGTCAAGAGAAGACTTATGCGTCCTCTAAACCTTCATACAACTTGACTTTCCAGCTCTTGCTCGGATTGTTGTATCTATGAGTAAACTCGCGGCCGAGTTTTGTGAAAATATCCAGATCATCCGAGTCAAGCTCGATATGCTTACTTTCCAGATTCTCTTCGATTCTGTCTGCATGCGCGCTCTTGGGTATGACGCTCGTGCCTCGACGCATGCCCCAAGCCAATGATATGCCCGCAGTTGTGGAGTTATGTTTGTCAGCCAGCTTGATCATGGCTTTGTTCTTGAGCAATGGAGGAGGCAGGTTTTTGGCCTTTCCACGGTAGGTGGGATTGGTTCCTCCGAGTGGGGAGTAGGCGGTCACATGGATACCGCGCGTTTTGTGGTACTGGATCCAATCTTCTTGCTGAAGATAAGGGTGTAGCTCCATTTGGTGAGCGTATGGCACATGAGTTGTGTGGTTCAACAAGGTATCCAGTTGGGCAGGTGAGAAGTTGGAGATTCCAATGCGTCTGGTCTTTCCCGACTGGACTAACTGAATCATCGCATCCCAGGTGCTGAGAAAAGAGATCTCGTTTCCTTTGTTCGTCTCAGCCACTGGCCAATGCATGTGATAAAGATCCAGATAGTCAAGGTTGAGATCGGATAATGTCTTGTCAATGGCGGTTCCAACCTTGGCAGGATCGTGATGATCGTTCCAGAGTTTGGAAGTCACCCAGATGTCTTCACGGGACAGCCCAGCTTTCTTCAAGCCCTCAGAAATGCCTCTGCCCACAGTTTCNNCTGTATATCGTTATGACTTGGCCGATCAAGATGGGAGACACATCGTTACCTCATTGCTGTATGCGGCTGCACAATCTATGTGTCTGTAGCCAGTGTGGATTGCATAAGACACTGCCTCTGTAGCATTATCCTTCAGGTTCCATGTTCCGAAGCCTATGGTTGGGATTTGAAAAAGGGTTGATGGTCCGAGAGGCACTTGTTGTTCGGCAGCAACAACTGCGAAGGTTGCTGCAAATGGCAAAAGTGAAAGCAAACGCATTCTGTCAGTCTGGTGCAGGAGAGCAAGGTCAAGCAAACCAGGTCTCGAGGCCGACACAGCTCTTATATCTGTTCAACAATCCCTGCGATATCTGATGTCATGGACTGCTCATTAGGCAGGTGGTAGCTTTCCCCGCAGTTCGTGTGCCTGTCCATGCAATAGACTGTCACAGTGCATCTATAGAGATGCACAATACTTGGTATCAAAGAACGAGATCCATGGAGAAAAGGTCAGCCTTGAGCATCTCCATGGCCACACTTTCATCAAGAAAGCGACTGTGCATTTTCATAGCATATAACAACACTATATGTTACGGTAAGAGCGAGGCCGTGACTGTCTTGTGCGCACGGGGAGATTGCGCGAAGTCGCAGCGAGTGTGCTGCAACCTGCATCGAGAGAAGTACACAGCATCTTATACAACTTCCATGCTTCCTGATGTCCTGTTATGTATGAACAGACTCCACGCCGAATGGTTTCAATATTGCTAGATGTTGGCGGTAGAGACATTTGGAGTCGGATCTTGCTCCACACAAGCTGTCTAAACCCCACTCTGTTTGTTTGTCTGGTTTGCTTCGGCGATTACAGGCCTTGTGTGTACAGACAGCTCGAGCAACTGGCAGATGACAAGGAATGCAGTTTGGAGCATCAAGAGGGGTGCAAGTGACTGTTATGCCAAAGACTCAACATGTCCACAATCTCCAACCCTGAAGTGAGTATATCTGGGAAGGCGCTTGGACCACAGGGCCTTTTCGAGTCAGAGTGCTTCCCCAGGAAAATGGCAGTGAACGCGTTTTTCTGGCGTTTCGCGAAAAAATTCCACCTTCTTTCTTTCCCGCTGGCATAAGCTAGTGAGGCGACCCTAAGGTGTATATCTAAAGCAAACATGAAATACGTATTGGTATCCGGAGGTAAGAGCTACAGCACGAGCATGGCGACTCGTTCCTGGACTAATGGCTTGTCCAGGTGTTATCAGCGGTGTCGGCAAGGGCATTATTGGTATGACCAGCGTTCACAAGAATGCACGCCGATACTGACATGATTGCGTCGTCAANGCCTCGTCGACCGGCCTGTTGCTGAAGACTATGGGATTGAAGATATGTCTGACCTGTGTCTGCTGTTTGTTCTTGTGCTGACAAGAAGCACGTCTCTTCCATCAANNGATTGACCCCTATCTCAATGTCGATGCTGGTACCATGAACCCCAAGGAGTATGTCCTCTGTCCCCGTACTGCAATCGCGCAGTTCTGACGTCTTCAAGGNCATGGCGAAGTCTTCGTTCTCGACGATGGCGGTGAAGTCGACCTCGATCTCGGCAACTACGAGCGCTACCTCAACATCACCCTGACCCGCGAAAACAACATCACCACTGGCAAGATCTACCAGCACGTCATCGAGAAGGAGCGCAGAGGAGACTACCTGGGCCACACCGTCCAGGTCGTTCCTCACATTGTCGACGCCATCCAGGACTGGGTCGAGAGAGTGGCCAAGATCCCTGTCGACGACACAAATGAAGAGCCCGACGTGTGTATCATCGAATTGGGAGGCACAGTTGGCGACATTGAGAGCATGCCCTTTGTCGAGGCAATGACTCAGCTCCGCGCCCGTGCCGGAAGAGACAACTTCATGCAGATCCACGTCAGCTACGTGCCCATGGTTCACGGCGAACAAAAGACAAAGCCCACACAGATGGCCATCAAGGCTGTGCGCAGTGCCGGTCTGATTCCTGATCTGATTGCCTGCCGTTGCGAACACCCTCTCGACGCTGGCGCTCACCAGAAGATTGCGCGCTTTTGTCAGGTCCCTCTNCCCCAGGTTCTCGTTGTCCGCGACATGCCCACCACATACCAAGTCCCCATTCTCCTTCAAGAACAAGGTCTCCTGCAGAGCTTGAAGGACATTCTTCGCATCGATGCATTGACCATTTCTCCCGCTCTCGCAACCAAGGGTGCCGAAATCTGGGCCACCTGGAACAGCCTGGCAAACGGTTTGGCAACCGTCACCGATGTTGTCGAGATTGCGCTGGTTGGAAAATACCTCGAGTGTCCCGACAGCTATCTGAGTGTTGTCAAGAGCGTGGAGCACGCCGCCATGAGATGCAAGAAGAAGCTGAAGATTGTCTGGGTCGACGCCGAGCACCTCGAGCCTCAGTCCGAGCGTGCAAGCCCCGCTGCTTACCACAAGGCCTGGCACGATGTCTGCACCGCTTCTGGTATCCTGGTCCCTGGTGGTTTCGGTCAAAGAGGCACTGAAGGTATGATGAAGGCTGCCAAGTGGGCCCGCGAGAATGGCACACCCTACCTCGGAATTTGCCTCGGTATGCAAATTGCCGTCATCGAGTTTGCAAGAAACGTCTGCGACATTCCCGTTCCTGTCTCGACCAGCCAGGAATTCGATGCTCGTGACGAGGACCGCATCATTGTTTCCATGCCCGAGCACCACCCCGGACAGCTCGGTGGAACCATGAGACTTGGTCTCAGACCTACTCTCTGGCAGCCAGACTCAGAGTGGAGTCGCCTGCGTGCCCTCTACGCTTCCACCACTTCTGCCGACGGCCAATCCCAAATTCTGGAGCGCCACCGTCACAGATACGAAGTCAACCCCAACTACGTCTCTACTCTGGAGTCCAAGGGTCTGAACTTTATCGGCAAGGACGAGACTGGAGTTCGTCAAGAAATCATCGAGCTCAAGGATCACCCCTGGTTCGTTGGAGTCCAGTACCACCCCGAGTACCTCTCTCGTGTCCTCCACCCCAGCAAGCCCTACCTCGGATTCATTGCTGCTAGTGCGGGCATGCTCGACACAATCACTGCCGAGATTGTCAAGGAGAAGACGGCAAACACCTCGTTCTAGAGATAGAAGAATCACGACTATGAATGGTTGGATGCATCGAAAAGAAAACAAGATGGGGGATTTACACAATGCATTATCACGGCGTTTTGCAGGCGTCCATGTACGCAAGAGGATGGGATAGAAGATTCCTTGCAGTAGAGAGAGACAGGCCATACCACATTGAAATTGGTTCTGCGATGGTGTTATCAGTGGTGACGAAAATAAAATCAATTCTTTCAAGTCTTCTCCAAACTGTGCAACGACGTTCCACGCGGCCGAGACTGGAGTCACGATGTCCATCTCTATCCATTCCATTGATTGGTGCGTTTCCAAATCAGAGGCTTGCTGTTTTCAAAGATTCATTACGTGCAATATCCTATAGGGCGACAACAGTATTAACCTTCCAAACGACTCTTGAGACTGGCAACCTCTTTTGTCAGGCTCTCGATACGTTCGGCCTGTGCTGCCATGTCCTGAGCTTGTTGCACCAGCAGACCTCTAATTTCAGACAGAGCGCCCTTGATACCTTCAGCTGCTCCCTTCGCTGCGCCTGCAGCTGTAGTAGGAGGCTCCACACTGGCGGGTGTAGGCTTGGGGGTCTCGGCTACTGGCGACTTGATGTCGTTGGTCTTGGGCTCAGCGACGGGCTCAGGAGCCGGAGCAGATGTGGTGGTGGTCGTAGGAGTGTGGACTTGTGGGGGTGTGCGGACACCAGTCTTCTCCTCTTGCTTGGTGGCAATGGTTGAGGTGGGACGTTGTACAGGCTTGGGTACTTCATCAAACGCATCATTGGCATTGCCCCTCGATTGAGTTACTTCATCCTTATCGGCGAATCTATCAGCCATAGCAGACATGCTGGCTTGATTCTCCTGCATAGATCCTCTGTTGACGGGAGCAGGTGTGGGTTCAGACTTTGCAGGCGAGGCAGGAATATGGGTTGGAGCAGAAGAGGAGGACATTGAACCGGGAGCAGGAGTGTTCTTGACTTGAGTAGTAGAAGGGGCCTTTTCAGCAGGAATCTCGACCGGAGTCTCACCCTCGTACAGACTCTCAAGAGAAATCTTTGGTGGTAGGGCAGCTTCCTTGCCCGAGAACCAGTCCTCGCTAGACATGGAAGGCTTGCTACCAGTGGCGGGAGGGTAGATGTCGTTTTGGAAGACCTCTGCACGGCGAGGAACAATGAATGAGATGGGCTCAATCAAGTTCTCGTTGACAGTCTTGTAGGCACGCATGACCTCGTTCTGGTGCAAGTTGACACCACGCTTGGGCACGAAGGCAACACCGCGTTGAGGGTCGGCCGACTTGTACTCGGAGAGATACTCGAACTTGTCGTTCTCGTACTCATAGTAGCGAATGTTTCCATCACCTTTGCCAGCAAGGTACAGCATCTGAGTGCCGTCGTCCCAGAAGGGCATGCAGACACCACTGATGGAGTCAAGAATGGAGAAGCCACCAATGGGCTCTTTCGGGTTGCGCACATCCCACAGACCAAGTTGACGGTCGCTCATGCGCGAGAAGCCGGTCGTGGCCACACGGTCATGTTCGCCCATCCATACTGCTCTACTGTTCTTTGCGCCAGGGTGTCCCTGAACCTCGTGTGCCGGTCTTTCTTGTCTTACATCCCAAAAACGAATCTTCTTGTCGCGGCAGGTGGTTACAAGCATGCCGCCGTCGGCGGACCATGACAAGGACTGGACAATGTCATTGTGCTTGAGAGCAAGCCGAGGGTTGTTTGAGGCGAGATCCCACAACTTGACGGTGCAGTCGCCTGAAGAACTGGCCAGAACGTTTGCGGCAGAGGNGTTGAACAAGACATGGCCGACTTNTGCTGCTGTGGGTTAGTGTGGACCAGTTGGGGACGTGTGCGATGTAGCATACCGGGTATGGCCAGACAGCTTGTGCACGGGACTGACGTCGGTGGGCTCATCGGCGTCGGTGTGCAGAGTAAAGTCTTCGGGGACCTGCCAAACAAAGACNNCTGCGAGCACGAGGACGTCAGTGGGGCATTGACAATGCAGCAAGGCTTGAGTAAGTACCTTTCCGTCATCGGAACCAGAAGCAATGATCGAGTCGTCAAAGGGGTNTCCTGTCAAGGCGCGTCAGGAAGCTGTGGGATCAGAGTCGGAGGGTTGGAAAGCGCACCAGTCGGTGTCGAGGACAGCAGCCGTGTGGCCACGGAAAAGGGGCATGACATCGGGCAGCTTTCCACGCTCGTCGACAGGAATGACAGCAAAGGCGCCGCCACCGCTGGCCTCCCAATTGACCGAAAGGTACTTGGGGTTGGCCTTGATCAGGTTCGTGTCCCAAGCATTCTTAGAGATGCGGAGGTTGTCGTAGCATTGCTCCTGCTCAGCGAAGCGTCGTCAGAGGGAACACGGTGGATGGCGAGGGTGCGATGGGGATACCTTCTTGGTCGACTGCCCGAAGACGTGTCCTGGTCGGTGTTAGACATGTCGTGTGCTTGGGATGGACGCGTTGGGGCGCTTACGGTACTTTGACGCTCTAACGAAGCGGCCAGACATGGTGAATTGGACAGGCGTCTTCACCGGCTACAGAACAATACAGGGCGAGGACGACGAGGCTTGCGACTGAGAGTCCGTGAGGGTCGAAGTGATACGGTATGCGCACGGTACCCCCGGCCGAGGCGCTTCGCTCTCTGGTCCGACGACGCTCCGCCCTCTCGTCATTTCCGCTAAGACCTTCCGTCCAAGCCACATTTATCCAGCTTGCTTGTTGCTTCTCTCCAGACTCTAGAGCTCTCCACCAAGCGCCTAAGATAGCACATTCTTGACCAGTCGGTTGCAGATGTCTTTTGCCAAAAGCTGAGATCCTGCGTTCCAATGCACAGATCTCGCACCCAAGCAGCACTGCTCCATCTTGAGTCGTCCGGATTGCCCTATATCATCCATGGACCGTCAAGTTCAACATAGAGCGTAAATTATGATGACCTCGTCAGGGTATTCCGTTCTAGCCAGATAATCATCGCTGCTTCTTGAGTTCCCTCACCATGTCGGCCGAAGTGTAATTGACCTCTCAACGGAGTCGTGAATAGTGACCCATCCTCGTAGCTGAGGATCGCAAGCATGCTCAACGACAGGCTCATCCCGTGACAAGCATACGGAGCTAGCCCTTCTTGGCTCTGCTTCTCGCTGCATCGCTCCTTCTATGTCGATCGAATTTCTTGCTTTTGGCTCGAAGAGTGTTTCGTTTCAAACTTCTCGATGTACGACAAACGTCCTCTACTATACCATAGTGAACCGTTGGTACGTAGCTATACTATCATACAGTATCATAGGGGAATGGGGCGAGGGTCGTCTTGAAGACATGGTTTTCTCTCTGGCCGATTCACGATTGAGCATTCAAATTATAGGTCACTTGTAGCCGCGCGGCAATGCAAGAGGAGCGTGTGAGTGTGTTCAATGCTATAATGTGGGTATCTTGATGTGGACTAATGAGGTGAGATATTGCAAGCCTGTCCGACACCCTACTATATGAGCGCGGCACCCTTGAACATTCCATCGCGGACCTCCTTGACAATGTCTCTGCGGTCTCCTTTACCTACGAGGACAATACCACGGCCGCGTCTACCCATGCGACCGACACGTCCAAGGCGATGAATAAAGTCGATACTGGTGTGGGGTACATTGTACAAGATGACGTTGCGTACCATCAAGGTGTCGATACCACGAGAGCCGAGATCAGTCATGACGAGCACCTTTGTGTTGCTCAATTGTCTCTTGCCAGGTAGAGCACGAGGCGCTGATGGTCTGGTTTGGCTGGATTTCGAATCAACAATCGCGCCAGTGAATTCGGCGAGGACCTGTGCCTGCTTGCGTTCGTCAGAGTCACGGCTGAGCGCCATGGCATCGACACCTTTGCTCTGGAGATACAGCGACAGCTCGGAGCACTTTTCACGCTCGTTCACAAAGACGATCACCCTCTTGACGGTATCTTCACCTGCTTCACGACCGAGATTCCAGACGGTGTCTGCGCAAGCGAGGTCTCTGTTACCCTTGTACGGGTCCTTTTCGACATCTACGACGCTGAGCTGGACACGACGAGGAATGGCGTGCAGATTCGGAGTGGCAAGACGACGAATATCCGGAAAACGCTTGCGGAGGTAGGAATCCAGACTACGAGGAATGGTGGCGGAACAGAGCACTAGCTGCTTCAAGCTTGGAGTAGCACGATCGAGGATGCTGCCAGTGATGGGTGCAAAGGAGCGGTCAAGAAGTGAATCGGCCTCATCGATGACCAGATGTGTGACTCGCGAGAGCACGTTGGGATCGTTCTCACTAATGCTCGCGAGCAGGTGTGGGGTTGAAACGAGGAGATCGACGCCTGAAGGTGAGAACAGACGATTGCGAATAACGGTACCGGTAAAGTTGGCAGAGATGAGAGCTGCACGGAACTTGGTCGTGTGGGATAAGGACTTGGCCAGGGCACCGACTTGCTGCACTAGCTCTGCGGTAGGAACCAAGATGATGGCACGTGGGCGGCCGGTAGTTGGATGAGGCTCGTTTGATAGCGGTGGTGATTCGAGTTCAAACATGTTCTTGCGCGCAGCTGCCTCCTTCTCCACCTGAGCATCTTGTTCGGCCTGAGTAATCTCGGCGCGCTTCAGAGCATCGATGACTGGTAGGAGGTAGGCCAGAGTTTTGCCAGATCCAGTCTCTGCAGCCAGTAGGTACTGCTGCATCGACTGAGCATCTTTGGATCTCTTGCCATTGGTCCCGAGCAAAGCAGGAATCGCAAGACGTTGAATTGGGGTAGGGGAAGTATCATCCAAACCATTCAGTACCTGAGTTGAAATGGATTGGTGGACGGTAGGTAATAGACCAAACTCGTTGAAAGATTCGGTATCGGCTATGCTTTGCTTGACGGCAGAACGATGACTGTAGGATACTTGACTGAGAGCGCGCTGCATCTTCAAGGCTTTGAACGAGTCCTTGTCCTTCTCATCCTTTGGCTTGTACTTTTCTGGAGCATTTCGCGTGGCCCTCTTTTGTTCGGCCGTCGATGGACGTTGACGAGGCGCATTGCGAAAGTCTGCATGTGTGACGTTCATGCCACCGAAAGGGCTATTCGTACGTCTTCTCGGAGGTTTGGCATCTGGGAGGGCGACCTTGGGCGACAGATCCATTCGATTTGGTCGAGGTTTTTGCATAGTAGCCATGTGGCGCGTGGAGCGCATAGCAAAGACTGGCCGCGCCATCGAGGCAGCAGCCTCGCAGAAGGGACATAGAGACGGGCGCATCCTAGAGGAGAGCATGTGTACGTCCGCGACAGCGACAGTGATGGCGACAGTGACGGATGACGAATATGGCGGCAGTGCGACAAGCGGATGGACAGACCTACTCCGACAATCTGACAAAAATAGTCCAATCCCGGTTCGGTTTCAAGCGGCAGTTTCAGCGTATCGATTAGGTACCTGGATACATTTGAATAGAGAACGTAGGGCTAGGGCGCACGATGCTTGTGTCGAACCTTGTGGATGTATTTACTGTCCGTATATATCGTGAGACCTGGACAAAACTCCGATTGGACCGATACCAGAAGTCTAGCAGTCCATTGGTTAGAGCGATATCAAGATATCTGCTTGCCTACTAGAGAAAGGTGAATTGGACAATCAATCACATCGTGAGGTCATGCGACTTGTGCAGTAACTCGAGTGAAGTGATGCGATACGCATACGACCCCACACCAGACCACCAAAATATCGGCTTGGCGTGGCTCACCAGGATCCCGTATCCTTATGGAGCTGAGAGCCCAAGTTGCCCGTTCTATATCTAGTCTGCCACTCTGCCGCCGTTGTCATATCAACTAACTCGGGCGGGATTCAAGGAAAACAAGCGACTCCGCTGTTGCTGTTTTGTTGGTATATTGAGCTCGCAGCGCCAATCACTCTGTTCAATCACCTTTACTTTTTTGTTCTGTGGCTCGAGTTTTGCTTTCTTGCCTTTGCAAAAGCGTCACTATATCTACATCTATCATTGGTTTTAGTCCATCGCGCTCCCTGGACGGACAAGCGCACATTCCTCATCAACAATGGCCACCGAAGAGGTAATATGGTGTGGATCGTCACCTCTCACATGCGCTGACGTTCGCCCTAGGTGCAGCCGCTCAAGATAGTCAAATCCAACTCGACCGCTTCGTCGATTGGCTCGCCCACCAAGATGTCACGTCCACTATCAGAAATTGGCTCGACAGAGCGGAGGAGGAATTCACCCAGTTACAACCAGGCCACCAAGGTAAGTTGACCACCGCGCATGCTTACCAAACCTAGCACCAGCTAACCATCCGCATCANNGAAGATGGTCACCAGCAAGGATTCGTCGCCCTTTGATTCATCACCGCTGCAACAACAGCGCTCGCCGCGCATGTTCTGGGAGGACCGCGCTTCGCCCTCGCGCTTTGGTTCCGAGAACAGTCCTGAGCGTCCCGAGCGCTCTGCTTCTCCTACTGGAACATCCTCACACCGTCGCTCATCCATTGAGAACCTCAAAAAGGCGTCACGCGTAAAGAACAGCACCATGTATGCCCGCGAAACAAAGCACAACTACGATCCTTCAAGCTCTCCTGTCATCGAGCGTCCTCTAAGCAACCGCGGCTGGGGCGGCAACTTTCAAAACAACGTATTCACACGCTTCGACAGTCTCCGCAAGGAAAACAGCCCTCTCAAATCTCCCACCGANGGGGATCTGAGTCCTTCCAAGATTCCATGTCCTTCAGCCGGCCCCTCTGTTGTGACATCCAATCCCAACTCTCCCCGCCGGGAGACACCTTCGCCAACCAAGTCTTCTCTCACATACAACAGCCGTTTTGCTGCGTCTTTCGAGTCCGACCAAAGTCACTGGCCTGAGGACCAAGACGATGCTAGAGTCGCTACTCCCCGTGCGCAGCCGCGTCATGCGAAAAGCGTCACATTCGAGACGGCACCTCCTGAGATCAACGAATACGAACAGCAAACACCAGAACCATCTTCCGTCGCATCGGGTTCACGAGAGGGCAGCTACGATTCCGATGACTACGAAGATAACAGCTTTGAACGTGCCTCCTCTGTCGACGAAGACAGTTTCGATGCCTCACTCGAGGACACAGACAAGACTCCAGTGGTTCTTCCCGAAGATTGGAGGCATATGAGCCCTGATGTTGCTCGTAGCCATCTTGCCATCGACTACGACGACGTTTTCGATGATGACGATGAACACATCGAGAGACAAGCTTCGAATTCGACCAACGAGCAACGTCCTTCTTCCAGCCGCTCCGAATCTGCCAACTCGGATGCCGAAGCAAGACCTCTGCCTCCACTTCCTGGAGTCCCCTCTTTTAGAAGAGAGCGTGTTGACTCTGGTAGTCTTGCTGCTGCTGCAGAACGCGCAAGTAGTATTCAGCGTTCCCTGCCTTCTCCACCCCGTCCTGCTTCAGTCTCAAAAGATGAGATTCTTCGTATGAGGGAGGCCAACATGTCTATGGAAGACAGAATGAATCTCCTCAAACTGCAAACATCTCTGTCTGATGTACAAAAGTCACAAGACACAGAAGAACATGCGGAAGGAGACGTCAAGTCTACCCACGAAGACGCTGCCCCGACTCCAGAGCATTCAGATGTCGAAGACGATGATTTGGCCGGCTTTGACTTTGCACCAAGCATCTCGCGCGAGTCCATCCTGCGTAACGTCAAGTCACAAAAGTATGACCAATTCGATGCCGATTTGCAAGAGGAATCCATGGTCTCGTTCGCCGATAGAGACTATCGCGAACTCGCCAACCTCGATCCTGATGTTCCAATTCCCTCCCGCGAAACATCAACCCAATTTGACGCCGAAATTGGTGCTGACATCAAGGAAGAGGCTGAAAATAGCTACCTCGACCTCAGTGCTGTTCCATCTTTCCACACTGAGCTCGATGAAACCAGAGCAGATGAATACGACAGACAGTCTGTTATTCACCATGCTGACTATGACGAAGGCTCTCAGGTCGAGGACGACGAAAGTCGCTACTCATCNCCCATGTCGGTCCTGATCAACGAACAACCAGAAGAGCCTCAACACATGCCTTGTCAAGATGATCAGGAATCACCCATGGAAGACGAAGCATTCGCGACTCCGCTTGGTAACCCACAATCCACAGAAGAGTCGAGTAGTATGGGTCTTCCCCTAAGCTTCTTGGGTAATGATGACTTTGACTTCGGTCTAAAGGACTACATCACTCCTACACCACCTTCCTCATCCGGCACACAGGAAGAAAGCAANAAGTCTATACTCGAACCCCCCGTGGTGTTACAGCCTAGCTTCACCACCGAAGCCCAATACGAACGACAGAGCTCAGTCGAGTCTGATCACACTATTGGACATGAGTCATTTGGTTCTGTCATTCATGGTTCGATGATTGACATGTCTCCTCCTCCCGAAGAAACACCCATCATTCCCGAGCGTAAAGCCACCATCAAGACTCAGGGAAAGCTCAAAGCTCGACCCTCTGGAACACCTGCCGACCTAGAAGCCATGAGAGCTCAACGTCGACATGTGAGCCAGGAAGTGCCTCCGATTCCTGACCAGTACCGCTCCGAGACGTCGGCTCAAGCAGATGAGCAAACCTCTTCTGACGAGGAAGAAGATGAAGAATCACACAGCTCAGAGTCGCTCGCTGAGCCGGAGATGGCTGGCCAAGAATACCAACAGCTCGCGACAAATGACGAGCAGGGCATTGAGAGGTCCCTCCAGAGCGACACGAGTCTTGAAAAGGATGGTCAGCACGAAGACGAAGCTACATCCGACATTCTCCCCGAACAGCGTCGACAAAGCCGCAACATGAAACTCGACCTTGACTTCAAGCTTGATTCTTTCGACGACGACGATATGGGTCTCGGGATGGATGCCGAGTTTGACCGCGTGATTGAGTCTCANAAAGGTATGAATCGATAGACCCACCAACCTCTCGTACACATGCTAACTATTATACAGAAGGGATATCTCATGCGTCAAAACACCAAGGTCATTGTCGCTAGCAACAGAAACTTTAGCGATGAGAGTCAACGTCCGCTCTCTCCCAATGGCCAGGCCAACCCCTCAACTTCTGGCAAGAGCAAGCGCACCCCGCGCAAGTCAAGCGCTGGTGAGAAGTACTTGACGACTGAACCATGGAACGGCAAGACTAGACGTAAAAGTTCCAGGAGATCCTCTGGCAGGAAATCCAACGTTGGCGGGCCGGCCCCTCCCTTGCCTGGTCACGAAAGCTCTCTCGGAAAGGTTGATGAATACCTCACTACCGACGAGACTAATGATGGTGAGGAGAGAGGACGACTTTTTGTCAAGGTCGTTGGTGTAAAGGAACTCGACCTACCACTGCCACGCAGTAAGTGCCTCTTTGATGTCTTCCCAAATCGAACTAACATGATTTTGCANGACGATCGTCTCTTCTTCCAACTCACCCTGGACAATGGCTTGCATTGCGTGACTACTGCTGATCTTCAGCTTGGAACAGCCGCCGCAATCGGCCAGGAATTCGAGCTCGTTGTTCTTCAGGACCTCGAGTTTCAACTAACTCTGACTACAAAGCTGCCGGCCCCTGCACCCAAGCCCCAAATGTCGATCCCCGTTCCAGTGTCCCCCACAAAGCCCATCAAGTCGTCAACATCAAGATTCTCTCGCCTCCTCACCTCTCCCAAGAAGAGAGCGGAGCGTGAGAGAAAGGAGAGAGAAGAGGCTGCCGAGATTGAACGTCGTCAACAAGAAGAGATGCAACGCAAGCGCGCCTCTGTCAAGCCCACGTCTTGGGATATGCTGCGCGAAGTTGTTGATGCCAAATCTGGTTCATTTGCTCGCGCTTATGTCTCCTTGAAGTCTCACGAGTCTCAGTGTTTCGGACGACAGCTCACCGTCGACATGCCTTGCTTCAACGAGTGGGCAATCGAAAAGGATGCCGATGTTGTCAGCAGTGTGCGCAGCAAGCGCAACAATGGCAATCCTGGCTTCGGTGGCAGAGATGGTACCATCAGGCGTCCACCCTACGCAGTGGGCAAGCTTGAGTTGCAGCTCATGTACATTCCAAAGCCCAAGGGCGCTGGTGACGAGCACATGCCCAAGAGCATGAGTTCAGCTGTCAGAGAAATGAAGGCGGCCGAACAAGTCAAGGAGTCCTCGTGGGAAGGCTGCTTGAGTCAGCAAGGCGGTGACTGTCCGTACTGGCGCCGTCGCTTCTTCCGTCTTCAGGGGACAAAGCTCACAGCTTATCACGAGCACACTCGTCAGCCTAGAGCGACTATCAATCTCTCAAAGGCTACAAGGTTGATTGACGACCAGAAATCACTTCTCGCCGATCCGACATCAGGCCACCCGACCAAAGGAAGACGCAAGTCTGCCTTTGCCGAAGAAGATGATGGCTATCAGTTTGTCGAGGAAGGTTTCAGAATGAGATTTGCCAATGGCGAGACCATCGACTTCTACGCCGACACCGCCGCAGACAAGGACGCGTGGATGAAGGCACTTGGCTCATGCATAGGGAAACCTTCGACAAGCAGCACGGCCAAATGGACCGATGTGGTGTTGACCAAGGAACGATCAGATGCAAAAGCAACAAAGGCACAACAGAACTCGGAAGACTCCAGTCGACCAGGACCAGATGCTCATGACACCAAAGCCGGTGCACCCAAGCTCAAGCGAACAATGTCACAACAGGATTCTGTGCGCGGTGAGACACCGCCCACCAGCAGTCCACGCCCCGGGCACCGTGACAGACATCAGGTCAAGAGCATGATCTTCTAGAGGGGTCAGACAGAACCGACCTCTTTTCTTTTTCCTCTTACCTCTTTCACCTTTCTTGTTCCCTATTTTCCATTTCTCTTGTCTTTTGCTTCTCTTCTGTGGACAAAACCAGCATGGCATAGCCGTTGCCCTTTTTCTTCTTTCGTTTTATTTATTTTCTTTGTTGCGTATCGAGAAGGGCTTTGGAGATTCGGAGTTCACGATCGTAATGAACACAATGCATGTGCTACTACTACAGACACTTTTTCAATTAAATTGTTTCTTCTTCTCTTTGGAGTCCTTTTGGTTTTATGAATATATGAAGTGTGGTTGTTCGTAAAGTCAGATCATGTTTCTATCTTGGTCACAATTCGGGTAATCGCAGTCTCTTTGACTCTGTCGAAATATCACCTCTTGTGGACACAAATGATAGATATTTGGCTCTTTGCCTGACTTGAAGGACTGTAACATGAAGAAATGGTGATTCCAGATATACTAGCAGGCGGAAGGAGGATACAAACTTATGTGCTGTATACAAGGCCAGGGTTGTCACCCAGACAAGACTATGGACTACACAATACCCACCGCCATCTTTTCATTGATTCGAAACACGCACGATGAGTGTTGAACAGAAAACAACCGATTCTTCGAGCAGATACAATTCACGTATTGAGCAGGTGGCTCTCATTGAGATCATCCCTTCTCAAAATCCATCCCTGAAGCTCACAATTCCATGTCACATATCAACAAACGTACACCTTTCATATCCTCCTTGTCAGGCCTAGAAAATAGTGAGACTCAGAACAACTCTTTGTTCATACATAGACAAGAAAAATGGTAGATGCGTGACCCTGCTCAAAAAGGATCAAGAAAGCCGCCTGGTCACGCGGGTATCTCAAAAGACAGGAAACTGGTATGACAAGAAATAAAAAGAACGCCGTTGAAAACCCCCATGCAAAATGCTTTTTGCTTACAAGAATAGACGCCATGCTGTAAAGTCCAAATGATGCGCAATTCGATCGGCAAGGTTTAGAAACTAGAGTCGTGTTAGCAAGATATCAGGGTTTTTGGGAGATGTAAGGACTTACCGTATCTCATAACTGCCCGCCCGTGTCATATACCGCACCCACTTGACACTGCTGTACTGACTCTTTTCAAAGACCTTGAGGTATCTGACCAACAAGCCTGAGCTCGTAAACATGAGCAGTGAGAAGTTCAGGCTCAAGGGTGGTCTACTCCAGGCTTTTTGGTTGGTCATGGAGGTAAGTTGAGCTTCAGCGCTGAGCACGTATTCGGAGCCACCAGTGAAGCGCGCAATCTTCCAAACGATGTTGTTGTGTTCGGGCTCGTATTTGGCCTTGCCCTGAGAAGTTCTTTCGGTGATGGAAGCAGTGTTGAGAGGAGTTGGGATGCGGATGACGACGTTTGTGGCGAAGAGCTTTGCGCCATAGTTTGCTTTGATGGCAATGCTGTACTCGACCTTTGTCTTTCCAATCTCGTTGACAATGGCATGAACCTTGAAGGGTAGGTTGATGTTCTCGGTAGCACGGTATCGCATCAGCTCGAAGCTACCGTCGGNGGGAATAAAGGAGATGGTCCTGTCGGTGTCGAATTTACCCAGACGCACGCACTGATGGAATTGACAATCCTCGAGGGTGACACTACCGGCGGCAGCCTTTGTAGCCTTTGTACCAGCCATGTTTCCAGAAGGTGAGGCCAGGGCTTCCTCGCCCAGGGTGAGGCGGTCGTTGAGGCCAAACTTGCATTCAGGGGTACCAGAGAGGTAGGCGCGCATTTCAATCTGGCCATTGACGTCGGCACGCAAGACTGTTCCGTTGGCGGACATGAGAAGGTTGACATCTTCGATAACGTCGACGAAGGCTTCGTTCTTGCGGTATTTGATGTTGTCTCGTCGCCAGGACATGGCACCGGTAGCTTGCATGGTGATCTTGGACGAGTCCTCNNCTGTTGAAGTGTAAGCGATTGAAGTTACAGATGGCGAGCTAGATGGGCGTACTACGAGGTTTCTCTCGGACTTGACACCTTCGGTGGTAATGTACATCTTGAGAGTGTCGGTATCGGTATTTTGAGGATAGCCAAAGTCGAGGATTTNCTGGACATGTGGTGAGCAGACTGTCGGAGTGTAAAGAGCGAGTTGGGACGGACCATCGAGCAATTCATAGATCAGGACAAAGTTGTTCTTAACAGCCTCCTCGTCGAACTTGGCGAAATAGGAGCGGCCCAGCTGAATTAAGCGATAGAGGAACTCAAAGACCAGGGCAGCATTGGCATTGCCCTTTGTGACGGCGACAATGAAGATGTTCTCGTGCTTGACATGGCTGAAGGTGGTGGAACCGAGAGTCAAGATAGGCGAGCGGACTAGAGGGTTCGAGATGACCTGGATACGGAAGACATCGGCGAGACGCGGGCGACAGTCATTGCGGAAGGCACGAAAGATGAGGTTCTCGCCCTTTTGGTTGAAGACGAGGATGCCCGAAATCATGGCGACTTGGTTGGTATATGCTATGTAACAAGCTACTGTATAAGGTGGTCGAGGGGTCTGGCAGCGGAGGTCGGCTTGGCACGGACGCAACCAGGCACGTCAGTCAGCTACAGAACGAAACGACATTCATCCACCACTCTCTAGTAAAAGCCCTTCTCGCAATACCGCCTCTTGCGCTCAGACAACAGACGCGAATCTTAGCCTCTCAAGTCGCTTGACCCATCCGGACGTCCCCCAAACCACGCTCTTCACACAACCGCGAACCGCCGCCTCGACGACTGCACGCCTCAACCCACCATGAAGCCCGTCGTATCCGCCTTCAATGCCTGGACATGGTGCGCCTGCCTGTTGCCCACTTCCCTGGACGCCCGCTAACATAGCGACAGTGTTGTCATCTCCATCTTCGCCATCGTCATCCTCTCCGTCATTGGTGCTCTCTTCAAGACAAACAACCACTCCATGATGGGCTCCGAGGAAGACCCCACTGATGGCGCTGCTGTCGCTGCTTCAGTCTTTGGTGCCGTTGCCATCTACGGCGTATGTCACTGCCTCAATCTTACAACCATCTCACTACTCATGCTAACCTAACCTCAGGCCTTCCTCGTCTTTTGCGCCGGCCAAGCATATTTGCACCAACGAGACAGATCAAGAGGTGCCATCGCCTTGTCGTAATCCACTTCTGAAACAAACTCCAACAAAGCTACAAACAACTTCGATAATCTGACCCTCGTTTTTCGACATCACGACCATCACCACCACTTTTGCTTTTTCGGCGCGGCGTTATCCCTTTCTTTCAAGGTCCGGCTTGTTATAGACATTTTCAATTGGGCGGCAATCGGGCGCATCACCCTTGTGTATACCTATCATCTATCTCTTGCAAATCTGCAGCTTTCGTCAAGTTCGATCTTGTCCCGTAAACGCCGCCATCCATGTTGATATCCGTCAAATGCATCATAACTCCAACAACCATCAGATATTAACATCAGAAACCATCGTCACTCTCCTCATCATCCTTGGGCTTCAGCCATTTGCTCATGTACGGTCCATCGAGCCAATACCCAAGTTTGGCGTAGTAGCTGCGTACTCCCACACCAGAGATGATGCTGAGCTTCTCACTGCCATGTTCGTCACGCGCGATTCTCTCAGCCTCTTCCATCAACAGTGTACCGTAACCTTGATGTTGGAACTTTCTGGGATCGCGTCCATGAACGGGCACCGCCGAGCCGTAAACGTGTAGCTCACGCACCAGACTTGTTGGCTGCCCAGTGAGCTCTGGACGGAAAGTGTGCGTTGAGCTGCACTTGCGTAGACGCAATAACCCAATCAGAATATCTTGCTTTGGGTCCTCGTAAGCCAGGAACGTCTCCCATCCACCATTTGCTGTATAGTCTCGGCGGACCAGTTCGACCTGCGAGGGTCGGATCTTGTTCTTGACTTCGTTGATACCAACCTCTCGTGTACGGACATCGCGACATGTCGTGCCAAAGTCCTTCATACGAGACAAGGCTAGCTCACGCAGGTTACCGTTCTCGACACCTGATGTAACAAGAGGCATGGGAATATCACGCTGGACACGATAGATACGGGTCCATGGCGGTACCAGGGCCAGGATGCGAGCAACCAGATCAATCAGCGCATTGGGCGTGTAGTTCTTGTAGCGGCCTGTTCTCCACAGCTCGTACAATCCAGTTCCTCGAATGACCAATGTCGGGTAGATCTTAAGACCATCGGTTCTGAATGCAGGGTTCTCGAAGTACTCTCTGAATTGATCCAGATCCCTTTCCATGCCAACATTGGGCAAATCAGGCATCATGTGACTCACGACCTTGAAGCCTGCATCCTTGGCCAACTTGAAAGTCTCTGCGACTGCTGCAACAGTGTGGCCTCTGTTGGTGTCACGCGCGACATCCTCGTACAACGACTGGACACCAATCTCTAGACGAGTACATCCATAACGCAGCATATCGCTCAAATGCTGATCCAAACAGTAGTCAGGTCTCGTCTCAATAGTGATACCAACACACTTCGTGCTGCTCATCTCGCCAGCCAAGACAGCCTCGTCGACGTTGGTCGCCTGGAAACCACTGAGGGCGTTGTGTAGTTGAGAGATGAACTCTTCTCTGTAGCTGACAGGCAGCGACATGAAGGTACCACCCATGATGATGTATTCAACCTTGTCGACCGAGTGACCCAAAGACTTGATCTGATCTACTCTTCCTCTTGCCTGCTCGAATGGATCGTATCTCGCGCGGATGGCACGCATCGAAGTAGGCTCGTATCCGGTATAGGATTGAGTCGAGTACTCAAAATCAGAATCAGGACCTCCAGGACAGTAGACGCAAATGTTTCCAGTGTATGAGATGTGCGGACATCTGTGGGGCTTGCACATGACGGCAACAACGGCAATACCAGAAGCACTTCGGATGGGCTTTGCGATCAAGCGAGGCAGGATGTACTTCTTGTAGTGTTCGGGCACGGCATTGATGATGGCGGTAAGAGGCGGAGTGTTGCTGAGGAAGTGTTTCTTCGCGATATTGTTGCGCAAGGTATTGAGGTTGAGGTCTTTCTTGGGCTTCTTGCCATCGACCTGACTCTCATAATCCTCGACCAATGCCAGTGCTACATCTGCACATGCGCGGATGTACCTCTCATTCTCAGGAGCGAGCTTGACACCTTTGGGTACCTTGGAATGCTTGGGTTTGGTATCGTTTGCCGTCATGGTCATGGTTGCCATGTTGGACTATAGCTTCTGCGAGCCTGCAGTAGTGAGGATTGTGATGCGGCGAGTACTTTTGTTGAAGAATTCTATGGATCGATCGCGGGGTTCGGTTTTATCGAAATGTTGTATGTACGAGAAAAGCACTATGACAAGTGTCTCAGTGTGGTCGAGATGGATGGCTGGTTGGCGACAAAAAGTTCAAAAGTTCGTGAATTCCCCGCAAGTGGCAGCGGCGAGTCGTGCATACAGAGGGCAGGTGCAGGCTCGGCGGGCTGGATTGCACTTGCCTCGGCGGGTGATTGTCGGCGTACGGGCGTTTGAGGGTTGCTGCGGCTTTGTTCGCTCTTCGCAAACTCGGGAAACAGCTGGAGCAAGAAGTTATTATTGTTTCGACAACCACCTTCCTCACCACCCACCACCGCCTCTCTTTCCCTCGACAATGCAGAGCTACATCAGAAAGCCCCTGGGCTCCGCTCTGCGCGTTGCCTCGCGCCCCTACAGCAGCTCCTCGTACCTGACCACCAACACCAACCTCCGTATCAACGACCAGACCAAGGTCATCTTCCAGGGCTTCACCGGCAAGCAGGGAACCTTCCACGCCCAGCAGGCCATTGAGTACGGCACCCAAGTAGTCGGTGGCACCAACCCCAAGAAGGCCGGAGAGACACACCTGGGCAAGCCCGTCTTCGCAACCGTCGCCGACGCTGTCAAGGAGACTGGCGCTACCGCTTCCGCCATCTTCGTNCCCCCTCCCGTCGCCGCCAAGGGTATCGAGGAGGCCATCGAGGCCGAGATCCCTCTCGTTGTCTGTATCACCGAGGGTATTCCCCAGCACGACATGGTCCGCATCACCGACATCCTCAAGACCCAGAGCAAGACCAGACTCGTCGGTCCCAACTGCCCCGGTATCATCGCTCCGGTATGATAAAACAAAGACCAAATCCTGGGCCACTACATCTCTGACCACCCTACANNGGGCCAATGCAAGATTGGTATCATGCCTGGCTTCATCCACAAGCGCGGTCGCATTGGTATCGTCTCCCGTTCCGGTACCCTCACCTACGAGGCCGTCAACCAGACCACCCAGACCGGTCTCGGTCAATCTCTCGTCGTCGGTATCGGTGGTGACCCCTTCTCTGGTACCAACTTCATCGACTGCCTCAAGGTCTTCCTCGAGGATGGCGAGACTGACGGTATCATCATGATCGGTGAGATTGGTGGTTCTGCCGAGGAGGATGCTGCAGACTTCCTCAAGCAGTACAACACTGCCAACAAGCCCGTTGTCTCCTTCATCGCTGGTATCTCTGCTCCTCCCGGCAGACGTATGGGTCACGCTGGTGAGTACACCCGACATTCCTTATTTGACCTAACATTTCTGACGATCCAAACAGGTGCCATTGTCAGCGGTGGCAAGGGTGGTGCCGACTCCAAGATCTCGGCCCTCGAGGCTGCTGGCGTCATTGTCGAGCGCAGCCCTGCTTCGCTCGGTAAGACCATGCACGCAGAGTTCGTCAAGCGCGACATGATCTAAATCCGTGCTTCCACTCTGTAATACCCACTTGATGTTTTAGTAGACCACCGGGACATGGTCTGGGGATTTTGAGGGAAAGAGAGAGAAAAGACCCATTGTGTATAAGCCGGCGCAACTCCAGTACCCCCTCTTAGAAACCCTTTTTTGTTCTAGTTTTCTTATATTTTTTTCCCGATTTTCTTCGTCATGCGCGCATGGGTTCGCCAGGCTCTTTATCTGTTCGGGTAGTTCTTTCTGATCAAATCTACTTGCGACAGTTCCTTGGGATTCGGCATTGGATTGGTTGTTCGAGCGCAACGTGAAAATTCAGATGTGGTCTATCTATGTCTATTCTGAAACGAATCTGCTGATCATGATTGCCATCATCAGACCTTTTACAAAGCGAGACCCGTGTTCCACCATCGGTCTCCTTTATGCCACCATACGATACCTCCCCACCAGCACCAAAATCCGTCGCCTTTTCCACCCAAGCCTAGCCCTCTGGAGCGGACTGACAGGTAGCGGTTCGAATAACCAAATACCACCACGTGCAAAGTCGTCGCATAGCAGCGGCGCGGTGTAGTAGAACCATACATGTACGTAGACAAAATTGGCTGTACGTTGCAGCCACTTGGGCGATCGCTGCACCACACCAACCCGACGCAAGAATGAGATGAGTGCTAGCTGAGCACTAATACCTCCAATCTGCGAGACAAAGAACAAGAAAGGACCGGAGAGCGGATATGTGTGTCCAAGCTGCGTGTAGCTGCCACAAGCGTGCAACATACCCGACAATACGAATGCGACTGTCAGGCCCAAGAACTTTCCAGTGGCCGACTTTGGGTTGATTTTCAAGAGCTCCATCAATTTTGATGATGGAGCTTCGAAAGCGTAACGGAAGGATTGATGCCACCAGCCGCCCCACCAACCAGCAAGACCTTTGTCGAGTACGTTGCTGAATGAGCCAAAGCTATCGGGATACATCCAAGGCTCGCCTCGCACACCAATGTAACGAGGACCAATTATGCCGACGAAGAAGAGAGGGCCAAGTGCAAAGATGGCCTGCAATGCTGTATACACCGCAGTCAAGCTGAGTAGCAGACGAGCACTACGCACCGTGACAGGAGAAGCCCGAAGAGATGCTGGCAAGTAATTCGGTGTCGCCGAGACGTTACCATCCCAGAAATAAGCATCGTGTGAGATCAAGGTCTTGAGTATATCGAGGATTATAACGTCGCGACAGACGATCCAAAGGTTGGCTTTGAGTAGAGAGGACTTGTCATGGTAGCGGTGGACGCCAGTACGACTGACCAGAGTTTTCTTCTCGTCCTCTTCTGGTGGCAGCGCACCCAGATTGCCAGCGAGCTGTGCTTGCGCCCACAGTGGCGGCGAGGGCAATCCAGAGATACGCCAGTTCCATCCCATGCCTCTGAAATTGGAGAAAATATCCGCGACCCAGTCGAGACGCTCCATAAACGGAGCCGAGGGATAGCCCTGCCAGGCAAGCGTACCATTTCTTTGAGCTGGTGATTGTGTTGTGCCAACTTTGCTGGTACGGTTGTGCAAAGTTGAGCCATTTTGATGAGCACTTCCACTTGCCTGGCCGTTCGACTCTGCAGTCTGTGGGGGTGCAGACGCATAAACCATATCCAGACGTGATTCCTTTCTCTCAATTCTCGAAAAGTCCTGCTGCACATCTTTTACGACCAGCATCATGAAACACCACAATATCGACCAGGCAGAAATCAGACCAACACCGAACGCGGCGGCTGGGTTGCGTGCTCGGAAACTTTTGATATTCCAGATCGCAAAGATGGTGATGAACGCCCATGCTGCAAAACGAGCTTTGCGTAGCCATGGCCGTGATCGATGATCCAGAAGAAGGTAGAGGATGACTACGGTGGCGCCCAGAGTTCCGAAAGGATAGGTGAAAGGGTGGTAATCTCCAGATGCCAGTAGACTGCCATACTGTCCATTGAGACGGTCTATGATGTCGTAGTGCGTGACCGGGACGAATGCTTCTTTGAGATACATGCCTTGACTCGGGTCAGGATATATGCACCTGATGATGTCTTCAAGGAAAGATCCCTAGTACTGGCCCGAGAGCTGGACGAGTTTCCTCGCAGATATCGAATCTATCGGTGGAAGCGTAGATTGGAGAGATGAGATGGATTGTTCAAGAAACGCATCTTACACGACATCACATCCCATCGACGACTCATCCAGTCTAACCTGTTACAGTATTTGGAAAACAAGATCGCGCGTGTCACTGTTTTTGGCAGAGTCTCGATGACGTTCGACGTTCAGATGGTCTGTGCTTGCGGGCGGGACTGAGCCTCTCTCGTTGGTGGCTGGACTGCGGTGGAGAACGTCTGCCAAAGAATTCACGAGCTTGTGTGCAGTTTGTATTCGAACGGCGACGATTACCACCTTGTGCATATTAACATCTTGATATACTGTCCGAGGAGAGCAGAAGCTTCCACTAGCCGCAAATATGGTGAACATCACGGAAAAGATCAAGGAGTGCGTTCTCTTAGGAAGAAAAACAATTGCGATGGCATGAGACTAATTCTTTTTCTAGGATTGAGGCCGAAATGGCC
Organism: Aureobasidium vineae; assembly: GCA_903819635.1. Taxonomy (NCBI): domain Eukaryota; kingdom Fungi; phylum Ascomycota; class Dothideomycetes; order Dothideales; family Saccotheciaceae; genus Aureobasidium; species Aureobasidium vineae. The sequence continues at coordinate 1,496,063 of CAIJEN010000005.1, forward strand.
AGGACGCAGAGTATGTATAATCGTCTAGCACGAATTAAACAGATGGCTAATATGCACTGCAGAAAACAAAGCAACAGGTGCGGACTGGACATCTACTCCAAGAATGTTGAAATTTGGCACTAACAACCCAATCAGAATATCACTTGGGTCTTCTTAAAGGGTTAGTACAAGCATACTTTGAGAAAGAAAAAACCTGCTGACTGTTTCCAAGAAAGCTCGCTCGTCTGAGGGCACAACTTCTGGAACCTGGCCCAGGTGCAGGTGGCCCTGGCGGAGAAGGGTTCGATGTCACGAAGAGTGGTGATGCTCGTATTGCACTTGTTGGTTTCCCTTCGTAAGTCATACTGAGACTGTTTTCGGAGTTTCTCGCTGATGTTTTGTTGTAAGGNGTCGGTAAATCAACGTTCATGGGAAAGATCACAAAAACAAAGTCCATAGTCGCGGCATATGCCTTCACCACACTCACCGCCATACCTGGTGTGCTCGAGTACGGAGGCGCTGAAATCCAGATTCTCGATCTTCCAGGTATCATCGAGGGTGCAGCAGAAGGCAAGGGTCGTGGAAGACAGGTTATCAGTGCCGCNAAAGGTAATGTCCGCACCTTCGCTTCTGCTCGATTCTCTTACTGACTTCTGTAGACCAGCGACATGATCTTGATGGTCTTGGACGCAACGAAAAGAGCCGAACAAAGAGCTCTTCTAGAAGCCGAGTTGGAGGCCGTCGGCATCAGGTTGAACAAACAGCCCCGTGAGTACCCACGCTGTGTCGAAACCGCTTCAACATGCTGAAGATGAAACAGGAATATCTACTTGAAGCCGAAGAAGGCTGGTGGCATGAAGATCACCTTCCAAACCCCTCCTAAGAACGGCCTCGACGAGAAAATGTTGTATAACATTCTCCGTGACTACAAGATCTTGAATTGCGAAGTGCTTGTCCGTGACGAGAATGGTATGTGTAGGCATGTATCGATGTTTGGATTTTCGCGCTAACATTGCTANGTCACCGTTGATGACTTTATCGATGTGATCATGAAGGACCACCGCACATACATCAACTGGTAAGTCTTCTGTTATTCCTGAAATATGAGCTTTCACTGACGTCCGNNCAAAAGCCTTTATGTATATAACAAGGTCGATGCCATCGGTCTCGATCACATGGACATGCTAGCAAGAGAACCCAACACCGTCATCATGAGCTGCGAGCTCGATCTCGGCGTCAGAGATGTAGTAGATCGATGCTGGGAAGAACTCGGCTTGATCCGTATCTACACCAAGAGGTAAGTCCCCCCTCTCTCATTCTCAAAACCGTCCCGTCTTTTTCTTGGCCGCTAACAATTACCANNCAGAAAGGGCATCGATCCAGACTTCAGCGAGGCGCTGATCGTTCGTGGCAACTCGACAATCGAAGACGTCTGTGATGCCATCCATCGCAATCTCAAGGAGAGCTTCAAGTATGCGTTGGTATGGGGTGCTTCTGCCAAACACATCCCTCAAAGGGTTGGTCTGGGTCATGTTGTCTCTGACGAGGACGTGGTGTCGATTGTTGGTACCAAGTCTGGTCTTGCAGCGAAGTAGTGGAGTTGGGTAGTAAATGGAGACTGTCTATGTCTACAGAGATTGGATCTTCGGCTTTGCAATTTATGTCTTCTCTATGTGCTGATCGCAAGTGATATCCTCTACTTGATCACTTCTCGAAGTTGGCGAACCAGAGGCTATTCACATCCGAATCTAGTTCGAGCAAGATCTCTGCAATTCCTATGATGCTAGACAATGAGAAGCCTTTGCGAGCAATCCACTGCTCACTAAGGAGCTTCCAACGACGGTGCCAGAGCATGGAGCGGCCATTGACTGTCGTCCATCGAGCAGCTTGTTCGATTCTTTCCAAGATGAGGGTTTTGAATGCCGTGAGCATCGAGGACGAGCTGACCGTGCGTGGAAAGAACTTGTGCAACTTCTCGCCCCAACGCACGTGATTCATGAGGTCTTGTAACTGCCGTTCGAAGTCGATTGGTGTGTAGGCACGATGGTGATTTGGATGCGAGTAAGCGGTTCGACGGACAATACCAAACCTCTGACCACGAATGTCAAAGTCAACGTCGAGGATAATGCACGCATTGAAGTTTACAAAGGAGAGAGAGCGCACGGAAGCAACATAACATGACTCAAGGTCATGAAGCCAACTGTTCATGTCAGATAGCGCCTGTACTCCAGGCTTTGGTTGAGTGACAAACACGGTGAATCTGTTGCTGCCATAGTACAAAGCTAATGCTTCGTTTCTCAAGAGCCGACAGGTCCTGGCGATGACAGGCTGCTGTAGGGGGTGAACAATGGTAGTAGAGTTGATGCACACAAGACGAAGCACCATCTCGCGTACTTCTGCAGGTAGACAGAGGAAGTCGAACTGGAAGTCGTGATCTGCACGCTCCAGCTCTTGAATTAGGGATGTCCTTGAGAGCCTTTGAGCAGCCTTGAGCGACCTTTGTAGTATCCTCTGAGTAACGCGTTGAGACTTGTAGACGACTCTTCTGGCCGCAGGTCCTCGGACAGGCATGGCGATCGTTCTGGGTATCTTAGAAGGCAGGCCTTTGCTGACGAGGGTGGAAGCGGCAGGTCTCCCCCTGGGCAATAAGCCTCGATGATCGTCTCAACAAGACACCGGGTTTAGTCACAGGCGCGCCACTGCTGGGATTTACTTGACGATCTTGAGATGCAGCTCCGGTCATGTTGGGACCCTGTACAGTCGCGGCGCTCTTGGATGTACATTTGTCCAGATGTTTCTGAGCAGTTTTGCTGAGCTTCAAGTGTCTGGAAGTGGTGAAGTCGACCAAGTCCTGGCGAGTAAAGCCTTCGTAGATGATAGGCTGGCTGGGGAGCTTCTTTAGCATGTCGATGAGAGCCTTCCTGTCGCATCTTCCGGTAACGATGCCGAAGGCGGTACACTGTTCGCGTAATTGATTGGTCTGATGAGGGTCCACCTTTTTAACAAGAGTGGAAGACGCGTTGAGTATGTCCAAGTCCAGTATGGTGGGTAGAGGCAACATCTTGTTGGGTGGAGTGATGTTTGTGGTTTGGCAGAAGACGGCATGATTGACACGACGGCGCGTTCATAAAGCAGAGGAAGGCCCAAGAACAACACCATTGAACAACTAACACCTACCTGATAGGCATACTTTCACACTCACGAAGATGTTACTGGATGCAGCAGACAAAGCCAATGATATAGAGGACGAAACAAACGGGAAGACCCGATCAGTGTTGCGCAGGGTTGGTGATAGACATTGGTACGAGGTCAGCGCTGACAGCACCATGGATTGAGATATGGCCCAGTTCACTGTGGTGCGATAGATAGACGAAGGCTTGGGTTGCGAGATGAAATAAGACGCAAGTCAAGAAGATGATGATCAGGGTGACGCAGCTTCTCCACAGCCGTTTGACCGTCAAGCTTCACATGGGAGCGGACGCGGGCAGGTGCTCTTGATTGCATGCTGCTGCTGTTTGTCTCTTTGTGACATTATTTTGCTCTCAAGAAGGCATATTAGGGAGAGGGATCCAACATGGCCGAACTCACATCGACCAAACTCCACCCAGAACAGCATCTGCTGCTGGTATGCGTCACCAATCCGCCATCAATGTAGTCGTCGATTGACACAGCCCACAGNGACCAACCGCTGCTACGAGTGCCCTTCGAACTGACGCGGAAGAACTTTGCCCAAGCAAGACGACACATTGAGAAGACATCGGCCGACACGCTTGCCGCCCTCAACGCCGCTGCTACCGCCGCTCCATCAGCCACCTCGGACCAGACTCTCGCCTCGCTTGACGCCATGATAGCCAAAGCCCAGACTCTCAAACGCAAGTTGGAGGCCCTTCATGCCGAGGAAGAGATGCTGCATCGTCATCAGCGAGCCCGCATCAACCATCTACAGGATCTGCACGATATACCCAACCTGGCCGATGTCAAGTACGATGACTGGAGCAAGATCCGTCTAGATCGCATGCTGGTCGACTATCTGTTACGTCAGGGCTATATCCAGAGTGCCAGTCAGCTGGCCAAGGAGAAGAAGATCGAAGACCTGGTCGACGTCCAAGCCTTCATCGAGTCTAGTCGCATAGAACACAGCCTGCAGAACGGCCGTACCCAGGACTGCCTGGCCTGGTGCTCCGAGAACAAACAGACGTTGAAGAAGATCAACAGCAACCTGGAGCTTGAGCTACGCTTGCAGCAGTTCATCGAGCTGGTCCGGAGCGGAGAGCCACAGAAGTTGATCGAAGCCACGCTGCATGCGAGGAAGCATTTGGGCACACACCAGAACGACTCGTACGGTCTACGTGCTGGAGGCCTGCTTGCAAACCCTCCAAATACCATGACAGAGCCTTACAAAGTATTTTCTCCCCATACCACCCCTATACCATCTCTGACCTTCTCCAGNACCATGTACTCGGCCGCTCGCTGGCAACAACTGTCCGAACTCTTCGTCAAGACACACCACGAAATCTTCTCTTTACCGCCACGGCCCCTCCTGCACATTGCCCTCTCCGCTGGCCTTAGCGCTCTGAAGACGCCTGCCTGTCATTCGCATTACGCCTCTTCATCGTCGAACGCTTCTTCGTCAACCACATCCGTCTGCCCCATCTGCTCCACCGAGCTGAACGAACTCGCCCGCACCGTTCCCTACGCACATCACAGCAAGAGCTACGTCGAAGATGATCCAGTCATGCTGCCCAACGGACGCATCTACGGTAGAGGCAGACTCATGGCTCTGAACGAAAAGATAGGAACCGCCGAGGGCAAAGTCAGAGATCCCACCGACCTGTCTCAGGAGTTTGACGAATGCGACATCAAGAAGGTCTATATCTCTTGATTCTCCTCATCCGTTCGGGCTTCTGGACTGCGTACATCCCTACTTGATAGTGAGCTTTTCATATTTTTGTCTCGTCTTTGAATTAGCGAGGGGCTTTTAAGATACCAGAGGATTGGGTGCAGCATATTCGGGGACACCAATAGGCGTTTTTTTTTTCTTCTCTTTTTGACTTGATCACGAACGAAACGTATTTATGACTTCCTTTCCTTGTTATGCATGGAGCCAAATAGTCGAGAGTATGCATATGGACGAGAGAAAGAGGAACTGAACAAATGAGTCGACATATTGTATCGTGATATAGAAGAATGCTACGCTTATGATCCTCTTTATAGTCCGGACATGTATCCTTTTCTTCACCCAAACGCCAACGCTAAACAGAGATCGAGGTATATCATGCGACAAACTCACTGGTGACGGCTACTCTGCGCTCTCGCAGACTTGCCCAACCTCGCGGGACCCAGCCCGAAGCGAATCTCATCAAGCTGCTCCATTCCAGTCTGGAAACCCGACTNTTTGATATGTCTGCCTCTGTTACCAGCCCTAGAGTGTCCAGCAAGGAAACCATCCATAATGCTATCGAAGTCTGTGCGGACGAGATTGGGAGCTTCAGAGTCTGTGGCGCGCGAGTAGGAGGAAATGGCAGAGGCATGGGACATGCCAGTCATTCCCGAAGCCATGGACTCGGCATCGTCGAATTGGGAGCCGTAGTCGTCGAAATCGTCTTCGGCGTAGGATTCTTCAATCTTGTCGAAGCGTTGGTCGAGCAGGGATTGTGCGGATGTGCGCACCAGGGCGGAGGAGGACATGGAGTAGCCTGAGGTGGAAGTCATGGCACCCTTGCGTTTCTTCCTGCGGCCGGATGCCAATGAAGATAAGCCTGTGTTTATGGATTGGCTGTCTGAGGGTGCGGGTTGAGCGGGCTGTTTGGGAAGAGCCTTTGCGGCCTTGACGTCTTGCTTGAATTTTGTGAACTCTTCCATCCAGGCTCCGGCGGAGGGGTCGGAGGAGCGNNGTGCAGCGGCGGTGTCGGTGGGCGGTGGTAGATGTGTTTCGTCCTTGTCGCCGGCTTTGATCGTGTCGTCAGATTGCCAGCCGTCGTCCTCGTCGTCAATGTAGCCATTGCCTTCTTCCTCGTCAAATTCCAGGCCCTCCCAGTCGTCGCGGTCGAGCTCTTCAGCATCGCCGGTCAGTTCTTCGAAAATGTCGTCCTCGTCGTCAACGTAGGCTTCGTCTTCCAGGGCCTCGAGGGCTTCACGCAGGCGAGGATCCATGTCGGGTTGGAAACCAGCAATGGCGTCGGGCACATTCTGCATATCCTGGTATGTGGTCTTGCGCACAAAGTCGCTGGGCAGCATATCGTCGGGCATCAGACTCCTGGTAGAAGCAACACTCTCTCCGCCATAACTCTGCAAGTCGTCGTCTTTGACGTCCATGCCGCGCAGAGCATCTTCCAAGCTCATCTTTCCCTTGTTCTTGTTTTTCGCCGAGGNGGCTTCCACCCAAGTGGCTGCACCGCCGCCAGAGCCCAAGTCGCGCAAATGCTGCATGTAATCGTATTGGGTGTCGTCAAAGTAGACACCGTGCTCGGCGGCCTCGCCCTCGTGGGGCTTGTAGTCGGTGCCAAACTCGTCTTCCAGATCGCCACGTTCCTTGATCTTGCGGCTGTTTTTGGCATATTGAGGGCCTCTGAGTTCGGCAAAGACCATGCTAGGGGCGTCGGCATCGTTGATGAGAGGGTCGTTCTGGGCACGATGGACCAGTGCGAACTTGGTCGCATTCTTACCGCTGTACACATGTCAGGAGCGGATCAACCATCTCATCCCATGGCAGATACGTACAACTTGCGAGGAGCCATCTTGACTGCTTGTGGTGGTGTTTTTGGGGAGGACAAAAAAGTTTCAAGATTCGTCAGATTCGAGATTCACCCCAATGGCGCGCCAAGAGGCCGCGGCTGACATGTGCCTGCCACTGTTTCGACCTTCCTCATCTACATGTCCTCGAGAGAGGAAAAAACACATCCTTCCGACATGTCGCAAGAGCCCGAGAATGAGGTCCCTGCCGATGAGCTGCTGGTCCATGGCCGCGCAAAGAGAGCCACCGCCGGCAACCGCATGCACTTCCTCATGCAACATCTCGAAGACGAAGACGTGCGAAACGACCTGCTGCAAGAAGACGAGACGGACCAGATAGACTATCAACTCTCCGACACCGAAGACGTCGCCTTTGGCTCCAGCGACGACGAAGACGACGACCAAGAAAGAGACGAAGACCAAGGCGAGAAAAGAGCTGCAAAGCAGGAGCGCCAGGAGGCTCGCAAGAAGAAGCGCAAGGCCAACGACTTTGCCAACATGCCGCTTAACCCTCTGATGAAACGCCAAAGACTTGCCCACACCAATTCGCTGCTCGCGCCCCGTCCGCGCAAAAAGTCCGAACGCATCTCCTGGCTACCCACCCTCGACGATGCCCCGACACGCCAGTCGCGTCGTCGCCAGACCGTCGCAAACAAGGAACAGACAGAAGCCAAGCTGAAGGAGAGTCAAAAGCGCTCGGAAAAGGCTCACGAGCTGATGAAGATTGCTGCCGAGAAGAAGGCTGCCTCTGCCGTGCCAGCTCTCACCCAAGAAGACCGCATGAAGAGGGCGCTGAAGGTAGAAAAGGAGAACAGCAGGACCCTCAATCGCTGGGAGAAGGCCGAGGAGGAACGTCAACTTGCTCAACAGATGAGACTTGAAGCCTTGCGAGACCGACAACTCGAAGGTCCTGTCTTCAGGTACTGGAGTGGTTCCGTCATGTGGGAAGGGGAAAAGATCAAGGTCAAGCGTGTGCACCAACCGAGGGTCGAAGCCGTGAAGGAAATCACACTGCCTCAAGCTGCAGCGACTGAGACCGACAAGACAACAAATCTGGAAGTTAAGCCCGCGCAGGAGTCAGAAACACAGCAGGACGAAGACACAACCATGGTAGATGCCACAGCTGAGTCAATATCTGCTGCATCACCAGATCAACAAGTAAAACAGCCTTCAAATACGGAAAAGGATGAAGGCATAACACCAAAAGCTACAGTCGAAACAACCCAAACGACGATACAAGATGTGGTGGAAAACGCTGAAGCAAACACGCCAAAGTCTTCTGATGAGACAACGATTGAGCAGAAGCCTGTCGGGAATAAGATGTCTGAGCATGAGCAAACCGAGCTAGACAAGACCCAACCATCCACTGCTCCTGCTCCTGAACAAAAGTCACCATCGTTCTTGGACGGCATTCATTACTGGGCTTCCCAATCACCAGAGGCTACTGCGCAAAAGAACAAGACTCCAGCCTTACAAACCCCTACACCGGCATCAGCTCCCGAAGGCCAACCCATCGAGACAGCACCCGCCGAGACACAACCTATACAACCAAATGTGGCAGACGAGCCTCTTGCAACAGCGGTCGTCGATCCGACTAAACCACCCACCACTCAAGATTCCACTCTACAGCCTACAGACCCTACACAACAATCTTCAACACCCTTCGACGTGTACCCTCAAGTTCAGCCCGANGACGGCTCCCCTGCACCTCCACCATCCATCCCCTTGATGCGCGAACAAGCCCAACGCTCCCTCATAATCCTCGAAGCCTTTCCCTCCCTCGAAATCGCACCACCCATNTACCCCCTCCAACAAAAAGTCCACCACAACTACCTCCTTACTCTCCTCCATCCTCCTACCCTCCTCTCAACCCACTCTCACCCCCGCAGAGTCCAAATACCTCACCTCCAAATCCGCAAAAAGAAGGAATTTCTGCCTCCCCCACCGCCAAAACCTGTATGCAGTATCACAGCCAAAGCGGCAAAGTACAAGGACCCAGCAACGGGGTTGGCGTATCAAGGCTTGGAAGCCTATAAAGCTATCCAAAGGGTCAGTGCTGGGGGATGTAGATGGGGAGGGTCTGGGTGGGATGCCTGGATGGGAATCTTGGGGGAGGGTGTTATGGGGAGGGTTGCCAGGGGTGTACCTGAGTGTTTTGTTACGGGCGTGGTGAAGAGGAAGGAGAAGGAGAAGGAGGTGAAGAGTGAAGAGGGTGGGAAGGAGGGTGCGGGTGTGCCTGTTGCTCCTGTTGCTCCTGTTGCCACAACAGCTGCTCCTGTTGCTCCTATGGCCTCGGTCGCACCTGCGTCTTCTGTGACCACACCGGCCAATACCCCCTCATCAAAGACATCCTAGCATCAAAGCATAGCATAGCATAGCGTACCTGCTTCACGATACCCAGAATAACGAATTCCAATGACCTCAAAACTTCTCTACTTTCTCCAAACCATCGAGTGACCCTGTTACGACTTGGCTCTAATGTTAGAAGCAAATGCTTGCTTGATTCTTGCTTTCCTTGACACTGGCAAACCAGAAAAGTAGTTCCTGGTGTTGTTTGTCTGTGTGTTAACTGGACAAGGTTAGAGACTTAGACAACCACGACATTCATCAAGCCCCTTTAGCTCAGTTGGAAGAGCGCGGCACTAGTATCGCTGGATGCATGCTGAGGTCGCCGCACAAGTATCTGTTTTTTCGACTTCTTCAGGGGGCAAAGCATTTGGTCTGTCAGGGTGTGGGGTGCGTTGAGAAGAATTTCATTTCGATTGGTATGTGAGGTCACGAAAGCAAAGCTCTGGACCCAAGTTCCTGCATTGCAACACGACCAAGTGCCCTGGGTGATTTTGCGTCAAACCGACTTTGGAATATGTTCAATCGAGAAACCTTCATCCTCTAACCATTACTCTGCTGACCTACACTTTCGCAAACGCAAATCTCGACACAGGTATCTTGAGTGGCCATGGCTTATCCCTATATTCAGCCAACCACACCGCATCGCCATTAAACTGCTCCAGCATCTTCTTCGCATCATCTGGTAACTGAGAAACAGGCCCCAATATTCTCAACACATCATCAAATCTTTCTGCATCCACCTCGACAAACTTGACAATGGCAAGCAGCAAAGCTTGCAAACTTTCCACCAGTGTCTTGGTAGAAGTATCTATATATGCTTGCTTTGTGCTGATTGCAAGATTTGCATGCTGTTGTGATTTTCGCGCCGAGACATTGATTTCGAGAACAAGTTTGCGGTGTAGAGACAGCAATTCAGGCCACAAAGACTCGATGCGGGTCCGCATAAAGGTGCCTGCGTATTCACACATTGTGGCAATGATGGTATGAGAACCGCTCACGATAAATGCTTCTGTGTCAAAGAGGCGTGATGTTACTTCTGGCCATAGTGTGTTTACGAGGGGCAAAAACGAATTTTCGTGTTTTGCAAGGGCGGGGATTGTGGTGTTGAGGAGAGAGAAGAGAGATGTGCGTAAGGAGGACGAAGAAGAGGAGAGGTAGTGTTGGGTCAATTGTGTGATTTTCAGGAGCAGGGAGTAGGTTTTGGGAGCTGGTGGGTGCGACTCTGAGGGCTCGGGATCTTCGAGTTGAGAGGAGGGTGCGTTGTCGTCTTCTGGGTCGAGGAGGCTGGTTGGCGGATCCAAGGCATCAATGGGCTTTTGGGAAAGACTCTGGATGAGTTGAATAACGTCTGTGAGATGTGCGGGTTTCCATCTGCTGGAGTCCTGTTTTGGTGTTTCTGGGTCGTTTGTGATGGCGAGCAATGGAGACTTCACTCCCTCTTCTGCCATGGTGCGCAGAACAGCAAATAGAAGCTCGACTAGAGTAGTATAGCCATGATAGTCCTCCAACGCAGCAAAGATGCTTTCAAGTGTGTCTTCCAAATAAGGCAGCAACGACGGACCAGCCAGCCGCACCATCATGAGCAAAACTTGAGGTCCCTGTGGCGACACATCAAAGGCATTGAGCTTCAAAGCCACAGCATTGACGAGGTAATCGACATTCGATACGATAAGCTCGCCCGCGTCAGTGTAGCCACACGCGTTCGCGACGATATTCAGACATGTCATTGCATGATTCCGGACATATCCTGACTCTGAGCCAAGGTGATGGAGAATAGGGTACAATGCTTCCACCAGCTCATCGCGGAACTCGACACCATAACGTTGTGCGTGGAAAGCAACAGCTTCAAGAGCCAGGCTCTTGAGTCGCCAGTCGGCAGATTCGTCATTCTCCAGCACCTCCAAGGAGAATGAGTATAACTGTTCCCGTAATGATATAGAGTGGTCCTTGGAGTACAGATCGCCGACCAGCATATCATTCATGAAGCCGTCGACTTCATCATTATTGTTCTGAAGATCCTGTAGTATGAGCCAGAACGTTGCAACCTGAGTGGTTTTCTCCGATGTCCTCAACGCTAGCATGAGATCTGAAGCAAGCCCCAGAGATGGATGTGCGCCCTTCAACTTCTTGAGCATCTGACTGATGTAACTCAGTATTGTTTCTTGAGTCTTGTATTCCGCCAGTGGTGAAGTAAACGTTAACGACTTTTGACTCGTCTGGAGCGAGATGTCAGAGATGGTGATAGGCGTGACTCTAGATTTCTTCGCATTGCGGTCGACTGAATGTTGCAGTGTAGTCATCACGCTATCCTTGAGACCGCTTGCGAGCATTCTTGAGATCATCGACATATCAACCTCAGTGCCAGCCAGTATTGTGTAGGCGCCGAAAAGCTTGCCGAGGGATCGCTCTTTTGCCTGGTCGTCGTTTGACTGCATGATCCGCACCAAGGAGAGCTGTTCGTTGCGGAATACTGTTGCCAGAAGGTCTGATATCGATAAGTTGTTCTGTGCCAAAGTTGCGATTTTGTCTCTGTAGGAAGCATTCGAATCTGCTTGCATGAGCAATAAGATGGTCTCCGCTGCCAAAGCACAGGAGTCTGCCAATGCATTGCTACATCGAGAGAGAAGTGTCAAGTTGAATTCAAGCACGGCTGCTTGCACTTCCTGGCGTTCGTGTGTGCGTAGTCTGTTGATGTTTGCTATTGCGACTTTCAACTGTGCTGCCGTCGCTTTGACCCAACTACTAGCGAGTTTCGTAGTTTTTGAATCTTTCGCAGATACTTCTTGTTTTGCTGGAGATGATAGCTGATCGACTGTTTCATCGCTGAGAAGTGCCCTGAGGAGCGACTCGATTGTTTGCAGGCCAGCAACAAGAACGCGCCAATGTCGGCGACCTTTGGTGTTGGGCGTGAGAGCCTTGGTCCACGATGACACGATACCCGGCAGAAAGCTTGACAGCACCTCCAGATCATCTATACAAGCGACAAGTGCCTTCAAGGCATCTGCTGCCGCCAGTTGGACCTGAAAAGATTCTCCAGTGACGATGCCCTCGAGAACCACCGAGACAGCATGTCCCAAAGAAGGAACATTTGCCGTTCCAACCAGAGAAGCCTTCCCTGCAGAGCTGGCACTCAATGACTGGAAGAGAACCTGCATGCATTGAAATCCAATCGCGCGAAGCTCATCCGTAGCAAGCCCTGTAGGCACAGTCTTCCCAGAAGTATCGCAAGTAAGCGTCAAGAAGATTAAAAGCTGACCACTCAAGTTCAAATCAATCCTTGTCGTCCAGCCTTTGGAGATGAGAACAACCAGACATTGCAAACACGCTTCCATAGCCTGAACTGGAAGATCCCGACTCGCTTTGAGAACCTGTGAGATGGGGAAGAAGACATAATCGGCCAGCTTGTGATCAAATGTGTCTGGTCGCGTTGTAACATCTTTTAACGTCCTTGATAGCGTTTCAAGGGTTTGGATGATGTTGTCGACATTCTTGTGGTTGCCCACAAACGCTAAGGTCGACTGGCTGAGGGCAATGCAGATTGGTTTGAGNNCTATACATGGTGAGAACAGCATCAAGAACACTATCAATACGCTGCCACTTACCTTCTGAAATGCCTCATTTCTCCTTTCCATCTTATCGCGTGTTTCTGATTTGAGCCGAGAATGTTTATGGGATAGAATTGTGTTCAGAAGAACTTCAAAACTGCTTGATCATGGTCTGCCAAGACACCTATGCCACTGGTACAACCCTGGCCACCTTTCTTCCATCATTCGTCGCGTGTCGTATCGCCCATCATACATACAACTATGCATGCGTAGATCCAAAGTACTTCGAAGAAGGCTATCTGTGTCCCAATGTTTGTATTCCGAGCAAATCGCCATATCAAGACTCAGAGGCGACAACGAATGATAATCCGACACTTTCATGCACGACGTTCATGAAACAGGACACAAAGCAGTACGTATCTCGTGTCTATTTGAAAACATATACACAAGGTTGATATACACAATCTGGATCCACTTGTAGCGTACCCCTTTTTAAACATGACAGGTTCCTTTCGATGTCAGAACAAGGGACTGTTTTTGAAGTTCTTCCGCTCCGAGGGCACCTTCGGGCGTAACCTGCTGTCCACCAAGGTTATGTAGATCAGGGCCTGCAAGCTGCAGCTACGTTGTCAAAGTCCGTTATCTGCTCGTCCCAGATCAACGAGCTAGAAACCTTGTATTCACTATATGCCAAAAAGACCCGAGCACCCACCGAGAAGCACTCGGAGAATGCACCGATCTAAAGGCAAGATGTTGCGTAGTCTTAAGTATATCTTTATGCATAGTGATATGCACGAGTCAGAGCCGAAGCGGGAGATCTACGCGATGCGGCTTCAGCCAGCATCACGAACATCCCGGAGCCGGGGTTCCTCTGAGGCAAGGGCTGCTATAAGGATTATTCTAATCGTGATTCTCTGCCTCTTGCCATGCACAGAACCGTGAGCCGTTACTATCTACAGCATTGCACATTGGGTGTTGGCTCAGAGTTGGAGCGAGAGAGTCATGTACTCGAGCACTAAGATCGCGATGCGCGTCAGCGGCCAGCCGTTCAAAAGTCGTTGTCCACTTTGCGCCTAAACCCAGCCAACTCCTTGTAGAGGTTTAGCTAGATGGGCCTGATTAGCGTACCTTATTGTGGGCAGATTTAGGTTGTACTCAAGAAAAGCCATACGTGTTCATGATTCACGAAAGTAAACCTGGCCCTCGTGGGGCCTACAAAGTACCTTGAAGATTCCTTACCTTAATTCCTGGTGCCACTTCCGGGGTGTCTTGTGGCGCACTACTCATTGCTCACGCGCATGGTTAGTCCGGACCAGATCGTGGAGAGATTTCGATTCTCGAACTTCTCAAACCTCCTGGTGCCAGCCATGAACTCGAGGCGCTCTCCGTACCTAAAGGTGCTAGAGAATGCGAATGATCAACGGCCGTAAAGGCCTGATAGGAGCCGGTGAACTGTCTTCCAGACGTGTAACTGAGGGGCTCAAAGTTTCTCTGGCGTGTTTGTGGCATCTAAAATGTTTCGGCCGTACACCTGCTCGTATCATAAGGCAGGCACTCGTATGCCTCTGTCTGCTGCTTCCCGAGGGTGCCTTAATCCATGTAAGTGTTCACTGGGACCTCTCGTGGCGTCCAAAAGTCGAAGTAGTCAAGTAGACGCCAAAGAATGGGGAAGCATCTTTCACCCAGCCGGCTGCCTCGTGGTTTTCGAAGCATGGCGGAAAGCTTGAGCATGGATAATGGCGGGTTCTAGAAAGAAGGATCACAAACTTTGTAGACGACCTTGCCAGTGGTTCTGGTTGGAAAGGTTGTTCCTGTTAAAGGATCCAACGATGAGGATCAGATAGGCGATAACAGAAAAGTTGTACACGAAAAATATCAGCTCCGCCTGGTGGCTCTGACCCACGGAACTTGGCCGGTACACCAGGCAAGTGAACAGACGGGCCTGGGGTACAACGTGTACAAGGAAGATGGCCAGCACGATGGCACATCATATGTCGACGATGATGGGGACCTATATGGGATCGGATGTGGATCGGTGTCTTGCGAAGCAATGCCAACGTCCAATCATACAGCAGGGAAGCCCCGAGCTGGGAATGTATTGATCTAGCAGGGCGAAGTGATGGTAGAGCGTGGCATCGCGTGGCAGACGTTATAGAGTTTGTGAATCAACGTGCGGAGAGGCCGAGAGTTTGAACGAATCAAAGCGTAAGATGGCTAGCTGATACAGAAGCCATGTGAGTGCCGCTGTCAGCGTGGTGGCTGTTTCGAAAGTGAAAAGGATGGAGAAGAGGGAGCAAGAATCTCTTGTAATGAAGATGGACGTTCGGAGCGAGAGTTTACGTGTCTGATGATGGGGATTGTTCGCGTGACAGGAAAAGACAGACGTAGGAACAAGTCAAGCGGCAGGTTGGAGCGAGAGCCTGACGGGGAAGCAACATGGCAATCTGCACAGGGCTTAAGCTAGGAAGTTGCGACTCGTGGGCCGTGGCAGAGTCGGGTCAAGGCGCTCGGAGCAGGCGGAGCAAAACGAAGAAGAGGAAAGAGCGGGACTCGCATGACAAAAACAGAAACTGGGCAGAAAGCAGGAAGAGCGTTTGGGTGATGTTTCTGAAGCCAACGGCCCAGGTGGGAGTTTTGACCCGGTGAGATGGAACGGATGGCCGTTGGATATACGGAAAAGTCATGGAATATTGGATAGTCAGGATCCGGTGCGGATGCGTATGCAGGCGTCAAGACAAGGACGTGAGCGACGCGAGATTGGGACACAGCTGCAGATTGTCATCTCTGTGGCAGTGGCCGGCGGGCGAGCACTGGTTGCTGATTATTGCGTTCCAAGACAGGGGACGAACTCTGGTTACCTAAGGTAGGGAAGTTAGCTTGGAGCCGGATTAGATTGACTCTGAGACCCTTAACTCAGCAAGCGTTTTTTCTGGGCCGAGCGCAAGTGCTCGATTCAGGCGGGAGCGCTCAGAGCATATTCTGGGTTATGCCTCATACTATCGGCATCTCAGACCCAGCGTCCAGTTCGTCATTGCGACAATCCGCTACATGGACATGGTCGGCCCTCAACACTCGGCGCCTGTCAATTTTGCGTCGGTCTTTCGCCCAGGTTCACGGAGCAGCAATCTGAGTCCTAATACTCACACGGCTACCATTACCGCCAACAACTCAACCACACCCAAGACGACGACTCGACGCTTCGCTTCGCTCAGAGGTCTGCATGACCGCCCGAACTCGTCTCGTCTGAAGAAGCAGCAGACGCAGAGCCCGGCCCCAGTCCCAACCCCGACCGTCCACGACGAACTCGGCGACATGATCGATGCTACTGGACCAAAGTCTCGACGAGAGCGCACTCTGATCGGTACAGAATGCGCAGCATGCGAGGAGCCGCTGGAGCACACGTTGCGCGGCGAGCGCATCCTGCAGCTGTCGTGTGGCCATGTCGCCCACGAGGCCTGCTTCTACGAGTTCATCAAGGAGTTTGAGTCGCAGGAATGCCCATCGTGTAACGCTCCATTGGGACTCGACACCAGCCGCGGCGGCAATCTCAACTTCGGTAACACAGACCTCTGCCATCGACCACTCTGTCGGTAATTGACTGACAACCTCCANGCAAAACTCAACAACCTCGTCAACAACCGCAGTACAAACAGCCCAGACTTGCGCGATCGTACAAGAGACTCGGACAACACTCCCACGCCCTGGGACGATCCGCCTCGCCATCACCACCAAAGTCATAGCTCTGTCCCCAGCCAACCTCACCAAAGTCATGGCTCCATACAGAACCATGCTCATCACAGCTATACTTCGGTCCCGAACCAGGCTTACCATAGTTACAACTCGATCCCAAGCCAGACTCAACACAGTCACCACAGCTACAATTCCGTCCAGACTGCCATACTCGATCCAAGCCCGCGCCCACCCACCCAACAAAGCTTCACACGCTCTCACCAACACAACAATAGCGTCAATACGCACCTCACCCACAGCAACAGCCACCACAGCAGATCAGTAGAGTCGCGCCAGCACGAGAGAAACAACAGCCAAGCCACAGACGAGTCTCGCAACCGACGCATCGAGTACGACCTCCAATCCATCGCTGCCGACATACCAAGCCCACGGCCCAACATCAAGAACCCCATACCTGCTCCCACCGTCACTGTCCGTACCGAATTCCCTACACTGAACCGAAGCCGACAGCAGCAAAGCTTGACCTGTCTCATCACGGTCGAAGTCGTTGACGGAAAATGGCATGCCGATCCTCAAGACATCGTTTCTCCTGCTGCCGACAGCATCGATGCCATGTCAATGCCTCGCTCGCCTGAACCGCAAAGGCAGCTCGACCTTCCCCACCCTCCTTCTCACGTACTGGACCGTGTCACTGAGGACTTGCATACCAAGGTCGACAACTGGCACGGCCTGGATTTCTCAAGGCAAGAAGATCTCTCCGTTCCTTGTCCGCTCCAGTACTAACACTATTTTTCANNCAGATTTGGCAGACTGCTTCTTCATGGCACCATTCGTGTAGGCAAAGACCGCCAGTCGTGGCAAGATCTGGAGTGCTATCTGTTCACTGAGATGCTCATCTGTATCAAGGAGAAGAAGCCTCAACACCAATGGGAGACGGCTTCGGAATCTGCCAAGATGAGGACCAGGTGCACGCTCAAGGGCTCCATCTTGATCAAGCGACACTTGAAGCAGGTTCAATTTGTCCCCGAGCAAGACATACTCACTCTGAACCTTTCAGTCGCCGAGCTACCGCATTTCCACCTCCAGTTTCACGACAGATCGCAGCTGGACATCTGGCGACGCGCTCTGATCAGCATCAACAGCCTCGAATTGTCTGAAAGTGACGAGGACTTTGAAACTTCTGGTACCGATGAAGATGATTTGGCATCAAGAGGAGGTAGACGCTCCTCCATCCCATCGTCTTATGGTGCTGGAAAATCCGCCTACACTGCACCTACCGAGTACACCAGCCCTACTTTCCGTGGCACACATGGTTACAGTCTCCCGATTGCCATGCACGTTCCGTTGGATATTGTCGTGGTCATACCAATCTCTTCGTCCATGCAAGGCCTCAAAATCTCCCTACTCCGCGATGTGTTACGTTTCCTCGTCAACAACCTTGGCGAGCAAGATCGTATGGGCCTTGTGACCTACGGATCTAGCGGAGGCAGCATGCCTGTCGTAGGTATGACTTCCAAGAACTGGAACGGATGGTCCAGAGTTTTCGAATCAATCAAGCCGATCGGACAGAAGAGTCTACGCGCTGATGTTGTCGACGGCGCAAACGTAGCCATGGATGTTCTGATGCAGAGAAAGGCGGCCAACCCAATCTCAGGAATCATGCTCATCAGCGACTCGACAACATCCGATGTTGAGAGCGTCGATTTTGTCGTTTCTCGCGCTGAAGCCGCNAAAGTAAGTACTTTGAGGCTCTGAAAATTCCTGCATCCAAAACTAATGTGTCGCAGAATCGCCATACACTCATTCGGCCTGGGACTGACCCACAAGCCCGATACTATGATCGAACTGTCTACCCGCACCAAAGCAACATATACATACGTCAAAGACTGGATGATGCTTCGTGAATGCGTGGCAGGCTGTCTAGGATCCTTGCAAAGCGTTTCACATCAAAACGCTAAGCTTAAACTGCGCTTGCCCGAAGGTTCACCTGCCAAATTCGTCAAAATTAGCGGAGCGCTCCAAATCACGAAGCGTGCTACCGGTCGTGATGCTGAGGCATCATTGGGCGATTTGCGCTTCGGTGACAAGAGAGGTAAGCTAGCCACAAATTTCATCTTCGCGCAATAACTAATTCTCGTGTANGACATCCTCGTACAGCTAGCCATCTCACCTGACAATTCATCTCCCGAGCAGGATTTGCAAGATCCTTGGGAGACCATCGTTTCTGGACTCGAGGCTTTGGGTGGACCACTCGACCAGGATGATATGCGCCCAGTCTCTGTCGAGGAAGTGGCCCTCATTCAGGCCGACCTCGCATGGGGCGATATCCTTCGCGAAGGAAATGTCTCTCAATTGCCCCGTCCATCGCTCCTTGCAATTACCATGCTTCCTCCGGTCTCGAATAAGGCCTCAATGAGCCGTACAACGACCCCACCAATTCCACCTCATCCATCAGTGGTACAAAGACGCATGGAGCTGTTGACATCCGACATGCTCACACGAGCTTTGACACTGGTCTCACGAGGCCAACATGAAAGAGCTTCCCATCTCCTCACAGAGACTCGCAGTATTCTCAAGGGCCTCGGAAAAGGCGGACTTCCTCCTCTTCCACCACCTTCAGCGCCACCCACTGCTCGTCTTCCGCCTACCCCTACGGCAAGCATCCACAGCAACGGCGCAGACTACCCACCTTCAGGACCTCCCACAGGACCTCTTCCACCGCCTCCCATTTTCACAGGACATTCGGCATCCATGGAGCCTAGACGCACCCCGACTCCTCCTCGTCTCGAGCCTTTGAGTCCCTTCACTCCCGCCGCTGGCATTGATGCCGATATCATGTCAGCACTCGACACGGAGCTCGCCTCGTCGTTAGAATGGATCAACCACCCCGCCGTCTTTGGCCGTGACAGCCGCAAAGCTGTCTTGCAGGCCATTGGCGTCATCAGCAGCCAGCGTGGCTTCACTATGCGCACTCCAGCAGAAAGCCTATGGGCAACACGTATCCCTGGTACAAGGCGTTTGAATGACCGCAGCCTTGAGTGGCGCTCGGCTGGAGACGAGTTCCTCGCCGAGGAGTCTTAGAGAAAAGCAACCATATTTGCTTCTTACGACGACCCACGAATCTTCATCTCTTCCGTTCATCTTCATTTACTTTTTTGTCCTCTGTTGATCTTCTTCTAAGATATCCCCCTTTGTTGTTTCTTGTCGATACCCGTTTTTGTTCACCTTCTTGGTTTTTATTGTCCTATTTGTCATCTATTGATCCTTTTTGGACCAGGCTTTTGAAGAGGAAGGGGCGAGTGAAGATAGAAAAAAGTATATCACGCAAGCGGCGCATTGTCTGTCTTACTCATTTTGATATGTTTCTGCTTTTCCCATGATCTCCTTCTTGACTTTGCAGTTGCGCAATTGGATCTAGAATCGACTTGTATATAGATCTTCTTTTCTTGAGAACAGCGGTATTTGTATCCATCCATTCCATCGTTCCTGGTCTTTGTTGTTCGGATGTTCATTGAGACTGCTGGGTTCGCTTGACACGTTAATGCTGCTTGGGTGCTCGATGTTATAGTGTCATACTTCCTTCGCCTGCGTTTCGCGCAATGAGATCGTTTGGAAGAACGCTTTCTGTATAAGTTCCCTTCTCTTTTCTGTTTGACAATACAACCGTGCGATTACTGTACCTTTTCTTGCACTTCACATTCTTTCGGTGCTCTACACATTTTGAAAGCAAGGTGATCGGCATCATTTGAGAAACAAGTTTTTCTTTTTCGGGTAGGCACAATTGTCTGGAGAATCTTCTCATTTCTGTCATTCTTTGGAAAGTGCTTTGCTAAGAACCACTTGTTGATCCTCTCTTCTGTAAAAAAAAAAAAGGGGGAAACTGGAAAAACAACAAAGGAAAACGTGCATGAAAATGGGCATTTGTTTTTGGGCCAGAGTTACTTTTCTCCAAAAAGCTCCAAGGTTTCCTCGCGCAGATCCTGGAAACTGCTGGGTAATTTCCTCCTGTTGTCTTTGTTTTGGGAGATTATCCTGTGTATGGGATGATGGAAAGGAAGAAAGGGAAACAAGGAAAACGCTTGATGCTGTGTATCGGGGTATCATCGCTGGGTAAAAAGAGAGTGAAACGCCGTTGTTTGAACTGCCTCTTGGGCAAAAGAAAAATCCGATGGTGGATAAGAGATGCTGGAAAACGGGACCAAAGAGAAGAGAACAAGGTAAGCTCTGCCGGCCTTGCAGTCTTGTGAGCTCAGTGAGGACGTGCTGCTGTGGGAAAAGATCTCTTGTTCTTGTGTATCTCTGGACTAATTGGTCGGTAGTCTTTGTTGGTGTCTCGTCAAGCCATCTTCTGTTCAAAGTCTGAAAAGCTAAACGCCTCCAATGAGAAAGAGTGGCTTTAGTGGAGGCTGCCCTCGCCGAAAATACCATTGCTGTCAAAGTCGGGCAGGTCGGCAAAGTCTCCAACATACTGTTGCATGTTGGGCTTGGTGTCGTTGGCCATGACCTGCATGTCAGCATCGCCGACTGAGAAAAACTGCTGCTGAGAGGGCATGGTGCTGGCAGGACCGCTGGAAAAGCTGTAGTCACCCATCTCGGTGTCGGGATGGAAGGGTTCTCTGGGCATGAGGGCGGGAGCGTTCATGATGCCCAAGCCGTGAGGACCAGAGTTGTGGCCGTTGATGTTGGGGTTTGTGTACTGCTGCTGTTGCTGTTGTATGGGGATGGCTGCTGATGCCTGCTGCCGGTGAAGGCCGAAGATGTATTGCCTCATCTGCTCCTCGTTCATGTTTGCCAACTTTTCGGGACTCATCTTCGACAGATTGTGGCCGTGAGCAAAGGAAAGAGCATAGCCTTGCATCACCTGCTGACCGTAGTTATTGCCAGGGAAGCCATTCTGCATGGAGTTGTGATAGCCGTTGGGCATGCACTGAGTCTGCATGGTAGGCAAGGACTGGCTGGGAGCGGTGGACACAGTTGATTGCGAGTCGAAGCTCTGACTGGGCTGGTAACCGCGCATCTGGAATCGGTCGGCAGGCAGTCCTGTGCGCATGCTTTCGAAAGATTGAACCGGCATGGTGGGACCATCGGTGTTGACTCTGCCATAGCTTTGAGCAGCAGATTTCTCTACCTCGTTGACAGCGACTGGAGCGGCTTCCATGGCGGCTGGCTCCTCGGCCTCAGGAACGTTAGTAGCCTTTGCCTTTCTCTTGGGAGCTGGTACCTTCTTTGAGGGAGTTGCAGCTGCCTCGAGGTCTGCGGCTCCAGGAGAATCAACCATCATAGTTGACATCTTCTTGACCATAGTCGAGGGTGTCTTCTTTGACTTGGTGACGCCCTTGGGCTTGGCAGGAGTGGCCTTGCTGGCTGGTTTTGTGGGTGCCTTTCTCTTGGACGTTGCAGGAGTGTTCTGAGTCTTGCGAGGGGCCTTGTTGTTGTATGCAGCATCGTCACCTTCCTCTGCCTTGACGACCTTCTTGGCAGATCTGGGTTTCTTCTCAGTCGACACGGCCAGCAGACTACCCTCATCCTCGGCCTCCCTCTTGAGGGTTGCTTTGGTTGGCTTGCCCTTCTTCTTGCTTGAGACAGCCGTAGGTTTGGGTGCTCTGGGGGCCTTGGCTGGAGTATTAGGGTTCATTCTCAATATGTGCTCCGTCATGCTGACTACAGAGTTTGTTGTAGTGTCGTAGTATGGGAGCTCGGGTCTGCCCTTGATAGCCAGGGGAGTGTACTGAGGCTCAACGGTACCATCTGTGTCTTCCAACTTGTCTTCGCAGCCTGGCTTGGTGTATGTGATTGTGTTCCAGATCTTGAGTTCCTTCTCACTAGGCATCACAACTGTCTCAGCAGTAGTGCTGTTCTTCTTTGGCAGAGGTGGTGGCACCGGTAGCGCAAAGTAGATACGGGCCTTGCGCACTTTGGTGAGATGCTGGGAAAGCGAGTCCTTGCCAGCTCCAGCGAGGATGTGGTAGTTTACCTCCTCGAGCAAGTGCTTGGTCTCGATACCGTCTCTCTCGAGAAGGTAGATCAGGCTCAGCAGTGCAAGTTGGTCCTGGCCGGCTGTAAATGTGTCAGTGTGCGGTGAGCTGTGGTGATCCCATTCCCGACTTACTGTTCCAGCGGATCAGCATACGTGAGCGACTGTATGGCTTGCGCTTCTGTTTCTTGTCCTTTCCGTTCCCATCCTCGTCCTCGTCTTCGTCGGCTCCTTCCTCGTCCTCTTCTGCAAACTCTTGATCGGAGTCACGCTCTTCGTTCTTCGGAGGAACTTCGTCTTCGGCAACTTCCTCTTCGTTGGCGTTGTCATGCTCGATTGAATCCGCAACGTCTTCGGCCTCGTCGTTGGCAAGCACGACGGAGGTATCCCGACCCTGCTGTGCCCTTTGGTTGCAAGCATGACCGTTGAAGTCGGAAGGAGCGGCGAGCTGTTGTTGCTCGTGGCCATGCTGCGAGCTTTGATGGAAAGAGCGACCACCAGGGCCAGAGGAAGCAGCATAGCCATGATAGTCGTTGCCATACTGCAACTTCTGAGCAGTAGCATGTCCGTCGACATCAAAAGGAGCAGCGAAAGTTTGGTACTCATGACCGTTGTCCGTGTTCTGCAAGGACATGTAGCCATCGATATTGGAAGGAGCAATGAAGGGTTGTTGAGCAATGTTGTTGGAGAAAGAGAGGATACCATGGCCACTGTTCACGTTGTTGCTGCCGAAGACATCAAGGCCCAAGGTGTCGTTATAGTCGTCGTGGATCTTGAAGTCGTCCATCTCCAATCTGTTGTGGCTAGAGTCGTCCATGTCGTGCGAGTAGCCTGCATCATAGGCAGACTCGTTCTGACGGAGGAATGTGTCGATGTCCACACTCATGATGTATCTGTAGACAAGTTTAGCTGAGTGTCAGACAACATGCTTGGGCGAGTAGCAGAAGAAGTATGGTGCGAGCTTGTACTTACGAGATCTCTGGTCGACAATCTTGATCGGGACTCAAGAATGGAGAAGCAAATCTTCTGGAAAAGCAAAGTGCACGGCACTGTAGTGTTCGAGGAAGACTGTCCGTTCCAAGGTCAGCAAAGGTTG
Organism: Aureobasidium vineae; assembly: GCA_903819635.1. Classification (NCBI taxonomy): domain Eukaryota; kingdom Fungi; phylum Ascomycota; class Dothideomycetes; order Dothideales; family Saccotheciaceae; genus Aureobasidium; species Aureobasidium vineae. The sequence goes on from CAIJEN010000005.1 coordinate 1,519,428, forward strand.
GGTAAAGTGGAAGTATCGATCGAAGTATCGTCGGGCTGCGTCGAAACGGGGTCTCGTCGAAAGAATCGCTCTCAACGAATTGCGAGTGAAGAGTGAAAGTGATAGAAGACAAACAAGACAGAGGCAAAGGAGAGGGAGAAGATGGAGATGGTGTCGTCGTTGCCGACTCGTCGGTAACGCGTCGAGCGAGCAACTTTTGCCAAACGACGTCGTTGAGACGACTGCCTCTCAACAAAGTAGAAGTGAAGTGAAGGGAGAAAGAGGTGTAGGATGCAGAAAGGAAGAGGAGTAAAATAAAGGGGGATGGGTAATGTTGAGATGGCGGGTGGAAGGAGACGGGAGGAGATAGTTGACAAGAACTTGTCGTCCACGACGAACAAGTCTCGATGAGGTAGGTGTGAAGTCAAAGACAGGGATGAATGGCAGGCTACTAGACGAAAGAGAGGCTCCTCGACGAAAGCTCATAAACAAACGCTTCTCGACAGACCAGACTCAAACAACAGCGATCGGTGCCAATACAAGCGAGAGGCAGTTGTTCGAGATGGATAGAAGGTCTTCGATAAGGCGAACGTGAAGGGAAAGGATGATAAGTGGAAAGGATAGAGAACAGCAGACAAAGGCAAAGACCCAGCTCTATAGAGAGAAATGTCGACAGCTAATGTCTTGCTGTGGACTGAGCTGGACTTGGAGGGAAGGAGCCGCAACGGCACAGGCAGAGTGTGGGCAGTTGTGAGGATGATCGTTATGGCCAGAAGAACAATAAACAAAACTTACGATGTGCGAGAGCAATAGAAGCAGGTCGCGCTGAGCAAAGACGATGTCGAGAAGACTCAACGTCGAAAGAGAACAGCAATGCGCTGCGCGGTTGAGCGTCAGCGAATTTGTCGTTTACGCGTGCGTCGGCAGCGGCAGTGAGGAAGATGTGGAATGGAGCGAGGACAACGTCAAGGAAGAGGATAGTGTGTAAAGAGCAGTGTATGCAAAGAGCAGTGTTGTGCAAAGGGTAGTGTTTGAGAAGGATAATGTGTGTAATGGATGCAAGTGTACTTACAAGAAGAGCGATGTCGAAGGAAGGAGATGTTGAGATGAGATGCTGAGATAAGATGTCGAGAGGGAGCAATGATAGAGTGAATGACTGGTGTCGAAGCGTCGAGGAAGGCGTCAAGGTATCGTCGAAGAAAGCGTTGAGGTATCGTTGGGGGAATCCGTCGGGGCAGGATGTTGAGGATAGCATCGACAGTATAAGTGAAGCAAATGGTGGTTCCCTCACGGTACAAAAACAAACCAGGTCCCGAGCAACCAAACAGCCGGGCCCGACGCCGGTGGGGACGACGACGACGATGCCGGCCAAAGCGACGACGAGCCCCGATTGGCTGAGCACTGACCATCTGTTAGCGACGACGACGACGAACTCGACGATTCCTGACTCCCAGTGAGAGACTCCCGGCGAGCTTCAACATCGTGCTTTCCCTCAAGACCATCAGCACCCAAATCCATATCAACGATTGATTTCTTGGATCGACATATTGAAACCAGTCATAGAACATCCAATGCGATACCCCTACTGGATTGGAGTACATACCTTGAGGAGCCGGGAGCTGGATTCATCGACTGAGCTTGTAGTACCATCAGGACTAGTTGTCATACCCAGACGTTCAATACGACCAAGGCCATTCACTCTCGGAACACGCTTTCCAATGTCACAGTCAATACGAAATGGATCCTTCGGTTTATTCCCTGGTCAAGAACTTCTGGCTGATATGTTGGACCAAACTGTCCAGCGATTGCATTTTTGGTAACCGTCTTCTTGGAAGAAACCTTGGAGGACACGGAGACGTTCTTGAACGAGACAGAGGTCCCCTCTGACCGTGTTCTCTGAGAAACTGATAAAGGCGCGTGTAGTTAACAGCTTACGGCTTGATGTCCCAGGTTTCGACTCGACTGAGCCGAGCCTTTTTGCAAGAGTAGGGGATTTGGCCGAAGAGACAACCATCCAAGGGTCTATACACGACCGGAAGGTACATGATACATGCATGTTGCTGCTAATGGCATCCCTGTATCGATGTAGATCAAAATTCTAGCATGAGGCATACTCGACGTACTTGGAGGCCTTCCACAGAGATGGTACATGCCACCAGTTGCACAACCAGCGAACATGATTGATATGGAGAGTCAGAAGCTGTCAAAGCAGTGTGATCGTCGGGTTGAGCAAGCGACCGAAGACATCGGGCCAGAGGAAAGCTCCAGCTAGTATGGATGACTGATTCATGCTGAAATAAGGACAATATCGTCGAGGTGGAAGCTGTTGAGGCAGTCTGGTCGTGTAGTTGATCGAGCACCCAAGGACCTCGATGCAGAAAAGAAGCTCCAGCGGGTATGAATAACCGGACTCTATCAAATAGGGACATGACGTCGTGCTGACATCGTCGAGGTGGGAACATGTTCGGCAAACGATCATTCCTTATGTGCCATTAATGACTTTGAAACAACCGCGAAGCATTCTTGACACTCACGTCGAATGTTGGAATGGACACACAGTCCATGTCAACGTGAAGTCAGTACCAACGTATGGTCAGTATGTTCGGAGGAACATCATCAAGCGATATTGGTACTCGTGTCGAGAACCAGGTCCAAGTGTATCGTCGTATCCGATACTTTTGGCCATCGCTATTGCTTGTCAGCGTTTCTGAAGAAGATCCTTGGTAGCATCAGTACTTAGGCTGAACATCAAATCCAAGGAGGAAGCTGTGGAGCGGTACCGTGGTATTCGACGCTTTCGGCATATTGCTATTACGTGTCAGCCTTTCTGGAAAAGATGCATGGATTGGTGTCAGTACTTACGTCGAACACCAGGTCCAAGAAGAGGCAGTTGGCCAGTACCGCCGCATTCGACGCTTTCGGTATACTGCGGTTGCTTGTTCATGCCTCTGGAAATAGGATATCGTCAAGTGAACCTGGTACTTGTGTCAAAGTCAGAGACTGGGTCCAATGATGAGGTTGTACGCCGGTACCGCCGCATTCGACACTTTCGGCAGATCGCTATTGCTTGTTAGCATTGCTGGAGAAGATCTATGAAGTGTTGTCAATGCTTACGTCGAATATGAGGTGAACAAAAGAGACTACAAGTCAGTACCGTCGTGTTCGACGCATTCGACGTATTGCTATTGCCTGTCAGCACTTCTTACTACCACAAACAGAAAAACCACGAGATCTTTGCGTAGAGATGAAAGGAGAAGATGGGATTGGAGCGTGAGTAAGTTCTGTCATTGCCAACTCGTTATTGCCACTCGTCGATACCGCTTGCTGCAGTGAAAAAGAGTACGTGTTACAGACTGAGAAAGAAAAAGAGAAGTAAACGAAAACCACCAGACTTGAGCACATTCGACGTGTGATGGCCTGAGTGCAATCTGCAGGTGAATCTAAGCTTCAGCATCACTGTTCTCGGCCTTGATCTTCAGTTCCTCCTGGCCAGGAGCGGCCTTCTGAAGCTTCTTGGTCAGGGGAGTNNGCCCTCGTCGTCGTCATCTGAGTCGGAAGCAGCCTTGCGCTTGGATGTAGCCTTAGCTTTGCCCTTGGACTTGGGGCCAGCAGCAGAGCCAGCAGTACTTGGAAAAGTTAGTGAGTAGGGATTTTCGTGTCAGCATGTCTTGGACTTGCAACGTACCCGTTGGACTTGGCCTTTCCCTTCTTGGGAGCAGGAGTCTTGGGGCTGGACTGTCAGAGCCCTCACTGATGCGTCCGATAGTCAGTACGATTCAATCAAGTCTTGGATGAGTGAAGGCATACTCATTGTCGTTCTTTGCAGCAACACGGATGCGAGAAGTGTGCTTCTTCAAAGCGGCAACAGTGCAGGTAGCAGCATCAGTGGTGAGCTCTGCAGCGAGAGCGTCCCAGTCGACGTTTGCGGAGGCACTAGGGTCCTTCAAGACTGCGAGCAGGATCTTGCGATCAGCCTCAGCTGTAACAAAGTCAATGATAATCGAAAGGCAAAGCAATGAGTCCTTATTCCTTACCATCCCAGGTGATACCAGGCATCTTGTTAGATTGTGGGTTGTTGTTCGTGGGATTTGGTGAAACTTTTGAAAGAGGAGTTGATGTTTGTAGGAGTTGGCAAGTCTGAGGATTAAGGGTGAAGGCACAAGGGATATGTAGGAATTGGATCGAACTTGGGAAGCTGGTGGAAGAAAGAGCGCAGACAGGAAAGCGGAGATGAAGAGAGAAAGGGAAAGAAGTCGCAGAGTCGGCGGAACCTATTGGATCTGGTTGAGGGTCGACGAGCGTGCAGCTTCGTCGCAGGCTTTCACTTGGAGCAACGAAGTGTTGGTTCTTCACACAAGTCAGACCAATCCGACGATGAGACTCACAGAAAAAGAACAGAACAGAATGAGTCGAAAAAGTCCAGAGCCCACCACAAGTATCAGATAGCACAACTTCAAAGTCCAAAGGCATCAGCAAGACTTGCAGTACCCTGCATTCTTGCCAATTGCTGGTTCTGGTTTCCAGTGCCGCCCAAGATCAGACAATTCTATCTGTTTCATATAATGATTACCTACCTCATCTTCTCCTGTCGATGGTTGAATACGGATGGGCTGAGAAGCCATTCCTCGGTGGAAAGATGTCGCAATGAAAAGTGGTCCTGAGGTGCATTTTTCCAATTATCTGGTGTCGAGATTCTGAGCAACAACCTCGTGGGTATCAGGCGTGCATCTGAGGGACTAAGGAGTCGCAAACCTTTTCATCGCCATCAAGATGTCAGCAACAGAAACTCCTTTTGCTCGAGTTGCTTACAGCTTTCCTCATGTTGCAATTAGCTCGAAGCACCCAAGCTGACGGCAGAATCATCTGGCAAGACCTCGCATTGTGCTCGATTGCCTTGAGCGTGCAGTCGACCCAGATATAGCAGCTGTGTATACGTTTCGCTTCTTGATGCTTCAGTATGAGCACTCATACAAACATCGAGCAAAGAAGATGTAGGTAGACTCAAAGGACGAGATGTCGTTGAAAGGGATGACGGTGAAAGCCGTCCAAGGCTTGGCGAGCCTGCCTTCCTCGTGCCTTGCGGCCACTTCCTTTCAACCATTATTCTGAGGGTTTCTTGTACAAATGGTGGCCTTTGCAAGATGAAAGTATCGCCTTCGCAAAGTCATTACCTCTGCTGGATCTGGTTGCTTCCGATGAAGCTCGCACCGTGTTTAATGCTTGCCAGCAGCTCAAGACAACAAGCCGGACAAAACATTAGAAACACATCAATAAATAGAACACAGTAAGTTCAGATCGGACGAATAGAGTGTGGAAAAAGCAGTTTCATTTCTTGATTGGAAACATGTTGGAGGGGGCCATCGATGATAGAATGAGTGAAAGAGACAGAAAAACATGGCCATCCCTTCCCAAGTAAGTATAAGCAGTTCTTCTTGCTGCAGAGGTTCGTTATCCTCGTTGTGTCGGCGCTCCAGTCGCTACTGCAATGCTGCCAGAAGAGTAGGATATCAATGTCGTGGTAGGCGATCAAGCAACAGTCTATNTGCCAAGTCGGTCAACTCAGCCACATTACTTTCAGTCCCCAAATCNNTCACCTCTTCATCGCCGTCTTCAGTGTCAAGCTCAGTCTTGACGACATCCTCCTCGCCCTCAATAGCATCCAAAGCATCGTAATCGACAATTTGTTCAGCGTCGACTTCGGCCTCGGCTTCAGAGCTGTGCTCATGCTTCATCTTGCGCTTCTTCTTCGCGCTTCCTCCTTGTCTGCGCGTTTGGCGTCCCTTTCCTTTTGCTCGCGGCGGATCTTCTTGCGCGTCGCTTTGCTCTCCTTCTTCATCTCCAGCGCGATTCTTGGCACGAGCAGTAGGAACGCGGCCAGCGCTGCTGCGCAGTACTCCACGGACCCCATAGTCGGCGGCGAGTTTGTTGTAGCGCTTGGAGCTGTTGGGTGGGTAGGTTGCTTGGTCAGTTGGGTGAGATCGCGAGAGGTGTGATGGGAAAATGAGAGAGACGTACGCGGCGTTAGTGGTGAGTCCGGTGTCTGTGGCGACGCCGCTCCATTCGACTTGGCCTGCGCCTTTGCTGTTCTTGATGCAAGAGAAGAGCAGAACAATCTGCTCGTCCTTTGTGATCGGAGCCATTGTTAGTGTTGTTCAGAAGAGGTAATGAAGAAAGACTTGTTTGGGTGGTTGATGGATTGAAGAGTTAAGAGAGGAAAGAAGGAGAAGGGACTGGATGGAAGAAACTAAGAAAGAGACCAGCCACAGAGAAGTGGACTGAAGCCGCTGATGTGTTGTGCAGAAGTGAATCTGTGGATAGTGACAAGCTTGTTCACCGATGACGAGCGGCGAACAGCGGGCTGGATTGAAACACGACGACAGTGTCGACTATTGAGAGGGGTACTCACTTTTGTGTATCCTTGGGTAGCGTGAACTTGGGGATGTTATGAGTGTATCAGGGGCGTTTTCACAGAGGCGACGTCGAAGGTTGTATATGTCAAGAGGCATGTCTTGAAGCAGTCGGGTGAACTGTTGATATAGCTAGCATGTGAGAGCACGATCGCCTGATCAATGTCACTTAGCCAGACAAGCCACCTCTGATAGACACTATCTAGTGAAGCAACTGCTTGTCTTTGTCGGACTGGAGCTGCTGAAAGCACAAGGGTGACATGATCAGACATGTGAACACATACAGCCTCTTTCGTGAACCCTCTAGTGTAACGAAAAAGCAAGCAATCGTGCAAATGCGATGAAATATGTCAAATTGATATTCGCTGCATAAAGAAGAACTTATTTGGCCTTGGGGCTAGCCTTGGCCTTCTTGCCTGCTTTGTTCAGGCTCCTCCTCTCTTTCTTGCTTTGAGCCTCCGTTGAGGTTCCCACAGCATGTCCACCAACCTCGCTGACACCATCTTTGACTGGGTTCTCAGCTACCTTGGGACTCTTTGTGCCTGATGGCGATTTCACGGCCTTCTCTTCTATTTGGTCCTCGGCGTTAGGCTCCTCAGATGTGACTTCCTTCTCCTTGGGCTTCTTAGTGGACTTTGTGGCTTTGGGATCGATGCCCTTCTTCTTGAGCTGCTTCGCGCGGGCACGTTGGATGATGGCCTCATCCTCGGAGTCCGAGAAGCCACCAAACTCGTCATTCTCGGCTTCCTCGCTGATAGGGGTTCTGTCGATGATCTCTTCGTCTCCATCCTTCTTCACATTTTGCTTCTGTTCTTCCGAGCCTTGTGCCTTGATGGCGTTTGCAGGTGTAGGGCCGACCTTCTTGAACTTGGCGACGTAGAAGCCATCAACGTTGTAGGCGTGAGGGTAGTATCTTCTGGTCTCCTTCAAGCTGGGGTGGAACTTCTTGCCCATGAAGCTGGTGAAGCCCTCCTTACCAAACACAAGGCCGGTGCTGACAAGCTTGACATTGGGGCGTCTGTTGAGAGCGTACTGAACAACTTGCTCGTTCTCCTCGACGGTGACACTACACGTTGAGTATACAATGTAACCTCCGGTCTTTGAGGCGTGGTCTACTGAGTCGATGGCGGCGAGCAGAAGCTGCTTCTGGAGATGGGGCAGGCGCAGGAAATCGGCCTCGGTCTTGTTGGTCTTGACACTCTGATCCTTGGCAATAACACCGGTACCGGAGCAAGGAGCATCGAGAAGAACTCTGTCGAATCCACCCATGACCTTGGGGAACTCAAGAGCGGAGTAGTGACACACAATAGTGTTCTTGACACCGAGACGATGAATGTTACCAATCAAACCCTTGGCACGGACTTTACTGGCATCGTTGGCGAAGATGACACCAGTGTTGCGCATCAGAGCAGCGGCGTATGTTGTTTTACCACCGGGAGCAGCAGCCATATCCAGGACACGCTCGTTCTCTTGCGGCGCCAAAGCCATGACGGGCAAGAAGGAACTGGCGGCTTGGAGGATGTAGTGTCCAGCAAGATATTCGGGAGTGGCACCCAAGGGAACCTGAGATTCGAAAACCTGCAGACCAACCTTGCTCCACTTTCCAACGGGCTCGAGAGTAACACCGCGGTTGATCAAAGAGTGAGCGAGGTCACGACGGTGAGTGCGGAGGGTGTTTGTTCTGATGACCAGAGGACGAGGAGTCTCGTTAGCGTCGAAGAAGGCAAGGGCCTCCTGGGNGGTGAACAGCCTCCACAGCTTCTCGGCCAAGAAGCGCGAGTAGCCGTAGTAAGCGCAGATATCGTTGAGGAGCGAGTTGATGTAGTCGGCACGCGAGCGCGAAGGGTCGGACAGTTCCTTGAAGCTGGTCAGAACACGGGTGGTTTCGGTGATACGGGTACGGAGCAGCTGGAGGTCGGGAGCAAGAGTGGCTTTTCGTTGGGCGGCCTCGTCGTCGTCTTCGTCCTCGGGAATGTCAGCGGCGGCAATGTTGGTCTGCATGGCATCGTCCTCGAGTTCGGCTTGTGCATCAGCAGCCTCTTGTGCGGCTTCTTCATCAAGGCGACCCGAAAGACCAGCAATGTTGGCAGCGTTCAGCATCTCTTCAGCGTCCGAGGCATCTTCATCCTCTGACCACATGGCGCGCTGCACGTCCGGGTCGTCTGAATCCATGAAGTCATCATCCTCAGCAGGCTCGTCGTCCGACTCGAGGACGCCCAAATCGTCAACGGCATCTGAGTCTTCTTCGACATCTTCGTCGTCGGACTCAACCAGTTGTTGAGCCTCCTTTGCTACCGTCTTTGGTGTCTTTCCATTGGCTGCGAATTGGCCCTTGGTCGTCTTCTTTCCGGCCGAGTTCTTGGGCTTGTTGGGGTCGGTTCTGCGCTTCTTGTATGTTGCCTCTGGCGGCGGAGGTGCGTCCTTTCTCTTTCTGGAAACCAGCGATTCGTTCAGGGGCTCGGGCACACCCTGCTTCTGCATACGACGACTAGGTGCCATTTTGTGCTGTGATGTCGAATGCGACTGAGAAAACCAAAAATTCAATGCAGCAGGAAAGACGCTGCTCTTTCTCAAACTTTACGAGACTTTTTCTGGAACCACTTTGTGGGGAAAGCCGCTCTCATTGGCCACCTCGTGCCAGCTCGGCCTTTACCAGCGACCATATCTTATCGCCGTACGCATGCAATAGGAGCCATTCACAAAACACTCGTACAATCTGATGGATGGTCAAGTTTGGTGGTGATGTTCATCATGAGCTACAGGAATCCCGAGTTCGACTTCTTAGTCGCTGTCCTCATCGCTCCCATATCCAACCAATGGACCCGCAGGCTTGTCCGGAGCCTTGCTGGCCGCCGCTCCTGAGCCTGCTGTGAAGCCTTTCAATGCACTCAGCGTTGATCCTCCAAGAATTCCAGAGGACGCTTCCGGTCTTTTCATGTCCTCGATCCGAAGCGGTGCGCCTTCGTCGTCGTCCTCTAGGTCTCCAGCTTCAAGCAGATATGGCTCTTGTGGTGCTCCAAGTCTGGCCTTCTCCGATGCATACCACACCTCGTCGCTGGCTTCATACCCGGTCAACCCAAATGTGCCTTCAACCTTTCTCCTCTTCCTTGCTTCCTCCCATCCTTCACCACGGCCTTCGATCTCGGCCACGTATTCTGCTGGTAGAGCACGGCGAATTGCATCTGCTGCCTGCTCCTCAATCTTGCGCACTTCTCGTTTCTGGGCTTGCGGATTCGGATCGACAGTTGCCCATCTCACGTTCAGCGTCTCGTTGTTGTCCAGCGGTTGGTGCGCCATGGCCTCTTTCGCGAACTCCTGTATAATCGTCAGCTTCTTTTCAACGACTCAGGTCTAGGCCAGGTAACTTACCGCATTGGCCAAGTGGACGTAGGTCACAAATGCCACACCTCTAGCCGGCAGCACGCGTACGCGCTCGATCTGACCCCACTCTTGGAAGTGTCTGGCGACCACCTCCTCAATGTCGTCTGATGTGTGAATCCTGCCCACGTATAGAGTTCTGTTGACGCGCATGAAACTTCCAACACCACCCATGTCGTCTCTGTAGTCGCTGAACTTGTCGCGTCCGAAGCAGTCGACGTTGGAAGGGAAAATGTCGCCTAAGCCGCCCTCTTTTTCTACGCGCGAGTTTGGCAGACGGTGGAGGTACTCGCAATCTTGGCCTTTGGGACACAGGCCGCGGGAAAAGAATAGACAGAAGTAGCTGCCAGGAATGCTGTCGGCTTTTGTGTATCCAGAGTCGGTCGCAACGTTGCACCTGCCCTTTGCCTGTTGCTTGGAGGAGTAGGCGTCTTCGCGATCACCGCCAGACCATTTGTTGTACCAGATGTTGAAGATTGTGCCGGTTTGAGCGGGTCTTTCTGACTGGAAGCCTTCTTGTTGTACTCTGGCGGGCCTCCTCTTCTTCTTGACCATGATCTTCTTGGTCTTCTTCTTAGGCTCCAGAGCAGTGCTGTCTTGATTCGTAGGGACCAGTGCCGCCGAGTCTGTGACTTCCATGTTCGCGAGAGGATTTTGATCGGTCGCAGTGGCCTCTTGCACCGGGGGTGTATCTACGTCGGCCATGGTTGTGTGTGATGTGTAAGGTGTCGCGTAGATGTTCGATAGAGAAATTGGCTGATAGTGAGTCGGATGATCGAGATGAATGGTCGTAGTTGCCGTATGGAATGAAGAAGGCACAAGTTTGGCGCGGCGGAGAAGGCGCGGGCGTGAGCTTGGACCACCACTAGGTAAGCTCTCCAGAGCGAGCCTAACAGTGGACTATCGTCAAGCACCATCACACGCTTTCTATACCACCCATCACCTCCCTCTTCTCACACACACCGTCAACATGCCTGGATTCGACTTCTCGCTGCACAACCGCAACCTCGCCTTGCACGCACAGGGTGTGCCGCTGCCCAAGGCCACCAGCACCGGAACCACCATTGTCGGCTGCCTCTACGATGGCGGCGTCGTCATCGCCGCAGACACAAGAGCTACCTCAGGGCCTATCGTCGCCGACAAGGTCAGCACCCATCTATCTCCATTCTAAAGGCCCCCAGACTGACTCTGCATCCAACAGAACTGCGAGAAGTTGCATTACATTGCNCCCCAGATCTGGTGCGCTGGCGCTGGTACCGCTGCCGACACCGAGTTCACCACCGCTCTCATCTCCTCCAACATCGAACTGCACGCCCTTTCCACCGGACGCAAGCCTCGCGTCGCCACCGTCATGACCATGCTCAAGCAACATCTGTTCCGCTACCAAGGTCACATCGGCGCCTACCTGGTCGTAGCCGGCGTCGACCCCACAGGCAGCCATCTCTTCACCGTCCACGCCCACGGCAGCACCGACAAGCTCCCCTACGTCACCATGGGCTCGGGTTCGCTGGCCGCCATGTCCGTCTTCGAAACCCAATGGAAGTCGGGTCTCAACAAGGACGACGCCATCAAGCTCTGCGCCGACGCCATCCAAGCCGGTATCTGGAACGATCTGGGTTCGGGCTCCAACGTCGATGTCTGTGTCATCACTGCCGAGAAGACGACGTTGCTGAGAAACTACATCACCCCCAACAAGCGCGAGCAGAAGATGAGGAATTACAGGTTCCAGAGAGGAACCACCGCCGTCCTCAACGAGAAGATCATTACTCGCCAGGACATTAGCAAATACGTCACGGTGCACGAGCTCAGCGACAATGATGCTGGCCAGGCCGCAGAGAAGATGGAGGTCGACTCATAGACAACGATGTTCTTGGCCATAGACACGGGCCAAATCAATGACTTTTGACACATTTTCTGTATTCTAATGGGGACCAACGATTCGGGGGCTTTTACTACCATAAAGCAAGCACAGGCATTTTTCGGGGAGTTTGCAAATATCAAAATCGGTCATAATGCTTCTTCTTTCTTATGTGTATTTTGTGTCTTGTCTGAGTCTTTACCAAATCTCTGAAGTGAAAGTCTATGTACGATGGAAGAAGAAGATGTGCGGCGAGGTCCAGCCTTGCCAATCGACTAAAGACAATCCCAGTAGTAGCCATAGCCTGCAGAGTAGTGTTGGTATAAGTGTTGTTCTTCGTCAAAGAGAATGTGTTCAGCCGCCTCCTCTGCATCCTCAGTTGCATTGCGAGGAAAAATAAGCGTTTGAGTGCTGAGGGTGGACGTACCGTCGGAGGATTGTGAGGTTTGAAGTTCGGTGGTCGTAGACGCAGATGCAGATGCAGACGGAAGGTTGGTTACAGCTGCTGCGTTTGTGGTGATATGAACGCCAGTGCTGCTTGCCACATCCGTCCCTGTAGTGTTGACCTCGCAATTGGAGATATCGATACTGGAGCGATTGAAATAAGCCTCCACGGATGCAATCTGGAGAACGCTGTCTTGCACCGGCGGCCCATACGTCCACACATATCCATTGCTCCACGAGTTCCACATTAGCCAGCCAGCCGCTGAAGGCACATTTCTGTATATCGACATCACATGCACACCATCAATATAGAAATTTGTTTCTGTGGGCAACCAATCGTAGCGGTATTCATGGAAGGCGGTTGTCATGGTGGATGGTGCGGGATATGCGAATGTGGATTCCCCGGTGCCGGGTGCGGTCTGTTGGTTTGTGAAGTGGATGTTTTGGGGGTCGCCTGTGCGAATCTCGATGTCGGTTTCTTGAGTGTCGTTCATGTACATGAAGAAGCNCTGTATAATGTCAGCATCAGTTATGCGCAAGCAAAGCATTGGAGCATAGAATGGAAATGCAGCAAACGTACCGTGAACTGTGCCGTTGATGGGGCTGGCTTGCGCGACTGTCCTTACACTGGCATAAAGTATATCGTCATATCTGGTCACCAATTGACATGTATCCAGAGGGTCTACAGTTTGACCACCGGGGACAATCATCTGCATGGGCTGACCAGATCCAAGAATTATATTGCTAGGATTGAAGATGTGTGAATATGGAGCATAGGGTCCAGAACCGACTTCATAGGTACTAGCGATCAACTCGTCCGGGAGTGTATCCATGGTAGTGAAGTCGAATGCAAGGTGGCAAGTAAAGGCACCCACGCCTTCGACCTGATAGTGGCAGCCATCAAAGATATCATCTGCGCTGGTAGCCGAGCGAGTAGTAAGCCTGCTGCTAGAAGCAGAGGGTGTCGGGTGGTCAGAAGAAGTTGTATCTGCAACAACAGCAGTGATAGTGGCCAAAAAGAAAAGGCAGAATATGTTCCTAGATGAAGGCATGGTATGGGATTACAAACGACTGCCCAACATTGTTGTGAACAGAAGATGACCAGCAAAAGAAAGAAAATGGGATTGAAATTGAGTTGCAGCGCGTAGTAGTTTAGAGCTTCCAGGGCCTGGGTACAAATGGTAATATATGTTCAAGGCGGCAGTTGGGAGGGAGAAAACGGGCGAGGCGTCACTCATCGGACAAAACTAGTAGACGTTTCCAGCACATGGGTATGGGATGCAAACGGTATAAGGAAAACCTTGTATGTGCCGGGGCGGGATGTAGGAATGGTGGTTCGAGAAGGACATCGTCAAGAGTCAGGGTATGGAGTGGATCCTGGCGTCAAGGTTGTTGTGGTAGGGCTGCGAGGCTCAGGGAGACAGGTAGGGGAACCCGGAAGTGCTGAATAGCAAGCCGGGCTACTGCACAATTGAAAAAGCTTGAACTTGTAAACTGACCATCTGCGAGATAGTGGTACTGTCCGATATGGCTTCGGATGTGCAGCGAGAAGATCTGGTGTGGTGCTGGAAATGGCATTGGAGGACATAGAAGTTGAAGGACCGACAGCTCAACAGCATCTGCAGCGTCCTACTGGAGACAGAGTACTACAGTGCACTACCCAACAGATAGCTAACAACACATGCGTGCGACGATTTGGTAGGATACATTGAAAAGAGTCGTAGAGGAATGGGCGAAGATCCCCGCATCCGCGGGCGAGAGTGATCGTCCCGGCGTGCCTGCAGATGATGCGAGCCGACGGGGTGGGTCGAAGCCAAAAAGGCGACCAAGAGCTGTGACGACTGAGGAAGGAAGGGACACGCAACTGCCATGTAGCTCGGTGACGATTGCAAGTCTCATGCATACCATGACATGAACCTTCGCTCCTTCCACCCAGTCCTCGACCACTGGCATCATGAGTAAAGCATCCTTCAAGACGTCGGCTCCTCCATCGCCTGACGAAGCCTCGCAAACACCTGTCGCCGGTGCATCGTCGTCAGCTCTACCTCTGCCTCCTTCCTTGACACTGCGTAGTCGCTCATCGACAAAGACAAGTCATCCTGCTGCTGATGGCGCGTCTCCCATCGAGCCATCCCTCTCTCGCCGTCGCTCCTCGCTGCTCTCATTCTCGAGCTTGGACGACACGCGACACTCGGCCGGTGACTTCATCCGTCCATCCCTAGGTCTCGACGATGATGACTCGACCGCTCCAGAGGACTTGTCGCACTGGCACAGCTCGCCCTTGGCCTTTGCTTTTCTCCCCGCCCTCGCCGGCCTGTTCTTCACCAATGGAAGTGCTTTCGTCACTGACATCATCCTACTTGGCCTAGCTGCTCTGTTCCTCAACTGGAGTGTCAGACTACCCTGGTATGTCTTCTTCTAGCCATCTTCCCTCATAGACTGACAAGCTAGGGACTGGTATCGTTCAGCTCAGGCTCAGTTCACTCTGGACCAATTGAGCAAGCAGGATCCGACTGAAGACGACCAACAACCCCCATCTCCCGAGCGAGCACAACCAGGTCAAGAGCAGGAAGATGCGGCGGCTAGTCTCCGCCAACACGAGCTCCTTGCTCTAATATCTACCTTCTTGTTTCCTGCAGGTGCTGCCTACCTTCTGCATGTCATCCGTGGTCAGCTCTCGCGCCCGTCAGAAGGTCTGGTGTCAGATTACAACCTCACTATATTCCTTCTCGCTGCCGAGATACGCCCCATCAGGCAATTGATCCGCTTGTTCACCCATCGGACCATTCATCTGCAGCGTATTGTTCGTGGCAACAACGACTCCTCGGCCATGAGCAGGAAGGACAAGGCCATTACAGAGCTTGCCTCACGCCTAATCATCCTTGAAGACAAGTTTGGCGATCAACTGTCGTCTCCAGGCGTCTCAATCGTTCAAAAGGAAGAAGTCAGTGCCCTTTCCAGTGACATTAGAAAGCGTTACGAACCTCGTCTGGATGCTCTAGAGCGTGCTGTCAGAAGATATGAGAAGCGAGCCACTACTCTGACTCTGCTCACCGAGCAAAGGTTGCAATCTCTAGAAAATCGTCTGCAAGATGCTCTCAGTTTGGCTGCTGTCGCTGCTCAGTCATCGAGTAAACCAGGCATCGTAGCTGCCATGCTGTCTACTCTAGCAAAGACACTAGCGGTACCTCTGGAACTTGTCTGGTTCGTTTTCGTGTGGCCATTGAAGGTAACAGAGTCGATGCTCAAGAAAGCTGGCGTCTTGGTTCTGGGCCCGTCAAACCCCCTCGTCGTCGTAGTGACTCCAAAGGTCCCAGACCAAGGTCGGAAAAGAATAAGGACGACTCTTATTTTCAACGACATTATTGATAGCATAGCCCACCCATGTTGGAGCTTCATGCACCGGCCTGAGTGCTATACATTATTTATGATTTATGACCTGTATCACTCGAGCAAGTATGGAGACCTCGAGATTCCTTATTCCCACTCATCGGTTGTCGTCGCGAACCTTAGAACTACTTTTTCACCCTCAACGAGATTTATAGTGACGATCACCCGCAATGTGTGCAGTCCAACTCGTTGTGATGATCCGAGTATATCGTTGAGGGGACGACCCTGTCGCGATATCATTCTCCTCCTGGCTCCTCTCTACATATGTAAACGGATTGAACTTTGACGACAATATATGTTGGAATGAATAGGCATCAGAGGTGTGAGAGAATGAGATGTTATATCAGAGGTGCGCAAGATCGTAACAGTCCTCGGCAAGTGGAAAGCCAGACTATACCCAGATATCACCGACCCACATTCGAAGGCAATCACAGAATGCGTGACATTGCATCTAGCATCCACCTCCACCTCCTCCACAACCGCCTCCGCCGCCGCCTCCTCCACCGCAGCCGGCACTTCCTCCTGTTCCTCCACAAGCCCCAGCCATCGAAGCACCACACGATCCCGCTGCAGCACCCGCACCACAAGTGCCGGCACAACAGTTTCCAACAGCACCTGCCCCCACAGCCATACAGCCAGGATTGACGGGGTAGACTACTGGTGTATACGGCATGGCGCCATAGTACGGCGCATACGCAGGTATATACACTGGATAACCATATGCGTCAGAGTAGTAATAGTCATCCCTTTTGGGGCGTGGGTTGCCCTTCTTGTCGGCACGCTGACAGGCCTTGTCGTATGCTTTTTCGAGCTCTGCGAGCCGTTTTGCGACGCCGTCGTCGTAGGCCTTGTCGCCGGTGGGCCGCACGGCATTGTGCGTGGAGATGTGAACGGACTTTCTGGGGTCCGAGGGCACAGCGTGCAGGTTTTCTGCTGCGGTGGCCACGTTACTGCGGAATATGCGTGATGCAGTTGAGGTGTGTGATTCGCGCACTGCTTCGCAGTACCAGCAAGTGCATTCGGAGTAGGGCTCGCCATAGAGTTTCTGGTAAATCTTGCTGGTGTCGGCAAAGGCATCTGTGAGTTTTGCTTCTGCGACCTTGTCGTCGTGGTCGATGAAGGTTCTGCTTTGGGTCACGGTGTATTGGAGGTATTTGGAGGNGGTGAGCTGGTGCGTGTGCCAGGCGAGGTCTACGTCTAGTGTCGGCACGGCCATCTTGCTGTAGCGGGAGATGATCGCGATGAAGCGCGAGTACTTGCGTATCAGGCGAGGCATGGTACTCGACAGCGCGGGCGAGTGCAGCCAGTCGATATTATGCATCTTCTCCACGAAGTCGCCTTGACGTATCACTGCACCAACAAGATCGATGGCGAACACGGATGGATTCTCCCAATACCTCGACATCATGCGGCGAAGAGCCAAAGCTTCCTCTGGGAAGATTTTGGAACCGGTTTTGTAGTGCTTGGCTTGCTTGACTAGTTCTTTGACGGAGAGGTAGTCTTCGATGACTTCGCGGACGCTGGCCATTTGCATGTCCGAGGCGCCGAGATCGAGGATCCGTTTGGCGCGGCCAATCTTCATTAACTTGCTCGGGAATGCAAAGTACGACCAGCCATTGCGATCAAGGACCTTGCCAACTCTCCCTGGTAACCCGTCCCTGCCTAAGATACCTCCGGGCAACATGACATCTCTCTCGATGAGATTGATCAAGTCCTTGCGGAGCTTTCCTACGCAGAGAGAGTCGTGCGTGATTTGGGAGTTGCATTGCTGACAAGTCAAGGTGAACTCCTTGTCAGCAAACCCATAACAAGTACTGAGTAGAGCTTGAACATTTCCAAGGACGGCAGCACCGTCCGACAATGACTCCTGTGGACGTGTACCAAACGCTGCAGACGCTTCTCCATATGTAGTCCAGGGTGCAGTATTTTGTGTACCGCAGAAGTGGCATTCTATGTTTGTGTGGCCTGGACCATCCAGGTTGTCCCAGTCGAGTCCAGTCTGCTCTCTGAAGCTAGTGATTGTTTGCTTTGCCACTTGGTAGTGACAGTCCGAAGCATCAATATGGTCGGCCACTGTCTCTGATGGAAATGATGTATGCCATAGACGCATCCGACCTTCACGCGCACAATCTTCCAGGTATGCTCTCGGATTCAACATGTATGAATGCCAGACCATCAAGACGTCTAATCAATGGTCAGCAGGCTTCATTAGTGAATGAGCTGTTGACTTACCTATGGGTGGTAGGTTTCCAGCGTCGAAAAACCATGGCTTGGCCGTTCCAGGATTCACACGGTCGGCCAGTATCTGTCCTTTCGAAGAGATAGCTTGATTGAGTATGTAGTAATCAGGGTTGGGCTCCAGACTATACCTCCACCTTGCGAAGCGCTCGACTGCCCGAGAGACGTAAACTTGCCATCTCTTCTCTGCAAGGAGAGTCAACGTCTCGTTCTTTGGGTCCTTGTGAGTGTCCTTTTGTGGTGTGCTCTGATCAAAGTTTCCGACAGCGTCACAAGATATGCCAAAGAGGCCTTCAGTACTTGCAATCTTTTGCTTTAGGCGGTAGAAACACTCCAGCAGCTTGAGGTGTGCTACACAATCTTCAGGACTTGGCAGATCCGGATCTAAATGCGGCAAGCTGCTGACAGACGGTGTAGAGACCTGAACATTGTGTTGTTGACGTCCAGCTTCCTCATAAGTCGGAGGGGGCGGTGATGGACTCTTTTCGACAGAGTCGACAGTAGTGGTTACGTTTGCCTCTTTCTCCTTGTCGGTCTCCTTGACCCTGGAGAAGGCTCTTGAAAGTCGTCCCATGATCGGTGGTATACTGGTTAATGATATGTGTCTGCAAAATGAGCGACGGTGTTGGGAAGTCGCTCGTTTATATATAGTGTAAGCGGTCATTAGTTGTTACGAACCCCGCCCTTTCTCAGATCAGGCAGGCTCGAAGGGTTTCGCGGTGGATGCCACATGACTCTTCTCGGACACCTGCTCATCCTATCAGGCGTCTATCTTTCAGATCTGGAGGAAGCGGCTGTGTTCGCAGGATTCAGAAATATGGATGATGTGCATCGATCTTGCCTCTCTGGGCATCAGAACCAACCTTCCAGAGACTTTCTAGCGCGACTTGGGTTGAGGCTTGGACTGCTCAAGCATTCAGTCAATCGCAACGTCACTTTTTTCTCGAGGCTGAGTCCTGAGAGGCTTGTACTCTACAGCAAGCCTCTGACATTTCAGGCATCTCATATTGAACGATTGCGGCCGTAGAGTGTTGCGGCGGAGCACTCTTTGGCTCTCATTGACGGAGGAATTAGACAAGGCGGCGGCGTCGAGGCGCAATATGAGAGGAGGCCAAGAAACGGCAACTCGGACCGAACATGCCAGAAGGTAGAACCGAGCTGCCCTGTTCTTTTTGACTGCCTGCGACTGCCTCGAAGGTCGGCTTCCTTTCTGCCTTGAAGGCATAAGAAGGACATTTCTACTACTATGACAGTTGAACAGATGAAGAACTAGACAGGAGTACGATCGGTATAACGTCCAGACTGATGATCCTAATTGCCAAGCGCAATCATTCCAGGCAGACATGAAACAAAGTCACCTCCACATGAATCTATCTCTTACAATCAAGCGAGCTGAGAGGTTCGTGTATAATGTATCGGAACGTCTTTGATCGTCTTGTATCTTCCTCTCCTCGTGCTAAAGATTGTTATAGTATAGCTATAGAAATGCACAGTACTTCTCCAGAAGAAAGTAATGCCCAAGGAGATGTACTATCTTGAGGCCGTCTCTGTGGTCATACGTCTGATCTGATGAGCAGCTGTGTATCTCTATAGAATACTATAGTAATAACCGTTGGTATGGGATATGATTTGGTCGTGAGTCTGAGCCCTGCCCCGTGAATGGGCTGATTTGACTGTATGTCTTCCATGGAGGATCTTTGAAGACGCCCTTGAGGCCAACTTCAAATTTTTGAAGAAACTGCAACTCTAGCTCTAATGTCAGTTCAAGATTCAAAGGCTGCTACCGAGGCTGCCCTAATCTGACAGCTCTCATACCTTGTGGTGGTTCCAACTCATTTATATACATCTTCGTGAGCATGCGATTAGGGCAAGGTATTGAACTTCAGGGCACGGCATGAGTTGGTACATAGTATTCGTGTATATAACAGACATCAAACCTACTGCACTCTAGTTCTCGTTCTCTCGATCAGCATCTCTTTCGTTGACCCAGAAAGGCTGGTTTCCTTTCGTCCGTTCATTTGCCATTACTTTCTTGTTTTCTCAAACAACCAGAAGTATACACACCATGATTTCTCTGCCAATTGTTCTTTCTTTCACGACGTCGCTCGCCGCTGCTGCTGGTTTGAGCAACACGTCTTTGAAAAATTACGTCAACTCGCTCGAGCTGGACTATAGCTTCAATCCCGTCAAGGAGGCCTACTGGACAGACCTGCCTCATCACCGCAGAACACCGTTTGCTCTCTCTCCTGACGGCACTCGTGCTTTCCTCGCGTACCTGGACGATAGCGAGACCGATGTCCACATCCAACGTGTCGATCCTCAGACTTTTGCCGCAGTCGGCACCGCAGTGACTGTCAAGGGAGGCAAGGAGGCTGGTGGACTTGTTGCCCACAATGATGGGTTTGCATTGTTTACCAATGAGGCTTTGCCATTTGGTACAGCTAATGCCCCTGCTGGTAGCACTCCTGTACCTGTCTTGTACAGATATACCGAGGGAGAGCAGACTTTCAAGACGTTCCTGGGCGGGCCTGGTGTTCATGAAAGCGATGGTCTTTCTGCATCTCCTGATCTCAATGACGATCTGGTATATTCAGAAAAGGCTGGGCTGTACGGCGCTTACTTCGTCGTCACCGATTACAGTGGATGGGCCGAAGGCCACTTTGGCGATTCGGTCCAGTATGTCTCGACCAATGGGTCGCTGGAAACCCTGCCCGAGTCCAGTGCTTGGGGTTGCTCTCACAATACCGGTATTGCTTTCGAAGCCGCCGATGCCGTTCCATTTGCCAGTATCTGTGCCGAAGATCAGGGCGACATCTGGCTGAACACCAATAACCGCGGCATGAACCTGTCCGGAGTCAAGATCTCGAATGAGAACACCACCAATGGTGCCAGTGGCGAGTCGATGGGCGGTATGAGTGGATCCTACAGCAATCTCGCACGCTTCCAAGGCGAAGACTCCTACATATTCTCTTGGGTATCTCGCGGCGCCGTTGATCTTTACGAAAATACCTGGATGGGCAAGGGTTATGTTGCCTCTTCCAATAGGACAAACGGCCGCAACGTCGCCATTGCAACTTTCTCGGACAAGCAAACCATGGATGGGGAACAAGCTTCTTCGGTTGTTGGCGCCAAAGACGGCGACTCGCAGGTCAATTGGCTCACCACAGGCACAGCTGACTGCTCCAATGCTCACGTCGCCACTTTCGACGGCAGCAATGCTCTCGTAACCTGGGAGCAGATTGACAAGCCTCAATGTGACAACATTGCCATGGGTTGTCAAGGCGAGTTCAGTGGATCCTACTTCCAATTGGTGAACAAGGGCGAGAAGGTTGGTCAGCCGATCCAGTCAATGGATACCTATGTCGCTGGCGATATGGTTACCATGTCTGATGGTCGTATCTGCTGGCCTTATGTCAACATGACTTGGAGACTCGATGGGACTGCCGGTCAATATGGCAGTCTGCCTTCTTCAACTACAAAGCGAATGTCTTTCGCTTGCATGGACATTGCAGGTGCTGCTGATGCATTTTCTTCGGCTACCGTCTCATCGGACAGTGTTGTTTCGTCCAAAGTAGATACCACTGCTGCTTTCATCAGTACTTCGAGTGTACCATTAAAGATCCCGGCTTCCGTCCCTGTCCTTGTCTCATCGAGCACTATGTCCTCTTCCACTTCTAGCATCAAGGTCGCCAGAAAAACGCACACAAAAGCGTACTCGAGCGCTTCTTCTGCTCTGGCTACCTCAGCAACTACCTTCTCGACTGCAGTCAGAGTATCTTCCACTTCGAGCGTGGTTGGCAAGGAATCTTCTTCCACACTTTCTAGTGCTGCTGATAACAAGGGTGAAACCTGCGAGGTTCAGTATATCTACGAGTAGTTCCCAGTTGAAACTGGATCAGACTCGTTGGTGAATATCTATCAAATTGTCAGCAGATTAATGCATTATCTGATCCTTGAGTGACCAGTCGGTTTCCGCGTTATAGGTAGAAGCATTATAGACATGGCTGCATATAAATTCTTGATCATTTCGTTCTCCTATCGACAACAGTGTGAGGCCCCAGACTTTGGCCGTGAGAGATATCGTGTCGACCAGTGCTCGCAACTTCTGGGGGATATCAAGTACGCGTGACTTTCTCGGCACGGCCGTTCGTTGTCGAGGATTTGGGGAGTGCTGTCGGTACTGAAGACTGCTGCATGGCGCCTTCAAGCTCAGATAGCAATCTAGAGGGCCTTGCCCATGAACTTTCTCTTGGTGAAACTCAACCACCANNCTGGCAGCACTAGCTTAGCATTTCTACTGGTACCTGGTGCAGGGAGCAGTCTTACCTTGCTAGGAGCATCACCGTCTGCGTATATCCTGTTCAACAATCTGTTGGCCAGCTCTTGTCTCATTTGGCTGATGTACTGTCTCAAGACCTCGGCTTCTTGTCTGTCCCGCGGAGGCTCGAAGGCCTGGTTGAGAGGGAATGTGGCATCGCCAGGGACGGCGAAGTTTGTGTCGAGAGCGAGGTTCATGACGGCCTTCTCGGCTTCTCTCCTGGACATCTGAGGCTTGATCTTTTGGATGACTTCGCTGACGAACAGGATACCGTAGATGAGGACACGGTCGGCGGGACCTTTGATTTCGAAGTTGCGGAAGAAGGTGTTGGCACGGAACAGGGCCAGCGTCTCGTCCAGCGGGTCGTAGCTTTCGTGTGAGGCATCGATAGTGAGTTCTGTCACGTCGCCGGAAAGGGCGGGAAGTTGCATAGCGGGGCCACGAGTTCTGGTACGGAGAGGGAGCAGGGCAAAGTTGCCAATGACTTGTTGGTTGGGCTCATCGAGGAAGACCGAGTGGTATGCCTGCCCAGCTAGCTGTCAGTGGGGGTCGCTCGAAGGTGCTGTGAACGATTGAGGTTCGTACAGGCATGGTGGAACGTGGATGACAGCAGTGGAGCCGCCGGAGTGGAAGATGAATATAGTCGGGGAGAGGATTGAGATTGATAGCTAGAGAGAACAATCAATCGCCCAACCTCGATGGCTGCGCGTCGCTGCCCGCGCCTACGTATGATGTTGTCGGTCGAGCTTGGCGTCCGCCGCGCGCCAAGACGCGGGACTCCCGACCGCCGAACGCGGGGTGCTGTTGCGTGAGGTCGAAAAAATATCCTCAAGATTGACTCCTTTGCGACAGCGAGCTTCCGAGATCGCTGAATTCTCTCCATACCGCGTGCCAACCTCTGTCAATCTAGACAAGGTCTTCTCGCGACTTCCTTTCTTTGTTTATATCCGATTGTCAAGAACGTTGACAGCTGATTCTGTCCAATATGTCCTTCTCAATCAGTATGAAGCATTGCTCATTTCTGCCCCACGATCAAGGCTAATTTTCCACAGAGGTGCCGTGTTCTTCGGCCAACATTGGTATTACTTACCAATCGCCTTTTATATGTCTGCTCGTCAATTGACTTCTTGACCANGGCCCCGGCTTTGATGTCATCGGTCTGGCCCTCTCTGTCTGGCTCGAGCTGCGTGTCACCGTAGACTCATCCAAGAAGTCTTCTGAACACCAGTCCAACTGCAAGATTACTTACGAGGGTCTCGGCAAGGAGAGTGTCGACCTCGTTGCTGACCGCAACCTGATTACTCAGACTGCTCTCTACGTTCTGCGATGTCACAACCAGCACGCTTTCCCTTCCGAGACTCATGTGCACATCATCAACCCCATCCCTCTGGGCCGTGGTCTCGGCTCTTCCGGAGCTGCTGTTGTTGCTGGTGTCATGCTCGGTAGTGAGGTTGGTGGACTCAATTTGACCAAGGACCGCATGCTCGACTTCTGCTTGATGATCGAGAGACATCCTGACAACGTTGCCGCTGCTCTGTTTGGTGGCTTCGTTGGCTCATACCTCAAGGACCTGGACCCGGAGGACATGAAGCGCAAGGAAATTCCTCTGAGTGAAGTCCTTCCCGCCCCTGCTGGTGGTGTTGACACCGGACTTACTCCTCCTATTCCCCCGATCAACATTGGCAAGCACATCAAGTTCAACTGGGCCCCTGAAATCAAGTGTATCGCTATCATTCCTGATTTCGAGGTTTCTACCGCGAAGGCTCGCTCTGTTCTCCCCACTGAGTACCCCAAGGCAGATGTCATCTCCAACTTGCAGAGAATCGCTCTGTTGACTACCGCTCTCGGCCAGAGCCCTCCCAACGCTGACATGATCTACGATGGTATGCAGGACAAGATCCACCAGCCTTACAGAAAGACTCTCATTCCTGGTTTGACCGAGATTCTGAAGTCTGTCACTCCCACATCTCAGCCCGGTCTTCTCGGTATCTGCTTGTCTGGTGCTGGTCCTACTGTTCTGGCTTTGGCTACTCACAACTTTGAGCAAATTGCCAACCATCTTCTAGGCGAGTTCAAGAAGGAGAACATTAACTGCGAGTGGAAGCTATTGGAGCCCGCTTACGATGGTGCTGTCTGCACCAGAGACGTTGAGAAGCCCAAGGCCATGACTTACGCTGATGCTGGTGTATCTATCGACGCCGGTAACGATCTGGTCGTCGCCATCAAGAAGGCTGTCAAGTCCACTCGCAGACCTGGTGCCGATGCTGAGATTGGTGGCTTTGGTGGTGCACTCGATCTCCAAGCCGCTGGCTACGACGAGGCTCCCATCATGATTCAGGCCATTGATGGTATTGGTACCAAGCTGAAGGTCGCTTTCGCCATGGACAAGTTCGATACTGTTGGTATCGATCTTGTTGCCATGAACGTCAACGATTTGGTTGTGCAAGGTGCCGAGCCCTTGACCTTCCTGGATTACTACGCCTGCAGCAAGCTGGAGATCAAGGAAGCTGTCTCGTTCATTGAGGGTGTTGCTGCTGGTTGCCGTGAATCAGGATGCGCTCTCGTTGGTGGCGAGACTGCGGAGATGCCTGGCATGTACCAAGGCAACGAGTTCGATGCTGGTGGTTGTGCTACTGGTGCCCTTAAACGTGGTCGCACCATCCTGCCCGATATGGCATCTATGGTTGAGGGTGACGTCCTTCTGGGTCTTGCCAGTGATGGTGTTCACTCCAACGGTTTCTCTCTTGTCAGAAAGGTTGTTGAACGCCAAGGACTTTCGTACCACGACAAGGCACCTTGGGCACCCAACACCACTGTTGGTGCTAGCTTGTTGACCCCCACTCGCATCTACGTCAAGCCCCTTCTGAAGGCTGTCGAGAAGGATCTGCTTAAGGGTATGGCACATATTACTGGTGGTGGTCTCTACGACAACATCCCCAGAATGTTGCCCAAGACCCTTGCTGCTGAGGTTGATGTGTCAGCATGGTCTGTTCCCCCGGTGCTCAAGTGGCTCAAGGAAGCTGGTAACGTCGAGTCCCGTGAGTTCGCCCGCACATGGAACACTGGTCTTGGCATGGTTATCGTTGTGAGCAAGGAGAATGCCGCCGAGGCCCAGAAGGTCTTGGAAGAGGCAGGCGAGAGAGTGTCCGTCATCGGAAAGCTCTTCTCTAGAGGTGAGGATGAGGTCGTTCTCAAGAACCTTGAGGCCTGGAACTAGGAGTGTACCAGACGTTGGAACAGGAATACATCGAATGACTTTAGCATACGGCCAGGGAAAGCCGCACATGCAACGATATAGGCGTTATACAAAAATCAAGGGTGGGCCGAGGCAGGAATAGATATGACATTTGCAAATTTACTACAGCTTTGAAATTACCGAGACTACCGCGTTCATGTGCAAGTAAGAAACCGTTCGCTATGGGCTCAACGACTATTTGTTGGTAAGTCCCTCCATCTTCGAGATTCTTGTAAAGCGGCAGCAAGGCAACATTGCGCAACAGTCATGCGTTTCTTCTGGCCAGACGTGGTGACGTCGGAATCTTGAACGTTGGTGATCAGGAAGGGCTCCTCAACTCCCTTCCTGACTTACAGACGCTTTGGCAACAATCCCATGACATCCAACAGAATTCACTGTCGGTATCGTACCATCTCTGCAATCTGCCGCTCTATGCGAGTTCTGTTGCTGGATAATGCCCCCAGCCAGAACCATCCTGCAACTTTCAATAAACACTCGAGAGCGATTGACTCCTCAGTGAACTATGGGGAGGTTATGCTTACCTGACAGGATATTCAGGTACGCCAGGTACTCTTTAATCCCCACGCATGGATCTAGGAGTAGCTACCAATGGTCAGTCGAAGAATTAACTCATCACGGTCGAAGCATGAGTCCCCGATCCGCCCCACGCCTCTAGGCCATAATACGCTCATCTCGACACAAACTCGCGCTCTAATGCAGAGAGAACGCGACCTTATTCTTACATTCGGATGGTGATCAGCTATTATGATTCGCAGGCAAAAGCCTGGGCGGTAAATATTGACACCTTTGCAAGAAGAGATTTTCTTCTTAAGATCGTGCCAGGTAACCAGAGAAGTTGGAGTTTGGTCATCTCTTTATTTTGACAGTTTTTGTCGTTCGCTTCGTTGCTGGTGCCCGTTAACATGCGCTCGTTCATATTCCCGCTGGCTGCCCTTATACCTTCTTTGGTGTCTGCACAGGACCGACTCGCTGTCCTGGGCGCAGATGGGATCTCTGTCGGATACCACACCAACACTTCGGTTCTTGCAGTTGCCCCAGTTGGTCTCAAGAAGACACAAACTGGAGTAAGCCAAACGTCTCAAAGTCTGTCCTTACAGTCGCAGCCCATCGAGGCTCACACAATCATCTCCTATTCGCCATCAAGCTGGTCAGAACCTATCCAACAGCCTACGGAAAGCCGATCTGGCAGCATACCTCCCAGCCAGCCCGCTTTACAGCATTGGGCTCCTGCTCAGCCTGTTGCCCCTATTCAATCGTGGGCTCCTGCTCAAGCTTCGGCCGTCGTCCAACCTTCAGTCCCCATCCAATCTGATGTTGCCTCCGCCGTTGAAAAGCCTGCTGAGTGGCAAACTTATGGAGATGACGAACCAGGACCCGATGCCGCGCACTCGATGGGCTTTTGGGTTCTTAACAGAAACGCCGTAACACATCACATCAGTACAGACTGGGCGGAAAACGACGTTCAACAATACGGCGCCCATGAATACCTCCAGTTCTCCACGGCTACAGTTGGACCTGGTGAGAACTTGTGGATCCCCACACTGCCTGGGATGAACCCAAAGTTATTTGTGGGTGTCTCTCCGAATAACAAGACTGCAGAAGTCGGCGATCACCGAAATCACGACACTCTCGTTGAGGCAACCTTCAAGGGAGGCTATGACCATCTCTACTATGATATCGATATCGAGCGTGGCTTCTCCTCGCCAGTCTGGTGCCATGGACAGGGCGATGCATGGGAGGACGGCCAAGGCTGCGTTGCAGATTTGCTTTACGTGTGTCCTGANAAAGACCAACATCGACACCCAGTGACCGGGGTGTACGACCAATGTCGAGGAGCTGACGACAATATCGCCTTCCGTCGTCATTACTGCCCCAGATCCTACGTCGTATATAACGACGACTATGCCACTGTCACTCCAAGCNNCACGGAAAGGACGGTCAACCCATGACAGACGGTAAGACGATGATATGGCCATTATGCCTATCGTAAGTTGTCGCTGACTTTTGTCAAAGTGCTCATCTGTACTATCATCGCTACACCATCGACCAGCAACATTCAGACCGCTCAGATCGCCGAAGCTAAGAGNAAAAAGGCAGCCGGTATCAGCCCAACCGCTGTCCTGCCTAGGCGTGCCCTGCCTCGAGGCCACACCAAGAACAAGCGACTTTCTGGACACGCTTAGCTGCCTGGCGTTACAGCATGATGACTTGTGCACAAGTCACAGTGGAATTTCCATTTGTTGCCGATTGAATGTGATATTAGGGACTCGAGTCGTTGACCCAAAAAAAGAGAAAAGGAAAAAAGAAGATAGGTGGGATGATATGTGAGGTACTGTAATAGTTTTTAATTTATAATTTATAGTAGTAATGCAAAAGTTCTTTTGGTTTCCCATGATCTCTATATCCGCTTGGTTGTTTGCTCTTCTCCTTGTCCAAATCTACAAAATATTGTTATACACTCGCTGTTCGCGTATTGCTCTGGAAGTATGTTGATTAATCTACTGGTTGTCTTTCACTCAAAAAAACAAGCAGATGGACGCGAGCAGTGCAAAAGCCAGACTTCCTTAGAGAATCATGTGATGAGCTATTTAGAACATGTAGTCAACTTCGAGATCATCTTGTGCTTAAGACAATCACAATTCTCTCTCCTACGTCAACGACTAGTGCTATAGTATGCTATCAAAGTGCACAATTACTTACCGAATCAGAAAAGGACCATCAAGACGACGCTAGGATGATGTATTTCCTTAGACACCGCCTCCGAACTGAAAACCATCGCGCATTTATATAGTATACTATAAATTCGAGCGGTAAGCTGAGCGACCCATCAGCTGCGCACCCCCAATAGCTGCGCAGCTGCGCAGCTCTAAGGCCTCGATAAATTCGACTGTATAAACATTAAAAGTTGTCTATCTGCCACTTAAATTAGAGCGATTCGAAGCTCTACTCTACGAGCTTACGCGTAGCAGCAGAAGCGTCGTATTTCGACTGTCTCGCTGCCTCTCGTGCCTCTTGTTATACGAGGGCCTTCCTCGCGCGTATAATGTTATCTATGCTTACAAATTAAGTATTTAGGTTAGTAGGGACCTTCTTCCGCCTCTTAATAGCTAATCTATCGACTTAGGCCTTAAGTTAAGCGTTGCGCTACTATAGAGCGACCTGTTTTGCGTTAAGATGATCTATCGTATAGCTAGCCTTATGTAGAGCTTGATATAGTGCTTATTTCTCGCCTAATATCTTACGAATTAATTAAGTAGTTTAATGTATGTATCGTAAGCTCTTTAGTGTATAGAAAATTAAAGTGGTTTCTTAAGGTTATAGTAGTATAGATTAACGTAGTTTTAATGCCTATACTTAGGAGGAATTTAGCCCTTTTAAGGGGTTAAATGGATAGATACCTACTACCTACTAGCTAGTACGTAATAGGCGAGGTGTAAAGGTCTCTAATCGAGCTAAATGGTAGCAAGTAATAAAGCGTTACTTTTTAATAGGTAAGGCATCATTAAGCGAAGCTAACGCTATAATTTAAGACCGGTATCTTAATTTAAGAGGTATAAATACACTAAGATTAAGAGGCTATAATACATAGCTTATATAAGTAGGTAGAAATAACAGATATATGTTATTTTACTTATAATACTAGAGGAAATTAATAGCNNTACTATAGCTACTATAGCTATCTAGGATAAGTAGACGCTATTAGCCATCTTAAGGCCTTATCTCGGGCTTAAAAATGGTTTAAAGGTAAGAGAGACCCTTAGAATTAGTAGTCTAGCCATTTTTAGAGCTAGTATATAGCTAATTAGGAGCATTAGTTAGAAAGTGGGTAGTTTATAGCGCTATACCCTTAAAAATTATAAGGGNGCGTGCAAATCCGTTAGTTAGGGATATAACCTTAATAATTAAGACCCATTCGCGTAATTCTAGTAATTTGACGTATAAGCGCTTCTTCTCTAATGATCTAAGTATATGTAAGTTAGTACATACACCTATAGCAATGCCGTGCTTATCCATATTCTAAGTGTTATATAGCTAAATGTTAAAGCGGCGAACGATGTCTTAGTACATAGTATAGAACTCTTATATTGCTTCGGGATGTGTTCCGTTAATACGAGCTTACTTAACAGGCCTTTCTATAACCGAGGCAATGCGTAGATTATCTCGAATGAACTTAGTAACGAATCTCTTTCTAAGTGGCTCGGTATCGCCATTTATACGTAAAATTCGGGTAGCCATTTTACGATAACAAGCGTGCGAGGGAGGAAAGCCTTAAGCTTCTTATTCGAGTATCTATTTAATAAGAAACTCCTCTTGTCGAGTAGAGAGCCTCTTACGATATTAGTATGCGATACGTCGATTAGTTATGCCGGCGAGACGCGCGCGAAGCGTCGATTTAGGGATACCGTACGTAGCACTAGCTGCTCGAATTGATGCGATAACACCTATACGAAGGTCCTTAAGGGCGAGATTAATCTGCTGCTCGCGTTAAGTTATAGCGACGACGTAATTGTTGAGTCAATTAAGTAGGAAGTGGTTGTGTTGATGAGAGCGACAAATCGCGAAACGCGCAGCTGTTGGGGGTGCGCAGCTGAGGGGTCGACCAGCTTATGAAGAGAATAGGAGCAATGCCCCTTTAAGAGAACATGTAGTCAGCTCCAAATTTCTGCTGCACCCCTGTCTTTTCATCCCAGTGTGCCAAATACTTTTATAGATAGCTGTAGAAATACACAATACTTTTTGGAAAAAGTGTTGTCCAACGAGAGCTATCATTTCAAGGCTGCCTCTGCAGCCACAAGACGAATCCTGTAAACGACTGTGCATTCCTATAGAATACTATAGCACCATCTGCTGACGGGAAAGAGAGGCTAGTTATCGAAGTTGACCACATGTCCTCTATTGTTTAGCACATCGTCTCTGGAAAGGCTCTCTTAAAGGCATTCAATAACATTGATAACATTATTCAAAAAAATCTTCGTCGTTAGCTACACTATCGTTTTTACAGAAACGTGTTCGGCCAAGCAAAAAAGGCACACTCATCATCTCATTACTCCTTTCTTTCCCTTACGCATCAGAATCAAGAAACCTGCACAAACTGACCGATGCCAGGCACACCATCCACAACTACATACACCACATACGGACCTGGAGGCGCAATTTTGGCACTCGGCGGCATGGTCACAGTAAGTGTCTGCTGCGTAGCCCCATTCTTCCAACCCGCAGTATCCAGGAACAGCATACGGTGACTCATGTGCACAGAATGCGTGACAAAACCTCCATGGTACAGCGATACTTTGACGCTTTTGGCACCCACAGGGACCTCAAAATCGGTATTGAAGGTCTGAGAGTTCGCTTGCAGGGAATTTGAGGACAAGGAAATGTTTGTGGGGCGCTTGTTTGCATTTTCGCCGGCGAGGTAGGGTGGTGTGTAGATCTCGACGCGGAATTCTGTGACGTAGGGGTCTTGGGTGGTGGGTTTGAGGATAGGTTGCTCGACTGGGTTTGAGCCTGCGACCATCAATGTGCCATCCAGGAGCAGCAAAGCTATAGAGTGATAGAGGCGAGGGATTGTGGACGAGGCGCCGGTGGTGAAGCGTTGACCAAGAGGTTTGGCGGGATCGTAGATCAGGGCTTCAAAGGTTGGGTCGCGGGCGAGGCCGAAGCCTTGGGCGCCTTCGTTGCCGCCGTTGACGAAGATGACGGTGCCGTCGGGGAGTAGAGTGCCTTCGACCATGCCGCGGCCTTGAGGCATGGCGTCCATTTCCCATTTGGCGTTCGTGGAGAGAGGTTGGATGCGGCCGCAGCTGGGGTCGGTGGGCGAAGTAATGTCTTGGTATGCACCGCCGCCGCAGATGACGATGTCTGGGTTCCAGTCGTTGGTAGAAGACAGGGGAAGCAAGACTGAGCCGCCGGTGTTGGGGTAAGTGCGGTAGTCGCCCGGAAGGTCGGCAAAGGTCCTCAACGTGGTGTTGGTGTCAACATTGAAAAGCTCAGATGACTTAGAAACGAAGACGAAAAGCGAGCCGTCCTTGAGCTGGTGCATGAATGGGTACATATAGTAAGGTTGGTTCTTGACCAGAATCTCCATAGGGATAGAGACACCAGATGACTTGCCATTCTTGTCCAGAATCTCGTACGTCGGGTTGTTATTGGCAGGTACAGTGGGGTCTAGTCCATTCAATGATCCAGAGGCAACAAAGAGTCTACCATCTGGAAGAGTTTGGACTGAAGGGTACCATCGTTTAGAGCTAAGTTTGTTGCCTGGCTCACTCCAGTCTTGCCCGTCCAAGGAAGCGTCAGAGGGGGAACGAGTTAGGTAACGAATAGCGTCAAAGCCATCTCCCACAGTAGGATCGATGAAGTCCAGAGGAGCATTACNCCCTAGAGAGATGAATTGCCCGTTAGCGAGGAAAGAGCCACCGGCACAGAAGGCATTGGTCTTGTAGGCCAGAGGGGTGTACTTGTTAGTAGCAGGGTCGTACTCGGTAGAGTATGCGTACTGGCCATTGGGAAGCTTGACCTGTGTATAGTTCTCCACTTTGTCAAGGAAGACTACTTTACCGTTGGGGAGAAGGCCGGCATGCATAGCAGGCGCTCCTGAGTCGCCGACGATGTTGAAGGATCCAGGATTAGCATTGACGGGTGCAGGACTAGGTCCAGGAGCTGCAACGACGGCGCCGTTCAAGCAAGGCCCACTTTGACATCCGTCACCACAATGGGCGGTGCTGTTTCCGCAGTAACCATACATGCTAGCACAAAAGTTAGCTACCTGGACAGGTTCACAACAACCTCGCGTGTGCTAAAGTCTGCAACTCCGCTCTCCCACAAGAGTATACAGAGAAGTGTACGCTATAGAAAGACACGATTCGCTTCCGAAGCAGAAGAGGAGCCAGAGAGAGCCGACATTTTGGCGGCTCTCAGTGGATACTGCCCTGTTTCTCGATACCACTGTGCATTTTCATAGCTATGCGCGATGCATACTTAGCACACGGGGAGGAGAGAAGACTTACGAGCAGCAGCTACCTTGAGCCCAGTCACCACAGATAGTATTGTCGTACGTAGCACCGCAAGTGCCGTCCTTAGTGACAGTGCCTGTCGGGGCACTCCCAGCAGAGGAGGACGCTGCCGATATGATCGGCTCACCAGTCGTGCTTGAAAGAGCAGCCGAGTTTACATTAGAATGAGCGACCGACGAAACGACTGCGGACGTGGGAGGTGCACTTGTCGGCGCTGCGCTCTTACAGCCAGATATGCATCCATTTGCAGCCAAGCAGTGACTATCAGTACTGCCACAGTATCCATAAGAGCTNNGATACGATGATTAGCCGAGTCTATTGTTTAGGTTCCATCATGCTTACGAGCAACAGCCACCGTATGCGCCATTTGGATCACACAATGCATTGTTGAAATCAGGGCCACATCTACCGTCATCCCGAGGAGCAGCACCAGAGGCCGAAGGTGCTACTCTGACGATTGTCGAACTTGAGACAGGAAGCTTAGCAGCCGCTGAGCTCGAAGTTGTAACAGGAGGCTTAGCAGCAGCCGAGCT
The DNA here is from genome assembly GCA_903819635.1 of Aureobasidium vineae. Taxonomy (NCBI): domain Eukaryota; kingdom Fungi; phylum Ascomycota; class Dothideomycetes; order Dothideales; family Saccotheciaceae; genus Aureobasidium; species Aureobasidium vineae. The sequence continues at coordinate 1,552,242 of CAIJEN010000005.1, forward strand.
CGAAGAGCAGCCAGAGGAGCAACCACTTCCACAGTGAGCAGGAGTATCACCACACCATCCTTTAATTTTATCAGCAAAAGCATATAGGCCATGCCGATATATAAAGACTGNACCATATGAAGAACAGCATGTTCCCTTGTACACTGTGCTATTAGGGTCACACAAGAGATTGCCATTGTTCGGACCACATTTGCCATCTTGTGAGTATTTGGGGCCGGTGGGGATGATTTTGCCCTTGTGTTGGAAGATTCCTTCCGAGAAATCGAAGATGCCTCTTTTGCCGTGATCCTGGAAGGACATTGGCCATGTGTGTTTTACAGCAGTGCATCTATCGTTGTGAGTTTCATATCTTCGAATGCAAAATGATATAGCGTACGTGTTGTTCAACTGACAAAATTGTCCTTTTAGACATCCACTAAACTGCAGATCCTGGCTGTTGCATGTTGGTTGGACTTTGGGGAAATAGATGTTGGCGAGAGTTGTGCTGGCGCTAAGGCCGAGCAGTAGAATTGACTGCTTCATAGCTGTTCGAGTGCTCGATTGAAACAACCAAGATCTGGTTTGCTTTATGAAGGTGTTGGTCGCCGAAAGAGCCAACAGTCGGATGACGGGTGTTGTCGAATGACAGTAAGGTATTTGAAAAATCCGAGACACTGTACAATGGCAAATGCGTCAATTGTCAAAGTGAGTGACAGAGAAAGCGAGAGGAACAAGAGTCACGAAACGAGTGACAACTTGGGGGACAAGCGGCAAGGAAGGAAGGACGAAAAGAAAAAGCGAAGGTTACTGTTTATATCTCGAGGTCTTGCCTTTGCCACGACGGAAACAGCCCACTACCTGAGACTCGACAGGGACGCCACACCTGCAGGCTAACACACGCGAATGCATCCTATAGTCTCCCAAACTTAGCAGGACAGGTAGACCCTCGAGCCGGCCGCTCGCAGGATGCTAGTTGTTTGATCAGTTGGCGGGAACGAGAGCCAATGCATGATCTTCTTGGGGACATCTTGGCTGCCGCTGTCCGTTGAATCTACTCTGCAACACCTCAAACGATCGCTCTTTCCTGTTCGGAGAATTTAGATGTGGTATGCGACGGCGACGACGCCCACGAGATCGACACTCGTGCGTGCTTCGTGGCCCCGTTGTTCTATTGCCCTTGCGCTTTTCTACATGGTCAACTGATACCTTGCAGCAGCAGATACGAGGGCATGCGGGCAGCTCACTGTGGTTACACGATTGCCCTGCGTTTCAAGTCGCCAGCTGAGGAGTTTCATAGGCGCTTAAAAAAGCTTGGTCAAAGCTTGGAGCTGGGCTATTGTTTGGACTTGCAGCAACATGCAGACATTGGGAAACGAGTTCCTCAGTAGGATGCTCGGATTGGTTGGAAGTGATAGTTGATCAGTCTATTCGTTCTCTTTGGTCGAGAGAGATCGCGTCGTCGCGTTGGATCGAATGAGTGGAGAAGGACAGGGTTGGACTTTTTGTCGGAGCAAAGGAGAGATACGTGACATCACCGAGGGTTGCCAGCAACGACATCTGGTCACCCCTCATGCCTTGAAAAAGCGATGATACATGTTCAATGATAAATAGCATTCTTCTCTCTCAGAGGAAATGACCCTAGATGCCCGATAGATATCACTACAACCCTACGACTTGAACATTTCCGTCCATTGGATTAGTTAACGCCGCACCTGGTCTCGAGACTACCCAGTACAATCAAAACCGCCTGTAGAAAGAAACAAAATCGCAACAACTGGCATCTTACGACTTTCCGATCTTACGACCGTGAAATCCTCGACCGTATGATCTGAAGATTCTATCAACATTCTCACGATCTCGGATATCATCACCATCATCAACAACAATCATGGAGCACGAATACTTCTCATCCAACCCCCGACCANNAAAAGTCCTTCCGAAGCACTCGACTTTAGCCTGCGAATTCATCTCCCGCCATGCCTCTGATAACCGTCGCGTCGTCCTCGTGACATCTGGCGGCACGACTGTACCCCTAGAAAACCAAATGGTGCGCTTTGTCGACAACTTCAGTGCCGGAACCCGTGGCGCCACTTCCGCAGAATATTTCCTCGATCACGGATACGCAGTCATATTTCTGCATCGCCAATTCTCGCTATTGCCGTATAGCAGACATTATTCGCATAATGTGAATTGCTTCTTGGACTTTATGGATGAGGGCGAGGGCGGCAAAGTTGTGGTGGGTGAGGAGTATCAGAGTGAAATGGTCGAGGTGTTGAGAAAGTATACGGACGCGAGAAAGAAGGGGAAATTGCTCTCTATCCCTTTTGTCACGGTCAATGACTATCTGTGGGAGTTGAGGGAGATTGCTATCCTTATGCAGCCCCTGGGTGGCAACGCATTGTTCTATCTCGCAGCTGCCGTCAGCGACTTCTTCATCCCCAGCGACAGAATGGTGGAGCACAAGATCCAATCTTCGGAAGACTTCAACAAAGAAAACCAGGACGGTGCCGATGGGACAAAATCACCTGCTGCACGTATCGAAGGTCAACGTTTAGTGCTCGGTCTGGAGCCGGTACCCAAATTCTTAAAGACACTGGTCGATGGATGGGCCCCCGAGGGCATGATTGTCAGTTTCAAGCTCGAAACCGACCCAGCCATCTTGGTCAAGAAGGCTGAGTACGCACTAAACAAATACTCGCACCATCTCGTCATTGGAAACCTGTTGTCGACGCGCAAATGGGAAGTCGTATTTGTGTCTGCATCGGCAGGCCAACAGTGGATCCGCGTGCCCAGAAGCAAACGCACTCCCAGCATATCCGGCAAAGTCGAGCATGTGGGATTGGCTTCTGGTGGTGATGCAGAGCAAGATGCAGAAGCCGTGACGGGACAACCTGCCGTCGAGATTGAATCGTTGATCATCCCCGAGGTCGCAAAGATGCACGCCGCACACATGTCTAGAAGGAAGTCGAAATAGAGAAGAAAGCGTTTAGTATAAAAAGACATTGGTTTCGAACCATACCCAGATGACATCACGTATTGCCCCTTAAACAATCTCTCATCAAAGAATGATACGCCATTGTGCAGTACGATGGCGCATCCTGGCGCCGAAAATGCTGAGCGGAATGGCGAACAACAGTATTCCAACCGCTATGGCAGCTTGCTCACCATAACACTCTGCGTATCCAACCTTGAACACCCAAGGCGTGATGGCATACAGGAAGCCAAACGCAGCAACATTCTTCAGTCCATTGATCAATAACAGTGCGTCAGGAGCGATTGGAAGATACTGTTAGACATTGATTAGCCGAATTCGATTTCGTCCATCGCAGACGCATCAGAGAGAAGAGCGGAGGACAAACAAATGCAGACTTACACAATCCGAGATATAGGTCATGGTGATACAAGGTATCGTCGTCAACCCCGTCGCAACCATGCCATATCCAAAGAACATACTAGTCCAGTGCAATTTGTCTTGAACACCATATCCGAAAGCCAAACACCCCGCGGGTACCATTACAGCCGGAAAGATCAACAGCGTCAATCTCGACTCTGGTTGAAAGACACCGCCATTTTNTCTGGCGCGCCAATCAGAGTACCGATCGACCAGCGGTCCACCTACTAGAGCACCACAAATGTTTCCCAAAAAGCCAGGGATATTGATAAGGCCGTTTACAGCAGGGGACCAGGAGTAAGGCGGTGCTTGGAGGACGAAGGAGTTCAGGATGTTTATGCCTACTACCCAAGCAAGCGCGAATGCCGTCGCTAGAGTGGAAAAAATGACCTCGGGGTATACGATCAATGGCCACGGGCGTAAGAAAAGTTCAAACAGCGAAAGATCCTTAGGCAAAGGCGACCAGAGCTTGAGTTGTTGGGACCATGGTTTCTTGGGAACCGTATCCACAGGTGTGGTGTCCGAGGTATCTGATGGGCGATGCACAGGCTGTTGTTCTGGGTTCGAGATTGTCTTCTCGAGAGTGTTGGCATCGCTGGCTGTTCTCAAAGGTGTGAGAGGTTCCGCGAGTCCATGTCCTGCGCGGTCGAATCTGGTTTCAGGGCACAGAAAGACCACGACGAGGAAGTTTATGCCGACAAGAATGGCTGCGATGATTTTGTGCCAACGCTACAAGCCAGTCAGCCGAGATCGTTTGGTCGAGGTTGTAAGATTACTACTTACCCAGCTCAAGCCTTGAACCACAAATCCGCAGATCAGAGNGCTGGGAACAAAGTAGTCAGTATTGGGACATCGAGTCACTCTCCGTGAACAATTACTTACACCTAAAGTGTTACCAGCCGAGATGGAGTTGACATACCAACTCATCTTGCCAGCACGCTCATGCAAAAAGTACAGATCATTCACCATTGACGCAGCCACAGCTTCAGATGCACTGCCTCCAAATGCACCGACAATATTGGACCAGAGCAAACTCTCAAAACTCTGTGCAGTCGCACCCCAAATGTAGCATACGCACAGAAGAAGGGTGCAAAATACAAAGATGGGTCGTTTGCCATAGTAGTTCGCCAGCGGTACCCAAAGGAAGTTNNCTTTGCGATTATCAGTACAAGTATAGATGGGGAATGGCAACATCTGACATACAAAGACACCAAAAACGAGGACAGGCCATAGGAGCAGCTCGCTAGTCTGATGTTGCGACTTTCCAAACTCCAGACTTAGAATGTAGAAAGCCGGAGCCAGACCTCCAATGGCATAGTTGGACAGGAATGCAAAAGCACATACACTGCCAAAGGCGACATGTTTCCTCCAAAGAGGCCATCGGAGCGGGTCGTTGGGGTCTGTAGGTGAGGGAGCAGGGTACAGGATAACAGCAGTGTCTTTGTCGTTATGCAGACGAACATTTCCTTCCGAGTCGTCGAGCTCCTTCAAAGAGTGTAGACGCATGCTTGCGGTGTCTTAGAATCCGTGGGAAATCCAGGAAGCCAACCAGGCCGGTATGGAGGAAGGTGCAGAAGACGAAGTAGAGGTGGTCACAGGCTGGTCGTCTAGAGACATCCGGAGCATGGTGCTCGTCTTTTATGTAACTCTCAAGTGGCTTCTGATATCGTGTTACCCAAGAAGGAGGAATAAGGCGGGATAAGGTGAATGGATGCCAGGAGCAAAAATATATCCGAGCCTAGAAGTAAGCAATGTGGAAACACAACAACCTGCAGTGACACCGTTGAGGAACACCACTGTCGGAGTCTTGATGATCCATGGTGGATTTTCAATGTTGAGCAAAACGAATGTAGGCAATGCTTTGGTACTGACCCGGGTCGTGGAGAGCCGAAGTTGGAGCCTCCAGTGACACAGATCCGCGCTCTGTATTGACATCACACAGTTTTTATTTAGCCCACTACGGAAAATAGGCAGAAACAGCCAGAGATCAACGACTTCGAAATCCGGGACAGTCAAGATCGACAGGAGGATGTGTGCATTTGACAAAAGCAGTGCATCCACCACGATGTTTGTGCTCCCTGGGCATCACCGGCGTCATGGCAAACAGCAAGCACACAACATTGCTTGGACAATGCTAATGGCTGCATCAAGCATAAGGATGAAAATGAAGTCTTGCTTACATTTCTATATTTCAAGTCGTCTCTTTCCTCTGGGCAAGATCAATACAAGGCACTTGTCCTACTCGAGGGCTACTCGCGCATTTCCATCTCATGCCAATCTCGAGCTCATGGGGGTACTCCAGATATCATAAACCCAAAACGCCCCAAACAATCCGCCCAAGGATGTTTGTTCCCTCATCATGACAAGCGCCAAAAAATGGACATGTTCAATACTCATGATTTCTAATCCTTGACCTTCGCCTGCCTCTTCGCGGTTCCAATGTGAGTGTTATGCANCCTAAGAGTCTAGTCAGTGGTTGTAACTTTGGTTCAATTAGAGTAAAAACGAACCTTGGTAGCGAATTTCAAACTGGTCAAGGTCTCTGACAGATGGGCCTGCAAAGGGCTGACCATAACAAACATCAGTGTCTTGCTGTTTCCGCCCAGCGAATATTGCAAGAGATAGGTCAACTGCGAACTTGTTAGACTGGTATTCAGAGATAGTTCATGCCTCCAACTCACTTTGCTATTACGATACGGGATGTGCTTCGCATCTTTGCCTGACCCTAGAGCACTGATGACATCGCCTAAACAACTCAGACTCTTGTTGATGTTCTGTGTCTCTTTCAAGCGGTCGCCTGAAACTTGACTGTGGGCAAGACGCTCACTACCTGCCAAATCGACGAGGTTGAGGGTGCCCTCAGAACGTTCTCCCGTCATTGAGTTTTCTCCAATGAGCCTGAGAATGAAGACTGAGTGACTTCGTGACGAGCGCGAATTAGCTTGGGTAGCGGCCACTCGTCTGTTGCGATTGGCTTGGTCCAGAATAGCATTGACACGCGAAGGCGAGTCTAAGTCAACTGTTGTCACGTCTGTGATCGTGGTCTTGAGCTTGACTGGATCTTGACGGATTTCGTGCTTTTTGTTGTTCCAGTCTTCCGCCTTGCCAAGGAGATCATTCACAGTCTCGTTGTATACCTCGACAAAGCTACCCTCCATAGAGTACGTCCAACCCTTGTCCTCCAAACTCTTAGCTGTCTCGTAGATTTGAGTCACAGCGCTTGGGATCATGCCATCAGCTGAAGACATGGTGTATGTTTTTCCAGATCCGGTTTGGCCATAACAGAAGATGCAGACGTTGTATCCATCGAGCGCACTTTGAACGAGCTGACTGATTTCATCGAAGATCTCGCCGTTCTGCGAAGATGGACCAAATACTCGATCGAAGGAGAAGTTGTTGTTGGCTTTGGTGACAGTACCCATGGCGCTCTTCTGATCCGGACCCTGCACAACAACCTCTTTGCTGTCTGTATCAGCATCAGGGAAAGCGAGCTCTGCTTNTTTCGTCTCCTCATCGCCTAGCGTTGGACGGACACGGCAGAAAACACGAATATTGCCCTTGAGCTCCTGAACTTGGTTGTGAAGCTTCCTTCGCAGAGTCTCCTCCTGGCGGAGCTTCTCCTTTGCCTCAGCAGCCACAGCTTGTGCATCCAGCATCTGTTGGTTGAGATCCTGGAAGGCTTGTGATTGTGCTTGGTTATCCGACTCAAGGAAATCAATCTTCGCCTTCATAGCGCGCATCGAGGTTTCGAGGGTAAGGGTGTTAGTCGAGGCTTCGGTCAACTTTTCCTTCAAGTTGGTGTTCAGTGCATTCGAGGATTCCAGATTGGCCTTGACTTCGTTCAGTTCGGATCGCAAGCTCTGCAGTTCGCGATCTTTTTGCGTAACATCGTTGTCTGCCGTCAGCTTTTGCATGCTGAATTGTGTTGTGAGTTCCTGAACTTCGCGCAGCCTGCGGCTTCTCTCTTCCTCGAGCTCTGCCCTGAGTTCGCGTTCTTTCTCGGCCACCTCTTCCCTTCGTGTTTTGTTTGCTCTGTCGGCTTCTTCTTGGGCATCCTTCCTGACTCGATCAAGCTCATCTCTTGCTTCACGCTGGAGACGCTCAAGCTCCTTTCGATGGTCGTCTTTGGCATCCTCGATATCGTTGCGGAACTTCCTTCTGAGATCATCTATCTCGAAAGCCTGTGATCGCTTTGTGTCATCCAGTTGTGTGTTCGCTGAAGATAGTTTCACTTTGGTCTCGGCGAGTTCGGTGGTCAATGTTTGGTTGGCGGCGGAGAGTTGCAGGCGTACTTGCTCCATTTCGGTTACTGCGAAGCAAGAGGTGAGCTAGCGGCAATGTAAAGAGGACTTGCGAGACGTACTGCGTGCTCTGCACATGGATATGCCCTCCTCCATGCCAGATTTTTCTGTAGCGGCGGAATCGAGTTGCGACTTGAGTTGCGAGTAGAGGGTCTCCATGTCTTCGAGGCGACCTTTGGTATCCCAGGCTGGAGCAGGAGTGTTAGAATTGCGATTCAAATATACGATCTTGCCCGGGGAAGCATTGTGAACGGAATACTTGGTGTGGGNGGTCTTAAAGATGTGCAAGTCTGAACTCGGCGGACACAGAGTCTTCGGGACAGGCTTGAGCTTGGGTATCTGCGATGGAGTTTTGGGGCACAGAGGCTCGTCTTGCTGTGTTGAAGAAAACGAGGCAGACCGAGAGTCCGAGTTGTTGGAACTCAGGCTCAGGTTGTGAAATGCTGTGGAAAGAGAGGTATTGCGGTATGCTGAAAAGGCAAACTTTTTCGGGCAAGACGTGGACGTGAAGGGATTTGGGAAGGCTTCAGCAGACGGAACACGCGACAAGACTGAGGCATAAGATGAAGCTTTGACGTGCGTTCGCGGCTGGTGAAGAACGAGGGTAGAAGATTCAACAATGGGAGGTAGCATACCCTTGCGCTTGTTTGGGAGGATGCTCGAGGAAGATAGATCTTCGTCGTCGTCCTCTTGTGTGACCGAGTTAGGGCGAGCAGCCAGGGCACTGCGGGATCCGGTTCGAGGGAGGGCGGAATTGGTTCGGTGGGTAGCGGCAGCGGAGGCAGGACGGGCGGATGAGGTTGTGTGGTTTCCGGAAGGCTTTCGCAGATTGTTCGTTGTGTTGGAGCGCTTCATAACTCGGGAGGTGGTATGGGTAGGACGAGCAGGAGGCTCGCCAGCGCGTTCGGCCAGAGTCTTTCTCTTAGGGGCGGGCTCAGGTACTTGGGCAGATGAGCGGTCAATGGATGTCTTTCCTGATGCGACAGCTGAGACATACAGGCTGAGCCTTTGTGCTTTAGCAGGTTGGCTGGAGGCGGGATTGCGCGCGCATTGTTGTCAGAGGCCGACATCTCCAGCAGTCCAGTAGTTGCTGGGATGCGACTCGGGGCCGCAGCCCTGACGCGCGGATCGGCTGTGGTACAAACATCAGACATGGTGTCGAGGAAGCGGATAGCAGAGGACGTACGGCATTTTCAGCGTTGGGGACCATGATTGATCTCAGGAAACGATTATATCAGACTACATGCCACGGCGTCGCAGAAATGCAGAGCGAGCATGAAACAGAATACCGTTGGTGGTGGGGCCTCTGTGTCGTTGTCGCTGTCAAAATGGCAGGCGCGAGGCTCGAGCTGTTTCCCCGATAAACAAACACCCAAGGGACCTCTTTCTTGCCGCTTTCCTAAAGGAGATGCCGTGCACGGTCCTTTTCCCATGTTCAATCTTCACATGCCAAACAGCCATCCAGCACCAACTGAATGACGTTTCGGGAGTCCAGCCCAACTTTTTCCCATCCACCTGAACCTTCCTGTCTCCCTGCCATATTCGCCATATGAATAGCCATGGAGAAGTACAGTGCTTTTCGTGATCGAGGTGAGTCGTGCCATGCCACAATCTTTCGACACGTGCTGATCATGTGGCANGGCTCGGGCATTGCGCCCTTCTTTCCCATTCCCACTCAGCCCGCGGGATATGCCCTTCCATTTCACGTCTTTCTCTTCGTTGTGCGCATCTTCTTCTTGATCCCTGTCGCCATTACCTACTTCTTGCTCCTCTCATGGCTTCCCATTGGTTCTCTCGGCAAGAAGGCTGTACTCTGGTGTATGCTGGGTGTTCCTGGCATCTGGTGGATAGATTTGGGTGTTGATGGCGTGAAGAAGNNGGGTAAGTAACTTTTTGCTGGCTCCTGCTCAACTCATCTTCTAACATGTTGCAGCTCTCTTGGCCAGAACCAACACAAGCTCCCTCAGCCTGGCTCTGTCATTGCTTCGTCTTACACGTCCCCGATCGACGCTCTTTACCTGGCTGCCATCTTTGATCCTGTCTTTACCCGCTCTTTTCCTGGAGAGCGCAACGTTCAGCGCATCACTCTCCTCCAGGCTATGTTGCAAGCTCTGGCGCCACCTATTCTTTCACCACCCAAAGACGCCAAATTAGTGCCCATCTCTGACATCCTGCGCGACACTCCGGACGGCTGTGTTGCTGTCTTCCCAGAGTGCACTGCTACCAATGGCCGTGGCATCCTACCCTTCTGCCCCAGCCTTCTCACCGTGCCCATCAAGACCAAGATTTTCCCTGTCAGTCTGCGCTACACTCCCGCAGATGTCACCACCCCTGTTCCTAGCTCTTACCTTTCTTTCCTCTGGAACCTTTGCTCCAAGCCCACTCACTGCATACGTGTTCGTATCGCCGAGGCTACTTTCAACGAGCCTACTACTCCTGAGCCACCACGCAAAAACTCTTTCCAAACCAACCTTCTCGACGACTTGCATTCGCGTACCAACCAGAGCGGGGGCATGACTAACCCGGAAAAGGAGTCTCTGGACAAGATTGCCGAGTCGCTCGCTCGTCTGGGACGTGTCAAGCGTCTAGGCCTGGGTCCAGCGGACAAGATCGCCTTCATCAAAGTCTGGAGCAAGAGAAGATCATGAGCGTTGATTCAGTCGTGCAGTTTTCCAAGCGGGTGGTGTTGGTGCGTTTGCATGATTGTATAACTAGCATGAGTCTCCAGTGCTGTGTCTTGCGCAGCTTGAATTGAACCCAGATGATAGAGATACCAGAACGAATACTCTTACATTCAACGACATTGTTGCGCTCTCGTTATTACAAGCAGGACTCGTCTTCTTCCCGTGTGCTGAAGCCCGTCACGGCAACCTGAAAACGTACAATGCTTTCGAAGAAGAAAGCAGTGTCCATAGCGATACGTCTTCCCTGACTGTTCTACGTAAACACATGTTTGATGCTAGAACAATTGTGTAATTCTACAGCTTACAGAATTGCTACGTGTTGCCACACATGAGAGGTCGACATGATAACCTGACAAATTCAAACACACAAAGATCCAATGATTCAAGAAAAACACATGGATGAAAGAGAAAAAAACATAAAGGCAAGCAAGAACAAGGTTCTTCTATTCTGCTTCTGACTATCAACAACAGGTGACCATGACCTCTGTGATCCTTCCCGATATATGCAAATCGCATCGTCCTCTACAATCCAACATCGTAGTAAACGCAATTGGCAGTTCTGAAGTTATACAGACAAGCCTCTCTACTAGCTCCTTCCTCCTGCTGCTCCCATTTCTTCCTCATCTCCAACAGCAACTCATGAACTTGAGCCAAATACTGACGTTCAGCAAGTGGCGTGTTCTGAATCAGTTTACGCCACGAATCCGGATCCGAGAGTCGAGTCTCGTCGCGGATGTTGTCGACGATGCCTTCACGTCCTTCGATGGCGAGGATGGGCGCAGACTTCCAGGTGTCGATGTAGGAGGCCCAGCGCTGTTGGGCCGCTTCCACGATGTGGTATTTGTTGCTTTTCTTGCCGCGGTGCTGGGCCATGAGGACTTGGACGTTATTCTTACCGCGCTCGCTGTTACCATTGCCTTCGTTGTGGTGAGAGGAATGGCGGATGAGTGATGGATGGTGGCGAGAGCGATGGTTGCCTGCCTCGCGCGACTCTCGTTCACGCATCTCAGAGCGCATGTGCGAGATCAAGTTCGTGCTGGCAACTTCGGTCTCGGTGTCTGTGGTGCTGTTGCGGACTTTGAAGGTGCTGGAGGCTTCGTGCTTGACCATGACGATCCAGGGGTGGGATGCGTCTCGCTGCTTGCTGAGCACATCGTCAATGGTTCGTGCGTCTGTGGCTAGTTCGGCGCTGAAGTCGTTGGCCCAGAGGCTGGAGAGCACTTTGATGCCGGTGGAGCGGAGGACGGTTGGGTCGCCAGAAGCTACGAGGATGTCGCAGCGCTTTGCGTTCCAGACTGGGCTGAGTGACTCTTCTTGGCCCTTCTTGAGGTATGCACTGTTGATTGCATTTTTCTTGTGCCTCATGATTGCCGCAATGAGGCCATCCCAGCCGATGCTGACGCCAACAGCATGACACGCCTCACTTGTGGCATGGGCGCGAGAGCGATGGGCATCGATGAGTCGGTCGTACCTTCCGCCTGCAGCAAAGACGTTTCTGTTCTTCTTGTCATAAATGCATTGGAACAACACACTTCCGGTGTAGAATTTCTCGTTGACGCTGCCCAAGGGACAGATGTATATCTTGCGCCGGACGCCAAAGAGCTTCATAGCATCGACCACATGCTTAATGTGTTCCATGGGTCTTCTGATCCTGCTAGCGTGTGTGCTGTCCTCAAGAATCTCTTGCATCTTTCTCAAAGCCTTGTCAGGAGTCTCACGGAAGTCGAACTGTGCCAAATCGTCCAAGGATGTAGAGTGAATACCAATCAATGGTGAGCGAAGTTCAGCACGTATCTTTGACCAGCCAAACTGATGGATGTTTAGCTTGCTGAGTGTTTCCTTAACGATCGGTCTTTGGGATTTGTCGATGCGACAGAAGTCAAGAATGAGCTCCAACAGATCGGAATGGCTCAGATGAAAGCACATAGGCTGCGAAGACAGTGCGGGGACCTCATCGATAATCTCGTCGACTACTTTGAGGACTTCTGCTTCTTGTAGTGCAAGATCATCGCTCTCTTTAGTCACAATATCAAAGTCGACTTCCTTGATTGTTCTAGGAGGACCTCCGCTAAGGGTGTCACGAAAGACATTGCCAAAGACGAACGTTTTTTCGACCGAGGGTTCCTGTTTGGCAAGACGCCTTGCATGTGGCAGAACTAGATCATATGGCAGTTGCAAGAGGTTACCTGTACCATCCAAGAGTTGAACGATATTGGGTGCAGTGTAGTAGCTGGATCGGGGAAGCAGCAAAGTACGTTGCGTCTCTTCGGCTCCGTGCCTGCGGAAGATGGAACAAAGGGTATTTCTGGCAATGTCTCTTACACGAAAATCTTCGGCTGTCGGTGGTTCCTTGCTGGCTTTGGCATCCCATGCAAAGTCTTTGATTCGATGATCGGGCGTCTGAGTGAACAAAGCTGTCATCATCTTCTGGTAGTACTCTGATCCCGGATCGGTGAGACTTTGCAAGGCTTGTCGGATAGTCTCATCCTCGATCTGCACCGGCAACTTCCCGCTTCTAAGGAGTTCCAAGCTGCTTGGGCGATCGCCAGGAGAGTGACTGATCAAATCCATAATGATGTTGCCTTGAAGTACCTTATCTGGGGCTTGAAATTCCGAAGGCAAGACATGCTCTTTCTCTCTCATCTTTAACAACACCTCATGGCGCTCCATGGCTGTCCGGAGTGGGAAGCACATCTCGAAGAATATGATGCCGAGCGAGTACATGTCGACTTTGTCGTTGTAGTTCACTCCAGAACCAGACTTAATCTCGGGCGCAACATACATGGCAGTCCCGACACTCCTGGTCATGTCGGCACCTATATTAGTGCTGGCCATGACTTTGTCAGCGCTAGTGTACTGGCTTGTCGTGGCCAATCCAAAGTCTCCGATACGAGGGTTGCCGGCAACGTCGATAAAAATGTTGTCGGGTTTGAGATCACGATGGATGATGCCATGATTGTGGATATGAGCAAGACCTTCGAGAACTTGTCGGAGCATTTGCCAGCCTTGTTCGGGCCTCGCGTACATGTCTTTCCTGATCAAATCTCGAAGAGTATGTCTCTCGCAATATTCCATCTGGATATAAAGTGTAGAGCGCATGAAGCGACGAGATGAGGCGCGATGTGTTCTTTGAGGTCGCGAGTCGGTATCCTCACCATCGCTGATCGCACTCTCTGAAGGCGCGTCATTTCTGAAGATGGACCTTCCGTTTGTAATGCGACCATCGGTCTCGGTTCCAGACGCCGAATCCTCGTCATCATCATTATCCTCCTCTTCTTCATCATCGCTGTCTTCGCCAAAGACAATATCGTCACCAAGGCCGCTCGAGCTGACAAAGTCCAAGCCACGACTGCTCATGCCAAACTGGATGCCATCGCCTGAGGAGGTCGTCATATCTTCTGCGAACGAGACAGACTCCTGGTCTAATTCAACCATGCCAGACAAGTCGTCCTCGACCCAGGCCGAGTAGTAACGGACTACATAAGCATGATTGAGTCTATGCAGAAGCATGACTTCGGACAAAACGTGCTCAAGTTGCGCAGCCGAGTCTTGCTTGACCTTCTTGATGGCGTAGACTCCGCCATCAAGCTTGTTGCGAGCTTTGACAACTTCACCGAAGCCACCCTTACCGAGGCGACCTAGCTCGGTGAAGTCTTTGGTATACCTTGAAAACACTGGACCTTCGCCAACGCTCTGAGAATTCTGCCTAGAGCGCCTAGCGATAGGACTCTTGAAGTCACCTGAGAAGCCCATAGAGGAGGATTGTCTGCGTTGACCCTTGGAGAACTCCGTGTTAATAATGGGTAAGTCGCTGCGGAAGAACTCGCTAGGAATCAGCTCAAAGGCCGTAGGTCTGTTCTTAGGTTCTTTGCTGAAGACTCTGCGCAGAACATCGCTGAGAGGTTCGGATAGATCAAGAGACTCAAGCATAGTCATTGGACCATTGTACTTGCGAGTGATAGCAGTACCAAAGAGCATCTGGACAAGCAGGACACCAAAATCCCAAACATCGCTTCGTCGAGTGAAGGTGGCGTCTTCTCCAGAGCACTCGGGTGCAAGCCATGCTGCCATCTTCTTGCCTTTTTCCAGGGTGCTTGCTCGACCTTGTAGCCTGAGTAGCCTGTCTTCATAGGCAGCGTCTGCTAGTTTCGGTGCAGTGACTCCAGTGTCTGATCGAAACAGCAGAATGTTAGCGCTGTGTATGCGTTTGTGTACAATACCGTGACGGTGATAGTAATCCAAGGCTTCAAGCAAGTCTAGAGACCATTGCTTTGCTTTAGCGGGCGGTACAGTGTTGCCATCTTCGAGCATCTCGGCGAGACTTCCTCTATTGGCAAGATCTGATAGGACTGAGACATCCCAATCTTGGTTCAGTCCTCCATCTCTTCCCTCGGGCTTTCCAACCTTGAAAGCATAAACGTTGACGATGTTGGGTTGACGAAGTACTTTCAGCGCTTCAAGCTCTTCTTCTAAGGCCAATAAATGGTTCTTGCTCGTAGCGTCACCATGTACTATCTTCAAGGACAAACGGCGAACTGCAAGCATGGTCGGACTCATAAAGGAGCCTCTCGACAACTTGGGTTGAGTAGCGTAGATACTCATCTGGCCTTTGGAAGCAATAGGCGCTACCATGGTAACAGTGTTGAAAGGGACGCTTTCTACACCAGGTCCGAGCGCGACGGCTTGATCGAAGTTGATAGTGTTATTATTGTCGTCATCGGCCGANNAGGGCGCGGACTCGACCCTGTCTGAGTGCGANNGAAGATTGGTCGCGTCGTTTGGACTCACGACGTTCGACCTCATCCTGAACCATTTTTTGCAGCATGCGTTCTTCCTCATCCTGGGCAGCCTGCACTCTCTTGGCCTCGTCTTCTTCGGNNCTTCCTTAGCTTGATCGAAAGCGGCAGCCTCCTGGTTCATGCGTTCATCGTCAAGACTGGGTAATACGCCCTGCTCTCTAGCCTGGACCGCGTCCTCAAGAGCATCCTGAATGTCTGATGCGATAGCATGCATCATGACTTCGCCGGCCATCTCAGCTGGTCTGTTCTTGACAACATTTTGAACACGCTTCTTGGCCTGAGCTTGCAACTTGTCCAAACCTTCTATCTGAAGCACAGGCGCAGATTTGGGATAGGTCGCCGTCAACTTTGCAGATAGAACGACAAAGGTAGATTCATCAGAGAAGGCTTTCAATTTGAGTTTGAATGCCCGATCGGAGCTCTTGCTCCAGGCAGTCTTGACTTCTACTTCTTCATAGTCTTCCATGTAGATGGCTTGAAGGACGTCGATCTCCTCGGCCTGGACCTCTGCATAGTTGACGTGAGGGCCATCTGCTGCTGGATCCGAGGCGGGAGGTTTGGGAGCGTTTGGTTCATTGTGTTTGCGATTTCTGGTAGACGTCTTTGCAGGCGTTTTTGAAGCCATCCTTACAAGGTGGTCATGAGCGTGTGTGGTAAAAGTGCCAGGGGACACTACCAAGATTATGCAAGAAGAGTGCAGCCGAAGCCACACTTCTTTACGCTGTGGCCGACATTATCTCTCTGTGATATTTATGGTATAGGAAAAAGGAGTGGTTATCAGAAGAACATACTCGGATGGAAGCGGTGGAAGATGAACCCTCGTGGCTAGGCGGTGAGCGGCACGGTGTTAGCGTGGCAGAATTTGGGAGTAAACAAAGCCATCCACACTCCTTCCCTGGGCGCAAACGCGGTTAGTCGTCGACGACATCATCGCTCGTCATGCTTTCCTGGATTACGGGCTCTACGGGCCTTGAAGAAGCTGAAGGTACCTATCTATCAATCCTGCTTTCATAGGGACAGGTCTAATCCATACCAGATGCCTTCCCTGAGGCGCCAGAGACGCCGGCCCATGTTTTTGCAGCACGCGCATTCAAGCATGCCATCTTCGGCACCCCTGCTCCACCCAACGAGGCAAACTACGTACAAGAAACTGTAACTAGACAGTCTGTCGAACTCGATTCCAAGCCTCGTACTATGACTCTGGAAATGCCTACACGATCGAAAGACGATACGGATGCGATCACTCTCCCCTCGGCACCTGGGCTGTCACCCTCGAAACCTAATGGCATCCTCATGACTCCCGGAACTACCAGACGAAACAAGACTGTGTCCTTTGGAGCTCAGGTCGTGGACAATGAGTCGAAGAAACAGGACAGGACTGGTCTACCTAGCGCTTTCCCTGGCGATGGCCTCACTCAGTCAGGCTCGACTTCAAACAGAGCACGAACAAAACTCACTGCCCAACTCCAAGAGGTTCGCGACTCGGCGCAAAAGGGCAAGACACATCAGAGCCAGAGAGCAAAAGACGACACCGACCTGACCATGGACTATATGGAGCCCCGGTCACAATCAGGAAAATACTGGAAGAGANNGAGTACGAAGCATACGCCGAAAACACTCAGCGCGAGATGAAGAAGTTGGTCATCAAGCAGAAAGCTGCAAAGGACTATGCGAAGGAAAAGGAGGAGGAAGTCGCCAACTTGCAGACCCAGCTCCGTCAAGAAAGACTCAAGGCCGAGAAGCTTGAAGCCAAGACCAAAGAGTTTNGCTGCACAGATGAAGGCGTTTGAGAAGAAGATGATGGGCCAGACAAGCCAAGACACGCAGAAGGACATTGCAAAGTTCAAGGCTGAGAACGAACATCTTCGCCACGATTCTGACCAAGTGCTGGGAAAGAAGAGCGGCATTGCCAACAGTCCAAAACGCAAAACGCCAAAGACACTTCCAGCAGGCGATCTTTGGGCCAATGTCGCCATGTCGAGTCCTTTCGTGGACGACGCCGCAGACAAGGATCAGTCCCCTCTGCGGGCACGAGACATGAACATCCAAGGTCAGACGCCCAAGGACGGAAAGCCCAAGGTGGTTAGGAATGTTCATACAAAACGTCTTAGCGAAGACACTATGGACATGTCACTGCCTCTTCCGTCTCCCGAGCCCTTACCTCGCGCTACACCTCGCAGTAACAGGAAGTCGACAGCAGATATGACGATAGATGAACTGGTTGAGAAGTACTCGCCAGAGAAACCGCAGTTCGATCGTCTTGCTCTGCCTTTGGGTGTTGGTGCGCTGAACTTTGGTTCGAGCAAGCCTGAGATGAAACCCACAGCAAGCTCATCCAAGACTGGAGCTAGAATTACCAGTCTAAGTGATGACAGGCTAGCCAAAGCACAAGCACGTATCGAGGCTAGAAGACTGTCCAAGTTGGCTGCAGCATGAGTAGGGTCTGGTACGAAGGCTACACGAATCACGCATTGTTAGAACGATTTTGCTTCTGTTGATACTCTTTAATTGATACCCCATTCTACTGTTCTGCACCTTTTCTCACCGGGTTTGCCTTGCAACATTTCCATCACCATAATCCCATGCCAAGACGTCAAAAGTCCATGGATTTCATGACGCAGCACTAGGAACCGTGAAGCTCCATCCAAAGCGCAAGGCAACTCGACAACCACTACTGTAACCAACTCGTCTCTCATATACAACTCGCCCAAATCACAAAACACACATTCACACATAATGGACTCTCTAGGCAGCGGCAACATCGACATCTCCAAAATGTCCGACGCCGAAAAGCAAGACCTGCAACAATTCGTCGTCAACGAGTCGCAAAAGGCGCGCATCCAACAATGTACGTTTATGGCCCTTCTACTACTTCCCTTCTCCCCTCTGCACGCCATCACTAACACGATGAATCCAACAGCCATCCACTCCCTCACAGACACCTGTTTCCGCAAGTGCATCACCGGCAAGATTTCGTCGGGCAAGCTGGACAGGAGCGAGGAGCCCTGTATGCAAAACTGCGTCGATCGCTTCATGGACGCAAACCTCGTCGTCATCAAGAATTTGGAGCAGATGAGAACGCACATGTAGAGATGTGGAAGGAAGAAGAGAGGTCGCAAACCATATCCTCAGGCTCTGGTGCGATGGCAATACGGATCGCCCAAGCGATGAGGAGGATATTGCGATCTGACAAGGAGGCAGATACGGATTGTTATGGCGAACGAGCATGATCCGAGACATGAATGTAAATGTACACTATGGAGGGATGTATGATAAAAGGGATCACCGTGGTCTTGCAGAAAGCATGTTCATATACAGGAAGGGCTGTTGAAAATACATCGGCAAAGCAATTATCCACTGGTACAACAGATTCAATGAATACATGTCACGATACAGATCACAGAATTCGAGAAGGGCGGCGAGGGCATGAATGAACTAGATTTGGGATTTCTCCCTGGTATCGAAAAGGGGCCTGCTTCCTTGCAGCCACCCACACCCACGTAACGCCAATGCTTTTGTTTTGAGCAGACCATAATCATAACCACGACACGAGAGCATAAACCGCCTATCCTTCTTTGGGATGAGACTGATTTAAACAATGGCGAGCTTGGTGGCAGCAATGTCGAGGGCGTCGACGTCAGGAGTAAGACGGGCGAAGGCCTTCTTGGTGCCGTCAGGNNGCTGTTGGATATACATGTTAGCGTCGCCCTTGAAGAATGTGCGACAAGTTGTGGAAACATACCGGATCAGGGTGTTGATCTTGACGGTGTCAACGTCGTACTGCTTCTTGAGGGCGTCCTTGATCTGGCGCTTGTTGGCCTTGGTGTCGACGATGAAGACGAGGGTGTTGTTCTCCTCAATCTTCTTCATGGCAGACTCGGTGTTGAGAGGGTGGATCAGGACCTTGTGCTGCTCGACACCGGTCTCGGCCTGGACACTCTTGCGGGGGTACTTGGGAGCGCGCGAGAGCTTGAGGGTCTTGGGCTGGTGGAAGGTGGTCGACAGGCGGACTTTGCGGACCTTGTGCGAGTTGACCTAATCAAAAGAATAGGCCGTCAGCGATGGGAGTGCTGACACGCCTCTATTTCAGGTAGTCCTTACGCCACGAAGAGCAGCCTTAGCGGCAGCGCCGGCCTTGGCCGAGGGCTTGGTGGCCTTCTTTGCGCCTGCGATGCGTGTTAGCGATTTGTTCTGGCGGTATGCGGAATTTCGCAGAGGAGGATCAAGGCCTGGGGTCGAACACATGCGGCGAAGACAATTTTTGTCGCAATTGAAAAGTCGTTCGTCGTAGGTTATCCGCCTTCATCGCTCGTCCTGGTGAGTCGCACCTTGGGTGTTGTTCTTGGGGGCCATCTCGTTGAGTTGTCGGGGTCGTTGCTACAGAAGTCGCTCGCTGCTCGGATTCGAATTTGCAAAGTGCGAACAGACAAAGAGCGACCCTCGGTCAAACTCCGGGTCGAAGCGCCCGCCTGGCCTAATCGAAATCTTGGCATTCAATGTCAAACACTTTTTCTTGTCTAGTGAAAACAATAGTTGAGAGTGAAGAGAGATAATTCTGGCCAGACGATTTTGTTCTGTGAGTTCTGAAGTTTCCGGTATTTGAAGTTCACTTGGGTGTCGCCAAAAGGTCACACATCATTGCTTTACTACGAGGCTGTCAAGAACGATCACCACATCCAGACTCCACAAAATGGTCAACACCAAGAAGAAGCAAAAGCCTGTGAGCCTTTCTCACGGTCGACCTCCAGCAGCCAAGAAGCCAAAAGCATCATTGTCATCCAAGGCCACGAGAAACCTGATTCAAAGTCATCATCGTCTTCACAAAGCGCTCGCCGATGCCACGCGTCAAGGAGACGAGCGGACTGCGTCGGCCATTCGGCAGCAGATCGAGGAGAAAGGTGGTCTGAAAAGTTACCAGCAAGCAAGCATCCAAGGCCAATCCAGCGACCGAGGCGGAGATACTTCGAGGATTCTGCTGGACTGGTTGCCGAAGGACCTGCCGAAAGGACGCACAATCCGTATGCTCGAAGTCGGCGCCCTTTCTGTTAACAATGTATGCTCAAAGTCAGACATCTTCGATGTGACGCGCATCGATCTGAACTCACAGGCCGCTGGGATCGAGCAGCAAGACTTCATGGACCGACCCGTCCCAGAGACAAACGCTGACAAATTCGACATCATCTCTCTATCTCTTGTATTGAACTATGTTCCGGAAGCGCTTGGCAGGGGAGAGATGCTGCGAAGAACATGTCAATTTCTGCGAGCTTTGCCCGTCTTAGGTTTCGGGGAATCAGAATCGGCGCCCGAGTACTTCCCGTCCCTTTTCTTGGTCCTGCCAGCGCCCTGTGTGATCAACTCACGCTATCTGGATGAAACTCTCTTGAACCAGATCATGGTCACCCTCGGCTTTGCTATGGTGAAGAAGAAGCTATCGACAAAGCTCATCTATTATCTGTGGCGTTACCAGGGCAAGGGTTCAGAGAAACGGCACAGGTTTCGAAAAGATGAAGTCCATCCTGGAAAGACACGGAACAATTTCTGTATCATCTTGGAGTGATCAATTCTTCAAGCTTTATCGTTTAGTATAATCAGACACCATCCTCTGGCATCACGTCCTTTGTAGGGAATAACTGTATGCCACTTGACCAGTAAACGATGCAATGCGCAAAGGTGTCGTGTTAGCAGCTTGGACTAGGTTGGGCTGCAATTCTCAAACCAGGCATCAGACACATCATATCTCTCAATCACACGCCGATCGACGTGCGCTGGCTTTTCTGCAAGAGAGATGCACACAAGAGCCATTGATGGCATGGACGGGGTTGATGGGCAGGAAAAGTCATGGCCAAGGATAACTATACCAAGCATGGTTAGCAATCACATGATTGGTTGATGATGCATGCGCTCTGGCAGGCATAATCTCATGCCGTGCAGGCGGTAGAGGGACAGCTCTCTTTGGCCAGTACAACCTGCTTCACCGGATACGATGTGCAGAGGCGCGCGGCTCGGATGCATAATGCTCATGCACTGCAAACAATCCATCACATCCTGCACCTACATCCGTACGAGAGATCGAGTGAGCTGAAAACCATGACGAGTGCCTCTAGAAAGAATTGAGAGCCCGATCTCGAAGTTGCTTGACAATTGGTTAATTTCCTCCAACATATCGACAAGGCTGATGATAATCTTCGAGAAGTCTCCGCGCGAAGTGACTTCATTTACTGAGTAGATTGTGAGAAGTCCCGAGTGGACGGAAGGATTCAGTAGAGGCTGTTTAGCGCAGTTGGTTCGGGTAGAGGTCTACAACCGCATGTCTTGTTGCACAAACTCTGAACAACCAACAACAGAGCCATCGACTCTCCAGACTGAGTCGTCGATATCAAGATATGAAGCGACATGGAATCTCGTGTCACATATGCATGTAAAGGCAGGAGGGTACGGCCCGCTTGCCGCATAACGCAAGCAACAGACGAGGGTCACATTCTGACCTGTCAATAGGCAAGATGATGAAACAGCGTTCTAGAAAAGCGAGTTGAAGTCGGCAGGATTGTTGCCCAAGTAAGCAGCACAGATGCCTGAACAGACCCTGACGGGTCAAGAGCGAACGCCAACATGCGGTCCGGTCCATGGGAGATGAAGCCTACAGCAGTTCATAGCATTCTGATCAACTGGAATCTATGTTGCTTTTTCAGTGCGCGATTTAACTAATCGTGTAGTCTTTGATTGAGAGAGACAGCGCGGAAGAAGCGGAAGAAGGACAAGCAAAACAATGACTAGGCAGGTGCTGAAGGTCAAAGACCATTTCGTGGCCTTGAAAGAAGCACATAGAAGGTCAAAGCATACGCCCATGCGAGGCTCTAGCGCAGTGGCTCTGGGATCAGCTGCCGGCGCGCTGCAGCAAGGCAGGCCTGGAGAATTCTTGGGGACTGGTGGGCCAATTGGGCTCGACCGGTCACGATGGAAAGTAGCCAAGGTGAACAACAACAAATAGCGAGAACAGGCCAGCGACTTTGGTATGCGACGGAATGCATGATGGCACGCTGTATGGAGACGAAAAACGACAAGACTACCGAGTGGGGTCCGGCGGCCTGTTTTAGAATCGGTGGCCAGGACTCAGGGTCAAGCAGATGTCGTGGCCTTTACCGATGCACACTGAGGGCGGGCGCGGGCCTCTCTGCGACTGTGTTTGGTGAGGAAGTGTGCTCCGCTGACGGACATGCTGTGAAATTGTCTGTCTCGAAGCAGGGGTCTGCATATATAAAGCTATTTGAATGGAGAGTGTCCGAACGGTGCTGTGATGGTGCATCTTTGTTGATCTGTTTCAGCATCGTATCCCTCGATCTTTTAGTTGTTACGGAGATTGTGATATCTGACTCGAGCGTCAAACGGCTTGCGGAGCCAGAGAGAGAAAGACCACAAGGCTGTTTTGCTGCATCATAACGCCAAGCTGCGCAGTACCCACATCGACCTTTCGCGGCCATCGCAAAATCCTCTCTCGAATACCTTCTCTCCTCCCTCCTCCAACCCTCAAACCCTGCTTCTCATCTCCTTGTCGACTGCTGGTTTGATAGAGGTCCCCCTGCATTGTTCTCGCGCTTCTGGTCTGATTCCACGGGCTTATGAGATCACGCCCCGCCACGAAAAACGACTGACGACAAAGAAACCAAGTTGGCCAGCTACAGCCACAACGACGCCCGGCTGTTGTCTTCAGGAAAAACGTCCCTCTCATCTCGACGCCCTCGCGAAGTCCCCTTTGTGTCTTGGTGCATTCTAGCCCTCGCTGCACTGCTTGTCCTGCAATTCTTCAGGCAACCCGTTTCTGCCGTTACAAAGTCACCGAGCTAGCTGGGGTCACACGTCTTCGACACTTTTGGTCTGCCTAAACGCTTTTGACATCACGTCCCCCCGACAACTCTAAACTCTTTTTGTCGAATTCTCTTCCTTCGACCTTGCCTGTCGACAGACATCATGAGTCTCCAACAACCGGACATGTATTACGACAATCCGCCTGCAAGTCGCTCTCCCCATGTGCAGCGCCACCAGCCTCAGCTGCATCGCCAGTCGTCGCGCCAATTCGACTCGTACGCTCACCTGCCCTCGGGCCTCTATGGCGCCGAGGATCAGCAGCAGCAACGTTTTGATGCTCCTCGCTACAACGACAGGATGGGCGCTCCTCCCAACATGCACCAGAACATGAATCAGAATATGAATCAGAACATGAACCAAAACTATGGTGGATACGACATGGGTGCTCAGAACTGGAACAGCGCCGCCTTTGGAAACAACACCATCGGCGCTTTGGGTGCTTCCCAGCGCAGACGGGGACCGCAACAGGCCCCGAGAAACGGTCTTCCTTCGGTAAGCTCCAGCGCGGCTTCCCATCAATATGGACTGGGTCTGACTAACGCGGGTGGACAGGCCTGGCTCGACCAGCCTCAACCTATGCCCCAAGTTTCTCCATACCTTGGCCTCGGTGGAGGCGTTCTTGGTGCACCATCAATTAGATCGGATCAGCTTGGCTCCGAGCCTGATGAGGAGCTCATCCCTACCGCCATTGTCATCAAGAATATTCCTTTCGCCGTCAAGAAAGAACAGCTGGTCCAGTTGATGACCGACATGGGTCTTCCTCTCCCCTACGCTTTCAACTACCATTTCGACAATGGTGTTTTCCGCGGATTGGCTTTCGCCAACTTCACCTCGCCCGATGAGACTGCCGCCGTCATCGACGCTATGAACCACTTTGAACTCCAGGGCAGGAAGTTGAGAGTCGAGTACAAGAAGATGCTTCCCGCAGCCGAGCGCGAGAGAATTGAAAGAGAGAAGCGTGAGCGTCGTGGACAGCTCGAGGAGCAGCACCGTCCTATGGCAACTCAGACTCTGCAGACTCAGACCTCCATGTCCTCGCTCACCGGCCACATGCCTCCCGCCTCTCCTTCGCCCGTGTCGGCCGGAAACGTTGGACTTGCTGTCGATCTCAACAACCCCGACACTCTTAAGGTCTACTCGGACCTCTTGATCTTCAAGGAAGACAAGAACAGAGACCTGTTCATCTTCCCCTCTAACCTGAGCCCTCCTCAGAGACGTGTTATCCACACCATTTCCCACCACATGGGTCTCGCCCATATCTCCAAGGGACAGGCTGACCAGCGTGCTGTCCACGTTTACAAAGAAGCTCCTCGCCAGAGGCTCAGCCCTCCTCTGCCCCAGATTCAGGCTATTCAGCAGGGTGAGACACAGAGAAGAGGCCTCAACCGCGCTGCAACGACCGACTTCACCGATGTTCGCAACCAAGACGCATTTTACAACCCCGCTGGTGTTCGTCACCAGCAATCTGGTTACCTTGCCGGCTTCCAGGACGCTCCCAACACTCTCGCCGCAGGTCCCAACCTCCGTGCTGCCAAGTCTTTTGCCGACTTGCGCTCTTACACTCCTTCTCCCGTCCCTTCTACTGCCAGTTTCCCTGCCACTCTTGGCAACAATGTCTCTCGCTTCGCTGAGTACGCTCGTGAAAACGGCGGTACTCCTGCCATCACTCCCACTGGTACCGCTGCACCCATCGGCACCCGTGGTGACGAGAACATGCTCGTCAACGGACTCGGAAACATGAACATTGGTGGCCCCGCTGGTTTCGCCAGCAGCCCTCGTGGCCTGCGCGGTATGATGTCTTGGGACCGCGAATCCAACCCTGGACCCATTGGCGGCCACCGCTCTTTCAGCACCAATAACACCGGCTATGACGAGCAGCCCCGTGACCGCAACCAGGGCGTACCCTCTCGCCAGCCTCGAGGCCCAATGCCCGAGCGCGGCTCTGGCTTCCCTCGTCGCAATGGTCACATGGCTCGCGGCAGTGATGAACTGTCGCAACAGTCCGGTGTCGAGATCACTGTCGAGTAGATCACTCATTTTCTATGACACCTAACGGCAACTGTACACCCTCATGAGTATGATGCTTGCAACTCGAACCGATTTCAAGAACGATGAACAAGCTACCACGGCATGGGCAGACGAGAGAAGATTGTCATGTCTTCTTCGGTCTCTCGGCTGCCTTGATGAAGTCAATGACGAATGACACCAACGACCGCTACGAAAGTAGACCCCTTTCAAAAGAACATATCCCACCATTATTGGCTTTCAGCATGGCTTGAAGGAACATTCACACAAGCCGGAAAGCAGCGCACTGATTTTTGTCGAAATTGCATCGAGTCTAGTCTTTCCCTTTTTCCCCCATCTGCTGCACTTCTGCTTTGTTATTTCCCTCGTCTTTTGAGCACGAACGCGGAAAGGAGGAAACGAAACTGTTTGGAATCTCTCGAGAAAACAAAAGATAGTATACGAATTCGAGATGGCAAACACTTTGTCTGATTTTTCCTTTTGTTCTTTTCATTTCAAATTCCTCGTTTTTCCTATCTCTCATCTCTTCTTTCCTTTCTTGGGAACGGGACCGTGGATAGGAGAATATTCCGGCACTAATCTTCCTACAACTGGATGTGTATTTTATTATGCTTACTGGAGGGGTAGGGAGGGACATGGTGGATTGGCTGTTTGCTTGCAAACGACCTAGGTAATATTCAGATGAAGTGTATTATTTTGATTTATGTGCATTTATTCTCGCATTCATGCTGCTTCAGTGACCCTGTTCAGATATATCATATCTTTCCTCCCGACGTTCAACAGGGTGTAAGAGATGAACAGAACAGTGATTGCTCTGCGGGCTTTCAAGAACAAGAAATAGAAATGCCTGTAGAAGAATTCACCCATTGTGTGTCGTACGTTGTCGGAACACAAATCGTGCGTCTGACTACCACTCCGAGATGGCATTCCACTATTTCTACGCGAGGATAGAGACAAACAAGAAATGGACCATAGCTGCAAACAACATTGAAGGACACCTCAAACGTATGGACAAGTTGACAGAAACATCCTATACAGCTGTGAATAGAACTTTTCGAGATGCTTTTACGAAGCCTTCACGTCAACTCGCGAAACGCTCTTTACCGTCACTTGGAGCGACCAATCAAGTCGCGGTCACTCGATGCTCTCCAATAAATGACAGTGCTTATTTGGTAATGCTCACATTGACCTTGGAAGCGGTCGTTGTCATCAGAGCATCACAATGGGTAGCCAAGCACCAATTGGCGCTCTTGAAATTGTGGATGACGGCGTTGTGATGCCGACTTCCAAACACCTGGGATCAACGACGGAAACACCTCCTGTCGTTCCACCTCTCGAAACAGACATTCCTCCAGCAAACCGGTCAAAGGGGAGACGGGTATGCTAATAGTCTAAGGTGTTAGCAGTCGACGATGTGTATCAGCTGCCAGAAGTTCGTCATGAAGCTCCGCAGAGGTGAGAAAGTGAAGCTGTCATGAACGCGGTAGAGAGACACAAAGCGGTAAACAATTGCATCAACATGACAGTGACAGTCCCCATGCGGGGTCCGTGGCTTCCCCTTTGCTTGTTTAAAGCTAGTGAAGAGCAGCAAGACATGGTCAGCAGCTCTTGATCTGATCGTCCCATTGCTCTTTGCACCTTCCTACTCAAAAGGAAGAGCGGCACCACTTCCACTTTCCTCCCTCCTCTTAAACCCCCTTCAGTCTCCGATTCCTCTTCTTGACATTGCATTGCTTCATTGAGCCAAACACAAGCGTCTCATGCCTTTTTCACCACCAACTCTACTTAGCAACACACTCCGAGCAAACGTATTCAGAGCTCGATTCTCAATCAGATTAACCTGCACAACAATCAGACGAGCAAACATGGCAACCGCTCACAAGACCACCATGGTCACGGCCTCGCCCGAACAGTTCATGAAAACCTCCGGCTCTACCGATGCCGTCTGGATCCACACCGAGCCTTACAGCAACCGCCCTCATTACCCTCGCCTCAACCAAGATCTGGAGACCGATGTCTGTGTCATCGGTAGCGGTATTGCAGGTATCTCAACTGCCTACGAACTAGTCAAGAAGGGCGTCCAGGTCGTCATGATCGAGGCCCGTGACATCCTCTCTGGAGAGTCTGGACGTACCAGTGGTCACCTGTCAAGCGACATTGACGATGGCTACACTGAGGTCAAGTCCAAGCATGGAGACAAGGGTGCTGTCATGCATTTCGAGAGTCACGACTGGGCAATCAAGCGTGTCGGCGAGATCTCGAAAGAGCTGGGCATCGAGTGCGAGTACCGCAACCTCCCTGCCTACAACGTCTCACAATACCCTCGCGGTGACAAGTACCACGAGGAGGACGTCAAGATGCTGAAGGAAGAGATTGCTTACTCCAAGACCCTCGGCATGGACGCAGAATGGAAGGAGGGCTACGCTGTCAAGGGCTGGAATGGACAGGTTGATCAGCGTGATGCTGCTGTCTTCTACAACCAGGGAACTTTCCACCCGACCAAGTACCTTCTCGGCGTCTTGAAGTGGCTCTCGCAGCAACCCAACTTCAGCTGCTACACTCGCACCCGCATGATGGAGTGCCAGGAGAAGGGCATCGAGATTATGGGCTTCGGATCCAAGGAGGTCAAGGTTACCACCGAGGAGGATAAGACCATCAGCTGCAAGGATGTCGTCATGGCCACATGTGTGCCTCTTCAGAAGCTGAGCGTGGTTGCCGAAATGGAGTACCATCGTACATATTGTATCGCCGTTCGCATCCCCAAGGGCTCGTACGAGGATTCTCTCATCTACGACACTGCCGAGGCCTACAAGTACATCAGATTCACCGAGTGCGACGAAAAGGACGACTACTTGGTCATTGGAGGCTGTGATCACAAGGTTGGCCAGCACGAAAACGAGAAGGAGAACTACGAGGAGCTTGAGAGATGGACACGCGAACGCTTCACTCAGGTTGGCTCCACCGACTACAAGTGGAGTGGTCAGATTTTCGAGCCCGTTGATGCTGTCGCTTTCATTGGTTTGGATCCCGGCACCAAGCACACGTACATCGTTACTGGTGACAGTGGAAATGGATTGACCCACGGTGTCATGGCTGGTCGCATCATCGCAGACCAGATCACTGGCCAGGAGAATGCATGGGCTTCCCTGTATGACCCCTCGCGCAAGGCCAGCATCGTCAAGTCGGCAAAGGAGATGATCACACACGACCTTCAAATCAACAGCCAGTACAAACGTTTGGTGCAGTCGGACATCAACGACATCGAAGACTTGCTTCCCGGTACTGGCGGTGTGCTGAATTCGAAGACCAGCAAGCCGATCGCTGTGTACAAGACAGACAGTGGCGAAGTGCGCAAGATGTCTGCTCTTTGTCCCCACATGAAGGGAGTGGTCTGCTGGAACCACGCCGAAGGAAGTTGGGATTGCCCCGTCCATGCCTCTCGCTTTTCCTCGGATGGTGTCTGTGTCATGGGTCCGGCCAAGGGTAACTTGAACCCAGAGAACGAGGAGGCCAAGAAGGCTCTGCAGCAAGCAATTCAGGGTTGATGAGATGCACACAGAGAGTAGATTCAGTCAAGGAAAATAGGCGTTACGAGTTTGACGAAGAGCATGATCAACCGGGTTGGAGTGCATGGCTAGGAGTTTCAGTAGTTTTCAACAATCAACATTTTGTAAACCAGAATTCGAAAGGACCAGCCGCACAAGATACAATGGCCAGACAGCTGTTTTGATGAGCAGACAGACACTGAGCAGGATAATGTATGCCTTGTCTTCAAGAAAAAGTGGATGGAAGAATGCAATCCTTGAGATTTTGATCTTATGCAATATGATAAAAGCATGTGACAACCACCAGGATCCACCTGCAAGTGATGTTTGACGCAGTAAAAGGTCTTCACGACCTAGCGACCTCGTTCATTTTGGCAGAGGTTTCGAGAAAAGGACAGAAACAGAAAACGCCATCCTCCCAGTAATGCATCCCATGATAAACTCCAAGCCTCCCAGTGAAAAGAACCCCACCAGAGCAGCAAAATAATGGCAAGCTGCGAACAACTTTCTTTTCGTCTTGCCAGTAATGCACCTCTCTCCCTTGAATCTGTCCTTATGCAACAGCTTCTTCCTCTCTGTATCTTCCATCTCTTACTTCTCAGGCGCATCGGGCAACCTCTCAATAACATACTTGCCCTTTGCCACATTGATAATCGGCACACCCGGAATCTTTCTCAACCGTCTCTTTAAATCGCGATCGTTCGTCGCAACCAGATAAATCCTATGCTTCAACACACGATCCACGATACAGTCATCGGCATAGGTTCCCTTGTGCGAACACTCCAGTCTCTCCCACCTCTCGTCTCTGGCAATCTTGAGCGCAATACGGTATTTTTGACCCAGTTTTTCCAGCTCGGCCATTACGCAGGATGTGATGATGGGGCGGCAGGTGGCGTACAGGCAATCCATGAGTGAGGGAAGTAACTCGAGTTTGTTGTGCACGGTGTGGGAGAGGAAGTTTGTGTCGACGAGGACCGAGTAAGGTGGTTGGAGGGCTGTGTTGTGCTGGAAGAACATTGACGAGGGTGCTTGTGNGGCTGTGCTCTTATCAGTATGTGTTTTGTTGCGCGAGTTCAAATGTTGCCGTCCGGGAGTTGCTCACATCTCGCGCACGACTTCCTCGGCAGGCTTTTTGGCCTTGTCGTCGCCGGTGACTTGGTTTTTCTTGAGGCGTGCATCGCGTTGGCCGATGACGCGCTTGACCTGTGCGAACTTGCGTGTCTTTTNTTGCACTCCCATGATGCCCGCGGTGTGATATGTGTTGTTTGTGGTATGCTTGTTGTGTTAAGAAGAGGATTGAGATGTGCAGAGTTGCTTCTTTCGTGGCGCATTCACTTTCTTGCGCTGCAACAATCACTTTTTGGGACCCTATCTTATCGCCAAAAGTGGTCTGTGCGTCCATCGGGCTTGAATCTCCCGAGGTTCCGCGAGTCGACCCCTTGCGCTTTGCTGCTGACACGTTCTATCGCTCATCGTTTAGATACTGGAGGTCGTCTATGTAGATGAGTGCCATTTAGCTAAAGGGTTTGTCATGGAGCCCGCGAGTGACACGAAATCAAGACACAACTCGAAACAGAGGACGAAATAAGAAGTGAAAGCAAAACAGAAATTGGAGAATATGTACAAGGTACAGCCAATTAGCGGTGGGATATCAAACCAGCCAGACATAAAAAAGAACAAACACCAGCGCGATATGACATCTCTCGAAACACCTCCTCTACACCCAAAGAGAACGTCATGCTCAAAGGATAAAATCAGTGAAAAACGCATAACTTCTTGACAGCCTTTGTGATTGGCAAAGGCGTAACCGCTTCCTCCCAAAAAACAAAAACAAAAAAAAACAGAAAAACACCAAACCAGGGCAGGTCGGCAGACAGAAGAGAGAAAGAAAAAGGTGGCCGACCTCGTCATTATGCCCCCAAGCCAATTCGTTCCCACCATAAACCCCACCCAGCCGTCCATATCCATGGATCAAGATGCACGTATACTGGATTCGAGCATGAAGCCGTTCATCACCGTTGATGCATTGTCGGACGTATGCAACCTTCATTCGAGTATGAAACGTGAGTACGCGTCGAGATAGTAAGAAACAAGTCGTGATAATTCATGCAATGTCAGAGACCACCGCTGACAGAGAGGATCCGCACTTGTGTGAGAATCTTTGTGGGCCTCGCAAGGTTGAGCCAAATTCTCGGCCCTGTTGTTAGCGAGGTTCATCCTTGGATGGATTCTCAAGGTGTCAGAGGATGTTGACCGACAAATTCCCGCTCAAGAGGCCATACTTAGACATAGCCAGATCATCATCAACGAGGCCCATCCCGATGCCGCTATCATCAAGGTCGGCTGCATCCAGACCTTGGTTTTGCATGGGCTGGGAAGGCAGAGACTGTCGCGGATGCGGCATTGCAAACTTTTGCTGTGGTTGTGATGAGAGCTGTTGTGACTGAGACAGTTGCATGGGCTGGCCACTCATGTCGAAGGAAGCATTGTAGGTGTGCATGGATTGTGTAGAATGAGCACGCGTCANCTTTTAGGCTTGAAGTCAGTCAGAGCTCCATGGAAAAGACAATTGAGAACAAAAAGTTAAGGACTTACTTTGAGCACTGGCAGGCCGAGACTGCGGCTGCATCTTGAAATCGACTTCTATGCTGCTCATTCTGCTATCGCTGCCACTTCGCATGCTAGCGGTCGAGTCCACAGGCTTGACTTCAGGAGAAACCTGAGCAGCAAAGGTGGCAGGGGTTGCATGAACAGGGTTGTGCTCGAGGAAGCCACCCATGGCTGCTAACCACAGAGCCATCTCGTCCACAAAAATCTTCATGACCCACCAAGTCTGGTAGCTGGCACCTCCCATGATAGTGATATCTCTCAGAGCTGCAGTTCCGACGGCGCTAATACAGTGCAGCAAGAGCCTCGTGTTTGCTTGAGGGAAGCGCGAAGGGAGAGATGTGAGGAAGACGGACCATCTGTCGAGAACGTTCTCGGTCGAGATCTGTCCTGACTGGTCGGTAGTTTGAGGTGGAGGTTGCTGAAAAGTAGGGAAGTTGGCCTGAGCGAAGCCGTATGCTTGGTTGTCATGAGCGAAGAGCGGGTTGTCGGGGAATGNGGGAGAACTGAGAGGTTCTAAGAGACCTCTGATGTCGCATGTCATGATTTTGTAGACCTCTTCGTAGCCACAGGCAGGAAGCTCGGCCTCCATGACACGCTTGGGGTTGACCATAGTCACCCATTCACGCCACATTTGCTCACGGTTCTGGTCGACAGTAAGCAGGTTTGCGGCAGCGTGAGCAGCGGCGTTGACGCGGATCAGACGATGCAGAAGGCTGGCAAAGGTTGCAGCAGGCTTGAGTTTGGCTTGCAGGACGTGAGTGGGATGCGAGGCAAACGTCTTTGAGATGTGAGCATGCAAGTTGGTCGAGATGTTGTTGAGGATGTTGATGACAACAGGCGGCGCAGCCTGGAGGGTGAGGCGTGAGACGAAGCGAACCATCTTCTGGTACATCAACGTGTCACAGGCCTGGATCCAGGGTGCAAGGTTTGGATGAGCCAGCAGCTTTTGTACAGGCACTGTCAACGTGCCGTGGAAGGAGGTAAAGAGGCGGAAGAACTGCTTTTCCTTGCAGAAGCGAATGCAGTCAATCAACGATGTGCAGTGTGTGCGGTACAGAGCGGTGAGGGCTTCGGCCGTGTCGGGATCCGTCTTGACGGGGCAGAAAGGCAGGATGTTGGGCAGCACGATCGTGTCGTTCTCTTGGAAGGGTGCGTCTTCCTTAGCAGGGAAGCGCAAGTTCTGGTCGTACATGATGGAGCAATCATTGTCGGCCACCATGCCACGCGTATCTGGGTAAGCGAACAGTCGCGCCGTTGATGGTGGGCCACGAGGCTCGACCTGTAGTGAGGGTTGCGATTCGGCTGACTCATCACTGCTATTTGTTCCATCGAGACCATGGGTTGGGAAGGCAGCAGCATCAGCAGGAAGGCGTGGCACCTGGTTGAAGTCTAGATGAGGGTTGGTCGAGGCACTGCGACGCATGTCCGAAGCCTCGGCATGCAATGAGTTGGAGTTTGAGCGTTGAAGACTGAGCTGCGAGTCCGAGTTGTCGTCGACGAGGCACAAGTCGACATAGTGGTACTTGGACTCACCACGAACACCAAGTCGTCTAGTCTGGATGCCCGGGAAGATGACTCGCACCAGCTTGCCAAACGATGCTGGGTTGAGAGGCACTACACGTTCTGTACCGCAACGCGTAGCGTAGTGCGAGTAGACACGGTTGCGCGGCACCGAGGTTTTGGCCGCTTTGCACACCTTGCGCAGCCTAACGTCGCGTCAGTAAGAGACCTAGTCGTCAACAACAAACAAGACCTACCAGAGCATAGCGAACAGCTGTTTTGTCTTTTCGGCCTGAGGAGTGCGTTCCTTGGCGATGACTTCTTGGGCGACTTCTGGTAATGAGCGCGCCTCGTTCTTGGATAGCAACTCGCGCAATTCCTTGTCGTTGGTTGCAGTGGCCGATGAACCTTTGCGGCGACGATCCTCGGGCTCATGGCCACTGAGTTGGGGGAAGGCGGCGAGACCCATGGGGACGGGATAATCGGCGGGCTGGAACATATACGAGCCATCCTGAGTCGCGAACTGCTGAGCTTGCGCGGTGAACTGGTCCATAGGTATGTGTTGATTTTGGAAGGTGCGCTGCATCATCTGGGCGTCCATGTGCGGTGCGGAGCCCTGGGCATAGTGTAGCAGCATTGTCTCGGGGTTGTGGTGGTTCAAGTATTGTTGTTGATGCAGCATGTCGGGAGCGGGAGAGTGGGCGCTCTGGGTCGAGGCGCGCGACAGCGGGCGATGTATCGAGTGGGTAGAGCGTGTTCGCTGCATGATGGCTATGTCGATTGGTCTCTACTGTTCATAATCCAGCGAGGTCGAGTTTGTTGATATTGATGTTGTTGACTTCCAAGTTATTTGTTTGTAATGATCCGGGAAGACACCGACAAGGCCGCACGTGTAGACGTCTAAACAAACCTTGAGGTGCGAGAGTCCTAGAAGAGCGAGGGAGAGCGCGTGTAGATTATGCGCTGGTATGGAACCGGATTGTCGAGGACAAAAGGCGAGTCGAGGATGCACGAGTAGCGATGCGGATCGTCAATGTTTGGCATGTGTTTACCAACAGCAACCGGGCGCCGAACGACAGAGTCGCAGTCACGTGCAATGCGCAGGACCAGTCGACGTCACACCAACTAAATAGTACCTCCAAACCGAGCAGTGTTTTAGGTCGTTTGCTTTGGAAGCGAGTGGATAATGAGCTTCAATCTCACGGAGATTGGCAGTTGCTGGATGCAGCAGCCTCCTGCAACGTTGTTTCTTAAACCGTTGTCGCTTCGTTGGCAGGGTGGGAGCACGCTGGACGCAGGAAGGCACAGCAGAATGTAGCCAAAGATTTGCCGGCGCTGGGCAGGAGCCACCGAGCGCTGACGTACGGGGTTTTTCGAGCTCTCGTCTCTCCTGGCCTCGAACCTTTCTCTCCCCTAAACCATCAACCAATTCGCCTTTGTCGCTCCCATCTCATTTGCTTGCCGTTTGCATAGCCTTATTTCAGCCCGTTATCAAAATGTCTTTCCAGGAACGCGCCCAGTCGCACATTTCGCAGCTCGACAAGGAGGTACATCTTGCAGAGCTCCACGT
Source organism: Aureobasidium vineae (assembly GCA_903819635.1). NCBI lineage: Eukaryota > Fungi > Ascomycota > Dothideomycetes > Dothideales > Saccotheciaceae > Aureobasidium > Aureobasidium vineae. The sequence goes on from CAIJEN010000005.1 coordinate 1,586,509, forward strand.
GCCTGTTCGCACTCGCTGACGCACCTGTCTACAGCTGTCCAAGTACCCTGCCCTCAACAACTTTGAGCAGCAGAGCTCCGTCCCCAAGGTCTACGTTGTCCTCGGTCTCGGTGCCCTCTACTTCTTCCTGATCTTCTTCAACATTGCTGGCGAGTTCCTCGTCAACTTTGCTGGCTTCATCATCCCCGGCTACTACTCGCTGGAGGCTCTCTTCTCCCAGACTAAGGCCGATGACACCCACTGGTTGACCTACTGGGTCACCTACGCCTTCTTGACCGTTCTCGAGAGCGCTGTCAACGCCGTCTACTGGTTCCGTGCGTTATCCCGTCCGCTTCCCTGATGCTCATTTGCCGTTTTGCTAACNATAAGTCTAGCCTTCTACTACACCTTCAAGTTCGTCCTTGTCCTCTGGATGTCCCTTCCCCAGACTGGGTAAGTCATGCTGCTCCTTCACTAGCCTATGCGCTCATGCTAATATCATGCAGTNGGTGCCAAGATTGTCTTCAATTCCCTCCTCCACCCTCTCTTCGGCCGCTTCTTCAACCAGGGCCCCATCGAGAATGCCAAGACCCAGTAAATCTGTCGTCGCAATAATAGCAACATGGCAGTGTAAGGATACTTGTGTGAAGCCTGGCTTTCCTTGACTGGCTTCTTGCTTTTCTCGGAGCAGCCCTGTCTGATGGGAAACACGACTAATGCCCTTGAAAAATTGTTGGCAAATATGGAGATGAACAAGAAAGAAGTTGAAGTGTTGTTTTGAGTCAAGCCTTTTAGGCCTCTGGAGATTATATGTGGACGTTATAGGTATGCTGAAGGTATTACAATGAAAGAGTTTGTGTGTACACCCTCTACCGCCTTGTTGTGTTGCACTCGTGACTTTGAGCAGCATAAAACATGCCTATTGGCCGTTGTATCCCATATATCTGCTGATCTTGCAGTTGTGTCTATAGGCATTCACGTGTACACGTCGCTCGTGTGTCGTCTGCGTTGGCACAAGCTCAGGAGTCTCTATAAGGATATACTTCCTGCTTGATCATGCTGCATTTGCTTCGCAATCATCAGCTTCCGTAAGATGGACTCCCAAGCCAAGACCGTTGGATTCTTGCGTCTACCACCCGAGATACGCAATCAAATCTACCATCATGCGTTGAGCGAGCCACGAGGCATATTTCTGAACAACCTTCAGCGACCAGCATTGTTGGCTACATGTCGCCAGATCCAGCAAGAAGCGTCGCCCATACTATTTTCCAGCAATCAATTCGAGTTCCACCTCAGTCGGCCATACCCGGGATGTGACCCGAACATGATCTTGAGACCATGCACTGCTATATTCCTGAGAAACATGCAAGCTTGCATGACCCATATCATCCACATCAATGTACACGCGACTATCCGCTACAAGGCGTGGAACGGGTTCTTCACCACTTTTCGCATCAGAGTCAGAGACAGCCATGTGCACGTTGAACTCGATGTAACCAAATTGATTGGTCGCGCAAGGTCTCTCTGTGTACCTATTCTGTTGGCCTTGGACGAGCGTATCATCCGGACGGTTGAATCTAGCCACTCCAGAGCCCTCGGCTTCTATGACCTTGAGACGTTGGTCAACATATTTCGACCACATCTACTCAATGGGCTGGACATTTGCTTTGCTCCTTGCTCCAACTATAGCCAACACGATGGTTGGCTACCAAGGCCATCTGCTATTTCAGAATCTCCAGTCTTAACGAAGAGCGAATCAAATCCACTTCCAAGTGAGGAACTTCTGCACACGATACTACTCGGATTTGCAAACTAAGAAGTGTTGCAAATGCTTGGTTCCATTGTTCCAAACATCATACAAGATTTATCACTTTGCTCTACTTGATGCAGGTTCCACCGTGGCTGCCTCATCAAGAAAAGTTAAACTTCTCACCAACATAACATCACTCTCTGAGTCACATACTCTGCCACATATATCATTGACGAAACTCCTCACTCCTTAGTCTCTCACTACCGGTTCGAAGTAAGTTGCGCAGGATCTTGTCTAACAAGCAAACATAATCTAATTTCTCTTCAAGGTTCGTTGCAAAGCCTACGATAAGAAGGACCGAGCGCAGTATAGTTCACTCCCTGGTCTTTTCCAAGCACACAAGACCAGACATCGATATGGCGGCACAATCGGTTGTGCAGTCATCCTCAGAATGGCGTACAACGCCAACACACATACGGTTCGACTTTACGGCAGAGGCTGCTCTGATTGTGGTCAGAGCAGCTACCGCCAAACACAAATACTCAGCACTTGGCTTTCTGGACTCGCCTGGTGAAGTCCGAAACCTGGTCTACGTCTCTGTGATCGAGGATCTGCCATGCGATCCTGATTTGAACCTCTACAACTTCCGCATACCGATTCCAAACATGGCATTAGCGTGTAAGCAGATCTTCAGGGAACTTGTGAGTGTTCGGTTTGCAAAGTATGACTCTGGGTTTTGGTGGCAAGGTCACGAGTCTGGCGGTGCCTTGAATTTCTCTATCACGCAAGTCCCAATGCTCTCAAGAGCTACTCAGCGTTGGGCGGACAGATGTGCTGAGCTGGGTGCACATCTCAGCTTCAAGCATCTGGTGTTCTATGCACCTTCTAGTCATGGCACGGAACCGGCAGCCAGGCGTCATACATGGATCATCGGTGTGAGAGATGACACAGTTCGTGTCGAACTTGCCCCTCTCACGGGAGCAATGGAGTGCGTGGAGATCTTAGAGGACAACTCGACGAAAGGGTTGACAGATATCATGCATCAGCACGGCACAAGATTGCTGGGCATTCCTGAGCTTGAGGCATTCCGTCTTCTACTTGGTCGCTTCAATCTGCATCAACACTTTGAGGGCAGATCAGTCAGTCCTCGAGCACTTATGTCTAAGGACCCCGAAATGATCAGGCTCAAAGCTACATATCTTGGTTGTCACCTTGAAAGCCATCCATGGGAGTTCTACACGAGGNNAGATGTTGACAAGAAAACGCATGGAAGTTGAACAAAAGTATCAGTCAGAAAGTTGGCCCGATGAATGGCACGAGGGAATGACCACGGGACAATGTAACAGTATCGGGAACTCTATCAATTTATATGGGTCAACGAACGAGGGTAGTCTTAGGAAAGTAAACGATGATCTCGAAGGCTTGATTAACACTTCTGCTCACATTCGACTGTTCCATTGTTTACTCTCAACGACAGTTAACCATGTTGTAAGCTGTCGGTATGCGCATGCATTTCTGTGAGAGAGAGTTGAACCTGAAGAGAAGCAACCTATTCACAACTCTCGGTAGATGCTGCTCCGGCTTACAAAGAGACTGTGTATTTCATAGGTGAGATCTGATAATATCTAGCACCTGAGGACGTAGTAGATACCTAGTAGCACTTTTCGAATATACGAGCATACAGCCAGGACAATTGGTATGTATGGTGATGAGATGCGTGACTAGAATGGAGGCAGAAAGAGTGGCGTCGAGACCGCATGCCCGGATACGGTATGGATTATGGTGACTCAACCAACAAAACAACGATGATGTAGTACAAAGACTCGCTCACTCCCATCGAGTACATAAGACCTCGATCCCTTCGAAATCGCAAAAGAGGAAAACAGTAAGAGAGTGAAACCAAAAATATCGAAAATGACATCACCGAAAAAGAGCGCCGAAATGGCCGACGATCGCGACACAATTTCCGAGTGGAAGTCGCTACCCATGCACTCGCGACAAGAAGCCGTCGCAACAGACAGCGCGACTTCCTCCGTACGCGCAGACTCGCCCGTCTCGGTCGCAACCACNCTCCTCTACATCCTCGACGCAAAAAAGAAGCGAAAGAAGGAAAATCGCAGAAACAAGCAACAACAAACACCGCCTTCTCGTGTCGACACTCCACTGTCTGCTGCCCCCACGGACGACGACGCAACAATGACTTCTCTTCCACTCCTCATTTGCAGTCTCGGCAACCCGGGCGCCGCATACGCAAACACATTACACAGTGCCGGCCACAACGTCGTAGCCGCACTGGCGACACTGCTCCAAGCCGGCCAATTCACAAAAGACCGCTCGTATGGTAATGGCACCCTCACACGTTGCTACGACCCAGAGATGCCGTGGACACTATGGCAATCGCCAACATTTATGAATGAGAGCGGCAAAGGCGTGAGTGCCGCCTACCGCACCTGGGCGCGCGAGAACAATATGCAAGGCAGACTGGTGGTTGTGCATGACGAGTTGGAGAAGCCATTGGGGTCGGTGACGATACGGGATAAAGAAGGGCTTTCTGCCAGAGGACACAATGGGCTCAAGAGCTGTCTGGCGAGTCTGGGAGGCGTCAAGTTTGTGAGGGTGGGCGTGGGGATCGGGAGACCTATCAGCAGGGAGCCTAATGATGTTGCGAGGTATGTCTTGAAGAAGATGACCCCGGTGGAGAGACAAAAGGTTGAAGGCGCGGCCGAGGATGTGCTGAACAAGTTGTTGGCCATCAAGGGTTGAAGAGGTGATGACTTCTTCGACATGTACAAACACACACATCTAGCCAGCATTGGCAAAGATGGATGCCTGCGGAAAAGCAAGAGGCTGATGGTTAGTCCACGGTTCTGCTTCGAGGTTAGTCGGATGCTCATCAAGCCACCCACGTACCAGACTCGATTGAGATACTGCTTGGGGCGAGCACTTAGATCACCATATCCTCATCAAGAGTGACTTTGGTATTATCAGCAGCACAGTAACATCGCCGAATCCATAGTGGCTCTTTCCAAAATGGCAACTATGGTACAAGGCCGCCTTTGTCAAAATCCTGACACAAGACATTTTGGTGCTCATCTTTCCTTCCATATCTTCTTTTGTTTCGGTGGTGGAAGAGTTTTTTTCTCGAGATATGGTAGAGCTGATTAACATGGCATCGCCTTTTCACTGGATTCATATGAACCTACTAGGGTGGCGAGTGTCGTCTCTTTAAGATAGCCCAGTACATCGGTCTTAATTCTCGACAACTCGAAGTCGAAAAGTCCATCTTCCAGCAGTTAAAAGATAGACGCACACTTGACACATGCTTAAAAACAAGGGCCACATGAAATCGATTCGCACTCAGTCCCAGCAGCATGGTTAGAGTGCAAAGTATTATTATTATCCATGCTTTTGAGAGTCCAGGGGGCGCGAAAAAAAAGATTATCCACGGCGCAGAGTTTCGGTACATACGTTGGTTTGCCGGTAGTTAGAAGAGGCTCATACTTTCGGTGTTATAGCACCGAGAATATATCCTTTGCGTTTCGCACTTCGCTCCGAACCGGTAGGGCAAGAGTGAGGAATCTGAGAATAACACTTTAAGAGAGTTAAGGTATCTGAGATGCTTAGGTTTGGATTTTCCGTTCGTTGCTGTCAAAAGGGCGTGGGGAGTGGAAGTTTGTCTGATATACCTCGAGTTTGCTATATTGGTGCCTGAGGCATCTGGTTGTGGTATGGGAGACCCTGTTCTTGCCTTTTATTTGTTTTATGTCTGATTGTTGGCATTCTATAGTCTTCGTGCCTTCTATCGTACGGCCGCAGAGATGCTGTTCTAAGCCAGACATACACGGAAGTGTTCATTTGTCTTGAAGAACATTGAAACAAACAAAAGTGGACAAGTGTTGCTCCTCATACGTTCGGCCGTGGCATAGGCATAGCACGGAATGTAGAAAACCCGTTGTGCAGGCTGGCTGACTTGCACAAAGTCCTCAGGACGTTTCGAGGATCACAGACAGAATGTGGTGAACGACGCACAGGATGCCTTGCGGCCGTAGGACAAGATGTCATCAGGTTTGATTCAGGTCTCGGACCGACGACTCAGATCTCATCAAGCCCCAGAAGTTGCAACAGGGTCTTGCGGAGACTGGAGAGAGAGCGTGCGAGGAACCATGAAGCAGGGACGAGTCAGCACAGCATGGAGTCGGATCACTGACTCAAAACCTACACTCTTGCAGTTTGACCGCTTACATTCGGCTCCCAATTTGTCTAACTCTCACCATAGCACCGGTAAGGCATCAACCGTCAAAGGCTGAGGAAGAGGAAGCTGTAAATATGAACAAGGAGGGTCGGGAGTTTCTGCTGCCCCGTTGCGGCCGATCCACTGCGCCGTCGGCCACTCTTGACAAGACACTTCTTGAGCCCTAGCATTGCATGAGCGAACTTGCCAATTGACCCATGAGTCAGTCGTGGACTTCACCTGCTGATCAGGCATATTGATATTGCAACACTTTCTGATAGAAACAAGTTGTTTTGTAAGAGTTGGCGATCAAGTTCTGGTCCGCGGACAGGGACAAGGGTCGGCGTCCGGCGGGTTACGAGCATGTTTTCCTGGTCGCTCGCGATCCTGATCAATGTGGTCTTACGCTACATGAGAGTGCGTGCAGCCGTGTCTGCATCGTCGAGGTACAAGAGACAGTATGTTCACTACACTGCTAGGCCCTACGACGACAGTGAGATCGTGGAACCTACGTGATGCTGCCAGGGATTGGATCGTTGCCCTATACGCGTCATCATGGTGTGCTGCTTTCAAGTCACATATCAGATGCAGGGATTGTGTATGATGACCATCGCGGAATTGAGCTCCTGCCTGGTCATGGGAGGTATACCATCTGCTCGTTATCGAAGCGTTTCTGACCATGTCCAGGTCGCACAAGCGACGTACTGTTCTAGCGTAATAACGGTTTGCAATCAAGCCCTCGTGCTGTAGGCCACTTGCCGTCAAAACGCGGCTTTTGCATGTGCATGCATGGGCACAATACTGGAGCAAGCGAGGATCCTCTTCGCTGCAGTATGACAGAGGAATCACCTCGATGATATCGTTGTCAGATAGAACATCTTGGAGATTCCGCGTGCAATTGGCCCCTTGAGATAGTCGATAGAGCACCGTGACTCGATTGGTGATGGTTGAAACTCCAATCTCCTCATCCGCCAATACACCACAAACTTTCAACAACGCCAACAGTTGCTTGCTGGCGCCACCGAGCACCAGATTGGGAAGCCATTGACGGCAGTGCCACGCATCTTTTCGAGGCGCGACCAAGCTAACCTCAGTGAACCCCGACTAATGCACCAGCATCGAGGGCAGCGACGATGTCAACTTTGACGATACGAGGACCAAAGAAGAGGGCCACGACGCCCTGGACTAATCGTGAGATGGCTCTGATCCCTGAACCAGAGCCCGATACTTGGCTACGAGGGCCTACGGCCTGACCCCGCCCACCTCGTGATTGCGCAACGCAATGAACGAACGGTGTCAGATCTAAGCGCGCTGGTGACACGCCAGGGAGGGTTTACTTTTCCCCAGTACTTTTTTCGGCTCTATGGATGGGCATAGTGCAAGGACTCGGATGCGATATTCAGCTAGTACGTGCGCATTAGAGGCTCCGTGGAGCATGTGCCTCGAGGGGGTAGATATCGAGCTTCGGGGATCATGATTCCTTCGTGTAGAGAAGTGATCTGCTCGTGGAGTCGCACGGTGAGCCCTCGAGTCCTAGACCAGTGGCGCAGCACGTTAGGCGTGAAGTTTCGCAAAGTGTTGAAACCCAAAATGAGCACAAGCTGCCGGGGGAGAGGCATCAGCACAAGCCTCGTGACTTAGGAACGTCAAAAAGCAACCCTGACCACGATTGCGGTTTGCAACAACTGAAAGGATAGGGGAGGGATTTGGCAACTGTCAGAGACAATTCACGAGATCTTTGACTTTGTCTTTCTTCGATAGATGCGAGGAAACCGAGAGCTTATCCGTGGCAAGGCGGCTTCCACACGTGATATCGAAGTCCAATGGAGAAATTAGCTTGTTCATGCAAGATAAATTGCTTGAAGCATAAATCTGGAAGACACCAAGACAACGAAGGTACCTCATACACCACTTAGCAGTAGGGTCGCCGATCTCATGGACCACACGATTGTTGCAGGCGGATGGCCAATTCAGGTCAAGATAGAAAATAGACACGTCTGTCTGAGCTTCGCAGGAAGCGATAGCGGGACACAAGCTGGGCAGAGAAAGGACACTCCGAATGGCTCTTGAGTCGTCATGGCCACTGATAGAGACCAACTGACATCCTATCGAGTACAAGCACTCGTATACTGGAGCCGATCGGTACCGTGGTTCTCAACGGCGCCCGAACTGGGGAGACTGGTACGGAGGCGGTGCCATTCGAAGGAAAAGACAACGTCAGGCGGCGGCTATTGAAGGGTTTGGGCGAGCTGAATTCTGAGTTATCCCCGCGGGCATGTTTAATGTGCCCAGGGGTGTATTAGATGAACCAGGTTCAGCAGGCCTCGTAACGGGGATGGTCCGCGTCTCTTGGGTTTAGCGATTCTGAGCTTCTCCGAAGTTCACACTCAGATTGCGCCAACCAACGTCAGAATGTCTTTAGCAAAAGTCACTTTGTGGCTATGGTCCTGTACACGTGGCCGAGGAAAGAGGAGAAACATACAAGAAGTACTCCAGTACAACAAGTGATCGGAGGCGTTGTGAGTTCTGGAAGAAGTTGAGCGGCGAAGGGTGAGATTGTTCTACAGCAGACCAGACGTTGCGAGCGGAGGTGCCAAAAGAGGTATAAACAGAGAGGAATGTCTGGTCTGCCGGACCGAGTGTGAGTCCAATGCCTGGGACGGCAAGCCACGGTCCAGAGTGTAGATGCCAGTTGTTGCGCAACAACAAGGTTGACGGCGGCCGTTTGGCTGCGCCGGAATCGGCGTGGATTTCACCTTCGGCAGACTGACCCTAAAGGCCACGCGCTATGCTCTGCACCAGATTTGCTTCAAGGGACGATGCGCTCCGTAGAAGGATCTCAAAACGTGCGGCCGAGAGTTGCATTGTACGAAAGGGGGAGGTGCGAAAGGCTCAAGTGACCCATCATCTAGTCAGATTAGTGAACAATAGACAGGGACCGTGTTGCTCCGGCCGAAATTGTCTAGCACTCCGTGAGTCCGGGGCCGACCGATCGATTACATGTCTCGATCTAACATCGGTTTGGAATTGTCGAGTAGGTACTATTTGAGAATCGAGCATCACGATGTACGTGCGTACCTATTACACAGCCTTGTACAGATACATTGTCCCGAAAGTATTTGCGTTTCGGTTCAGATCATGCTTAATGCTCCCATCGCATGAGTTCTTCTCGGCCTAACGAAGAACATGACGTACAGCCAAGGGTGCGCAATACCTTGGTACAAGTGAAATCCACAACGGCCTCTCCGGTGGACGGTTTCTTTGCGAGGTTCATTCTACAAGCCGTTTGATGAGAGCGAGCGTGGGTCATTCCGGGGCTTTGACCTAGACAGAGTGTGTCTTGCGCTTCGCCTGTTTAGTCATTAGCAAGACAGCCCTGCAGTATAGGTGCATTCAAGACAATGTCGAGTTGTATACCACGGCACTCTCCGTTCGCAATAGTTGTCTGCACCGCTCTCTTCCTGAACTCTAATGGCACATGCGGCAAGGTTGCCCTTTGACACCCACAGTTCTCCTGTCGATCATCAACTCAACCCTAAGGGATGAACGTAGATGAGACTGAATTCTGGCACATCTGCGACACAGTCCGAGCGAACCGCTTTGCTACGTGCGCTCTTCAGCTTGTTTGCAAGCATACGAGCCTGCTGCGTGCGCTAAGGTCATGCTGACAGCTTTTTTTCTCAAGTACCAAGTGGTTCCGCAATTTCCAAGGCAGGAACTGGTCTGTGAGCTGCTCTATCCATCTCGTCATATTGACTTTCGACCATCGTCGCTTGGGCGTCTTCTAGAAAAAGTCGTATCCACTATGCTGGTACGAACGTCTGTCCTGAGCGTTTGACTTTTCTCACCACTTGGCTTCCGTTATCATGTTTAAGTGCACGATTCTGGTCGTCCACTTCTTGTATCTATCTTTGCCAGCGAAACACTGTTACGCATTATGGTGATGCTGCTATGCAAAGCAGGTTCGCTCCTTGAAGCAACTAGTCCTGTCGCCTGTCCCCGAATAAGTGGCGTCACGCCGCCTTAAAGGTCTTGCCCGTTTGTGGACGAGCCGCTAGGATCAACTTCACCGTGTAGTCGCACTAACTCGCTTGTCAATTTGCAAAAATTCTGCAGACCATCTCACAGCCCAAGCTGTCAGCTGTCTGGTGATTCATTCCACCACGATGGCGAGTGTTAAATCCTGATCCGTCGGACTTGGAACGCAATACTTGCTTGAGATACTCATCCAGATGATTCTGGCTTGTCCTCGGAGCACTCTCCGTTTCAGTCCCACCTTCTGGTCTTTCTGAGTTAGCTGCTGGTGCTAAATATGAGGTTGCTGGCCGTGTGCGATACCATTCATCATCAATAATCATTATTCACTCCCTGACGCTAGCACTAATCGTGGTCATCATGCTCGGATATGTGACCGCTTTCGCGAACGAGACGAGTATGTGTAAAACGCCATGTATATGCCGAGGCAATCATATCATTTGAGGTTAGGAGAGAACGCTGGGGTCGGCTCGCATGGCCACATCCCACATGGCATACAGCCGCTTCGCCCTAGCCTATCCTAGGGGCAGTTGCGTTGCTTAGGGCAGAATATGACGCAACCAATCAGACTGTGCGATTCGTAGTGACCAGATTAACATCTGAGATGTAGCTCTCGAGTACATCTCGAGAGATGCGTTGCGAACCAATATTCCTCAGAGACTCGTGGCTGTGTTCCAAGGTCCAGCGCGCCGCGGAGTGACGGACGGCAGCCGATAGCTAGTTGTTCATTCAGGTATATCGCAGGCCGGATAGACCAGGTCCGTATGGCACGTACCATCAGAGACGCTGCGTGATCGTCATCCAANNTGAATGGCTTGCCGTAGTGTTGATCCGAGCTAAGTCCAGTCCGCCATCAGTCACCTTCAGTCGCCGCTTCGCAGTTTCAGAACACGGACAAGTGGACAGTGGACGTGTCGTATTGCTTTTGGGGAGCGCTCGACCGGGTCACCATCATGCGAGTCAACATGTCNNAGCCATGGCGGCGCAGGATNNTAAGGAGACGCGAGATATGCAGGTAACCGAATGCCAGCGTACTGTCAATGTCGCATCGTTCAGGCATGCAGTTGCTCCCATGCAGAACGAAGAGCAGAAGTGCTCGCTCGTTGAAGCGCAGTGGTATGGGCTGGGCCTTGACCGGGCGGCTGGGTCCCTGGGATTGTCTCTGCAGGTCATCATCATCATCAACAATCGCTGCAATGATCGGGTTCCCGCGCTACTGTATACCCTTACNCTAGATAGGATCGGCAGCCGCGAGACTAGGGAGATGCTCCGTCCAGTCAGCAAACGAGCGGCATCACACCCCTTCTGGGGTCGCCCTGACAGACGTNNTTTTTTATTCTCACGAGAACCGCCGATGCTAGCTCCGAACCACTCCCGCTCGACTGGCACAATTCTAATTCAATTAAAGACATCTGTGCCTGCTGTCAAGTCGACCGTNTTTTCGGATTGTGTCTCTGACCTCTTTGCATTCNNGATTTGCAAGTCTCGCCGAGGCCAAGCACGTCCGATCGTCACCGGCTCTCGCGTCTTCCTTGAACAGAGGCGTCGTTGCGCTGCNTTCCCCTCTTGCTAAAAAGCGGCCCCTCCGGTGCTGCTATCCAGTGTGCATTTTTATTAAAGCTGCGGTTGCTCACCACACTACTTTTACTCTTGTCACCCTCTTCCCCACCGAGAGTCAATCTTCACCCTCCCAAATCTTAACCCCTCAAAACTCTCGAAGTCTGTTTAACGCACTCCCGCCGCACGCCATTCGCCGGTCCAAACTCTGATCGTCTCGTCGGTGCCCAATTATTGGCTCACCCATCAATTCACGACTTTCGATCACTGTTTCCATCCTGATCTGTCCTCGGCCCGAACGTACTTTGCCAGCGTGATCACAGCTCCAGTGCTGTCCAAGCTGTGCTTCGAAGCCAATCTTGCAACAGATTGCCCTGCTTGCTTGCTCGCCGACCTCCCTCTAGGTAGGGTCTCATCTGCAATTCCAAAACAAGGTCCTGGACACTTGTTGACTCGACACAGCTCTGTGCACTCAGTTCGCCAGCGTCATCCGATCCCGCGGACGTAGCCACCACGCCTGAGCAGAACCGCTGATTGACGAATTGACCCCTCCTCCCGACGTCGAGCCACACAGCAGTTGCTTGGTCGACCTCTTACATCCTAGATCTCAACATCGAGCCATACCACTTGGTCGAAAAACGGGTGAGTTAGTTCTTGTCTCAATCCTAACTATGTCCCTCACTCGATGACTGACGCGTATTAGAATATTGAAAGGTCACAGTCGGTTGCGATTGCAGTATCAGCTCGACTTGGACAACCGTGGTTAACTCTACTTGCCGGTAAGTGTAAAGTCTATTCCAACGCGTTGCGATTCTACGAGTCTAGCGCATACTCCCCAAAAGCAATCCGTGCTCCCAGCCTGTCTTTTCCCAATATGCTATCACCGTTCCCTTCCCCTCATTCATCATAAGCCTTTCGCACCATCACTACCTTATTGCCCTGTTCCTACTTTGCTCCCTCAAACTATATCACCTGCCCTGTGTACCTACCGTTCGCAGCTCTGTCAGGCCATCGAAACATCCGCGCACCCCACTGCATTCTTGCGCAAATCCTCTCTGCTATCCAGTCACTCATTCTTCGATTTGTTTCCATCTCACGAAACACTCGCTGACCCTTTGAAGAAGACAAGAAGCAACAAGGCCTCGAATCCAATATTGAATTTGCTTTTACTCTCAGCTCTATCTGCCCCAACCTTGTCAACGATAGTTGACCTTTATATCGACCTCAATCCTCAAGGTTACTGCCTTCATTGAACAGTATGAGTGGCAGTGGCTCTGGTTCTGGCCCGCTCCAGCCTACATGGCATGGTTTCATCCAGAACAGCATGGACGGACTCGTCCTCTTCGAAGCTTGTTTGAGTGGAAAGCTGCATCACGTNCCTCGTCGTCCTCACGACCGTGAGCGAGCAAGCTTGATCAAAAGTGGAAGCGTTTTCATCTACGAAGAGAACGCGTCGGGCATCAAGCGCTGGACAGACGGTGTCGCCTGGAGTCCCAGTCGCATTCTAGGAAACTTCTTGATCTATCGCGAGCTCGAGAAGCCTTTCCCGCCCGGCGAGAAAAAGCGAGCAATGAAACGCAAACGATCCTCGCAAGAACCTGAAGGTCGTCGCGAATCCGAGGAGAACGAAGTTGCTGAATACAACAGACTGCCTCCAACACCTCCATCGCCTGCGAATCCCTCAGAATCAAAATCCACCGCACCGGGCGCAACTGACAGCGAGAAAGAGATGGAGCGCCAGCTCATCGGCTCTCTTGTCGATAGCTATGGCTTCAGACCAAATGGTCTTGTCAAGAAGACTATGAGCATTTCATTGAACGGCGTCTCACACCACCTGGTTAGCTACTACACCGTGGAAGATGTCAAGCAACGAAAGCTTGGACGGCCTTTGAACGACTCGCGTCTTAACGGCATAGCCATCCGCCCTGAGCTTTACCTGAAGCAAAACTTCCGCGCACCTGTTGAGGAGCAAGACCAGTTTGCCGTCGACCACAGCGGACACGCCTATCCCCAACTAGGCGGCTACCCACATATGGTAGCACCTTCTGGCTACATGATGCGCCAAAGCTACGTGGCACCTGGCTACCCACCCATGTACGGTGCCGCACCAGTATCCACTGGAGCAGGTGTTTATACTAGCTTGCCAGCTACAGCGTCGGCACCTTCTTGGCCACAGTCGTACAGCGCAGCACCTTCGCAGCAGAGCTACAATGGTTACTACAGCCGCACAGATGCACCAACTCCCCAGACATCAACTAACTCATACACACCGATGCCGCCAATGCAATCCCAATATCAGTCACCAATGAGAACACCTGCTCAGAGCTATGGCCCACCAAGCAGTATGACCACATCATCTACTCCAGTGGCAACACAATCGCAATACCAACCAACGCAAACTGCCACAGCACCGCAATACCAGCCAACAAGCTATGGCGTTCAAACAAACTCCCACCAAAGTGCTTCGCCTCAACAGCAGAGCATGAGATCGCCTCCAGTAGGGCCACCGCCTCAGTCGATGAACGCTTATCCCTCGCGCTCCAATCTTCCAAGCAATCTCCCTAGCATGTCAAGCTACAGACAATACACGAGCCAGAGCGCTGGGCCGCAAAACGAAATGCCCAGCATTGGAATGGCTTCTGGATACGGCAGCAGCCATTCCCAGCCTTCTAGTGCAAGCTATGGTGCACCCAGCTACGGACCTCCAGGCAGCCTCAGCGCGCCCCAAAATTACCGACACAGCAGTGACGCAGCGCCTCCGGTTCAGAGCACGCAATACTACAACGATGGAAAGCCTGCCGTGAGCAACTATTCTTGAGTGAATAGTCGCCCTTCTCTTCAAACTGTTCATGTTTACGATCATTTTTCTTCAGAGTCTTGCTGCGTTTGAGCGAGTTCTTTGCTTTTCATTGTTTTCTTCACAACAGGTAACCAAAGGCGAGGACCGGTCTCGAGTAGCTATGACCGTGTTGAGCATCAGTTGATGGTATTGGCATTGTACCTAGTTAGAATTAAAAAAGACAAACAACCATCAAATCTAACCCTGTTCATCAATCCCAAGCCTATGACGATTCGTCTACATGATACAGTCTGTGTTCTTGGCCGCGCCTATTGAATGGTTGTGGCAGATATGCGGCGCGCAACAGCTGGACCTTGGGTGGTGGGTGAGATGTGGGCAGATTCTGTCTGGAGAACTTCCCCCAACCGCAACGCACAATCTGTGAGCAGTGTCCGGTCTATGCAACCTTGACAATTCACAATATACGACCAGCAATTGCTTTTGGATTTTCTGTGATAGTGTGTGCGTCGGCAGATATTTCTTCAAAAGTCGAGGACGTCCCTCGCACGACAGCCTGCCCTAAAATGGGTTTTGGGATGTGCTCTCGAACCCCTCGGACCTCTGGATCTGCAGCGTCTTCAAAATGACGATCATCGCGGAGCGTTGGCGTTCTCATGTGATTGTCTCTTTTCCATTATTGGCGAACGGACCTTTTTGCAAGCGCGCCAAACGAACGACATGTCGCATCCAACAGCAGTCAATAGGTCATTGTTTGCGAGCCATGGAAGGTGGTCAATGGCACATTTCAACATCTCGGGCAGGATGTCAGCTGTCAGCTCCGCCGCCATGACCGGCCGATCACTCCCTCTACTGTGCCGTGGCCTCACCTACGCCGCGGTCGCTAGACCATCCGTATCGACATCAGCATCATGCTCCGCGCGTTTTGCGTTCCGCCAGTCCATTCAACAATACCGTTGCAGTCTGCGGTACCACATTACCGTGAGCTCCTCAACCAGGTAGATTTTCAACCCATGATCGTGTCCAAAGCTATGGAGACCATATGATCTAATATTCGCGATCATAGCGCATACTCCACCTTGTCATCAAGCCCACGCCGCTATTCATCAACTTCGAGGGAAGGCAGTCTTGGGAAGTCTGTAAGTCTTACCAGTAGTTTCATTGAGCGTCTATACTGTGATTTTCGCGAGACCGTTTTGCGTCGAATGGCATGTGTGATACTTCTTCATCTCCGCCTGCATTAAAACTTCGGTTGTAGGGGAAGTCTTAAAATCAACATTGACTGACAGGTGGCTGAAGGGAAAGGAGAATTCGCAGGCCCCGGAAACGGGAACATCTCTCGCGCAGGATATCAATGGTGCAGACCAGAAATCAAGCATCATTGGCGACAAGGTCCGCTCCTTGACACCACGCGAGCAGATTTATAACATCCCGAATATCCTCACCGCATCCCGCTTGATCGCTGCGCCTTTTGTTGGATATCTGGTGTTGCACGAGCAGCACAAATGGGCTCTCGCTCTTTTCGCATATGCAGGTATCACTGACTTGGTCGATGGATGGATTGCCCGCAAGTACAAGCTGCAGACTGTTGTCGGTAGTGTCATCGATCCTATGGCCGACAAATTCTTGATGACCATTCTGACTGTCACTTTGTCTATGAACGGCCTCTTGCCGGGTGAGTGATCTTGGTGATGCATAGGGCGTTCTCATCTGACTCGCGTCGCAGTATCTCTGGCAACCCTCATCCTGGGACGTGATGTGTCCCTTGCAGTGGCTGCTCTCTATTGGAGATATGCATCTCTGCCAGCGCCAAAGACTTTTAAGCGCTACTGGGACTTCTCACTGCCATCTGCCGAGGTGCATCCTACAACCATGAGCAAGTACAACACTTTCCTACAACTGCTGCTGATCGGCGCTACCTTGGCATATCCTGTCATCACAGCCGACAACCACCATCTAGGTGTGATGCACGATGTTGGTCTTGAGAAACTCGACCTCGCTCAGTTCATGACCTACTTCCAGATCCTGGTGGCTGGAACCACAGCATGGAGTGGACTCAGTTATGCATTCCTCAAGGATGCCGTCAAGATACTGGGCAAGGATGAGCAGCTGAAGCTTAAGCAGGGAAGAAGAGGTAGAGCAATCATCGGCGTCACTTTTGGCAGTGTCGTTGTCACTGCCGCATACTTGGCCTTGACCAAGGATCTGCCAAAGAAAAAGGAAGAGGGAATCATTGCTTGAAGTCGCTTTGAATTGTCGAGTGAAGGGCCTTCAAAACATAACTAGCACTCAAAAACTGCACCCTCGTTCTGGTAGTTCAGCCGCCATATTGCAGGTTAAATCAATTGCGGCAGGAAGATGACGCTTGGCATCCGACTCGGGAAGATGCGACTTCCCTGTCTTACTATATGTGGTCTTGCCTCTGATTAGGTCTTGCTTCAGCTCATACTCGCTCTTTCTCGGTCTGTCTGCTTGCTCTTCTCGAGTTCTTGGCTTGTGCTTTCTCTCCGTTTCAACTTCCATTCCGTTTGCATCCATCATCCATCGTCCATCATCCATCGTTTGTAACCTAGAGTCGTTACTCATTCATCATCATTCATCGCCTATATATGCATCGTCGACGATCGCCTGCCTGTCGCCTTCGTCGGTATCTATCAAACATGCACTAGTTCTCGTTGGCCTTTGGATAACTCATCTTCTTAAACACCTACCGTCTCCTCACCTCTCACAAAACACATGACGATGCTATCAGCGACGGCCAATCACGCGACACCCTTGCTCGAGGATCCTTAAGGGGACCGAGACCCGAGACTACAAGTTTAGGCACCCCTCTGCTGATGTCATGGTGCTGTTGAATGCTTGCTCCTCTACGTTGTTTACTCGGGGCGGTGTAGAAGCGGGTTATCCGATCAAGATAGCGGACTCTGATTTCGTGTCCGGATTCGCTTCGCACATTACCACACGATACTTTTCAAGAACATGTGCTACGCTGACAATCTTTTGCGATTCGCAGGGTATCAAGGCTTTATGGACGAAGATGACTAGAAGTCCTTACAACATTACATGAGACACGAGAACCTGCTGTTGATGCCCATACATCGACTGATGATGCGATGTCGATATATCCAAGTACTACGCCAGGGTCACCCCCCCCAAGTCAACCGACCATTCTCAGTCACCGGAACGCTGGTTCCAATGAGTGCGATACGACAGATACCATAACATGCCGGCATGGTGTAACATCAAGAACAAGATACCTACAGTCGGGCCAAGCTACGCAACTCCTCGTATACGTTCATGCACGATAATTTGAGAATACGCATGATGGAAGAAATAATCAGGCCTCCTTATGCATATTGCGTAACTTAGCAGCATGCAACGGCCTTCTGCGAACAACATTGCAGACACGATCTTCAGCACGATCACTCTTCGTTTGCTCGACCGCCACCCCTTCTGTTAATTTACATGCAAGATATACGCATGGCGGTGAGCTGAAGAGCAGGAGAAAACAACGCATGCATATTGCCAGCAAGCCAATTTAAATATACCCATATACCCAGTCCGGGAGTTACCTTCATCTGCGGGAATACGGTGACAGCTCTCTGTGTCGGAGCTGTCCAAATGAGGAAGCAGCTTCTCGTCTATGCAAGAGGTTTGTGGTATACACATGGCATACATGTGGTGGCTTGTCACAGCGCGCATGCTCGGATCCAACGCCCCAAGTGGAGTTCAAAACCCTGTTGTTCCCATGTGGAAACAGAAAAAATCTGCCCCAGCAGAACAGAATGGAGATTTTCGAGAACGAGGTGGACCGGATGGTCTAGACAGACCGTTTAGAAGTGTAGTCCAGAACAGGAGTACCGTCCCTTGACGTTTTCGCAGGATGAATTCCAGATATATCAGCCATCACAGGCTGATATAGTCGATACCATTTGGCCGTGACCAAAACAATGACAAGTAAGCGTCAACCTGGCTCAAATGGACACTAGTCATCGATGGTTGGCGATACAGGAGGAACGAGTAGAGGATGGTACATTAACCAAGTGACCAACCAGAAAGCAGCAGTATTTCTAGGATCAGGTCCCCAACCATAGAGAACCGACCACAAAGAGAGGGAGGACCAACTACGAAAAGTTCTAGAAAAGCATGGCCAAAAGCTCTAGAGCGAAAGGATAATAACAAAGCATTCACATATCAATAGTACACACAGATATTGAAGATGCCCTAGAGCAAAAATTCAGACGTTTCCAGCTCATTTACATGAATTGTAGCGTCGCTGAACAGCACGATATCAGACTCTAGGACTGCGAGACAAGAGAAGTTTAGATTGCAAAAAAGGGCAACCAACACAAAAACATATAGAAGCATAGAACTACAACCACAATGCTATATCTGCTAACCAATAGAACTAAGCCATTGTACAGTAGAGAGGAGTGATCAAACGTCACAAACCAAAGCTCTGGACCATGTATCCCAAGCAAAATGAAAGGACACGATCGAAGAACAAGCACACGGAGAAAGGGATCAATAAACGAGGAAAGGCCAAGGCGAACAAACAAATAAAAAAAAACGACCTTGACTACAACATATAAGAAAAGAAGAAACATGGTTAGGAACTATAAGCAATTATCCAGTATTCACAGCAGATCAAGGCAAGCTGAGAACAGAAAGAATGTTGCAAAGCATCTCACGAGGGAAAGAAGAAGCCGAACAGCAGTAACCTGACTTTTTAAGAAAAGAAAGATATAGGCAGGTATATGTTAACAAGAGAGAAAGGAAGGTACGGGCATGAGGGAAGACACGAGCATAAGGGAAGACACGAGCATAAGGGAAGACACGAGCATAAGGGAAGGTACAATTGAGGACACATGAAGGAAAGGACAACCTAACCTGACGAGGAAGGAGTGACCGAGTTAATCGGAGACTCATCCGAGTACGAGTAAATAAAGAGCATACAAAGTAGTCACAAATTCGAAGAGAAAATTGCAGCTTGGGAACAGTGATCGCTTCTTGGATATACACGGGGTTATAAGGAAAAGAAGAAAGAAAAAGGAAAATACCAGCAGTCCCCATGCTATCCCCGTCTCATTTCGTCGTCGCTGTCCCTGGAGAGATGTTTACTAAATGCAAAGAACTTTTATGCGATGTCATGATCTTCTTGCTCCATGTTGGCATCGACAGGTTGCTCAGCGGCAGCAGTGGCAGCGGCCTCGACGGCTTGTGCCTCTGCCTTGACTCTTTCGGCCTCTCTAGCGACATCGGCAGCTTCGATGGCGGCCTCGCTAACAATGGCCTCCTCGACAGCCATCTTGCGTCTCCAGACACGAGCCCAGCGAGCACCCCACTGCTGCAGCAAAGTCTGCTCGGCGCTGTCACCGTCGAAACGTTCAATCATGTCGTCTTGAGCTGCGTTGGCAACAGTCGAGACAGCCTCGATAATGGCGTTGAAGAGATCACGCATAGTCTGACGTTCGCGGACCAGAGTCTCATCCAACAAGCTCTTTTGCTCTTCAGAGAGATCGGCCTCGGCACGAGCGCGTACAATCTGGCGCATGCGGTTGCTGACCTTGAACATGGTAGCTGAAATCATCTCGTAGATGTGAGTCTGTGCGAGCGCGCGGCCGTGCTGCATGTGATCGTGCAGTGCCCACTCGATAACGCTCATGGGTGTGATAATGGTGTAGTTGAGCAGTTTGTCGATGATGTTGACAGCAGTGCCTGGGTGGTCGGCCCAGTATTCAATGACTGATGTGATGATTTGACGACGCGCAAGCTCAGACTGAGGGCCGATTGCAAGAAGACGTTCCTTGCATCGCTCAATACAAGACAGGACGTGAGAAAGCGACTTGCTACCGACTGAGCAGATGCTGGTCATGTATGCGTCGGTGCTAGGAACGAGGACGTCTTCAACACCGTGTTCGGTGGCCAAGGTCTGGATCTCGTTGATAACAAGTTCGATTTCTTCTTCAGGGGCCTTTCTGCGAATCAGTGCATGCATGGCATTTCCTTGTTGAGAGTAAGGAGTTTGCTCGTTGAGGTACTTGAAGTCAGGAGTATCCTTCATCTTGCCCTCGGAGATGAGGGGAGCGTATGCCTCGGGAAGGGTCTCTCTGATACGCTTAGCGAAAGAGAGGCGGATCTCCTTGTCGAGCGAGCCAACGATGAAGGCCTTTCTTGGCTCCAGATCAGAACGCTCAAGCTCGTCAATCCATTCGGTCCACTTCCAGCGGAACTCGAAGTTGCTCAGATGGTGGGCAAACCAGTCCATGTAGCGGTACTGAAGCTCGAGGTCCATGACATCGAGGCTCCGGAAGAGGAAACGGATGGCTCTACCCAGACTGGGGGCGACAGCAGCAGGGGCGATTTTGCATGCCTCGGTGATGACAGAGTGGTAGTAGACGAGCTTGTGCTCCGAGGTAGGAAGGCGCAGGATTTGAGAGAAGACAGCATCAACAACCAGGTCTTCGGGCTTCCAGGTCGAGCGTCCTTCGGGGATGTCCTTGAGCTTGTCGAAAGCGGTAGCACGCTTGACAAATGTGTTGGGGGCCCAGTAACAGTCGACATCGATGAGGAACTTGGCAGCAGCGTTGCGGTTGAAGTCGAGGATGTTGATAGTATCCGTGACGGCGTCTCGTAGCAGCGATGCGGCAATGTTGGAGGTAGGAGGGACAGACTCTACGTCTTGGTCGGCAAAGAGCGAGAAGCAGACTTCGGGGAAGAGGGCGTTGGGACCAGGGTTGACAGGAGAGGGCACCGAGAGCTGGGGGAACGAGTGCTTGGTGGGTACAGCCTGCTCGCCGTTCTCTCCCTCGGCTGGTGCTGGAGCGGTGACACGGGTGAGGCGGGGGATGCATGCGAGCTTCCAGCCCGAGGCGGCTTCACCCTGAAGCTGGTTCTGCAATGCGCTGAGTACACTGGGGCATGCCATGGGCTTCTGTTCGCCCTCGGCTGTTGGGTATGGGTCGACCAGGGCCTCGAGGGCGTGCGGTGTGGAGGCAACGATGTCCGTCTTTTCCAGCAGCTCAGCGGCGCGCTGTTCCAGACCAGTGTCGGGCGCAGCCAGGACGTAGGGAATGGTAAGGAGGATGATCTTGACCAGCTCGAGACCGACGGCGTCGTCGGACGAGGCAGTCTGGAGGTCAACAGCGCGATCGAAGAGCTCGTTGAGGATGCCAAAGACACCATCGTCGCTGAACAGAGGCTGAAGGCAGGCCAGGAATCGTAGCAATAGCTTGACACTGCGCCATTCGCCAGCATCGAGGTGACGCTGCAATAGAATGGTGGTGCGACCCAGCACCTCGGCGGCAGCATCGCTCTTGTCCTTGTTCGCGCACAAGACGGAGGCAGCGACAAAGGGGATCTTGAAAGGTTGCTCGAGCACCAGAGACAGGACCAGGTCGCAGTACGTCTCCTTGACGTAGTTGTCGTGGTAGTTTTCAGTAACGAGCTTTGCGATTTCTGTAACCTCGTCTTCGGGGTTCTTCATTGGACTCTCGGCCACACTAAGCAGTTGACGGCGGAGGCGCGTGCCAGGAGGAGCATCTTCGTATCTTCTGCGCTGCGGTCTGCGGTCGTAACCACCTTCGTCGTCATCTGTAAACAAAGCATGTTAGCTCGATTGTCGAGGAAGGTGTTTTCTGGTGTCGGATACCTCTGTTGTAGCGTCTCTTGCGGTTGTTGTAGCCGCCGCCTCCACGTCTGTCGTCGGCCATCTTGTCTGGGTCGTACAGTTGGACGCGTTGATGAACTTCGTCGCTAGCAATGGTTTTGTTGCTGTGCCTGAACTTCCCTCTTCCGCGCGGGCCTCTTGCTTGGAGGATCCGACGCGGAGCCGCGGGCGTCTTGGCAGAAGCCGAAATGCTCAATTGGGAAAGCACCTGTGCCGCAGCTTCGTCCTCGTCGTACATCGGAGCTTCTCGCATCTCGACATCTTTCATGTCAACATCTGGCTGTATTTCCACTGGTATCAGTTCCTCGTAGTCGACTTTTTGCGGGCCATCAATAGCTCCTTCTCTGTCTGTCTGGCCATGACTGCCTATCTTGGAAGACGATACTCAGGAGTGCCCTTGTCTACTCAAGAGCCCATGAGATAGGCAATAGATCGTGAAGACAGACGACGGAAGATAAGATACCGGAAGTAACTAAGTAAGAGGGAAAGAGTAAGAGGTAGGGAGATACAAAGGCCTGAAATCGGAGAAGTAGGTATATAGCCGACGAAGGGCTGTATGACAGAGAGACAGTGATGTGAGAGAGAACTGGTCAAGTATTAGGAGGAGGAGGACAGAGTCTTGAGAGTCCTCAGTGAGAGTGAGTTCTTCGGAGTCAAGCAGGCACTGATGTCTTGTATGGAACAAGAGGCATTTGAAGCCGACTGGCTCAAGTGATGGCAAGCACAAAGGAACAACTGCCCTATCTTCTGTTAGTCGTGAAGGCTGTGATTGAGGAAAGGTGAAGCTCGAGATTCCTTCAGTATAAAGTAGCAGGGACGGAAATAAAGATTGAAAGAACAAAATCAATTCTGGTCTAAAGTCAGATAGCCAACTGCAAAGCAATTCACTTTTCGCCCACGTCTGCTTGACTATGCAACTCTCGTAAGAGCGGGAGCTCTAGGCAGAAACAGAAACCAGACCGAGCATGATGAATAGGGATAAAAGGAACACGAAAATAAAAGAAATTTCCCTGCGTTACTTAATCCTCATCAAAGTGCTCCTGTTCCAGTCCGCTGTGTCAAAGACGGAAAAGGTCACCGTTCGTCTCGTTCTCATACCATCAGATACCCTCAACCTCCATCATGACTTCTTTTTTCTCCAACCTGTTGACTCTTTCGAATCGCCGCTCGCAATCCCCGAGCCAGGGCGCAAAAGCAAACAACAGCAAAGTCGAGAGAAGCATCGATTGATCTGACTGTTCATCTCTGCATTCAGAGACGGATGCAACGAGTGTCAAATCTGTAAAAGAGAGATTCCAACTCAAAGATCTCTACCGCACCACACTTTGGAAGAAAGAAAAGGAGAAAACAAAACTTGCTCGGGCCGCCCATTTGGCATATAGAATAAAAGAAAAGGGAAAAAAAGACAAGTAAGAGAGACATCCACAGCGATGCCGCAGCGGAAGCGGCGGCGACATTTGCAGCAAAGCAATTACTCCAGGAAACCAGCTTTATTCGACGTCTTGTTATCTGATCAAGCCAAGGCTTGTTCACTGACCCTTTGTCGTATGCGTGAAATGATTTTGAAAAGACTCCAGGGTGGGACGCCGGTAAAGCAGACCGCTGATGGGTCGATCGAGGTTCTTGAAAACTTGAAAAGAGTATGCATCGCTAATTCATGACCTGTGTATAGTTTTTTTGCCGATAGTTTTTTGTTCTTTTTGGTCTTCTTTAATCCAGTCGTGCCATCATAGCATCCTTGGTCAGAGGCGTCAAGTTGTCGATGTCAAGACCCTTTGCTGCCAATTGAGGACGAACGTGTGGGGGAACAAGTTGGTGGTTCATGTGGGGTGCAATCGAGAGTTNCTATGGTCTGTCAGCATGCTTTATTATGTAGCCAAGAGAATTGTCTTCCTTACCGTGATGGTTGAAGTTGAATAGCTCAGGCATATCCTTGGTCGCACCTCCAGGGTGACGAGAGTCAGGGAAGCGAGTGTTGGGATCTCTCAGCTCATCGAAGAAGGGGTGAACCATGGCTTCAATGGCGGACAAACGTTGTGTCGGTGTGTACTCGAGAAGCTTAGAAATGAGATCAATGGCACTAGGGTCGGCCTTACGGAAGACCTNTTTGAACGTGTAAGCAAGAATCAAGAACGAGATCAACGAAATGGGACTTACCTTGTTGAAGGGGTGAGGCTTGATCTGGGGGAACTTGTGCTCCATGTAGTTGGGGTTCATGGTGCGGATTTGGTCGCGAGTGGGAGTTCCCAAAACCTTGATGATTTCGACCAGTTGGTCGATACCCGACTCTCCAGGGAACAAGGGCTGACCAAGCATGAGCTCAGCCATGACACAGCCGGTGGACCAGACATNCTAAAAGGTAAGCGGTCAGCCTGAAGTCACCACATGACGCTGCGCAGTGTACGTACCAATCTTTGTCGTGTAGTTGGTTGCGCCGAAGATGAGCTCAGGGGCTCTGTAGTAGCGGGAGCAGATGTATGAGACGTTGGGCTCGTTCTCAATGAGTATCTTGGCACTTCCGAAATCGCAGAGCTTGAGGATGCCGCTGTTGGGGTCGAGAAGCAGGTTTTGAGGCTTGATGTCTCTGTGACAGATGCCCTGGCTGTGAATGTAGGCGAGCGAGCGGAACAGCTGGTATATGTACAGCTTGACCTCGAGAATAGGCATGGTTGTCTTCATCTTATTAAAGTAGCGGGATGCGCGGTAGACGGTCTCAGGAACGAACTCGAGCACGAGATTGAGGTAGACCTCGTCCTTCTAACCAGCTTGCGTTAGTGACTGGGTTGGGGGATGGAAGGGCCTAAGACCTACGCGATCGCCGTTGGAGTAGTAGAAGGCCTTCAGCTCGACAATGTTCGGGTGTCGCACTATCCTCATGATCTGGAGCTCTCTGTTNNCTGCGCGGGGTCAGTCGAGGAGGTAGAGGAACAGAGATCGGGGGTTGGCGACCTTGAAGCGCTTGTCCTGAAGCACACGCTTGATGGCAGCATCTTCGCCGCTGGGAGACAGCTTGGTCTGGAAGACGACACCGAAGGAACCGTTGCCGACGATTTTGCACTGGGTGTACTGCATCTCTTTTGTCTCTCCGGTCAAGCCATCCTGGACCTTTTCGCGAATGACCTCTGCAGGGCGTTAGCACGTGCAAAGCACAAGAACGGGCCAATGGATGGAAGGGAGGAGACGGCGAGCTTCGTGGCGGATGCGCAGATGGCAGAAGGGGAGGAAATGAACAGCGCGGGGGAGGTGATGGTATCCTTACCGCCCATGCGTAAGCTAGAGAACGCCGAAGGCCTGTTCTGCGACATGATTGCGAATGATTTCGAGGTGCAAGGCGAATTGAAGCGAGATCACCGAGGGGTCGGGGGCAGGTAGATGTCGAGAGAGTGATGTAGCGGTGGTGGTTGACGAGGACGGAGGATGCGTCGATGCGGGCCTGTGCTCGGAGCTTGTGTTGACGGGTGTTATGCAGCGATGCGCGACTGAGGGGAATTGGGATCTGAGACGGAGCCGAAAGTGAAGTATGCCGCGCCAAGTGCAGAGTACAGGGGGTGCTGCTGTGAAGAAGGGGTGCGGTCAGTGTCTCGTCGAGGATGAGGTGCGAGAGAGCAGGAGCAGGAGCAGTGGGCAGGACAGGCAATGTGTGAGGGTCGAGAGTGTCACCTGCGCCGCGCTTGAAACGAGGGACACCAGCGCCCACGTGATTGCCTAGCTGATGACTGTCTTACCTGAGATGCTCGTTGTTTCTTGTTATTTTCAATCGTCTTTGGCTGGGCAGACGAGGACTCGACGATGCTCTGAGGGATGCTCTTTCTGCACAACAAGTTCGAGTTGTGGTTGAAGACCTCAGCAGCTCTTTCCCTAAAACGTTGGTTTTGCCCATCCGCTGCGCACCGCATCCCTCACCCCGCTTTACTCCTCGCCCAATTGTCACTCATCTCATCATGGAGCTAATCCTGAACATGTACGCATGACCTACAGTCCGCTTCGATGAGGCTGCCATCACCATCTTGCTTTCCACAATTCCTATTTGCCCGTTGGACACTCCAATTGGCAAGCTTTCATGCTCTATACAGCTTCGATATCCTCACAAATTCATATCTTTGTTTACCTACCCAAAAACGAGCCCATTACCACAGTCACTGCTCTGCGTCTGGCCCTCAACGGCTCCCGCCCAGGAGTTCAATCTCTGCAGTCCATGTGACTTGCTCGGTCGCTAGCGTCGGGGCCCAGGCGCTTTGCACTTTCGCTGATTCGTCAAGGATCCCAATACGCAAGTGGCTGACATGTCTGCCGGGATCCGCACTTGACCATCTCTCTTCTCTCACAAGCCCTGCCCAGCCTGCAAATGCATCATGGTTCTGTAGACTTGAAGAGAGAACCAATTGCAATCTTCTGCCTTCTCCCCGCAGCCGTACAAATGAGTGCGGCAGCGCCTTGTCCATGTTACCGCATTGCGTCAAGTTGCCGTCAAGCAAGCCAGGGTCAGCCATCATGATGCCCTTGTCTATTCGCAAGTGCTCGATCTCAACAGTCTCTCAGCCGAACATCACTTCACTTGCTGACCATTGAAGACGACTTGTCTGCATTGCGGACTGCCGCTTAAATTCACATGAGATTTGGTTGGTGAAACGGACAATACATTCTCCCGGTTTTTCGTTGAAGGACGTCGCTGAATCAGAGTTCGCACTACATCGCAACCGCATGTTCGTTGACTTGTTGTCTGTTGCTTGTCCCAGACTTTCTCTCATTTCGCCTCGTCCCGCCGCCAATAACTACCAATTCAGTTGTTCCCACGCCCATCTTGCTTGTGTTGAAGACTCAACGCTGAAACAATCAAGCCCAGATCTGCAGCCAAACATTGTCGCACTTCGGATTGGCGCACGTCCGAGAGCAGAAACGAACCTGATACCCGTTCTCACCTTGAACCGTTGTCATACTCATGGCGAACCACAACTGATGTGCGCAATCCCAGATGAACGGAACACTATCGCTCCTTCGGCTCGACTAGTCTGTTGTCGGCCCTTGCTGTCCTGCGGCATACTTCTTGACAACAGCCAAAGAGCCACCAAGCAATTGTCTGGACAAGACAATGCCAGCCAAATCGCACATCCTGGCATCAGAGTGCTGTCATGCTTCGGCTGTATATCTGCTTCTGAATTCGTTGATCTCGTGGCTGCACTCGTGTGCATAGCTGCAAGAAGTCGATGCAAGCCCTGGTGGCCGCATCAGTCGACCTGCAGGAACATGATTGATGATCTCGCGAACCAACCAATCCGCTGCCTGTCACGATCTTGTAACTCAACTTATGCCTCTGCGCTGGCCTGACTTCGGTAGTTTGTCACAAACATCGACCCCGCGCCCTGTCGCCATTTATCGCTGCTCCAAAGTCATACCTATACTTGTACGCCTTGCGCTCGCTCAGCTATACCGAGAGCCACTAATTTTCTCTGTTCATGCAGATAAGCGAGCAAAGAAGGCACATACACAAGGCACGACCATTCACGGCACATCTTTAAGGATCACGGCTTTTGCATCCTTCAACGAGCTTAATATCGGTGCCTCTGCCAAACCCCCACGCTTGTTCCTCATGACCAGATTCATTTGGCACCTGCAGACGGCTGGGAACACTCCCAACATGATATCGACCTCACCCTGCATTGACGATACATCACGAGGTATTGGTTTTGAGAGTCACATATCCCTCTTCCGTGCCGTAATCGCTTGTAAGATGAGCACAGAGCTGCTGTATGCATGCGGACTCTTTGGCCACATTCACATGTTTGCTCACAGTCATCGTCTGCCTATCTCAGTCCATGTTCACGACCATCACCATCTGGTCAACTCGTGTCGCGTGTCACTGAACTCAAGCACGTGCTCACTACATTGGTGGTGAGTGTTCGACTCGTTCTATATCATACGTATGAGGTGATTCTTCAGGTCTCACAACAGTCTGGGCACTGCATTCTACTACCAAGTAAGGCATGTGACTTGATCCTCATCGGCGACCTTTGTCTTGGCTCTGAACCACGTACCCTGATCTCAAGGGGATCGTCACCTCTGGACAGCAGGAAGCACTACATAGCGATTTCTAGGAAATAGCGAGCAGGCCACCTCCTGCTTCTCGACCTATTTACCACAATACAATCATCCCTCGACACTCTAGCCATTGCAATGAGAAGAGTTATCATGGAGTCTTTTGAAACTAATTCCTCTTCCGCCGTTCCTCGGAACCCAGCATATCGAAACCACAAAATCCCAACTCCCAAACTCACATCTCCACCTCCCCTTGACCCAAACACCAGAATATCCACTCTCCTCTTGATCAGCCATAGAAAGTGATCATCACATATCATATCTCGACGTCGATTTTGGCACTTCGGATGATCGGCACCGAAAAACAAACGAAAACATTTCGGGACAATTTCGAACAAAACGTGGGTCCTTTTTATAAAGCCAGCAAACATGATTCATGGGAAACGTCGTTCGCTCCACTTGGTGAGATACTGAAATTAGAAAATGATACTGACGTAGAGGAGTGTTTGCGAGGTGTCATTGACGGTGATGGGCGATGACCAGCGATGGTCAGGGTCACTATTCGTAGTTGAAACTTTCTCATCTTTGTTCTTTTTCTCTCTATTCTTCTTCTCTCTCTTTCTCCTTCCATTTCTGCTGCTGAGCAATACACAATCCCACATGAGATACAGATACAAACCACAAGAATATAAAAAGTCGAGGGATGAGTTCTGGAAGATTGTATGGTCAACTTCAGCCCCAGTAAAGCTCATCGTCGTCACCATGTTGTGGACACTCCACAAAAAAACATTTCTTCGAGGACCTAACCTCACCAGCCTTGCATACACCAAAAGTCGTAAGTAAGAGTACCCATGAAGAAACACGTGGTTGTCTATAGATCTGAACGCCTCGAAAGCATTGCACAAGATACGGTAATGGCATCTTGAGGATATGATTAGAGTTGCAAGAGGTCGCCATTGCAAAGAAGCAGTTTTCAAGCTCGATAGCACATGTAAAGACAAAATCCATCCTCTGTCCTTGCATTTCCTTTCGAAGGATCCTTTCCTTTTGGAAAGATTTACCGAGAACAACCATCCTAGGGCCAACTCTTGGTCTATCTGCTTATGATCTGTTTCGAGACATCGACTTCGAAACAATGCACAAAGACAGCATGTACAAGCATAAGTCTCGACAATGGACAAAACTGCAAATATGGCCGAAGTCAAAACTCGATCGATGCTAATAGTACAAGTAATGATCCAAGTATCGTACAATTGATGTAACAACAACAAAACCAAGACCAAAACCGCTAATGCCAATGCCAATGCAAAATGCAAATTGCTGCGCTATGCCCATCAACAAAACTTTTTATCCCCAAAAACAAAAATGAGTCTCTCGTACACACTCGTTCTTCATTGAACTCACGCCAACACGTCCAAAGACAAGCACCAAACATCCAAAAGAGAAGCAAACCCCCTACGAAGCCATCTTCTTCCTGATCGACCCCGAGATATGTCTCAAAATCTTCGGACTCTTGTGCTGTTGCTGCGTCGCTTGCTCAATACCCGTGACAGCACTACCTCTCCTGCTAAACTCTTCACTCTTCAACTCTTTGCCTTCCTGTAGCGCTTCAAACCTTTCAGGTCCAATGGAGAAATCCATATCTGCGTGGTCGCGTAAGCGAGCTTCGGCAGTCATGGGCCGTACACTGTTCCTGCCCAACGTGCTCGATCCTTCACTGATGGAATGCTTAAAATATTCAGGGCGGGATGAGGGTGGTGGTGTGGAGACTACACGGTGGCCGGTTGTGTGAGGACGAGTGGCACCAGAGGCGGAGGAGCGGGAGCTGCGAGAAGAAGAGAATGGCGAGGACATTCTACCGATGAATTGCGACAAGCGACCATGACTGGTTTTGCGACGAAGTGAACCATGACTAGGGTCGGCGGATCCGGGGCGCGACAAGGAACCAGGTGATTCTGCTCGCGTAGGGTGGTAGGTTTCGATGTTGCGATAGAGGTGCTGGTTGCCTTGGAATTGATCGATCGAAGTCACTGAGCGCAGAGGTCTGTGGCGTATGGAAGCCGGGCTATTGGCTGCGCTGTGCAAGCGGTCAATCTGCTCGGACATCTCCTCGAAGCGTTCAGGCCCGATACTGAGGTCAGAGTCTAGCATGTCTTTTTCGCCTAGTAGCTCGGAGATCTTCTTGTCGTACTCTTCGCTCAGGGCTTGGAACTGCAGGTTGTGATGGTGTTGAACCTGCGATTTCCTGTTTGCGAGTCGCTCTGAACATTCCAAGACCAGTCGCTTGTCTTGTATCTGGAACTCGTCCACGTGTCCGTCAGAGGGCGTAGAGGCCGAAGTCTTGATGTCCGTGTTGTAGAGGGGTTGAGAGTAGCTTGCCCTCAGCTTGTTGCGAGCAGCTTCTAGTTCAGTGTCATGCTGAGATTCGAGCTGCTCCTCACGTCTTTCCCTCTCGTCGACCATGGCATCAAACCTCTGCTTGTACACTTGGTTAAGCTGATCTCTGGCTTGCTCCAGACTGCCAATGTGCTCCTTTATTTTCTGGGTGAAGACAGCCTCGTTGGCAGAAATGACCTTGCCCATATCAGAGAAATCGGACTCTGAACGACCAAAGTAATCTTCCGCACCTGACCTCTGGCTCAAACTTCCGACCGAAGCTGACCTGCCATAGGAAATCGTCTTGTTCAGAGGCGTCGTGGGTCTGAGGAGTTGACTTTGCTTGCTGAGCGCTGCGTTCTCTGCTAGCGTTTCTTGGAGCTGTGCTTGGAGGTCCCTGAGCTTCGAGTCTGAATCAGTACCATTGTCGACCAGGCTTTGCTTAGTTTGTTCTAACTCAATGGTAAGGTTTTCCAACCGGGATGTCAAGACATCAAACTCCTTGGAGCTGTCGTCCTTTTCGGAAGTCAGCTGTGCAATGGTGAGAGCGGCTTCTTGTCGTTCGTTTTCCACAGTGGCCAGTTTGGTTTCCAATTTCTTCTCCTCAATCAGTCTTGTATCCAATGTCGTAGCTCTCTCCTCTTCTGTCGCAATCTGCCGTTGTTTTTCATTCTTCATCTCCTTTCTCAAAGCGTCCAACTCGTTCATCAAACTCTGTCTCTCCCCAGCAAGTTCTTGCGTATCCGACTCTGTCTGCTCGAGCTTTTGGTTGGTGACCGCAAGCTCAGCTCTCAACCCTCCGATTGCGGATTCGTGCTCCTCCTTAGCCTGAGCTAGTTGTCGGCCCCGTTCTTGCGTCTCTTTGATACTATTCTCTTGAGCTCTTGCTTCTACTTCGGTCAGTTTTTGCTTTTCTTGCTGAAGCTCTTCTTGGAGGGTTTGTTGCACACGCACGGCCGATGATTGGTTCTCTTTCTTTTCTTCTTCGAGCTTCGAGAGTTGTTGCTCATGTGACTGGACAGCTTGGAGTCGTTGGTCTTCAGCTTGTTGGCGGACGGAGGCGATCTCCTCTTCGTGGCTCTGTTTCAATTGCTCAAGCTTCGTCTCTGCTTCTCCCTGGCTGGTCGTTAGCAGTTGTTGAACCTTTGCCAGTTCTTGCGAATGGTTCGAAGCCATTTCTGTAAGTCTAATTACAGTCTCGTCGGCTTGAAGTTCCAGAGCTTTTTGGTGGCTAGCTTCCAACTGCTCAAGATGGGACTGTAGCTCGGCTTGGGCCTTCTCGGCGGTTTGCTGTACCTCCAAAAGCTTTTGCTCATGATGCTTGTTGACCTCAGAGAGCTTAAGGTCTGTGTCAGCAGCATGGCTGCTGAGCTCCTTCTCATGTTGTTCGCGGAGATCATTGAGCTGAGACTGCAACTTTGCTTCAGCCTCCCCTGCAACCCGCTGAGCATCGGCGACAGCTTGCTCATGACTGCTCTTCAGTTCTGCAATCTTGTTGTCGTTTCCAGCGATGTGGTCGTCGAGATCCTTCTTGTGCTGTTCGCGAAGGGCTTCCAGCTGTGTCTCCATCTCTCCAGTCTTAGCCTGCTCCACTTCTTGACGGACAGTGGCCAGGTGGGTCTCATGAGTACGCTTGAGCTCAGAGAGCTTCTCATCAGATTCAGTGGTGCGGCTGCTCAGTTCCTTCTCGTGATCTTGACGGAGGGCATTCAATTGTGTCTGCGACTCGGTAGTTTTGGCTTGCTCCACTTCTTCACGAACCGCAGATAATTGCGCCTCATGAGAGCGCTTGAGCTCGGTCAGCTTCTCTTCAGATTCGCGTGCATGAGACTCAAGTTGGTCCTGGTGATCCTGACCAAGTTTCTCGATCTGAGCTTGGAAGTCATTGTGTGTTGCTTTTGCGTTGCTGGCTTCCTGGCGAAGAGTCTCGATTTCCTTTTGAATTTGCTGAGTCTCCGCAGACTTGTTCTCGACCTCCTCACGAAGTGAAGACACCTCAGTCTGGCTATCCAGGTGGAGTTTGCTGAGCTGCTCATTGAGTTTCTCCACTTGCTTCTCAACGGTTTGACGAGCTTCGGCGGAGCGCTTTTCGTGGAGATCGAGCTTCTCACGATGGCTGTTTTGCAACTCTTCGAGCTCCTGTTGGTGCTTTTGAACAACCTCAGAAGAAGTGGTTTCAGAAGCCTTCTTGGCCTTGTTGAGCTGCTCACGATGCTTAGCTTCCAGCTCTTCAACCTCTTGCTTGTGCTGTTGCAGAGTCTCTGCGGATGTGGTCTGAGAAGCCTTCTGAGCCTCATCAAGCTGAGCACTGTGTTTGGAATTTAGCTCCTCAATCTCCTGCTGGTGCTTTTGCGTGGTCATTGCGGAGACAGTATCAGAAGTTCTCTTGGCCTCTTCAAGTTCTTCACGAAGCTTGGCTTCTGTGTCCTTCAGAGTAGAACGATGAGTCCCTTCAAGCTGGCTGAGGCGGTCCTCATGACGCTTGTTGAGCTCGTCACGAAGAAGACCAATATTCTTAACATGGTTGGTCTTGACGTCCTTGAGGGCTGAGGCATGTGTGTTTTCAAGCTGTCGGACGTGCTCCTTGTGATCCTTAGCAACCTGTCCAAGAACAGTTTCGAGTGTCTTCGAGTGCTCTTCTTCAGCCGCCTTAGCGCGCTTCTCATGCTTAGCCTCGAGCTGGCGGAGTTGTTTTGCGTGCGCCTCATTGCTCTGGGCCAACGATTCTTCGGAAATCTTGGATTTGTCTGATGCTGCTTGGAGTTCTGTCTGATGCTCGTGCTGTAGACGCTCAATTTGCTGCTTCAATTCGGCTTCAATCTTTTCGGCCTCGTGCTGAGAAGCACGAAGCTTCTCTTCATGTTCAGCTTTCAAGGCTTCCAACTGATCTTGTAATTGACTCTGAGTTGCTTTGGCCTGTTTTTGTTGTCCTCGAGCTTTGCTTGGTGCTCTGTGCTCAAAGCATCCAGTTGCTGCTTGACTGTGCTTCGTGCATCGTTAGCATCTTTGACTGACTTTTCGAGCTTCTGGATTTCCTGTGCTGATTCTTCTCTGGCAGCACTCTCGGCATCTTGGCGGTGTTGCTTTTCTGAAGCAACTCGTTCCTCGTGAGTCTTCTTCAGAGTCTGCAATTCGTGGTCGTGCTTGGACTTCGTGGATTCGAGCTCTTTGTTGACTGATTGGCACTCGTTCTTAGCTTCTTGGACTTGTATTGTCAGGTCGTTCTGCAGCTCGACAATACGCTTCTCAAGTTCGCTTGCACGATGCTCCGCAGCCCCAAGAGCTTTCTGGCTCTCCTCTTGGAGACGACGCCCTTCATGTACTTCAGCTTCGACCTGACTTTGAGCCTCGGCATTCTTCTCCTCGTAACGATTCTTGACGGCCATGAGCATAGACTTGTGACTTTGCGCTGCGTCTTGGAGTCGCTTCTCCAACGTAGCATAGGCGGACTCGTGGGCTTGCTTGGCGGACTCAAGATCCTCGAGATACTTTTTCTCTCGCTCATCCTGCCCAGCGCGAGCTTCTTGAATTTGACGCTGAGCTTCTTCCTTGACTTGCTTCAGCTCAATCTCGTGGGATGCCATGGCTGATGTCAGCTCATCGAGGTGGCGCTCAAGCTCAGAGATAGCAAAATCACGAGCTTGCTTGATATCGGCCAGCTCAGCACTAGACTGTTCCGTGGCAGCTTTCAGTGCATCCTCAAGTTCAAGGCGTAACTTGTGCACTGCTTCCTGATGATCACTCTCCACTTGCACACGGGTAGCTTCGTTGGACTTTTCGACCTCAGCAAGTCTCTTGGTCGCCTTCTGCAATGCTTCTGAAGCCTCTGCTAACTCCTTGTCCTTGACCTCACGCAGATCTTTCAAACTCTTGCGAGACTCTTCGAGATGAATTGACAACTGCGATAACTCCTGTTCAACCTGAACCTTGGATTTGCGTAGTGTTTCGTGCTCCTTCGATGCGGAATCTGCTTGCTCACGAGAGCTGATTAATTGCTGTTCAACTTCACGCTTAGAGTCGCGGAGCTGCTTGAGCTCGTGAGCAGCCTGCGACGCTTGTTCTTGAGAAGCAGCAAGCTGTTGCTGAATCTCGTCCCTAGAGCCGCGCAGCTGCTTGATCTCTGCCAACGAGGTAGACACCTTCTCACGGAAAAGAGTAAGCAATCTCTCAACTTCGACCTTCGATTGTTGCACTTGAGCAATATCATTGGACAAGGCAGTTGTCCTCTCCTTAGAGGTGGTCAAACGCTGCTCGATATCGGTCTTGGTTTGGCGAAGTTGTTCATAGTCCTCGTTAGATTGGAAGACTTCTTCTTGCAAGGATTGTACCTTCTGCTCGAGATCATGTTTGGCTTGACGCAAATCCGCTAGCTCCGATGATGCTGATGAACCTTCCTTGAGAGAGACGGCTAGTTGCTGTTCGACTTCTGCCTTGGAGTTGCGCAAAGATTCGAGCTCGTTGCTCGAAGCCGATGCTTGCTCCTGAGAAGATGCGAGTTGCTGTTCAATCTGATCTTTGGACTCGCGGAGACTTTCGAGCTCTTCCTTGGAAGAAGTGACTTGCTCTTTCAATGAAGTTAGTTGTGATTCGATTTCGTGCTTCGATTGGCGGAGTTCTTCCAGATCCTTGCTGAGCGATGATGCATGATCCTGAGAAGTACTGAGTTGAGATTCAATCTCGGCAATACGTGCTCGGCTTTGCCTGTCGTCCTCTTCTCTTTGTTTGACATCTTTCAGTGATCTTGCGAGTTTTCCAGCGACCTCTGCTAGTCTTGTTTTCAGAGTGCTGTCAGATTCTGCTGCATTCTGGCGGACAGTAGCTAGATCTTTCAAAACAGCCTCGTGTTGTTGCTTGAGATCATCATGAATCTTTTGTGAAGATGATTTATGGTCGTCAAGTTGGCGTGTGTGATCATCTTGGGCCTTCGAAAGCTCGGAGCGGATAGCGTCCAACTCCTTGGTCTTGTTGGCAAGAGAGTTTTCGATAGCCTTCTGAGCCTCGGTATGCTGATCTAGGGCCTGTTCAAGCTTGTGTACAGCATCTTGTCTTTCTTTCTGAGTTGAAGAGAGCTGTGTCTTGGCATCATCGAGCTCTGCGACGACGGTAGCCTTCTCACCCTTGAGCGATTGCAACTCTTGTTCGGCTTTGCGCTTCTCTTCTTCGCGCTCAGAAGTTGCACGTTCCAATGCTTGGGTGGCGGCTGCCAATTGCTTTTCCAGTTCGCTGGCCTTCTCCTTGAAAGTTGCGAGCTCGGCGTCAATGTTGGCCTTGGACGATTTCAGGCTGTGCAGAGTCTCGTCAGCCTCTTTCTGCCTGGTGTGGCTGTCCTGGATGGACTTTTGAAGACTTTCAGCAGCCTGAGCGTTCGCTTGTTCGAGGGCGATAACCTCGTTTGCCTTGCCCTCTAAAGACTCGCGCAGAGTAGCTTGAAGTTTTTCTAGATTCTCGATCTGTGATTTTGCCTCTGCAGCGGTAGTCGAAGCCTCGGCAATGTTGTGTTCCAGCTCCTGAATCTTATTGTTGGCGGCTTGGAGAGAGGTATGAAGACTCTCCTTGTCTTCCTCGGCAGCTTGTGAAGCCTCTTCGAGTTTGCGGAGCGATACAGTGGCCTCTTGGTGCAACTTCTGGTACTTTTCGCTGTCGCTGCGCAGTTGTGGCAACTGGCTCTGGTTCTCTTCCTTTTCCGAAGTCAAGGCCTTGTTTTTTGACACAAGCTCCTGGAGAGACTGCTTGATCTGGTCTCGTTGTGTCTGGCTCTCTTCCAACTCTTTGACAATGTGCTCCAGCTGAGTAGCAACCTGCTCTTTTTCATCGATTAAGACGTCAATGCGGCTCTCGGCGTTTTCGAGCCATTGCTCTCGTTCGCGCTTGACCCTTTCCAGCTCTTCTCGGACTTGTGATAGCTCTTGGAGGTGCTGGTCTTGTGCCCGCTCGAGGTCGGCATCGGATAGAGACTCGTCTTCAGAGTCCGGACTGGGGTCGCGGATGGAGGGTCTCGACTTGCGTAGTCTCTTCTGGAGAGATTCGAGTTCTTTGAGAATGTGTTCTTGGGTGATGTTTGCGTGGAAGGACCTTCGGAAGATCTGGTGGCTGATGTTGGAGCCAGAGGACAGACGGACGAGCTCCTTGATGCGTTCTACATCTCCCGAGAGAGCAGAAGGAGCTACCGGCGACCCATTGGCGGCATCCACAGGCGATGACATGGCCCTGGTGTCGGTAGAAGTGATGTGGTTAGATGCAATGCTCGGAGCGGCCAAAAATCATAACGAAGGCTAAGACGCAGAATGCAACAAATGCAGCAACTCAATCCAGAGAGGAATATATACAGAGAAGGAACAACACACCACTGGCGTGACACGGAAATTGAGGGAGGAACAAATTCAGGCCTTGGGCCGGATGCTCGATTCAGGGTCCGACGCTGCCCGAAGCTTTGGCTGCTGTTCACCGCTCACGTCAAAGAAGACAACAAACACCGTCCATTTTTTCTGCGCTGAAACAACCGAGCGAGCGCAAGCAAATGGTCTGTTTCGAAATCTCATGCCCATGTTGCGAATGCGTGAACTCGTCGATTGTGCACCGACCTCCTGCAGCCACACCGCCGCTCCTGCATCCATGTCGAAGCCTCAACCTGTCGACTATGAAGTCATGGCACTGCAACGTTGAGATGCGAAGACTTCTCTTCCTCCAAACACGACTGAAAACGCTTCACATGCCATCAAAATGCACACTTTTTATTGTCTGGAAACGACTGCCCATTGAGAGCTTGAATTCATATCTACCGAGTACAGCAACCTTCACACCATTAATTCTTACTTTTTCATTTAGACAAGACTGGATTCGCTCTTCTCCTTTTTCGACTTGCCAAACGACATCAAGCGGTTGTAAGCTCCAGGAATACCCATCCACTCCTCGTTGATCGGGCTCTCTCCTGTAAACATAAGAAGATCGTATAAGAAACCGCCAAACGTACATCCGAAAAACGGAGATACCATAGGGATCCAAAAGTAGTATCCACCGGCACTCCACACTTCATGACCGTATCCGAGGAAGTACGACATGAGACGAGGTCCGAAGTCTCTGGCAAGGTTGATAGCGTAGCCGGTCTCCCAGCCCCAGCATGCGCCGATACCGAAAATGATGAAGAAGAGTCCAAGTGGTGTGAGGTTGCCCGAGCCAAGGTTCGAATCATCCTTAAGAGCGAAGATAAGGANCTGTTTTGTTTGTTAGTATATTTGACACAAACATGGACCTCGACGATACTTACACATCAGAAGAGCACTAGCGATAAATTCTGAGAAGAACATGCCCGTCCGCGTCATGAACTCGGCAGGATATGTGCAGAAGATACCGGCGGTCGAGTTGGGACCGCCCACTGTTCTGATACCAGCACCTCCCTCGAAGGTGTCGATGGCTGACTTGTAGTTGCCGTAGACAACACCGGCCGCACAGAATGCTCCAAGGGTCTGAGCCAACATGTAGATCGGGAACTTCTTCCAGGGAAACTTTCGGAACACACAACTCGAGAAGGTGACCGCAGGGTTGAGATGAGCTCCCGACTTGCCGCCAGCGTACACACCCAACATCACTCCAATGCCCCATCCCCAAGAAATTGACTGGTAATCACCCTTGGTACCCTTGGACAGGACGACTTGAGCTACGACACCGTCACCGAACATCAGGATGATGAACGTTCCAATGAACTCGGAGAAGGCATCTTGCAATGTCAATCGGATCCTGGGCCATAGGAACTTGGGATCGGTCTTGTCGAGTGCAGCAGCAGTTTGACTTCTATTGAGTGGAACACCAGTCTCGACGAACTTGGGCTGGGATGCCACAGTGTCATCTGTGCGTTCTGAGTCACTCCTGTTGTGTTCGATNNATCTTTGGACGTATGATCAGCGGCAAGAAATCATATTGCACATGGGCATGGATCACTCACGTGTGATTTCCAGGTCGGAGAGCTTGTCTGAAAAGACTTCAGGGTGTTTGACATCTGCCATGGTGGATGATTGAATGCAGAAGATTGAATGAAGAAAAAAGATGCCCGATGAGATGGTCAAGAAATCAACATGGCCTGGGACCGGCCTTTATCAATGGTCTGACTACGATTGCTTTTGATCCTACTGCATCCCGCCTCCTTGTCTTGGACCGATCCTAAGCAATACCCTTGGTTGTTCGGCAGTCGGACTCGAGAGCACAAGTCACGCTATCATCACAGATCTTGACCAGCCCAACCATTCAGGTGCAAGCGTACCAGGTCTCGTTACGAGTACGCCGTTGCTTGCATGGCGGCGAGTACTGTATCTTTGCCGCGGCCTGACTCCTGCGAAGTAAGCCACTGCCTAGCTGCTCAGTGCTTCCCTGCAGGATTCCAGAGTGTCATTGCTGCCGACGGGTTCTAGGTGGTGGGAAAAGCATCCCAGGCACTCCTGTACCTTCCCAACGTCGTTACCCCGCTGCAGGAATGGGTTACAGGGCACCATCAGTACCGCTGTTTTCCGGTGTCAAAGTCTTGTACGATCACACTTCTGATGAACCTCACTAGACATGCCGAGAAAGCAAGAGACCAGAACGAGACGCTTTCCAATAAGACAAAGACGATGCTCGTATGGGAGCCTCGCTTGCTGGAAGCTTTGGCCCATCTCCATCTCCCCATTTCTGCCCCTGGTCTCTCTGCGATGGGGCATATTGGAAACGGACATGGAGCCTAAGCGCAGCAGGCATCCCAGGATACGGCCGTCAACCAAGAGCCAACGCTTGGACTTGTACCCTTTAGGAATCTGGAAGGCGTGCTCTTGCCTCCTTGCAACCCCACACTTGTCAGACATGAACACGTACACGAATGCAAACGTAACAGGCACCATCTTGTTTACAGGCATTGGTCAGAGCGGATTGCGTCCGCTGGATGCCTAGTCAAGATTGGGATAGATATAGGTACGTATAAGTTCGTGGCGTCAGACGCCACACAGCTCAATACCACGACGCGGCAACGCCGGTTGAGTTAGGTATGATCGCGCCTCTTGACCGTTTGATGGCTTTTTGAGCTCGCACGACTCGCGAGGACATGGCGCCGGCGTGATTGTCGGCAGCCTTTTCCTAACTTTAACACTGTATACCCACTCTGCAAATTTGGTTGCTATTGCCTGTTCAACTGCGCGAATATAGTTTGTCGGCGACGAGTGATCGTGGGGATGCCGGAGCCGAGGGTCAGAAAGGAGACCTCTCTAATTTCTTAATCGAGTACGCGCTTGGACGTCATGCCTTGCGACATTTTGACGTCTTCTATCGCGATCACCAGAAGATCCAAGAACTTGGGTATAGCGCCCAGAGCTCTCGACCCTAGTAGGATTGTAGGAGCTGCGGTCTGTAGTTGGTCGAGCCAGAGAGATTGATCGGCAGGCGGGGAGGCTGCCGAGCGTGGGGTACCGTCTGGGGTCAGCACAGGACAGCATCAATAATCTCAATAATCTCAACAATCTGATCGGGAAGAACACCGTGACAGCGGAATCCTTCGATAACCGTGGCGCTAAAGGCTGGGGAGCATGTGATTGTCGCGACAATGACCTGATGCAGCCAAACGACCCATTGCGCTAAATACAGCCGCATCAACAGGGAGCTAGCATCGTAGGATGGAAGTCTCGAAGTATTGGCATCGTTCGGCCTTGGGAAGATCAATGCGGGGCTCTCAGTTGCGTGCCCATCCGTGCACGTCCAGCAAAGATTTTGAGAAGGATTCTGCTGAGACGCAGGCATCACGAGCAGTTGGTCTGGTGCGGGACACGTTATCAGTATTCGCGGCAAGTAGCATTGCTTTCGAGGTCCAGTCCCCTTCCCTCGGACCTCACGATAGGAGATGTGGAGGCTAAAGGGACGGCCTCGAGATTTTCCGTGTTGGCAGGCACGTGAAAGGTACACGCCGGTACTTAAGTATACTCGCACCTGCCCAAAATCTCCAAAGCTGTCATTCAGAAGCCAAAGTCTATTCTTTTCCACGCGCGTTCATCTTCTGTCCAAACAGCAGCACATCATGGCCGAATTCATTGGTAGCATTGATCAGGGAACCACCAGCTCGAGGTTCTTGATCTTCAACAAGGCAGGAGAGCCAGTCGCATCTCATCAAGAAGTACGCATTTAGTAGCTGTTTCCTTGGCTTGGTGACATGAGATTGACAGTCAACAGNGAATTCTCTCAAATCTACCCTCAGCCTGGGTGGCATGAACACGACCCTGAGGAGATTGTCTCCTCTGTACACAACTGCATTGAGGGTGCTGTTGAGGCCTTCAAGAAAGATGGAAACTCGGTCGACAGCATCAAGGCCATTGGCATCACGAACCGTGAGGAATACTTTGCCATTGAACTGGAAGGGTTCTCACTAACATTTATACANGAGCGTGAGACCACCGTTGTTTGGGATATCGAGTCAGGAGAGGCACTTTACAATGCCATCGTCTGGACA
Organism: Aureobasidium vineae; assembly: GCA_903819635.1. Classification (NCBI taxonomy): domain Eukaryota; kingdom Fungi; phylum Ascomycota; class Dothideomycetes; order Dothideales; family Saccotheciaceae; genus Aureobasidium; species Aureobasidium vineae. Next base: position 1,627,392 of record CAIJEN010000005.1, read on the forward strand.
GATACTCGTTCTCAGGCTATCGTGAAAGAGTTGAAGTCTCGCAAGGGCGCCGATGAGTTGACACAAAAGTGCGGTCTGCCGCTCTCCACATACCCCAGTGTCACCAAGCTTCTATGGCTGCTCAAGAACGAGCCCAAGGTGAAGGAGGCATACGAGAAAGGCACTCTTGCATTCGGAACCATTGATGCATGGCTTGTATACAAGCTTAACGGACATGAGAAGAGGGTCTTCGTCTCTGATCCCACCAATGCCTCTCGCACGATGTTCATGGACATCCACACACTCAAGTACAACCCTGAGCTGATTGCCTTCTTCGGCGATGAGGAGTTTGATCTCTCCAGAATTCACATGCCCGACATTGTCAGGTCTTCGGACGCAAAGGCATATGGCAAGATTGGTTCGGGAGTTTTGTCCGGCTTTAGCCTCACCGGATGTTTGGGTGACCAGTCTGCTGCCCTGGTCGGTCAGAAAGGTTTCGATGCAGGCAGCGCAAAGAACACGTAAGTCAAGCTTATATGGTGTATGTCACAGAGCAGCAGACTGACCAGCAAAAAGNNATACGGCACAGGTTCCTTTATCTTGTACAACACTGGTAACAAGCCCGTCATCTCTACCCACGGCCTGCTCACCACTGTTGCATACGACTTTGACGGAACACCAAGCTATGCTCTTGAGGGATCCATTGCAGTTGCTGGTTCAGGTGTCAAGTTCCTCATGAACAACTTGGGTTTCAGCTTCGATTCGTCAAAAATCACCGAGCTCGCGGGCACAGTGGAGAACAACGGCGGCCTCGTTTTCGTCACAGCATTCAGTGGTCTATTTGCACCATACTGGATCACCGATACCCAGGGTACCATTTTCGGTATCACACAACACACACAAAGAGGGCACATTGCTCGCGCTACACTCGAGGCTGTCTGCTACCAGACAAAGGCCGTACTAGACGCCATGGAGAAGGACAGCGGGCACCCTCTCCAAGAGCTCAAGGTCGATGGCGGCATGTCAAACAGCGAACTGTGCATGCAAATTCAAGCAGACATTCTAGCCGAGAACAAGATCCCCATCGTTAGACCCAAGATGCGCGAGACCACCGCATTGGGAGCCGCCATCGCCGCCGGCTTTGCCGCTGGTGTCTGGAAGAACTTTGATGAGCTGAAGGAGGTCAACACTGCTGGTCAGACAGTCTTCGAGGCCAAGATGGAGGCAAAGGACAGCGCCAGGGGAGTCAAGCGCTGGGAAAGAGCAGTCAACATGTGCCGAGGCTGGCTTGTCGACGACGAGTAGAAAGTCGTTGGTCATCTGCTCTTGGACAAACGTCCTTTCACGGCCTTGTTCTCTTTCCTTGTTTTCCATTTTCCCGCAGAGCTGCGATAGCTGCTTAGATACCACGAATGAGCTTTTCAATTTCCAATCTCATGAACCTTTGTATACAACCAGTGATATCTGGCGAGAGCTGTGAGGCTGCCAAGGGATGACTGCAGAAGTTCAGTCAACATTATGATGTTGTTTCTTGTCTACACCACCCTGTCCACGATTCATTCCATCGAATAAACTCTACCCCAGAAATGATGGAGACTTTGGTCAACATCTGATAACGCGCCATACCACATGTCCTCACGTGGTCACTGTTTACGCCATCTTTACCGTCCATCGTGCGTCAACCAGCCACAGCTGAGAACCCCTCCCTGTCGACTTTCAAAGCAACTACCACTCATTCATCTCAAAGTTTGCTTCCAAGTATTATCAGATCTTAATTACCTGATCAACAGGGCGAAGTAAAGTCAGAAGAAAGTCTATTAAACACATATTCCGAGCCCCGAGCTAGATATAACCGACGGGTATACGAAGGAGACGTTCAATCAATCAAGCCGAAACCTTTGTTTCAGCGTCCAGAGCTGCCGAAACAAGGACAACACAGTCGAGTTGTTTGTGTAGGTTCCATGTCGTCGCCAGCCACCTCGTCTATGACCGAGAAACGGTTCGATGTGCTCGGAGAGTTTATGGCGTCTGGGGAAGGTTCGTGGAGAAGAGGGGGAAAGGTAAAGAGGCGTCTGGGGAACGGCAAGGCAGGTAAAGAAAGGTTATCAGTGCTCATGTGACATTGTAAAGGTACTTACACGGTATTTGGTTCCGCAGTGTTGATATACTTTTTTTTGGGCGAGAATTGGCAGATACTTTAGCAAAAGCGTGCTGGCGAACAGTCGTGGCATGGCATGGCAGGATATGCGAGTCTAGCTCTTCCTGCTGCTTGTTGACGTTGGAAACAGCGATTGACAGGGCAGACTTTACGTGTCTTTAGTGCCTACATAGAACATATTCACACGTGGGAATGTGCTGTACAAAAGAGACAAAGTCTGGAATCCTTGGCTTAGAAACGCACGATGGACCTGGTTTGGGTACGTGGGAAGAAGTGTACATGTAGCTACGTATAGATCTGGATGCTCAGGTATCTGGTCAGGAAATTGCCTTCGGATTGGCCTAGAAGGTTTGTTGGCAAGGCAACCCTGACTGCTAGAAGATGGTTTGTGAGTATTGTAAGAAGCGACCCAACAACGGCAAGAAGTCAAGACCAATTGGGGAGACCTAGAACTTCGGAGGAATTGATCGGTGCACTTCGTTGGCTGCTGCATGAACAAAGGCCACTCGAGTTCAGGCAAGTTGTCTCCATGGCCACACTTCTTGTATGGAAAGCATTGTGCGTTCCTACTGCTGGACCGTGCCCGTCTTTAGCACATGGTGAGGCTGGAGTGTTCTTCGAGAGGAAAAGTAGGAGGAAAGATTAACTTTGGTTTGAGATGTTCGTGTGAACTTCTCTATCACATCAGTATACCCAATGACTTCTACCTCAAATCACGATACTTGGCCTCCTCCTTCATTCTCTCCTCGACCAACTTGATAACTTTTGTATCATAAACCTCTTCAGGAGTCTTGTCACCCTTGAGCACCAACTTCTCATGCTGGGTGACCTCGTCCTTGGTCATGCAAACCAAATCCTTGACTGCAATGTTCGAGCTCTTTTGCCCGGCAATGCTGGTATCGATGAATTGGCCTTCGGGCTTGCGCCAGCGCACGAGTGCGAGACGGCTAGCTAGGCCGCTGACGACACTGCGGCCACGGTAGACTTCTTCGACCACGTAACCGACGTCTTCTTGCGTGATGGGGATGCGTAGGCCGAGTGGGTCGAGAGACATGTGGCGAGCTACGCGCTCCTCTGAGCCTTGCAAACTAGCCAAAATGCCATCGTACATCTTGTCCCTCGACTTCGAAGGCAAGTATTCATGTGGGTAACCGCTTATGGCCAACATAACATGGTTAGCTACACAGAGACCAAAGATTGCAGGCATGGTTCCCAGCACGGGCAAGATCCTGACTCTGAATTCTGGGAGCACGCCGAGTTCGCCGACACTGCCTTTTGCGTGTTCTTCGTCAGAGAGGGGCAGCAGTTGGGCTTTGCCAGGTGCAGTCTTCTCGCTGGAGAAGACGACGGGGATGCCATCTTTGACGCCTTTTGCACGTAGTCTTCGTCGTGTGGAGCGCGAGAGAGGGTCGTCTGTGCTGGTGGAAATGTCGCCGAGGAAGACACGGGTAGGGTCTGATTTGCAGCCCGCGCCCATGGAGGAGATGACTTTGATGCTGTGCTTGTGGCAGTAGGCGAGGAGGTCCACCTTGCTGTCAATATTGTCGATGGCGTCGATGACAAAGTCGGGCTTGTGGCCATCGGCCCAGGGTGCTAGTTGGGCTTCTGCCGTCGAGCCGACGAAAAGTTCGTTTCTGCAATCAAAGTGTGTCCAAGGTGTGATTTGCTCGAGACGCTTACGGAGACAGTGTACCTTTGGCGTACCTACGTCTGCCAGGGTGGCCACGGCGTGTCTGTTCAAAGAGGAAAGAGTGACCTGGTCGAAGTCGATAATTCGTAGTTTTCCAGCTCCAGATCTGGCAAGAGCGGCTGCAGCATGAGAACCTACACCACCGACTCCAACGATGATGATGAATGCATTGCGCAGCTTCTTCAGACCGTCATCAGTGAGGAAGACACGATTGCGAGCCAGTTGTTCCAGGATCAATTCTATACATCCTTGTCAGACTGATACTCTTGTACCTTGCGAGATATACCCACCTTCATCGTAGTCTCCCAAGCGAGCCCTTGTAGCAAGAGCAGCACCTCTCTCATCCTCCTTTGACAGCTTCGAGCCATCTTGCACAGCACCACCAAAATTGTTTATCTATGAAAGAATCAGTATCTTCAATGCCAGGTACTTTTCCATGATACACACTTGAACAACATTCTCGTCCTTGTCAAGATCAGGAATCGAGCTCTTGAGATCAGAAACGCGATATTGTTGCTTCGCCTTCTGCAGCCCCAAAATCGCACTTCCAACCAACAATCCAGAAGCAACTGCTGTGGCTGCTAGTTGCAAGTTATGTGACGACCTGACTTGATCAATCCAAGTCGACGACATAATTATGACACACCACCTCTTCTACAATTTGATTTTTGGAATCGAAAGTCGAAAAAAGAGACAGAAGCACGTGAAGCAAGATTGACGTTCGATTTCCCTGATTGTGGCTGGTGTGCTGTGGCTGGCGCAGTCACATGTCAGATAAGATCTTACATCTCCTTCGAGTCCTCCTCGAGTCCTCACCTCTACAAAAGTGAAACCCATACAAGAAATTGGCAAAAAAAAAGCGGTAAGAATACTCAAACCCTTTGCAATCGCTTCACAAAGAAAATATACTAACAATTCAATTATATCCAGTCATGTTTCCCATCCCCAATGCCGAGAAACAATCACACACAAAACAGTCTCAAAACGCGTGCCTGCAGCCATGCGATTCTCCCGGGAAACGTGTCGAGGCAGTGCGCACATGACTGAAAGAACGAACAGAGATCGTAGGGGCACAACATGACTCTTTTCTTTCCATTTCCGGGGTTTCCGTTCTTCTTTCCTAACCTCTCCTCTCCATCACCGCTTCCTGTTTTTAACCACTTTCTTGTTCATCATCTCACTTTTTGCGTGCTGGCTCACTGGAAAACTCACATTCGAAACTGTGTGCACAACAGACAAAGAGCGAAGGTCAGAAAAAGACGTGTTTAGCATTCCAAGGCGCTGCTTGACGATACCGCAATTCTTCGCTCGAGCCATATAGATTCCTCTTTGGGTCTGGCAATGAGAAAGGAAAAACAGAGATAGTTTTCAATCGGATGGCGCTGGCTCCGTCTCTTCCTGCCTTTGTTTTCCTTTTTGCTCTGGCGCATTGCTGCTTCGATGGGGGTTCTCAAAATGTGGTCTCAAGAGGCAAGGAGAGAGATGTTTGCAACATCAAAGGCGGTTGAAGGATGGGGAAAAGCAGAGAAGAGGGAGAGTGTTTGGAGGAAGGGTCATTTCTCGTCCGGTGATGAACATACAAAAGCCAAAGTTGACATGGCAGCCCGCTCGTGCTTAACAACATGAGATCTGTGGTTGTCACTGTGAGAACATTGGAGAGACACAATTCTGAGGACACAAAAACACAACAAGGAAGACTGGGAGATGCTCTTGGATGGACGAATGGTTATGAAGAATATGTAGTAGGGAGTAATTTGCAGTGCTTTTTTGCTGCTGTATTTCCACAATCCAGCAAGTGTCTGCTTTTTTGAAACGCTTTTTATTCCTCTCTCGGATGATGATAACAAGATAAACACAAACGGCCTTCCCTCAAAATCTGTCTCGTCTTCTGTTTGCGCGCAAGACCGTAAATCCAACATAGGCTCCCGTCAAGACCAGGCCGAAAATGACAAACTTCAGGAAGAACCAGCCCCAGCCACCGCCCTCCTTCTTCGCGTACTGGTTCGGTCTGTATGCGCTCTTGCTGTAATCCTTGGGGGTGCCTGCTGCGCCGCTCGGGCTGTACAGGTTTTTGGTCTCGACCTTGATGATGTCGTGGTTGTCGGATAGCTCGCCGGTCTCGGCAGAGAAACCGAGGTAGGTGATGCCAGGAAGCTTGATGCCGGGGACGTCGAAGCAGGGGGTCCATTCGTCTTCCTTCTTGTACATCAATTCGACCTTGAGCGACTTCTCCTGGAAGTAGGTGACGCGGGCTTTGGTGGGGATGTTTGCGTTACGGAGACCACGTGCNNCTAGAAAGTGTTAGCGATGAGGCAGAGATTGGAATGGTAGAAGACGTACGGAACAGCCAGCGAGTTCGTTGGCCTTGCCATCGTGGCCCTGGTCGTAGACAGTCTTTCCGTCGCCCAGCATAGCCATGACATAGGGAAAGACAACACCAGGCCTGTTGTTCTTGTACGTGTCGAAAAAGATGCCCAAACCCTCAAACATGTCCTTGTTGCCAAAGACGGGACCCTGCTGGGCTCTGTCGGTCGTCACCCACATGGCAAAACCGTCACCGAAGAGGTTGCCCTGGCCATTGATGTCAAACTCGACCTCGATCTCCCAGTTGGTTGCGGTCAGGGGCACTCTCGAGTAGATCCAGCCGGATTGCGAGGGACGGTCGGAGCTGAGACGGATGTGCTTGTCGGCGCGGATGATGGTGTCGCCGCCAAAGTCCCACCACCTGCTCTGGAGGTCCGAGTCGAGGTATGGCTGCACCAAAGAATGCGTACGGAGCTGGGCGAGTGTTAGACATATGCTCAAGGTTCATGTAGTGGCAGGTCGCATGTCATACGGNNGGATGCTCTTCACATCAGATGTGTCCTGAGCATTTGCACCAGCTAGCCACGTCGCCGCAGCGGCTCCGAACAGAGACAAAAACCGCATGGTGAATGGGAATATAGAAGAGAATGAGGATAGCGACCCGTTCTATTGTTAGCACCAAGGGGAACCCGTGGCATCTAGAGCAAGCTCCGCGTCCGCCAAGAAGCAGTTCAAACCACGAATGACGTGCATATCAACTTTTGTACTCTCGTCTTCATATCACACACACACACACAACAACTCAACATGTCTTTCCTCGGAGGTTCATCCGCCGCTTCAGGCGCCAGCCAGACCCAGGCCATCAAGCAACAAGTCGCCCAAGAAGCCGCCGTCGCCAACGCAAGACAACTCGTCGAGGTACTTAGCAAGCAGCTTTTCCACACTTCGCCCACACGCAGCTGACCCACGGCTGATCAGAAACTCAACGAACACTGCTTCGAGCGCTGCATCCCCAAGCCCGGTTCTTCGCTGTCGTCAGGCGAGTCGACCTGCTACTCGCAGTGCATGGAAAAGTACATGTCGGCTTGGAACGTCGTGTCTAAGCAATACATCAACCGCATACAGAGAGAGGCTGGTGCAGGAGGCATCATGTAAATTTCTACATTTTCACGACGAACGCACGATCAAAGGAAAAGAGCGAGGCTGAGGAAGGGACCAATTGTACGATATATGCATAGAAAGATGCCCGGTCCAAGATAATTGTACATTTATCAAGACACTTAAAGATTCGCCTTGGGAGGTGGCGGAGAGTTGGCCAATGTCTTTTGCCTTTGCGAGTAATCCTTGACGATGATGGAGCACTTGATCTCCTTGCACAGCGACTTTCTTTGCGCCGGAGGAAGGAGCGATGCAAACTCGAGTCCCGATGCTCNTGCAGTTCTTGTCAGCTCAGTTCCAGTCTGCTCACTGTCAAAGCATATTAGATACCTCTCAACAGCCTCGAGGGGCACTTCAAAGTCTTGGAGGGGCTTGTCGTTTGCAATCTTAGCATTGGGCAATACAAAAGCACCCAGACTGACGTTTCCGCCAATCTTGCCATCTTCGGCAAAGATGACCTTGTAGAAATGCGTGGGCACAGCAACGTTGGGAGGGTTACCAATGACCTCGTAGCTGACCCTCCACTTGCCATCTGCCTCTTTCTTGGGGAGGTACAAAGGCCCTGTCACGATGCGGACCGAAGGGTACCTTCCAGTGAGACGACGGCAAAAGTCCTCAAAGTGAGCCCAGTAATCTCTGTTGAAGCCCTCGCCGACTTGAGGGCACATATTGCTCAATGCAAAGGTATCATCCATGGCTTGCTGCGACCACTTGGCATCGGCGGCGGGCACCTGGTGACCTCTGTCATAGCCACTGCGGAAGTAGTCCTTGAGCTTAGCGCGGAACTTTTCTGGGATGCCCTCGTCCTCGACAAAGACAGAGTGCTTGCGGTCTGCGTTGCTGTTCTTGAGCGATTCGGGTGTGATGTGCTCGACGACCCAAGCAGGGTTTCTTGTTCTGCGATCGTATGCAGAGGTCAAGGACGCAGCAGCTCTCAGGTCGGACACGGGGCCAGGAAAGCCATACTGGTAAAGTCCATTGGGGTCGACAGGTCTAGCTGCAGCAGCAAGAGCTTCCTGAACACCAGCAGGTCTGCCAACAGCCAATGGCGGATTGACGGGAGTAGGAAAGGGAGCGGCGGGAGTGTTGACGCTGACCGGACTCGCCGTCTTGCGAGGAAACAGAGCGGCCGTGGTTGCTGCTCCGAACGCGGCGCCGCCTGCGGCAACGAGTGCGAGCGTGACTTTGGACATGATATCTCGCATTCACTCGAATGATACCGAGGGAGACGGCCGAGGGAACGAACAAACAACACGTCTGTACGCGCGCTACAAAAAGTGCTCGTGATGCTCTAGCGCCAAACAATCCGCGCCAAGCCATCAATGTACAAAGTCTCCTGGCAGCATGCATCATGCAGGAACGTCTTGATGATGTATTAGTTGCTCTAGATTATATCAGATGTAGGAGACCTTTACACCCATGCCTATCGTCCTCTGTACTTTATGCAACCCGCCCTGGAGGCTCCGTTTAACTCTGTCTCTGACATCCCGACGTGCAAATGCCAAAGTGAAAGCCATCAGAAAAAGTACAAACCGGAGCAAAACCATTGGATTCTGGCTGACAGACTTCCCAGCATTCAGTACGGCGGCCTGCATAGTCGCAAACATGGAGCGATGAACGCGAGGTGAGGGAGGCGTGGCTTTCTTCTGGGGAGGTTTCGCCTTCGACGCAGGCGGGTTTCGGTTGGTCTGGCCTGCTCTAGAGTTGTTGTTGCTTGAGGCGGAGGACGTTCTGTTTTGCGAACCAGCTGTACGAGGCCTCTCTTCAGCTTCTCGTCGCCTCCTCTCCTGCTCTGCTCTGGCCTCTTCTTTTCGACGTCTCTCATCCTCGATACGCCTTTGTTGCATCTCTTCATCTTGACGGCGCTGAAGCTCCTTCTCCCGTATACCATCAAGTGCCTTCTCCTCTTTCAATGTATGAAGTGCTTGTAGGAAAGCATCCCTTCTCTCGTCGTCCAGAACCTCACTCATACTGATGAAATCACGGGCATAGTCCCACTCGCCGTTTTGAGGCAGAACGTGGAGAGTGTAAAGCTCGAGCAGCTTGAGACGAGTATTCAGGTCGCGTGGGGTGCTTGTTCCGTTATGGTGAGACGGATTGCGCATGGATTGCTGAGAGGCTTCGAGGTGGGCAGCAATGTCAAAACTGGGGTTTGACAGGGCGGACAGGTAAGTTTCGAGACGCTGTTGGTTCAGCTTCTGCGAGGGCATGTGTGCCAGGAGCAACGTCGNCACTATCACATGTCAGGCGATGTATAACGGAATAGCTTGGGCAGCTTCTTACAGATTGACGACAACCTCAGCATCCACAGCACCCTCATTCCCTTGATAACCCTGCTTGACGACGAGGTCCCAGATGGTGCCCTGACGAGCGTACGAGGCCAGTTCTCGCCATTTAGTGCTTCCGAAGACCAGCTTGCCTTCCTCAGGACCCAGATCTATGATGGCGTTGAGTAAGGTCAAGTAGAAGCTCCACACCTTGACGCGACTGGTCTTGGACGCGAATGCGACAGGTGCAGCGTTGTGGTCGGTTTGGTCATCTTGTGGGAACGGCGAGTCTAAGGCTTCGGGCGAGATGATGATGGGATCAATGGTAGACAAGGCTTCGTACAGCCTGCGAGTTAGGAACAATTGGGCAGCCTGGCGGTAGGTTCTGGCTATTTGCGACGACTGGGCGCGGGCCGATGAGAGCGACGAGATGGACGAGGTCAAGTATTGCGACGAGAGCGAATCCTCGTACGACATGGTTGATGCCGTCGAGTCGGTTGGCATGACGCTCAATGCTCTGTTCTCGAACAACGAAAGTATGCCCCCTTGGCCGGCTATCAGTCGTGTTGTTATCCTCACCTTTCCCCAGTCATTCCTTCCTTCACCGGCTTCTGATCGCGAATGAGCCGAGGTTGACCGACGCTCGGTCCTCCATCCTCACCGCCCAAGCATCATCATATCCATGATGCATCCAGCGCGTCCAGAGCACTCTCACGGTCTCGCCTTCACATTTCTATCATCAACACGCTGCTTAGCCAGTGAATATAGATAGAGGCATAGCCTACGAGGTATTTGCTCTACATTCAGAGCTTGTTGCGTCGAAACAATTAACTTAGCGCGGTAGGTATTCGTTTGCCTCTCAGTTGATTGTCTCTTCTATTCATCATCGCAAATAACATCGATCTGCTGCGATTTGCCTCTGCCTTTTACTTACAAGGCTCTTCACAGCCTGTCTGCTGTCCTCTCGTCATTCTTCAACATGGATATAGATAAATCATCTTTTCCTTCGCGTCTTCTTGACGTGATCGAGGCCATTGCAGAAGCACATTTTGTGTCTTTCGATCTCGAGCTCTCAGGTGTGCCCGTCAAAGGACAAGCAAAGGAGAAGCCTGGCAAGCCTTCGCTCCAAGAGCGCTATCTCGAAACCAAGAAGGCTGCTGAGCAGTATCAGATCTTACAAATTGGCCTCACATGCGTTAAGGACGATGTGCTTCAGGGAGCCTACGTTTGCAAGCCTTTCAACTTCAACCTCAGCCCGATAGTCGAAGAGCGTCTGGACGTCGATCGTACCTTCTCTTTCCATAGTGGAGCCGCCGAATTCTTGCTTGGAGTTGGTTTCAAGTTCGACCTTCCCTTCACATCTGGAGTCCCCTACTTATCTAGAGATGAGGCTCAACTCGCTGAGGAAAGGGCGGCCGCACGGAACGACAAGTCATCATTCACCGACATTGAGATCAAGCCGGAAGATGTTCAAGCTCTGGAGTTCCTTAGAAGGGTCCGATCAGAGGTCGACAACTGGCTCAAGACTGGACAGCCAAGCCCACACTCTGTTGTCATTGGTCCTCTGGACACACAACAAGATGTCAACCCTGAGCTGAATCGCTTCGAGAGACGACTTGTGCACCAGATCGTACGTGCAGAGTATCCCGATCTTGTCAGCATTCCCAACAAAGGCCTGGTCCGTGTGTCTAGACTTGACCCCGAACGCGAAGAGTACATCAAGGCTCAGCGTAAGCGGGAAGTGCACGACCGTATCGTTCGACAGACCGGATTCAGATGGATTGTGGAAGCTCTGTGTGGAAACCCTCCTGAAGCCATCGACGTTCGATCGTTTGCCACAACTCCTGGAGGTGTTCCTGGATTTGTAGATCTTGACAGGCTCAAATTGCGCTTCAATCGTGCTAGGCACATGATCCGCAACAAGAAGACTGCTCTCTTTGGCCATAATCTCTTCCTCGACCTGATCTACTTCTACAGAACCTTCATCGGAGCATTACCCGACACTGTGGACGAGTTTGTCAGTCTAATCCATGAGCTCTTTCCAATCATTGTTGACACAAAATATATGGCCACTCACAACTGTGGAGACATCAACCCTCAATCTTCTCTTGAACAAATAGCAGAGAAGCTTGCAGAACAACAAAAGCCTAGCGTCACCACTCACGAACAATACAACAAGTACACCGATACTACAGCATTCCACGAGGCTGGCTACGACAGTATGCTCACGGCTGAAGTTGGTGTGCGTCTTTCAGCAAAGCTCGAGCTTGCAGGAAATTATGATCACGAGGAGCGACAAAACACGATTCCACCCACACCACCTGATGTTGATGGCGGTGGCGTTCAGCTCGACAACAATACACCCTCGGTGATCAATTCGGCTATTGAAGGTGTCAAAGGCCTTCTCCAAGCACCGTTCAAGGCTTTGGGAGGACAGGCAAACACACCAGATCAGCCATCAAAACAGTCAACACCAGAAGACTCACTAGCCCAGCAAACCGCCGAACTAGACATCACCGAAAACGAATCAGGCACAACGAGCACAAAATCCAAGAAGAAAAAGAAGAAGAACAAGAAGTCCAAAGCCTCCGCTCCTACCCCTTCAGCACAACAAGGCGGCCGCTTTGCTCACGCCACAGCCTTTGACCAACTCCAAGATACCCTCGATGGTTCTGAGGAAGAGGAAGCAAAGACGCCTGAAGAAGTCCTTGAATTCGATGCCCTGCCTTCAGAAAACGCACATGCATCCGATCCCGTGGTTGCAGACACAGACGGTGTTTCTGACTCTCGTGCTGGAGCATCATGGGACACTATCCCCGTACTGGCTGAAGAAAACGCGTCCTGGGACGAGCGTGAAGTAGGAACGGTGATGCCGTCTTTCAAATCCGGCTTCTGGAAGGTCTATGGTAATAAACTGCGTGTCTTTGGCACACAGGAGGGAGTTGCTGTGCTGGACTGAAAGGGCAGTGACTTGTGCTTCCACAGGACGTGAAGGACATGGGCTGGGGTCACTATGATTGAGGAGTTTGACCCGTTGGTCTTTGGAGGCAGTTCGATGGAGATCTGACTTGCAGCAACCTCGATATCTTGGGGAAGCCAGCCTTTGATATGTATTGTGAAACTCCAATCGACCATTCACACCTACTTCATCAGGAGAGTATGTGTACCTTTGATTCCAGACAGTAGGAAAAGGTAGACAGGCACTTCTTACAGAAAAATCAAAGACATTACACTCTTGAAAATGCCCACTTGTTTTACTCGAAATGAATCATTCTCAATCATACCCCTACTAGCAAGAAGTTTACTATCTTCTACCCTTCGTTGGGGTAGCAAAAATTCACTGTACACAAGAGACCACGCAACCAACTTCTCTGCCTTGATTTACCCTCACCTCTGTCTCGTACTTTCTTGTGTTGCTAAGAGACCGATATAATAGTAGTCATTCGAGATGCACAATATCCTTAGAGTACAGTAATGATCTAAGGTAGAGATATCATGCTTGGACCCATCTTCTGTAGACACACTTTGACTCGGTTGATAAAATTACGATATTAGTATCACTATCTATGCCAGAGGACGCCGCAGAACCATGGATGAGTTCCTAAGTCCGTCAGAGGGCAGTAGTATGCATCCACTTGTCAAAGAATCACCGTGGTATAGAGAGAGGACTTTTGTTTCGTTCGTTGGGTATAGCTGTGCTTATGGCATCCTATTCGCCGTGACGAGAAATGTTCGAATGGTGTAGACGGAGAAAGAGGGCTAATATTCTAGCATCTCCAATGGCAGGTTACAAAACCACTCCTTTCTCATGCTCACACTTTGAGACTTCTAATCAATCTTTCCAGTTTGGAAGCAAGGTGCACTCGAAACAAGTTTTTGTTGGCTTTTGTGAGCCAGGCTAGTAAGTAGAATCAGCAAGCAATCGTAAGCAGATAGTGCTAGCACAGTACAATTGGAATCCGTCTGAAACCAGAAAAGGGAGGCACAGGGTGATGCTTCAAGTTTTGGTGACCAAAGACTAAGGTTTCTGATTAAAGAGAAGAGGGTTGCTTGACGAGACAGGGGGAGACATTATATTGGTAACTTTTTAACAGAGACAGTAGAAGTAAAAGTATGGTCGAGTGGTGAGACGTTGCAATGTTCGACAAAGACAACATGCCAGACAAGTAGATATTAGAAACTGGTCTCGAAGGTCAAAATGTAGACATGTCGAGAGAGCTAGAGTGGGCAGAGACTCCGAATAAGGATTCGAGAGTATACTGTGGTTCTACGTGCAGAAAATATGTGGAACAAACAAGAGTGGCAAACAGACTTGGACTTTTTGATGATCGTACTTTTCGAAGAAGGGGGTATGGGCAACTACGAAAAGCTAGGAACCGGACGCCTTCATCCCCATCCATGACCACTGCAACTGCATGATGCAAGTGGTCGTATCTTTAGACGACGCCGATGCGTGTTGTTGCTTGCGCTGTTGTTGCGAATGCACACGACCGCAGCCTTTTCCACAACCCGGCAAGAAAAAAAGAAGACGACAGTTGACGGACCACTACGATGAGCGATGCGCTTATTTGTCCTTCTTGGTCTTGGCACCCTTGACCTTTGCGGTACCGGTGAGGGTCTTCATGCGGTTCTTGCGCTGCTTGCCTGTGATGAGGTGTGAGTGGTTGATTGTGAGGNAACAGGTGATCGGCTCAACGTACGCTGCTGTCTCGAGGCCTTCTCGATCTTGGTGGCCATGCCAACACGGACAAGACGGTAGTGGGGCTCGAATTTCTTCATGGCCTCGTTGGAGTCGTAGATGAGGGCGAAGCCAGTGGACTTGCCACCACCGTACTGGGTGCGGAAACCGAAGACGGAGACCTGGTCTTTGTCGGCCTTGTAGAGCTCGGAGAGCTTCTGGCGGAGCTCATCCTTGGAGACGTTGGGACGGTTGGGGTGGAGGACATCACTGCAAGCAAGGAAAGAAGCCCTAGTCAGTACTGGATCTCAATATAGAGGAGATCAATCGTGCCGGCTGCCTCTGCTGCCACTGCCGTCGACGTAGTGTCTGCGCCTTGCCCATGAGAAACGAGTGCCCGAGAAATGCGGAGTCGATGGAAGAAAATTTCCTTCGCTGATCCTTCCTCCACACATGGCGGCGCAATGTTGAATGTCGTCTGGTCCTCCTCTTGCTTCTCGTTTCCATGGGCGCAGGTTGACATCCGGTCTTTGGCAGGGCGGCGTCGGTGCTCTAGCGGTGGGGAGGGGGCGAGAGAGACTCACACGACCATCTGCTTGCGGGCAAGCAGGGGTTGCGGATGAACTTGCGGGTGCGCAGAGTAACTTGAGCGTCGGCCATTTTTGCGGTATGGGGATGGGATCGATGGTCGTCGAAAAGTTCTTGTCGTCTCAAGCAGAAGTAAAAGCAGAAACCTCAAGGACGGCCGCGCAAATTCGACGGGCAGACTGGCGTTTGTGCGTGGTCTGTGCTGCTCACTGCTTGGCGCGGCCGAGGATGTCGAGCCGCTTCTGCTGTTCACTTTTTGTGCATCTTTATGCATCGCCGACCATCACTCGTGAATTTTGCGTCCTTGCGATTTGCACCTTTGATATCCAATTGCTCATGACATGATCCAGAACATGCCGTCGGAGGAAGCCTTGCATCAGATTCGTCTGTTCCGCAGGCAGTATCTGCAGCTGCTCGACGCCCATAATCTGACCTGGCCGTCTTCAGAGACTCTCCGCTCGTCTCAAGCCCAAGAATGGATATATGAGAATCTCTTCCAAACAGACAATATTGCACACTTTTTGCCTCCAGAAAGATATCGTCTCCGTATCTTGAAGCTACTCATGTCCAAGATTGAGAACTCCACTGTAGATCCAGAAGAAGATGTAAGAGTGTTCTTGTCTTTTTCCTCTTTTTGTCTGCTTTTCTGATGTTTGGGCCTTCGTTGTGATTAGGAAATATCGGATAACCTCATGTCTACACTAGCTGAGCTCATGTTCTCTCCTATGCCGGATGATGCGACTGCTGCCCAACAACGGAACTGGGTGACATATACACCACTCGCTCCGGGTGCGCCTATAGCGGGCGATGAGCCTGAGTTGAAGTTGCTCGAGAACCGTGCAGTTATCTCAGGTGCAGGTACCACTGGTCTGCGTACATGGGAAGCTGCCCTCCACCTCTCTGCATATCTTCTTTCCTCGCCTGCTCTTATGGCAAGTGTCAAAGGCAAGAAGGTGATCGAGCTTGGTGCTGGCACAGGACTGTTGTCCATCCTATGCGCCAGCCATCTAGGTGCTTCCCATGTTACAGCTACCGATGGCGACGAAGGAGTTGTTCAGGCTTTACAAGAGAACGCAGCCTTCAACGACGTCAAGGATACTATGGATATTGGTGTATTGTGGTGGGGTCGAGCACTGAAGGGGTCTTGGATGTTTGAGAAAGACCCTTCGTTCTCTTGCGATCTGGTCCTCGGTGCCGATGTCGTGAGCGACACATCATTCGTTTTTACTGGAAGACACTAACACTCGTTTCAGACATATGACAAAGCTGTCATCCCAGCACTAGTCTCTACCATGAGAGACATGTTTGAAGCCTGGCCTCATGTCCAAATTATCATCTCAGCAACCATTCGAAATGCTGACACGTTTGCTGCTTTCGAATATGCTTGCGGTAGGTCGTCAAGACTACCATGATAGCGTTATGTATATTGACGTTATCATCTAGCACACAACGAGTTCAAAGTCCATGAAGTGGATTATCCNTCGATTCCCATGGAACAGCAGGCTTCTCTGTTCCATTCGACTATGGTTCCCATCAGAATCTTCTCGATCACTGCACCCGAGATGCAGAGAGACCCTTATGCAGTATAGATGATTCCTGAACTAGTCTGCTACGGCAGCTGCAACGAGGACAGATTCAAGCAGTATCAGCAATTCTTCGGATCTCTGCTCTCTCTTCGGCAGTAATAGTGTTTCTTGGCGCCTGCTTAATGACCTTTGCTGGGTTGCCTGCCACAACTGTGTATGGCGCTACATCCTTGTTTAGGCATGAGCACACTGTGCAGAACTTGGATGGTTCTGAAGATGGTTGAACTTACCTTGGTCACAACACTACCCGCACCCACAGTACTGCCACATCCAATCGTCACACCGGGGCAGACTGTCACATTGCCACCAATCCAAACATCCTCCTCGATCGTGATTGGCTTTCCAGACTCTGGGCCGTTTGTTCCGTTCCTCAGGTCAGGATCCAGAGGGTGGGTTCCAGAGTACAGGCTTACGTTTGGTGCCAACAGAGTTCTCGAACCGATGGAAACGAGACAGGTATCAATGATGGTGCAGTTGAAATTGATGAAGACACCTTCTCCTAGGCGTACGTTTGTGCCGTAGTCTGCATGGAACGGAGCTTCAACCCATGCTTCGGAGGCTAGTAGTTCTTCATCTTCATCCTCTGTGCTGCCTTCTTTGCGAGGTGGTAATGGTTTAGTATCTCCCACGATNNGCTGTTGTGTCTAAGTAATGGTGCACAGAAGAATATATGTAACTTACTCCCTCCACAATTCGACCTGACGTCTTCTGGTCATTGCCTCATCTTCTCCTGCTTTGTTGTATTTTGTGCAGGCGCGTGCACACCGACGACGCTCCGCAACTAGCTGTGGAGTGAATGCATGGTAAAGTTCCCCTCTGAGGGACCTGGCCTTGTTCTCGGAAATAGTCATGACGATAAGAGCAATATGTGCAATATCTGTCTTTGTCTTTGCTTCGAGGCAGAAGGTGGTAAGACGGTGAGATGGGCGCCAAGAGCCGCATTCAGGAGTGACGCGGGGAGACCCTGACATTGATATTGTTCCATGCATTCCAGAAGTTTGGAACCTCCGCGACGACCATCTGGGTGTTCTACGAGGCGCTGCCGCCGACGAGTGTTGCCATCTTCCTCATACGTCGCGATCCAAGATGGCACACCAAGGCGACCCAAACATCTCTGCGCCGTCTCCTACATCGCCAACCACAAACAACAATGGAGCAGCCACAGAATCTCGTACACCCCTGGTCGACCCAACCATCTATCCCGGCAAGTCGCGCTCCATCTCGTCAATCGCATTGCACGCTCTGTGCCTAGGTCTTACCCTCTCAGCCTGCAGCATTGGTACCATCCTGCTCGCCCAATCCGGCNNTTTTCGTCTCTGGCGACTCACAGAGTTCATCGCTACACTGTCCCTCTTCCACTTTCTCGAGTTCTGGACGACCGCCCGCTACAACACGTCCAACGCGAAAGTGTCCTCATATCTCCTCACCTCCAATGGNGGTTCCTACCTCGCCGCCCATGTCGCCGCAATGATCGAAATCGTCGTTACTTCGCTCTTCTTCCCCAATCTGCAGGATCGCTACAGTAATATCTATACCGTTGGCGCAGGACTGGCATTGGTGGTTATGGGACAGGTTGTTCGCAGTATTGCCATGGCGCAGGCGGGTGTCAATTTCAATCATATCCCTGCGAAGAGCAAGAAGAATGACCATGTGCTTGTCACCGAGGGCCTATACTCTTATTTCCGCCATCCCAGCTACTTTGGCTACTTTTTCTTTGCCGTGGGCACGCAGATTGTGGTGGGCAACAAGGTTTGCTGTGTTTCTTATTTGATTATCCTGTGGTTCTTCTTCAAGGATAGGATTAATTGTGAGTGCTCTTCTTCATCCTTCTCTTTGTATGGTTGCTAACTCTTATGATCTAGANNTGAGGAACAAGATCTAGTCAAATTCTTTGGTGATGATTACCGCAGTTATCGCCAAAGAGTTGGCACTGGCATTCCGTTCATCCCATAGAATCTGTGTTCTATGTTGTTGCCATACAAGGATATATGAAAATCCAGTTTGAAAGCAATACATCTAATTCCTCTTCTAGTATGAGTTGCGTATGGGTTGCGTATGCGTGTTGTCTGATCTCCTAATCGTGACCACTGATATGACTCTACTCTTTTAATGTTTCTGTAGCAACTCTCTTCACCATTGCTCTCGACTTACCATTATCTGTGCCCTTGATTCTCCCCATCATCTTTGCCTACCTTTGCAATTTTGCAATCAAATGTTGCATCACTCGAGGTCTACTGCCTTCCTTGCCGTCGGGTTAACTGCTTTCCTCGAATTCAGGCAAGCGCGACTCTCAGGCAACAGCTACGCACTTTCCCACTAAGCGCAACTACCTTACACTATTCGTTTTTCCACTCGACATGCACGGTTTTCAGTCTTGGCTTGATAGTCATCACACTTTCTATTCTCTGCTCTTCTCTTCTCATAACGCCATCATGCCTAGACTCAAAGATCATCCCCTTACATCGAAAAGCCAGCGACAAAAGATATCGTGACGGCCGCGACATTCCAGCTGTCTACAACCGAGGCAATTGTTGCGCAGCCAAATACTACATGGAGACCTATCGAACAGTCCATATGGCTTAGGGATACGAAAGATTTAGGCCTGCCAGGATCTTTAGCTACACGAAGGAGGCACTGAGGTATGAAACATTAATTACATATACACTGATCTCTAGATGCTGACTGTTTTTAGAAGAAGAAGGAAGCTGCAGGAGCTTGAGCAACAACAGCTTCTGAAGCTAGAGACAAGGAGAGCGGAGCCATTGACCACTATCTGCCAGATTGACGACCGCCCTGCACTGAACGACAACCATCCTGCACTGGACAACGACCATGTCCTACCGGACGACTACCACTCTCCACAGGATAACCACAAAGATATGGACGACCTTCCCTACGACCAAGATGTGGAGTACGACAAGCTCGACAACGAAGACGAAGACCTTCTAGATCTGCCTAGCACCTACTGGGAATCTGACTCAGTGTTTGGCTCCGCTCAACCCATACCTGGAATCGATAGCGGATCGAGCTGGATCCCAAGTTCTTTGCAAACGGACGAGATAGACGAGATGTTGAGATCACCATTCGCAACCAGAGGCCGCGGCCACGACAGAAAAGGGGTGGTGTAAAGAACAGCAACACGTACCTAGATTCGCCCGAAGAGGAAGCCGTAGTTTTAGTGCTAGGTATTTGCTAGCCTTAATGTCGAAGACATAGATGATGGTGAGGACAAAGGAGAGGAACCGGTTGAATTCGAGAGATGCACTAAGTCTCTCTATCAAAGCAAGGTTACGCCTACATCTTTACCTATACCCGTGTATCAGAACAAATACAGTAGCATTGCCATCATACCTCTAAGACAGGCCAAACATGCCAGCAATGTGTGCAAAAATAGGGTGACATGTAACGAATATCGAGAAGAAGAATCACTATATACAGATTACATCGAAACAAGATGAGATGTGTTAGGAAAATGGCACCGGAAGCCGAGCCATCATACCTCCCTAGCATTCTAGAATATGACAAAAACCAAACCCTGACAATTCTACAAGAAGCCTATAGCAAAACATGTTGCTAAACAAGCAACAGTATCGACAATGCCAAAATCTTAATAAAGAAGGTTAAAGGTGGTAGGCTTACTGGACTGTGGAATGTCTGCTCGGTTTCAAAAGTACAATAACCAAGGGTCTGGATATTGGCTAGCTGTAGTTTCGACGAAGACACCGTGGCGAGGAAGATTTTTGGTTTTGTGGCTATTATATGTTCGTTGGTTGCATTCGGACCTGTAGCTGCCCCCTTAAGAAGTGGATCAGAACTTGTTGAAGCTGGCGATTAAGCTCTCAGCCACTGCTTTTCTAGAGGCGTCCATCGAAGCCGTAAGCTAGAAGTCTGGCTAAGGTAGGTCTTTGTTGATGTACGGCTGGAGTTCACCGCTGGAAATGGATGGTTGGTTGGCAGCATGGGCTAAGATGGAGAGCGGTCCTGTTGTGATGATGCTTTAGCATCTGCTTAGGGTTCTCGATTAAGACTCCCATGATCTCAATCACGAGGTTTGCAGCTCTGGCCTTCAGCACGCAAGTGGTAGTTGTTAGGATGACAGAGTGTCTGTAAGGTTAGCGACCTCTAGCGATGTACTCCAGAAATCAATCATGGCATGCGAAGAAGTATTCTCGATAATGAGTAGAGAATAGTGTCCAGGATCGAATGGCCATGACGTGAGTTATGAGTGGCAGCAGACGCTTATAGGAGCCATAAGAGGCAGAATACGACAAGATTCTTCGGAAAACAAGCCGCAGATGTTGTATTGGTGACCTGTATGCTGTTGTCCGTTCAAGAGCCAGTGGAGGAGAGAAGACAACATCGGAAGTTCATGCTTTGTAGGCTTGAAAGGCTTGTTCGGTCGTGTTTGTTGTGCTCCTACTTGGACCATTGTCGATTGTCCCTGTATCTTGAGGTCACCTACTGGTGATCGTAGACCGTATGAGCTTATCAGATGCTGAATGAGAGCCAGGCGAGAGCATCTACAGAGACCTGATGATGTACGGATATGACCATTGACAGAAGGATTGTGAGGGCATCGGTTCAAGTAGCGTTCTCAATCACGATATCAATCCTGAGTCCAATGGTATAGAGGTCCCTGA
The DNA here is from genome assembly GCA_903819635.1 of Aureobasidium vineae. Lineage (NCBI taxonomy): Eukaryota > Fungi > Ascomycota > Dothideomycetes > Dothideales > Saccotheciaceae > Aureobasidium > Aureobasidium vineae. The sequence continues at coordinate 1,648,440 of CAIJEN010000005.1, forward strand.
CCTTCCCACCACGGTGATCAACGGACCGGGCAGGGTCAGTTGTCCATCTATGTGTGATTGGAAGTACACAAGAAAATTAGACGATCACGACATTCAACAAGCCCCTTTAGCTCAGTTGGTAGAGCGCGGCACTAGTATCGCTAGATCATGCCGAGGTCGCCGGTTCGACTCCGTCAGGGGGCATAGCGCTGTGCATTCGTTTTGGTGAGGCCGATGTGGTTGAGACGAATTTTTTCGTTGGTATGGCGGTGTGGGACGTGGTTGTGCAAGCGAAGCCTGCATAATTTGTCGCAAAGCTTTGTGCACGATTGCAGAAATGCGGGAAATCGTCGGCGTGACATCTACCGATCGCCATTGTTTCTTGACCTCGCTCTTTCGAAGCTCTGAACAGAACCGTAAACTTCCAAGTTGCTCACATCGTCTTACGTCATCTTGAATGAGAAGGGTCGTGAAAGTGACAGGCATGTAGGCATAGAGTAGATTCCTGATCCTTTGTCAGTCGTCCCTCGTGTTCAGCTCAGTATATTGAGGAGGCTGACCAAACTGGTATTGCAACGTCCATACAAGTAGCGATCGCAGATAGAGTTGGAGTATAAATCCGGCCACCTCATATCCAGCCTTTGTGATACGCCACTGGACGGACACCACTCTGTAACAACCTCATATCTCTCTGTGCCGTGTAGGGCATCCAAAGTCTGTGATAGTGTTGTCCAGTGACCAGTTCTCTCTCTTATCAGACCACCGGTCAAGCGGTTGTGTTTGGAGAGACAGTCCGTGTACTCATCCAGAGATGTCTTGCAGACGCGCAATAGTTTGCAGAGTTGGAGGACCAGGCTCGCAGGTATCCAAGTACCTTGGACAGAGTTTCGAACCCATGAGACTTTTGCTGACAGGCGCAAGGGAGCACGGCAACGTTCTGTGCTTTCAAGAAACAACCATCATCCATGTCGTCTATCCGGATGCAATGGAGCAAACGATGACAAGGACTCGGCCAGGTTTGTGCGTGATCGTCAGCATCTCCGCATGTTCTCGGAGTGGGGATAACCGTTGGCAGAGTGAGTCCGTGCTCCACTTGATTGCATCTGCATGTTCAGCACCAGCCTTCCCTCTCCGCCGGGATTTCACCTGAAAAGTTACAGCCACAACTTGGAAGACTTGGACATATTTATGCGCGGCCGGTAGATCCTGGCACCACGCTCAGTGACGATTCGCTGGCATCGGGCGGACAGCAGCCGCTCGTGCAGCCTGTGCCGCTCTTGTTCTCAATCCAACCACCTCTTTTGAGACACGGTGGAGTCGAGTAGAGCAGACATCCAATCCGGCAAGCGGCAAGAAGTTTATCTAAAGCTAAACGGGCAGCCCGACGCTCATCACTCTGCATGCTTACTCGACCTTAGAGTTCTTGCATGCATTCACCTACACGTACGCCCGCGGGTCTCGTCCTGCTTGACACGATGTGGAAGTTGCGAGGCATATTGCCTCTGCCATATATAGGCAATGCGAGTGTCCACAATCTTTGCACCGTTTCACCTCGGGCAGGCCCTCTTGCTGTCTGACCCCTCTGTCAATTGTCCCTCAAACTCGCATATTTCCCTCGAAGGTTTCCCAGAGTGCTATGGACTAGTTCTTGTTACCCTGAACTAAAAGCATGATACTTGACTATAGTGATCACATTTATCCCCCGTCGTTTCCAAGACGAACGTGAAACACCTGGCTCGTCATTGTGCTTATTGCATCGATCACCCTTCCTCTGCGAATGCCTTTCTGCAAAGTGAGCGAAGCGGCTGAGAAAGCGAAACACCAGCACGAACTGGCCCAGTAGAGTCTCACCGTGCTGGAATTCTCAGTCGCAACTGCTTCTGTCCTGCGACCATGACTTCCTTCAACACCACGAGTGGACTCAATTCCACCATCGGATTCAATGCAACAACACCTGCAGGTTTCAATCCCGCGGACGGTCTCAATGCCACAGCGGTATCGCCAGGTACGCTTGACTGGGTTCAATCCATACCATGTCTGACCAATGCTAACCGCGCATCTCAGCCAATTTAACTCGCGATGGATTGCCTCTCCAACCACGTCTTACACCCGCGTTCGGTGTGGCCGGTGCCTTGCTCATTCTGACTGGTTTCGCATACGCCTGCGCCAGTATCAGGATCATAAGGTCCTTTACAGCATGGCCTCGCATATGTTTGCTCGCTAACCAATGATCGNNCAGGCTCTACATGTCCCTCAGTTGTGTCTACCTCGTTAGCATTTGTGTTACCGTATGTGTGCTACCCCTTCCGTTCCACCATGATGCTGATCGCCGTGCANNGGTCCTGATAATCTACGTAATGCCCGCACCAGACGCAAACGTTAGCGATGGTATTCAAGGCGCATACCTGGTCGGCATAGTCGTGCCTGGCATTATACTTGGCGGGATCTGCGAACGTTACGTCCAATGGCTGGCGAAACGTTCTGGATGCATTGTAGGAGGCTTCTGCATCGCCATGTGGATCGAGGTACTGGTCCCAGGAGGTCTCATTACATCGTCTCCAATGCTCGCTGTCTTCATTGGAATCATGTGTCTTGCTGCTCTCGCACCCTCATTTTCCAAGAGAACGAAAGAGCCGGCGTACATTATCTTTTCAGCATTTTCTGGCACCACAGCGTTTGTTTTAGGAATCGACTGCTACAGTCGTGCTGGGTTGAAGGAGTTCTGGGTATACACATGGCGTACGTCAGAACTACATTATGGTGTTTCTTCCACTGACTCGTTACANGAATTCCACAGGGTCGAGCTCTTCGGCTTCGGAACCACAACCTACCCTTTGACGAGAGATATCAAAGCCGAGATTGGCATGATCCCCGTCCTTTTCCTACTTGCGATAGTGTTCCAAGGTAAATTCTTCAAACCCATTCGANNCAGAAAAAGGAAAGAGAGGAAGAAGCAATCGCTAGGCTCAGACAAGAACATGAAAGGCAAGAGCTTGACACCGGACGTACAATTCAAAAGGCAGCCGATAGAGAGCGTGCAACCTGGGAACAGAGATACAAGGATCCGGAGAAGAAAATGCCTGATGTCGAGCAGAGACAAGTTNAATCCACCATCTCCATCGAANAGCTGGAAAAGATTCCACGGCGCGGCGAGCTTTGTCCTGGACAAGTTAAAGCCTGATACTCGCACCTTGCTGACAACAAACAACCTCGAACGGCAACGCGACGAGAGGCCCGCTACTGACGCCTTGGTAAAATCAAATGTCCAAGCACAGCACCATGACGGGATTACTCCCGTCAAAGCTCCCAAAGAGACCACCGAAACAGCGTTGGACATCTCGCCAGCACCGCATTTATCGTCCTCCCCGCAATACCCTAGTCTGAGGCCAACCTCGTATCCACCTCCGCCCATCCTCCCACAAACAGGTTACGAATGCGACACATCTTCCGACGGAGTAGACTATGTCAACATGGGTTCTCCGAATACCTCGTTGCCATTCCTTACGGATAGAGTCAGCTCTTTAGGTTTGGCTTTAGATATGGAACACAACGGAACACCTGTAGGACCTGACCAAGACGGATTTGAGGTTGAATCCGCGTCCCAACTCAGCAGAACATACGAAGACGAGAAATTCGCCCCTACACCGATCAGACTGTCACAGCAAGATCTATCCGGATGGGAGCAGCAAATCACTCAAGGACCACTTGGTGAAAAGGCCGCGGACGAAGAGCGTCTAGCTTCAGTAAATCACGACGACACGGACGAACTTCAAAATGCCCATCTTGGACCAAATTGCTCGGATTTGGGCGAGGTTCCTGAGACTCATGATCATGTTGAGTCTTCTACACCCATCGCCGAGTCTTCTGCAGCTAAATGGCAGCAGAGAGAAGAGATAATGAGCCGGACGCATGAGTGGAGCAAGACATTGGTTCACGCAGAGCTGAAGTCGAGACCCTCCAGCATACGATCGTACGACGCAAAAGAGGAAACAAGCTTGTGGTCAGGATTCGAGGGCACCCACACAACTGAAGATACTTTTGAGCCGCTGGAAGGGCAGGAAGCAGTAACCTCACAGCGACCGCAACACAGTCTTGCGAGAGCAGGCCCCCTCAAACAAAACAACCGCAGGTCTAGGCGTGTCTCGGTCGTTGAGGGCAAAACAGCTATCCTACCCACACCAGTTAAGTCTGCAAGGGTCGATGAGCGTAATTCATCGCTTCCGATGCTAGATACTGGATCCACTCTCATCGGCGAACGTCTCGCAATTACAGAGCAGAAACAGAGGCAAATGTCTCTCACCAACAACTTCCTTAGCGATGAGTCTCAAGGCATTGTCGCGAGAAGAAACTTCGGATCGCATGGCAAATTCGCCAACTCAAACGATGTCGAGTCGACGGACCTTGACGAAATAACACTTGCTCAAGCACGAACGACTCTACATGCAAGAAGTATGAGCAACAGTCAAGTCTCTACGATATCGTCTCCCACGTCTCACGCACATCGCACATCGAGCAGTGTGGGTTACCAATCACCCGCCCTCACGACAGCAAGAACGACTCCGATTACATCTTCACCTGTCCATACATGTCCCCCATTCATGATGGTCGCTCACCCGCTACGGAAACCTTACCCAATGCCTCCATGCGAAACCTTCCAGTCCACAGCCCCACCATATCGGCATTCAGGCGGAGTCTCCACTCCAAGTACAGCTTTCACTCTTAGTGGCGTGAATGACCCAGCTACTGTCATGCAGAACAACGACCCATACACCCCACGCGCACCCAGACGATCTTCCGTCCCTGTCGGTTTTGCTGCAAAACCTACTTTAATGCACCGCATGGAGTTCGACGAGAGTCTCAAGAAGCAGAATCAAGAAGCCTTACTCAGAGATCAGAGAAGAGGCGCGGCTGAAGCGGCTCAGAGCAAGAAACAACTGGACAAACAGCGTCGCAGAACACTCGAAGCTGAGAACATGATGAGAAGGGGACACCTCGATGATGCACACAGAGAGGCCATGAGGAAGATTCAGAGGCAGGCCAACAAGAGCTTCCAGCAAGGCTAGTCAAGCCAGAAAGAAAGAAGCACAAAATTCACACAAAACATAATCAAATCAGGGCATCAAGGCTAGGAAAACCCTGACGGAAGGAAGGATCAGACGTTTGTTCCACAACATTGCTGGAAGGTGCAATCCAGGCGCTTGAGGCCATTTGCTTTTTCTAATCTTCATCTTTTTCCTTTGTCTAATATGGGTAATAATATCTTATCGATTCGGGAGGGGAGCTACGAAACTACGATGCATGAAGTATGAAATACGATACCCTCAAAATAAAAACTACACTCTTTATACACCTCTTGATTGTTTTGGGTTCTCGTCTTCATTTCCATGCAAAGAACGTCAGCTATCCCTTGGTCTTTAATCATCTTTGAAAACGTTCATGTTCATCCACCGTCCATGTCATTCTTCGTATCCTTCTCATGTGCTACAATCTGTAATTCCACCCTTCTCCCACAAGAACGTAAAGCGAATGATACGCTACAAAAAGGCACAGTTGTTTTCTGAGATAGAGGGGAGCCAATGAGGATCGCTAGAATATTGGTACTCGGTGGATCCTGCTCTGTTTCTTGATAGCACTGTGCATTAATATAGCTGCATGTGTTACATAGTTTAATATAAATGAAGCATCGGGCACGCTGTTGTGTCTTTGATCTACACACTTACGAACCGTTTCTTTGCAAACAGAGGGGCGTTGATATTCTGCTATATTGGCGAGATTGCAATCAGAAGCGTCGAAGTCTTTGGGCAACTGGGAGGGAAGTGGCTTGTTGGTCTAGTCAACACGACCAGTTTGCCAACCGCAGTGATAGTTGATCGAGTAAAAGCATATTGCCGAGGGAAGATGTGAGAAATAGCGGGCAAGCAATCAAAAAAGACAATACAGATTCAGTGGATGAAAAGCATAGGATAAAGACATTATGGATTTCGTGACGCATCTCCAACTCTTCCTTATATACAAAAAGCCCACCACACTCGATGAAGAGGTGCATCTATCTGTGATACTGAATATTGTTGTCAGCAATCAACTTCATACCCTCAGCTCTCCAGGTATCGGGCTCAGCATGACTGGTAACATTGGCATCAAACACCATGTTCTGTGGGTTAGAGACACTATACACCGGCCAGGTTGGCAAACTCGAGTTCTTGCCCGCATAGCCATTAGGGTTCAGGTCGTGAACAAAAGTAACCCAACTCTTGCTCATGAAGTCTGAGAGCTCAGTGAACGCAGAGGACTTGTTGGCAAAAGGATTGATTGCATAGCCAAGACCGTTGAGGTTGTTAAACACGAAAGCGACTTCTTGGAAGTGGGCGACGTAGGTGGAGCCGGTAGGGATGGCGTTGAAGCGGTATGAGTAGGCGGATACGTTGTTGGCGGCCCAGGTCTCGCAGGTTCTGCGGCGGTTGGCGATGAAGACCTCGTCGCCAAAGTAGGCGGCAGAGGCGCGGTAGGAGGGGCCGAAGCGAGGGCCGAGAGAGGTGACGTTTTGGCCCAGCTCTTCAGTAGAGGGGATCAGGTAGTCGGGCTGGCCGGAGGTGTAGACGGCGAGGAGGTCCTCGACAAGATCGGGTGTCAAGGCGAACTGGGTAGAAGAAGTAGTGTTCAGGTACTTCTCGAGGCCGGCGGTTGAGTTGACGGGAGCGGGACTGAAAGAAACACCTTCATCGCTGTTTGCGCCGTTAATGATGGGGACGTGGACAAAGCTCCGTCGGCCAGCTGTTCACTGCCGTAACGAGCGATGAAGTCGCCGTCGAGAGCAGGGTTCCAGCCGCCGCTGAAATCGGTAGTGTTCAGGATGTTGTTGAGGACAGTAAAGGGCAGAGCACGCAGGCAGTCCAGAGTGTTGGTAGAGTTTCCGCATCCAGCTGCCTTGGTGAGAGCAGAGTATTTGGGTTGGTAGGAGCTGGTGCAAGTCAGTCATGAGCTGTATAGTACTCCTCCCCATGCGTGATAGACTGTCGCCATGTAGTTATAGAAATGCACAATACTTGCCATGAGGGAGCTACCTCCACGGAGAGAGCGTTACGTTTAGGTGTCTCCATGGTGACACCTCTTTCTAGAAAGAAACTGTGCATTTCCATAACTTGTGATGACACAACGAATTGGTGTGGGAGAGGGCTGATTGTGGGGTTGTGGTCGTCTTTGGCACCCGGGAAAGCAGGAAAATTCGGACTTACTCTGAGCCGTTCAGGGCATTGTAAGCAATGGCGTTGCCGGATTCCATGATTGCACCACGGAACAGCTTGTCGTCACGGCCGTTGTATGCAACCAAATGGAAACCAACCGAGGCCGCGCCAGCTGCAATCGTTAGAACAGTGACAATACGAAGATCGAATGGAAAACTTACCAGATTCACCCATAATAGTGACCTTGCTTGTGTCGGCACCGAAGGCAGCACCATTCTCTTGAAGCCAATGCAAAGCCTTGCGTTGGTCCTTGAGTCCGATGTTGGTCTGACCAGCACCGGCAATCTCATCACCGTTGAGGAAACCAAAGGGACCAAGTCTATAAGCAACACTGGCAGCCATGATGGGCTTACCAACCTTGACGGAGTTCTCGACGAGGAAGGTCAAGTTGTATCTGCGGTCAACTGCACCACCCTATGGAAATCGTCAGCATGGCGACCATTTGAGGATCAAAAAGGACATACCATGTAGAAGCCACCGCCATGGATCCAGACAACCATTGGCAGACTGGCATTCTCGTAGCCGGAAGGTCTGACGACGTTCAGGTAGAGACAGTCCTCGCTCTGTTGGTAGCCCACCTGATCACCTCCGTAGCCTACGCACTCGAATGCATAGTTTGTTGCTGGCAGGGCTCCAGTCCAGGATACGTTCAAGGTCTCGGGGTTGGCGAAACGAAGCTCATCGATAGGAGGCTGTGCGAATGGGACACCAAGGAAAAAGTCCTGGTTGTATTGGCTGTTGTGTACACCATAGTATGAGCCGTTCTTCAAGTTGACGACTGGTGCACCAGCGGGTGCTCTGCGCAGCAGAGAAGGGGCAGCAGAGGCGGCAGAGACCGCCAGTGATAGCAATGACCAAGAAGAATGCATGTTTGGCTCGATTGACAGTGCTTGCTGGGGAGGGTACCTACTCTGGGCAGAGCCCTGTCTTTATACAACCACCATATCCTTGCCACCTACCGAGACATTGTGCCGAAGGTCACATTGACAACGACAGTGCATCTTCACAGCACATCGTGCAGCATGGATGTGACATGGGAAGTCCGTGATTGAAGAAAATCAGGACGTGCAAGCGGGGCATGATGGGGAAATGTGGAGTGCAGCGGGGTCCGTGGTTTGCAACCTTTCCTGAAGAGGCAGGGTGTACCTGGGGAATATTGTCACTGCTAGACCAAAAACATGGCAAGATTGACAAGCCACCTTAGCCGACAACAACCCGCAACCCGCCATCCCCAACCCACGAGATGGAAACTCTAGCATCCGGCTGTCATGACGTCGGGCATCTTGAGTCAGGAAGAGACACTGTTCAGTGGAGGAAGTTTGGAGACGGAGTGGTTCGGCTGAGTTTTGAACTGCCGAATTGCTCTGGGCTCCATACCATCAGTGCCTTTCCTGCATCATGCTGAGCATATCAAGTAATGCTCATAACGACCATGTCGGGGGCTATGCTCGATCTCAAGACGGCACCATAGCCGATGGACGTCGGGTCCGATGTCCTGCGTTTTTTCATGAAAGGGAAGCTTAGATGATTGTTTTGATATGCACTCATATCAAAAACAATCAGAACATTGTCCGATCACCTTCCCCAAGTAGAAATCCGATGTCCTCAAAGTGAAGTGCATACAAGTGGCCTGGCACGATGCATACTATATAGGTAGGTGGCATTGCAAGTGCTGCTCGAGTTCAGCCGCAACACGGCCCAATGCACCATGCAGAAGCTTCATCACATTCGTACATCCGCTCCTGAAGGCTTGTTCGCTAGCAAGTGACACCCTCATGGACTCTGCTGGTGGACATGACTTGAAATGGATATGATGTCTCATGGCAGTTCTGCCTTCATTGGTAATGTACAAGGTTTATACAAACGTCTTTTTCTCGTCTCCAGTTTATCTGCCTGTGAGCATATTGGCGATAGAGCTCCAGTACTTGGGAGTGACGGTCTGCTGAATCTCTTCGCTCGAAAGCCACTTGAACTCCTTGTCGCCATATGTGTTGGCCTTGAGGTTGGCCTGACCAGCCATGATGCGAGCCTTCATGAAGAAGGTACGCTCGCCGACCTCCTCGACCTTCTTTTCCGTGTTGGTGATAGTCTTCTTGAAGTTGCCTGAGTAGTGGCCAATGGGTGCGTTTCCAACAACCCATGTGTTCATGTTGATACCTCCCGCTTGTACGATGATACGCTCGGCAGCNNCTAGAACTGTCAGTGATATGGTTTTGGGGAATCTCGCGCCTTGCCGACTTGGGAGGCTGAATGTGTAAAATGTCCGACTAACCTGGTCCAGACCCTCAGGGCCCTTAATCTCGTCTTCAGGGAATCTCCAGACGCCGTTCTTGTTCTTGACCAGCAAGTACAAGGTTCTGTCAAGCAGTCTGTTCAAGCTGGTGTGGTCGCCCTTCTGATCTTGTTCTGTGACTCTGGGCAATGGCCGTTGCACGACAATGTCCTGGCTAGTCTCTCTCTTGGCTCCTGCTTCGCCATCGGTTCCCTCAGCGTCTCTGATCAAAGCCTCGACTTGCGACTCGGGCTCGCTCGTCTTGTCGTTGACCAGAACTTCGTCGTTCCAACCCGACTCGCTGTATGCATTGTAGACACCAACGTCACGGGCAGGGGTCTTTCTCAGCAGCATCTTGCGCTTCCATTCGCGATCTCCGGGAGTTCCTTTCTTGTAGTAAAAGTAGCGTGTGAAGGGCAGTGCCAGACGTTCGTTCAATCGTTTTTGGTAGAGGAAGAAGGCTTTTTCGAAAGGGTGGAGCGCGCGTGTCAGAATGGGAGGTCGTGATAGTACTACGCCAGTGCGTAGCTGGTATGCTGATCGGGTAGCTGGCAAGGCAGATGCATCCTGTGTGGTTTGGGACGGGGTCGGTGCCTCAGGGGCAACAGCGGCAGCAGTAGATGCTGAGCGGTATTGAGATAACCGGGCGAGGCAAGAGTTGCAGACGGATTNCTGGTGTCGAGCGGGCTGGCAATGGGTCAGAGTGGCCAACTATCTAGTATCGACAGACTTACTCGATGATGCGACCAGCCGCCCGGCAGTTCTTTGACCCGAGTTCATGGCGAATTGTACTGTCTTCCAGTCTGTATCGCCCATGCGAATGCGCCGTCGCTGCTGCAACTTTTCGAGACTTGTGCTTGGCACTGGCAACACGCACGGGCCTGCCGGCCGCTCCTTCTCTTTAAAAGCCTGCCTTCTCTCGCTCCTCTTCTTTCCTCTCTCACGCGTTCCTTATCATCAATTGCCTCGATTCTCAACCGCATATTGACCATTTTTAAAGCGCGTAGATTGAAATCGCAAGACTTTTTCGCTAGCCGTGGCTTTCAAAAATAAACCGAGCCCCAGCTAGATAGTTTTTGCAAAATCTATATTCGCATACGTGATGTTTCTGTTAGACCTCTATGACCCTGCTGGCCTGACCTATGGACAAGCCTCGCGGGCTCTTGGGATAAGCGTGTACTCTCCTGTTTCTCCCTACCTACCTACCTCTCAAGGAGAAGGCATTGATGTTTTGCGGTCTCTGAGATTCTAAAAGGACGTGCTGATGGGACAACCCTGACTCATTCACCGTATCATAGAGGGTGCTCTGATATTTGACGCATAGCGGTCTACAAGTTCTCGCCGGATAGTAGTCTGCGTGTTGCTCCGTTTAGAAGCCTGGCAAGTGGTCTGATTCTGGCAGCAGAGCACAAACATGAATCAGCTGTTCGTAGTCGAGATTGGTTGGTGGACATGCCATAGCAACCGACCAAACCACTCAACCCCTTCCCGCTCTGCTTAGATCGCAGCCCGAACTCCCAGAGTCAGTACTGAGCGTGAACAATCTATGTAGTCAAAATGCTGTGTGATAACTTGTATTACTGCATGGAAAGGATGCTTTGAGGCAGATGGTCTGTCTGCGTAGGAGGCTTCAAGTCAAAGGTCCGGACCGTTGACACGGCGCGTCAATGCAGCTCTGGGGCTTGATAGGCAAGCCTAGGACTGGCGACTGCGCGGGTCATCGTCATGTGTGATTTCCAGGGACTTGGACATGCAATTGGAGCTGCCATGCGCTCCTTCTTCTTCTTCTAAAAGGCCACAACAGAGGTTCCTTCTTAGTCTAGGGTCTTTATCCTTAGCTTTCTTACCCATGGACTACGAGTAACGCACTGCATGCATGACATCTCCTTTGTCGCATCCACCACCACTACCATTGTTGTAATCCACCCACCGCGCACATCAACACTGGCAGCATGGCTGAGTGAGCGACCTCATTCTCTCGCAAACCAACGCCCTCTAACTGTATGACCTAGATACGGCTTCCTCGTGGCTGGCGGGCTGGCCACGCCTACTTCGAGTCACGTCCGCTCCGTGACGCCTTCTCCCAATATGCCCAGATCAGACTCGCCTACCCTGGTCAAGGCCAAATCCGCTTCACATCTGTCCACCATGAAGACCTTCTCCACNCCNCCTCGCGGCCGCTCCAACTTCGACAACGACGACGACTATCTTAATACCATTCCCGATCCACGAACACCCAGTCCAAACCCACCGCGTACAAGTGCGCCAGAAGACGAGCAGGACCAGCATCCCGACCTTAGTAACGAAGTTGCTATGCTTAGCACAAAGCTCATAAACGCCATCAACTACCAAACCAATCTGGACGACTCGCTACAGCACGCCCGCCATGAGCTTGACGCTGCGAAGCAGCGCATAGTTCAGCTGGAACAAGAGACGCAGCAACACAAGTCTCTGGTCTCAAGCGGCGCTCTCGTCACCAAACAACAAGTGGACACACTCAGACAAGAATTGACAGAGTCGCAGAAGCAAAGAGATGTTGCCGAGAAGGGCAGGAAGGAGATGGAGGTCGAACTTGAGAACCTCACTAGCGCCTTGTTCGAGGAGGCCAACACTGTGAGCGACCAACAGCAGCATATTTCAAGAAGAACATGCTAACATGCATCANNGATGGTAGCCGCTGCGCGCAAAGACGCCGAAGCTGTCGAACGCAAGAACGCGCAGCTAAGGGCTCAGCTCAACGACACTGAACTTCTTCTAGCCTCACAGCAGGAACAATTACAAGATCTGAAGAGTGTCATGGAGAAGATGACCGAAGACCGAGATCGCGACGAGACCGACACCATACCCCGTTCTTCGACCGCTCCATCAACGCCCGGCGTAGACTCAACCAAGATGAGCACCATGTTTGACTCGCTCCCCTTCTCCCCCAACGCAACAAACTTTAGCGACGTTCCTCCAGACCAACCTCTACGATTCTCGCATCTCATCGTCCCCGTCATGCGTAACGATGTAGTTGCTTATGTCGACTTTGCCGATCTGCTCAAGTCCGCCCGAGCAGCTGCNCCCGCTCATTCTCGCAATTCTTCAGGCATCAGCTCAAGTATGTTCGTCGCTTCTGCCTCTTCGTCCTCGCCGAATATCCCAGGCTCCTTCAGCTCTGGCGCTGCTGCATCGCCTCGCGACACGTCATTCCAAACATCCGTACCGCCGCTCAAAGATAGCAAATTCTACAAGAGATGTCTCGTTGAGGATGTAGAACCCACATTACGTCTTGACCTCGCTCCGGGTCTTTCGTGGCTGGCCCGACGTACAGTTATCGCTGCCGTGACTGGTGGAAACCTGGTCGTGGAGCCCTTCATACCACAATCGCGCTTCTATGGGAACGCTTATGCATGTGCGCTTTGCGGAGAATCTCGCCGAACAGAGGCACATGCTCGAAGACATAGATTCCGGACCAGTGAGGACGAAAACGCTCAACGTTACCCCTTGTGTGAATTCTGTTTGGGCCGTGTCCGAGCAACAGGCGATTTCTTGGGCTTCCTAAGAATGGTTCGTGACGGGCTCTGGAGAGCATCAACCGATGAGGACATCAAAGCCGCTTGGGAAGAGAGTGTACGCCTGAGAGAGAAAATGTTCTGGGCCAGGCTCGGAGGTGGTGTGGTTCCAGCAATTGCCAGAGAGCCGAGCCCTACAGGAACTCAACGCCGCGCAGACGCAAGGTCGTTGCGCAGAAACAGCACCGAATCGAGTATTCCAAGGTTCTCGAGAGACTCAATCGAAAGCATCCACTCCAAGACATTGGAAGTCCCGAAACTCGGTGAACCTCGACCCCCGAGTCGCAACAACAGTACATCGGCTGCCAACATCAGTGATGGCAGTACGACCTCTCTACATACTTCGGAGAGCTCGGATACTAGAGACTTTGCAGATGCACAGACCGACGTGGAACACTCGGTGAATACACCAACCACGGTCAGCCATGAGGAAACAACAAGCCATCCAGATCACACAGACTCGCAAACACCACGACTAGCGCAAGAAGATGGGCCGAAAGACAATATCGACACAGTCACCGAGACATACTCACCTAAGGAGCAGTATACATCCATCATAGAATCAGAGAAGGAAACCCAAACTCCCGCAACGGACGGCCAAAACGGCAAGGAGACCGAGGCACCAGTCGAACAGTCGCCGCAGCCAGGAATGCCTGGATCCTTTGATTGAGCCTTGCATTAGCCGCTGCCTTCTCCTTTTATCACTTTTGTATACCCATGCGGGCACAAGAACAGACGCTTGCAATGAAAAAGGCCAAAGCGATACAAGTAGTATATATATGTATAAACACCAATCCTCGACGGCCTTAAAGTCCGTTTCATTTTTGAATACGCCAGTTTCTGTTTTGCACGATTTGATTGTGATGCTTTTTGCTCGTCTATACCTAGTCCTTTCCCATTTTGCTCTCTTTATATTTGACATGCGCGTCCATGGCTGATTTGAACTACAGCTCCGCGAGGTCAAGGATAAAAACATGAATAACTCAGGAAAGCAAAAAAGGAGACGAAAGGTATTGGGTCATGCACGGGACCTCACCATTTCTAATATCGTTCATGTAGTCTTCTGTCTTGTTTCCTTGCTCCACATGATGCCTTCTCTCTGTTTGTGAACCATCTTGTGCCTTTCCGTCTGCTTTTTCATATCCCGTTCTTCTTCTGGTCGATATGCAAATGCAACAAGGCGAAAACTATGCATGATGTCCCTCATCCCCGCTTCTAATAAATCCCCTGTGTACGATATTGAAACGTGTCATANNACTATTTCACACATCAAAAGTCAGTATTGCATGATCGCAGAAAAGAGAGAAAGGGAACAGAAGGCGGCAACAAGAAAACTCACAGCCTGGTGTAATAACTTCCTGCACTTTTCGCCACCAAATCATCCACATAGGCAGCAGCTTCAGGCACGCTTTTCTCTAGTACAAAGCGCTGACGCAATGAGGCGATGACATTCACCACGCCGCCAGAGTAACACGGCATTTTGGAGTCACGGCCCATGAGTTCGACGAGCATGACGATGCGCTCGGCGTCGCGGCGGAGCGCTTGGAAAGCAGTTTTCATATGTTGTTTAAACGAAGCAAAAGGCGCAGAGTCTACACCGCCGAGCACGTCGATGTACTCTTGGGTGAGTTTGAAGGNGGCGGCTTCAAAGCCCATGCTGCCGGGTGTGTTGGACAGCATGAAGCCAAAGTCGATGTGCACGATGTGGCCTACATTGTCGATGAGGATGTTGCCGTTGTGGCGGTCCTTGAGCTGCAGGATATACGAGATGACAGAGTAGGCAGCGAGGCTCTTTGCAAAGTTGTCGACGGCGGAGAGGTAGGTGCTCGAGTCTGGCTTGCCGAATGTGGTGACAAAGTGGTCGTGCAGCGTAGCGATGCGTTTGCGTGGGTTGGCGCCCGAGGCGATGGAGGATAGCGTCAGGGAGCGCTTGAGAGAGTGCAGGGAGACGCCGTTAGTGATTGTCTCGATCAGGCCTGAAGACTCGCCCGTGACGAGGATACGCATGTTCTTGACCCAGACGTCGCAGTTGGCTTCGGCCCAGATCTTGGAGCATACGGCGATGAGTTGGCATGCAAACGCCTCTTGCCGCAAATCGGCCCCAGTCTTGACAATCATGGAGATCAAGTCCCAGTTCTTCATCCAGCCGTAGGGTGAAGAGCGGCGTATACGCTCTTNTTTCATTTCCCAGGCTTCGCCAAAGGTTGCCGCCGAAGGGTCATCTCGGTCGCCTTTGCGCTGCACTCCTCCCGTCTTGATGTCGTTTTCCATGCGTGCGGCGCCTGCATTGGAACTCAAGTTGGGATCCGCATCAGCAGCCTCCAACGCAGGGTCCTCGATATCTGCCGGCTCGGCGTGCGAGCCAATGTTGTTCGCATTGGCCATGATGGCATCGAAGTTGGTGGCGTGTGCAGCATCATCAGTATAGAAGCTCTGCTCCTCCAGACTCTGCATGCTGGCAATGATCCTGGCCTTGATGGCAGCAACCTCGGCCTTTGGTCGTTTCGAACTGCTCAGGTCGAGCTGTGAAAGCATAGACGAAGCAGCTCGCATATGGGTTGCCAAGGCAGAAAAGTCGGGTTGGTCTGGTGCTTGCGAGCGGCCAGCCGCTGAAGCAAAAGGAGAAGGACTGACAGATCTACTCATCGGAAGATCAGAGGTGCGAGGGGTAGTCAGGCTTATTGATGACAAAGTGCTCACGCCACTAGACAATCGAGGGAGTTCCCTCAGCATAGCGGCGTTGGAAGGGGTGTGTGATCTAGAAATGTTGCGGGGAGTGTCGCGTCCATCCAGTTCCTGCAATAAGGCAGGGCTAGCCAAATCGCCGGATGCAGGCTCAAGAACGCTGTCATTCTCGACTGTCGTTTCACTCTGATAGCGAGCAGATTCTCGTGATGCATCTGTGATGTCGAACAGACGACGCTTAGGCTTCCCCTTCTCGAGTACCAGTTTGGTGAGAAGTTGAGTATTTTGGTCAGACTCTGGATCGAAATCGAAATCCTCGCGCAAGACTTCAACCATCAACAGGTAAGGCACTCTCTCGGCACTGTTCAGACTAGTGGCCTCGGCAGGGTTAAGCCTGACAATACGATGATGTTGGCTACGGCTTGCACTGCCGTCTGGGAGGGTCGCGGGACAGAGCAAAGGCACGTCGACCTCTGCAGGCAGGTCTTGAGCGATTAGAGCGAGCTCAGCACGAAGAGCACTCAATCTGGCAGGCTTCGGCACAGCTACCAAACGATTCGAGATATCCTCGAGAGCGCTGAGGAATTGCGTTTGACTACGGAAATAGTTTGAACGAAGCATGCGGACTTTTTGTGAGCGTGACATGTTGGCAAGGTTGATTGCTTTTGTGCTAGCGGAATGACGGCGGATCGAGTGCTCTGTGTGCTGGCGAGACAGACGCGGCGGTTCGGGAGCAGGCTGTGACGGAAGCTCTGGAAGAGACGATGTGCTTGCAAAGGCCTGGTTGTTTTGTGTTGCACGCAAAGCTTCCGCCATGGCGCTTTTGCTAGTCGGCTCTTTCGTAGGTGTCGAGGTATCCTTGGCTATCATTGACATGGGTCGCGAGGCTCTTCTGGGTGTAGAGGTTCCTGGTGGAGTTTGCGCATCCTTGGTTGCTTGAGGTGGAGGACGGGGTCTTCTGCTCCGCCCAGGGGCACCTGAGACAGTATGGCTCCTAGATATTCGCTGTGGTTGTATGTTGTCCGAAATGGTCTCTTCTACAGGACGAGGTCTCCTGGCTTGTGCAATGGCCAGCGGACCAGCATGGCGAGGAAGGAAGGGCGCGGCTATGGCACCGAGCACAAGACTGGACAGTAGAGTGACGGGTAAGACATTGTCGGTGATCTTCTCTCGGCGGACGGGCTCAGATGAACCAAATACGATGCGTTGGACTCGGTTGTAGACGCGGCGGCATGTTTTGAAGGCGTTCGAGGTGGGCGTTTGGGCGAGGTCGCGGAGGTATGTTTGTAGGAGCCAGAAGGTNNCTGCACAGGGGCCGTGTTAGGAAGTTGCAAGTGTCAAGGAAGGATGTAACAAAATAGAGGAAGGAGCATATGTTAGGAAGGTGCGCCGTACCAGAAGAGCGCCATTCACCGACTCTTCGCATAGATCTAGGATGAAGTCCTCGAGCGCCATGCTTTCGTTGTCTAGCGACATGACCAGGTGGCATAGCTGCGGTAGGAAGAACTCAATGTCCTCGTAGCTGAACTGGCGCAGCTTGGAGCAGAGGACGTATTGGATACCAACATGGTCGGCATATCGAGCCAGATAGGCCACAGTCAATGACGGGTCCCTATTGAAGTGTTCCGACTCGATGAAGCGCTCGAGCAAGTTCCAACTCATCGAGTCCAGGCAATGCGCATGTTATGAAGAGCAGAATGTAACAAGCGAATGTCGCACGACTCGAGTTTCGTACTTGTATACCACAAGAAGACACCGAGGCTGTCCGAGTTGCGTGTGCTTCTCCAACAAGGGTCCAGCCATCATCCCAGATCCACCTTCTCCTGAACTCCATTTGCCCATGCACCAACAACATCAATATCAATCAACAACGGTTGCACAATACGAATGCCCCTAATATTCTCCCCATCACCAACCCCTTTCTCGTCCGCGACATCTAAACACTCAAGTTGGCGGATATAAGTCTCGGAGAAGACCGATACGAGTAGGAGCAAATGCACCATGACTACTACCCTCTTCCCGACTCTTCATTCATGTCCATGCCGTGATTGTCCTGCAACGAGGCATTGTAAATTTACCCGCTCTACTACATCTCTACCGCTTCCTGCCATTACTTCCTCAATCCACGCCTGCATACAAGTCGACCACGATATTGATGACGGCCACCATGATCTCGGCTGCAATCAGCACAATCACAATCCACTCCAAGTATTCACCNNTGCATCATACGTCAGCCTAGTTCTATCATGTCTGCGTTGTCCGCTTACCGTGTGAATGTGTCAACTGATCCTTCAGCACTGCCAGGAGATCTGCAATGACGTCCAGTCGTTCCGTCAAGAGACTCACTCTCTGATCCATCTCCAAGTAGCTCCTCACGGCCTGGTAAACCGGATCGAGTTGCGGTTCTGCCCACATGAGTTCCGGCGCGTCCAGCACTGATCCCTGCAGATGGATATTGATTCGTAGGATAAACAGCTCTCCGATCTGCATGTTGATTTCCTTGCGTGACATGTTGACTTTGCCTGTCAGTGCGATTTGTGCTGGAATCTCCTTGTTGACGTCGATGGTGTTGTCTACCAAGTCCTCGTACAATGATGTCTGCAACACGAATTAGTCCCGCGTGTTTGCTTGCTCTTGGTTGATGTACAAACCTTNTGTACTCTGTGCCAAAGCATGACTGATGGCCAGCTTGGTCATGTAATTCTTCTTTTCTCTCAAACTGATAAAGTCGTTGTAAATTCGAGCCTGGTATTCTTTGGTGTAGTAGAAGTTGAAGTTTTCTTGTTGTATGTCGTCCTTCGAGAGTTTTTCGGTCTCAAACTTGGCGAGCTCCTTCAAGAACTTCTGCTCGTGCTGGACGGACATGCCCCATATTACAACAACTCCATACTCAAAGCAGAAGACTTCGGGAACGTGGACTGTCGTGTCGAAGTCAGGAGTGTCGTTTTGCGGCATGATGAGGGCTTCGTTGGACGTCGATGCTTCGTGGTTCTCTAGTATGGCTGACTCTCCATTCTCGTCCTGCAAGTCCAGCAAATCCTCCCGTCTTCTCTCAGCATTACCTTCGACCTCAATAGCACTATCGGAGAATCTACGTTGAGCGGTGGAGTGCACGACCTTTGCGTCTTCGATCTGCGGCTCTGATTTGGCGTTGTATTGGTATGGGGTGTATATGCACTCGTCGAATTGCTTTGGTGCAGCCTNTTTAAGTTTGCGACCCTTGAGGAAGCGCAACAGATCTTCCATGCGGTATGAGCTGGCGGTGCAGTATGCTGTGACACGAGGCAGCTTGTTTCTGTCGTCCTTGCCCAACCTTGCGGCATCACGGCGGGCAGTCGGATCCTTTATCCTGGTGAATTGCGAGTAAACGTCGCGACCACTCTCTTCGTCAGGACCGTCGTCACCATGTTCGGGATTGGGTAAGAGTTTTAGTTTTTGTGCCGTCCTTGTTGTACGCTGGGGACCGATCTTTGCAGCGGGAACAGCGGGACCTATCGACAATGGAGCGCCTTGACTATTTCTTCTGCGGAGTTTGCTGTTGAGAGCCGAGAGCATGGGCTGGCTGCCATCACGCGGCGGAGTGTTTATGGTTGCGACCGAGCCTGTTGAATGTGCGGAAGCCGAAGGGAACATAGGTCTACGTGTCGGCGGGCTGCTTGTTGCAATGGTAGGATTGAAGGTGACGCTGCGAGCAGGACGATCGGGCTTCTTGCCCAGGAGGGGAGTCGACTCGGCCGTCGTCGCCATGATGGATATGATGTGTCTGAGTGTGTCGTGGAAGGGTCGGCGATAGGCTCGAGTATCGACGCACGCCTGTCTTGTCCAGTATGAGTGGTCGAAAGTGACAATGATCCTGGCAGTCCCAGACGTCTCACACCAAGCACGCCGTTCCGTCGAGGGCTGGGCGTCGCAACTTCCTCTTCTTTTCTTGAAGTCAACGTCATCAGCAGCGTCCGAGCGCTGTATATTAACCCACGTTTACTCTGTATCCTCACTATCCTTCACTGTCAAAACAAGTTTATACCTTGTTTATACTGCAACTTCTATCCAAGTCTAGATGTCTCTATACCCTTCTCTCTACTGCTTCCAAGCCTCGGCATCATCCCAAGACGGAAGTGCATACGGAATACTGTCGGGAGCGTGCTCTGGTAGTTTCTCTGTGATCAACTTCATCAACTCTCTGTAGATGATCTCATATCCTTCAGGATTCAAGTGAAGCCCATCGTGCAGCATTTGCGCAAGAGTTTGGTTCTGTTCGATCTCGCTAGATCCGGGCAATGGCTCTCCCTCCTTCCAGCCGGCTTCCTTCATGAAAGCGGCCCAAACGTCGAGCACAGGAAGACCAAATTCTTGACCGAGTTGGCGAACCGCTTCTGCGTACTTGGCCGTGTTTGAAGCAGTACGTCTCATGACATTGATGCCGTTTGTCTTATCGTGCGCAAATGCCTTTCTCTCCTCGATCGGCGGTGGAGTGAGCAAGATGAGCTGAGGCTTGTGTGCTTGCAGCATAGGGTGGTTGATGATGTCGGTCAGGTTCTTCTTGTACTGTTCGAGATCGACAGTCTGCGAGAATCCTGGGGTGTTGGGTAACCGAGCATCGTTGGCACCTAGAAAGATGGTNNCTGCGGATCCCAATGAGTAACATTTTATCGTTGCACCACATGTCAGACTAACCATCAAGCGGATACGGCCCTGCTCAGGAGTTGGAAGGATGCGAGGAAGGACACTCAAAGCCTGAGTGGTGTTGTAGCCACTGATGGTAACTTGTCAGATGGAGGCTATCATTCAACGCTTCACAAAGGCCTACCTGAATCCTCTGTTGATTACATCAAGACGACGAATGTATGCTATCAGGACTTAGCCAAGTATTGAGACATGGCGCTGTAATGGCATACCATCCTGCAATGCTGGAGTCCAGGCGAAACCTTTGGCCTGGTTGGCGGATTGTTGCGTGATACTGTCACCAAACAGGATGAATTGTTCCATGATGAATCTGTGGAAGGGTGTTCGATGATGAAACAGACAAGGAAAGGTACAAAGCACTAGCGTGATGATATGGCAGTTGTGGAGAGGAGTGGAGTATACTAGACGACGGGATTTGGCGGCTCATCGGATAAACAGGCGGAGGAATTGTCCATCACTTATCTCGGTCCTTATCACCGAACTCGAGCTGTTTCAAGTGATGGTATTGTTGACTGAGGTAGTCTATGGCTTCAAACGGGTAGAGAACAGTTTAAGGTCGGTGGTAAGGACGAAGAAACGGGAAAAGGAGAAGTACTGTGTACAGAAAACGACGTGTAGGACGAGATATGGAGGTGATGTCCAGCTGCTGTCCAGTCACACCGCTCTGATGGTCCTTGGCACAGCAAGCGCAGGGTCTCCAAAGCTTAAACGGCAGGGTCATCTGCACTTTTGGATGCGGGATGTAGCATTTCTTGTTATGGCTGTCGACGATTGGCAGCATGAACGATAAGTCAGGGGGCCCCTTGAGACGTCTTTCATGTCATGAGCACCCCCAGATCGACTAGCATGGTCATGTGCCAAGGGCTCCACCGGTCCATCGCGTCAGAGGGCACTTGATAGTTAGGTAGCGACTCGAGGCATTGCTGCTAGCCAGCGGTCAAGGGGGCACTGATACTCTCTCATCTCCGAGCGTGCATGTGAAGGACTACATCTTGTCTAACACCCTCGAGTCTGCATCTTGAGTTACAAACAACATGCACATGCAACCTGTGGTGCTTCCTAGTACATATATGCACTAACCCCTAATGCCGAGACCTGTAGCCTCATATGCGTACGACGCAGATGCCTTCGACCAGGACAGCACGCCACCTACTCCCAGGAGCAGCAGAGGCAGCACTGTAAGAAGACATGGTCGACGTCTCGCCTCTGACTGGGATCTAAAGAGCCGGCTGCCCTCACGCCTGATTCTCGATGACCACGCTTCCCTTCTCGACAACCCTGATGGCCGCCCATCTTATCGTGCCATTGCTTCAGCACCACAGTCTCCAAAGAAGACATTTCGAAGAAGGAACAGCGCTCCAAGCGTTGATAGGCGTCCAGGAACCTTCAGCAGAACGCTCAGCTCGAGGGTCGCAAAAGCCTTTGGCGCTGAAGCGAANCCGCGAAGAAGGTAGTCACTCTGCTCCTTACGCAATGCCGCAGCACTAACACCTAAGTCAGACGACGAGAACGAGGATCAACAAAAGCTATCCGAATCGATTTATTACGACGACCGCGTCTGGTACGATCAATACACGAGTACCGATTGGGTCCAAGACAGCATAAGCGATGCCTTCCGCTTGAAAGAGTTGCGTAGCCGGAAAGGCTTCAGGGGGAGAACGGAAGCTCTATTTGATTCTGCTCAAGGTTGGATACTGGTCGCTGTCATCGGGTGCGTCACTGCAGGCATCGCATATATTGTGGACGTGTCCGAATCTTTCATATTCGACTTGAAGACAGGCTATTGCTCCACTACATGGTACCATGGAAAAAGGAGTTGCTGTGGAGGCGCCAGTACCTGCGACCAATGGTCTCGATGGTCGCTGCATCTGACTCCTGGCCCTGACGAGAACGGCTGGTTCGACTATGCTGCTTTTGTCTTCTGGGTGATAGCTCTGTCTCTGGCAGCGTGTCTGGTCACTCTACAAACAAAGACAGTCGTCAGCTCGGCCGTCAGTCTATCCACGCTCGACGAGAACCTTGCTGCGCCTGCACACGCCCCGACCACCGCTGAAGCTAGAAAGGACAGCTCAGGAAGTCCCACGCGACGCTTCGCCCAAGCTGCTCAACGTCCTCCTATGATATACTACCCAGCTGCTGGAAGTGGTGTCGCAGAGGTCAAGGTCATACTGAGCGGTTTCATCATTCGAGGATACCTCGGTCTGCGAACTCTTGTATTCAAGACTTTGGGTCTGATCCTCAGTGTTGCTTCTGGACTCTCGCTCGGNAAAAGTAGCCATTCTGCTCTCTGTGCATCATTGCTTTGCTAACGCCAATCGCAGGAGGGGCCGTTTGTCCACATTGCAACCTGCGTCGGTAACGTCGCCTGCCGTATGTTTGAAAAGTATCATGTCAATGACGCCAAAAGACGAGAGATTCTCAGTGCGAGCGCTGCAAGTGGTGTGGCAGTGGCATTTGGCTCTCCAATAGGAGGTGTTCTTTTCAGCTTGGAGGAAGTTAGCTACTACTTCCCGCCAAAGACTCTGTTTCGAACCTTCTTCTGCTGCATTGTAAGTCTGTTGTAATATCTCAAGTACATGGCAGCTAATCGGGTGAATCGCAGNGCTGCAGCACTGTCGCTGAAATTCCTCAATCCCTATGGGACCAACAAGATTGTGTTATTCGAAGTCCGCTACTTGACGGATTGGCAGTTCTTTGAGATGATCATCTTCATACTCTTGGGTGTCATGGGTGGCATCCTGGGAGCACTCTTCATCAAAGCCTCACGTCTTTGGGCAACAACTTTCCGACGTATCCCAAGCATCAAAAAGTATCCGGTTCTCGAGGTCTTCTTGGTGGCTTTGATTACTGGACTCGTCAGCTTCTGGAACAGATATACAAGAATTCCTGTCTCAGAGCTGCTGTTCGAATTGGCCAGCCCTTGCAACTCTTTCAGTTCATCTGGTTATGGACTTTGCCCTACTGAAGAGAATATCCCCAATGTCATTGGATATCTATGCATCGCATTTGTGGTCAAGTCTGCGCTCACGGTGGTGACGTTCGGTATCAAATTGCCTGCAGGCATCTACGTGCCCTCGATGGTGGTCGGTGGTCTCCTTGGACGCATTGTCGGCCATACGGTGCAGTTCATCACATTGAAGTACCCACAGCTGGAGATATTCGGAAACTGCCCTGCCAATGGGAATCCAGAGTCTTGTGTCGTGCCAGGTGTGTACGCGCTTGTGGCAGCCGGAGCCACTATGACGGGTGTAACGAGACTGTCGGTCACTCTTGCTGTCATCTTGTTCGAACTCACTGGCTCTTTGGAGCATGTTCTGCCTNNTTTCTCGATTGGCGTCTTGGTGTCGAAATGGACAGCCGACGCCCTCGAGCCACTCAGCATCTACGTAAGTTGCCCGTTCTTCTCCTTTTTCCAACATGACTCACCCTAAACTTCATTCTGACATGCTTGCAACAGNGACCTTCTCACCGACATGAACTCCTACCCCTACCTCGACGCAAAGTCACACCCACCCTTCCTCGGCGACCTCGGCGACATCACCCACGCCCCAAACCCCAAACGCCTCATCGACATTTCCTCGTCGCCGTTCGTGCCCGCACACCAACTACGCAGTAAACTCGAGTACATGCACATGGCCGGTGAGCTTGACGGTGGCCTNCCCCTCCTCCGCCACGGCGTCCTCGTCGGCATAATCCCCGGCCCAGACCTCGAATTCGCTCTCGATCACCTCGACAATGACGGGCCTGATGATCAAGACTTGCTGTGCTATCTGGGACGCCCTGCTTGCCGCTCTGCCTCTACGTCTGAGGAATCGCTGCATATTCTCGAGTCTTCTGCTGCAGATATCGGTAGAGGGTTCCATGACAACGAGGTTGATCTTTCTTCTTGCGTGGATCCTTCGCCCATGGCATTGGATATAAAGTCTCCTTTGGAACTGGTCTTTGAGTTGTATTCGAAGCTGGGATTGAGGTATTTGTGTGTCTTGGACGGGGGCAAGTTTGCGGGCTTGGTGCATAAAAAGGCGTTTGTGCGCTATGTCAAGGAATTGGAGCATCAAGAGAGGAAAGGGGGCATTGATTTTTTGGTTTCTGTTTGCTGCAGGATGAGAGAGAAAGGTATGTTGCGGGAGGAAGTGGAGGGGTTTGATGTGGAGTTGTATTGCATTGCAGAGAAACATGATTATGAAGGCATTCAGGCATGTATATGAATGAGCACTATGAAGTTTGGGTTTTCTGGCAAGCGAATCTTGAGTCGTTGATTTAAAACACATCCACGAGCTGCGAACTGCGAACTACATATATCGGACCACGACGCAAAGAAAAGTCAAGATGAACGAGAGTCGAGCAAGTGGTGGTGAATCACAAGATTAGGGCTGATCTCAACAGAACAACCAAGATACTCGGTCTTGGGGAGGATGCTGATGAAGCTGACTATGGTACTGTGTTTATCCCGTCCTTTTACCGTCTCACGGGTGACCAGGTGAAGAAGAGCCGAGGGGCTGGAAAAGGTTGGGATCGAAGATGTGTATTATAGCATCGGGTAGGCCTATCTTTGATGGCACCAATGAGTGGCAGCTTTTTCTCGAAAGCGGCTCTATGCGACAGTGTGTATGGCTATGCGATCGGTTGCAATCGACGGGTTTGGGGTTCGTGGTCGCGTGGTCGGCTCGTGTCAGGTCTTAAGTGATAAGGGCGCTTGGAGGAAGGTTTGTTTTCATCGAGAGGGGTGAAAGTTCTCAATCGTCGTTCAAGAGATCCTCGAGGTCGTCGTCGTCCCAGCCTCCCTTTCTCCTCGACACCTTAACAGTCTCCTTCTTTTCTTGCTGCTCGGACATGGCGCCCAGGATGTCCTTGAGTTGAGCTTCCGAGAGCTTTTGTCTGAGCTGACCGCTACGAGCCAGCATGATGAGTCTGTTTTCGACGTCTTCAGCGCGCGATGCCTTGACCAGGCGGATGCGGCCTAGACGGTCTGCGGCATCGGGTTCGAGGATTTGCGACAGGATGCTTGCGCGTGCTTCGGCTGTGTGTTGCAATTGTGTTAGTTGGAGAGACATGAACAAGAAAGCAATTCGATTTCTGACCTTCACGTTGCTGCTTCTGCTCTTGCTCGCCTCCTTGGCCTCCCTGACCGCCAGATTGGCCCTGCTGCTGCTGCATTTCTTGCAGGCGTGCACGCCTGATCTAGCATACCGGGTTAGACGAGCCCTGTGTCGAGAGCAGAGTTTGTCGACTTACTTGTTCAAGATCGGCGTCACCCATGATGATTTTTGTTCTCTGCAACAAATGTTTTCCTTGTCTTTGTCGAGACGAAAAGTCCCGAGAGCTTCGATGGCCGAAACCCCTCGCTGCCGCCGCTGCTGCGACGAACCCCGCCAAACTTGATGCCAAGCTTTGTCTTTCGATTGCTGCTTCCAGAAATGCTGTCCTGCACTTGATATTGGCTGTCCTCTATCGTGTGACTTGGGCCTACTGGCTTCCAATCGTTGTAATCGCGATGGCTCACTATGTACATGACCCTAAATCAGGCAAGGTAAGTCGGTACGCTGAGGGGCTTGCTGCTCGTCTTCCTGAACTTTCCGTTCGAGGGTTCCTATCTCTTTTGGTTGTTTCTTATCAGATCGGGTATAAAGAGCTATGTACCCTCGTCAGCGCTGTCTGTTTGACTGTACGAGCGACATCGTTGCACCTGCTGTTGTGACTGTTTTGTGTTCACCTCTCTTCTATCCATCTTCCTCGATCCCATCTCTCTTCCTTTGTCTCTTGAAAGCTAGCAACATGGCGGGTTTATACCTTTCCATGCTCGGCATCGCCTTTGCCATCGTCACTACCTTCTACTTTGCTCTAGACAGCAAGCAACGAGCTTTGCTTTTGAGCAGATCCGGCCTCGACAGGCAACACAGACTACCATGGGCACCTCAAACATCTCCATCTCCAACAAGACAACCGTCCGAGAAATCAACTCTTCCCACCGGCCAACAGTACAAAGACACNTTTCCTCCTTGCAGACGTCCCGCCCTGGCCGAGCTCACGGACACCCGCTTCAGCGTGGGTGGAAAGTCTGGAAAGGGCTTGAGCGAGCTTCCTCACAATACCGAAAAGAGCCTCCCAGACAATGTCAACGTGCTGGCTCCACAATACAAGAAACGCTTTACGCCCACTGGCTTTACGGTCGAGGAAATCAAAGCTCTGGGCAATTTCCCGGATTATGCTGCTCTGAGTGGTGTGCCTCTGCCTGCAGCTTACACAGACTTTGACATCAAGACTGCTTTGGCGAGACCTTATCGCCCCTTTCGCTGGCCATACCATCAAACAATGTGTAAGACTACACCAAACACGCTCCTGACTTTACACAATGTACTCATCATATCTCTCTCCTTTCACAGCNNATACAAGAAACTAGAACCAGACTACTGGCTCGAACTCGATAAACACTACGCCACACGCATAAAGCAGCGTCAAGACCTCTTCGCCACCCACAGCACCTCCATCCTGCAATCCCTCCCCGGCACCGAGCTCGCCACAAAAGAACTCCTAGAAATGGTGCTCCAGTTCCTGTGCTCGCGCTACCCTGCCCACTTTACCCTAAACCCTCGCACCTTGATATTTACCAACAAACTCCTTGGCACAGAGACAAACCTCAGGGAAATCGATGCTATGGAGTGTTTGTTGAATAATGTGCCAGAGGACTTTGCAATCGTGCTCAGGGATCCCGAGACTGGGAGTTATAGCTTTAGGGCTGGTGTGATTTGTAGCGCCCTAGGCTGGAGTATATCCACAAAACTCGGCAAAGAGTTGAAGGATATACACGCAGAGATTCCAGACTACAAGGAAAAGATGGAGGTTTCGATGGACAGGTAAGTTGTTTGCCTTTTTTCTTTCTTTTTTTTTACTTTCCCTTCTCTTTGTGCATGCATCTAACAAACCAAACCTCACAGGTTCTTCGCCAAACTTCCCACAGACAAACCCATCCAACGCGGTTCCTGGAGCCTCGAAGTCGACGAACCACTCTTCGCACCTACCCTCTCTAGCCCTTCTGCTCAAAACACTCCATCCCTCTCCCACTGCAATCTACGTGTGGATTGGCAAACCCTGCGTCGTCTNCCCCTCTCCGGCGCCATAGTATTCAACTATAAATGCTTGTTTACTCCCATCACTTCCTTAGCCACCGAACCTTGCATCCCAGGCTTACTTGTTAAAGTCCTCAGCGATGGCAAGAGGGAACTAATGGAGTACAAAGGTGCAGACAGCATCAAACAAGTTGCGCTTCCAGCACTGCAGGAAATGGATACGCAGCAAAGGCAACAAGACATGGCGGATAAGAAGTGGGAGCCGAGTACATTGGACGAATACCCTTGGTTTCCTGGGTGGGAGGACAAGTGGCGCGAGGAGCAGGGGTTTTAAAGAGTGGGCAGGCACTGGAAAGTAAGGGTTTGGAATTAAATAGTCAGATCAACAATGATATAAATGTTTTGGTGTTTCAAGATCTCATGTCAGCAATGTTCGTTTGCTTCTGGTGTGTACTCTGAGATGGCACGTCTTGTGTCCTTGACGAAGTGATACAAAGCACTTGCCTTGCCATACACAAGTTCAAAAAGAAAATTTGATATTTCATGCCGCGAAGACAATATATTCCTTTACTCGCAGAAGATCACAAGGAGAAACAGTCCCAAATAGTTGAAACACCAAACCCATCATTTCCAGTATCAAAAACAATATGCGAAGAGAAACAAAAAGAGTTGTAAAGTACTTTAAGAAAAAGGATAATAGTGATAAGTAGATAATAAAAACACACAAAAAGATAAGAAGAAAAAAGAAGACCCCCCCGAGGAATTACAACAAATTGAGTGTCAGAAAAGGATGAACAAAAACCTGTTGTTCCTTCATCCCTGGGCCTTTCTTTTCTCTGGACCTCTTTCACAAAAATTCCTCCTTGTGCCATTCCCACCGTGTCTGGGATCTTGACACCCTCTTTGCAGATACTGTTCGTGAACACACCCTTTTCCTGTCTCGTTTCACAGGGTCATTTGTTGAGTATGCGTTTGCTTCGTGTCATTGTTTCTTTCCAAAGCGTGGGTTTCGGACGCTCGCGTAATTTAGAAGTCGGGGAAGAGGCGGCCGTGACTATGAGTGAAAATGTCAGTTCGTGTGAATCGTCAGATGCGAAAATGGAGATTTGCTTACGGGTCGTCACCCATGCTTCCATATGCTTCAGTCTCTTCTGGGTACTTGTCGAAAAGACTGGCATCACCCTGACCACCCTTGACTGGAGGCACGTAAGGAGCATCTATATCCTTCTTTGCCAGTCTCTCCCAGGTGACCTCGGCGAACCAAGGGTGCTGCATGACATCCTTGCTGCCACCGTGCAAGTTACCAAGACGCTTGGTCAGGTCGTGAGTGATGAGCTTGCTCAAAAGATCCTGAGCGTCAGGGTGAACGTAGGGAGGGTACTTGACTCTTCCGCGAAGGATATTTTCGTAAATCTTCAGAGGACTGCCAGAGTCCCAGAAAGGCGTAAAACCGCAAAGCATTTCGAAGATGAGAATACCGAGCGACCACCTGTGTTGTCATTGTTAGCAGGCTTCAATTCGACTCAAAACAAGACAAACTCACCAGTCAACCGACTTGTTGTAACCCTTGGAGGAGACAACCTCAGGAGCGAGATAATCTGGAGTACCGCACAGGGTCCAAGTGATGTCGGGAACTTCTTTGGCGAAGCCGAAATCGGTAATCTTGAGATGGCCATGTCTGTCGAGGAGCAAGTTCTCAGGCTTCAGATCGCGGTAGATGATTTCCATCGAGTGCAGGTAGTCGAGGGCGAGCGTGACCTCGGCAGCGTAGAACTTGGCGACGGGGTTGGGGAATCTCTGTGCATCGAGTCAGTCGGATTGCCATGGGTCAAGCAAGACGAAGAATGTTACCTGAGACTTGCGCAGCAAGCTAAAGAGTTCACCGCCCTCGATAAAGTCCATGACCATGTAAAGGTTCTTGGAGTCCTGGAAGGTGCCCCAGAGAGTGATCAGGAAGGGATGCTTGACCTTTTGCAGCATGCGACGCTCGTCGTTGGTGTGCTCGACCTGCTTCATCTTGACAACCTGCTGCTTTTTGAGGACCTTGACGGCATAGAAGCGCTGGTTGTGCTTGGACTGGACCAGATGGACACGTCCGAAACTGCCGGTACCCAAGGTGCGGTTGATGGTAAAGTCCTGCAGCGTGTACTTGCCCTTTGTCTCGCGCACGGGGTTGGAGACTTGCTTGGGCTTCTCCATGGCACCATTGGCCATGTATGCAGAGTCGTGGGCGTTTTTGGGCTGTGCGGTTGGTTGGTTGATGAGATTTTGGATGCTGGCAGCATTCTGCTGCGGCTGCTGCTGCGACTGTTGCTGGGCGGGCTGCTGCGACTGCTGGTAGGGTTGCGACTGCTGTTGGAAGGATTGCTGGGGCTGCTGGATCTGTGGTTGAGCCTGCTGTTGCTGGATTGGGTATGATTGCTGGTGCTGCATGGGCTCGGCCGACTTTGGTTGCTCGACGTGAATTTCAGGAAGCGACGACTGGGCGGATGACTGGGGCTGGGAGGTGGATGTGGAAGTGGACTGGGACTGAGATTGCGCAGGGGCTTGCGATGCAGCAACTGAAGCAGCGGTCGTCGCCCTGGACAAAGCGGGGTCTGCTCCTTGGACGTGGTATGGCTGAGCTTGGTCGGCGACGTGGGTGAAGCAAAGGTGGCCTTGGTGGGAGACGAGACGGGCGAGCTCAGATCGTCCTTGGTCTTCTTCTTCTTAAGGAAGCCGAGCGATGGCATTGTGTGTCGTGCAAGAGCAACTGACTCCGCGCCCCGCAGCTGTGCTAGAACAAAGCGTCTGAGACTCCGTGTCCTAATTTACCACAATGACGTCGAGCGAGATGAGCTGTGACCGGCGATGCTGGACTGATAGCGACGACAACAGGGAGCTGGAGCTGGAGCTGGAGCTGGAGCTGAGCTTTGCGAGAAGGAGAGGAGGAGATCTTGCACCGAGTTAACTCTCCAGCAACGGACTAAAGAGCTAGTGGAGCCTGAGAACAACGTCCGTTATGCGCGCATCCAGACTCGCTGGAAAGGCAATGAGATCGTTGGAATGCGGGTACCACCGTCGGGCTTGTGCTCGTAGCGCCTCCCTCTCAGAAGCTGCCGCGCTTGACTCGACAGCTTGACGGCAATGGACAGCAATTCTATCTAGAGTCAAGACCTTTTCTTGACCCTGTCCGACTGCATCCCTGTCTGTCCCTGTGTCTACCCGTTCAAATGACGACGTGGCCCAACTTGCTTGTTGTTGGTTCCTTTTCCTTCCTCGCACCCCGCAGCAAATCGGCCGTGCGCGGCAAAGCCCCGATCCGTCATCCTGAAAGAGCAAGCCTCGCAAGCGTGTCGACCAGGAAACACTTCTGTCTCATGAACCCGCCCTGTCCGTTTCACGCCTCTCACACCGAGTCCTGTAACTGTCAATGCCACAAACTTGCAATTGCCATGTCCTTATCATAACCATCAACGAAACCATCGGAGTTGCTCGCATGGCCAGAAAACCCAATCTGTAGCGGCCCCGGGCTTGCCCTTATACTGCCAATAGAACCATTCGTTAATCGGCGTCGCGCGTCGTTGCTTATTGGGGTGTGGGCAGCTTTTTGCAACCGTTCAAGCTATTGGACTTGTCCTGTTTATCCCATCATCCTACAACGCATACTTGTGTTGGATCCCCTTTTCTCCTGCCATTTTTGTGCTCGCTTATCTGTTTGTCGATCTGCTAGAGCAAAATTGTGCCTGCCTGTGCGCATATGTTCTCTATTTGTGCTTGATCCGCTCGTCTTCACTTCTACAGCAAGGTGTCCATGTTCAGCTTATACGTCATATCCAATTGGACTTTTGGCAAGGCTGGAAGTAATTCAAGGCGGCCAATGTTTCATGATTCTATGTGCTACATAGCTTTGTCGAGGCTGTTATTTGAAAGGAACATCCAAGCCTGTTCACAAAGACAGAAAATGGGCCGTGTTGCCGCGAGAGCATTGCTTGACCACTCACTACACTCTAGTCAGTAATTATCCCACACAATCCAAGCACTCATGCTGCTCAGGGTGCTCATTCCCTCGAGGAGTGACCCTAAGCATACTGAGCCTTCGGAGGTGAACAAACACATACATGACTGAGTTTAAGGAACACCTTCCTGGAATGATCAAAAGAGATGAAACTTCCTTTCTATAGGAGCTATCCATCAGCCGAGTGCAAACACGACAACGCCAGAGATGCTGCAAAACTTACCTGTGACAAGCAAATGCTCAACCGCATCACCCTATCAATCCTCACCTTGTTCGTGCTGGGCAGCTCAAGAAGCCGGCTTTCCTCGTCGTGCTTTTCGTCAAACCAGCCAGACACAAAATAGCCTCTGCACCACACCAAGCCGCGAAGAAGATAGTCTTCAGGCAATGGCTTGGGGGCGCCTTTGAGGAAGCTGCCTCGCCGGCCTTCGTCCGCGACTCGATTCTCAATCGGCTCGGTCCTGATGAAACTGTTGAGGAAATCGACAATCTTCCCCCAAGGGATAGAACTTAGTACTTTTGTAATCACGGCGGCCGGTCCGATCGCCAGATTGTAGATGCTCCATAGAAAAGCCAGAATTGTATGTACATGAGGGAGGACGTTGAAGTCATTCTCTCGAGACAGAACCAGCGCGAGTGTGTTGGAAAGAAGATGCAGGGAATCGTCCAAGATGGGGTCGGCTCCTTGGTTACCAGAGTCCTAACGAATTTCCGCTTTAGCGTGGTGTTTCTATGGATGTAAAGGAGACTCTGCATTACCTTNTATTCCTTTCCTGTAAGCTTTTGATAAACAACTGTCAAAGTAGCCGTACCCGAAGCAAGCTGAAATGTTAGTGACGGCAATGAAGACACCATGATCCTTCCACTTGAGCGCCTGACGACGAATTTGCGCATCAAGCCATAGATGATACGTAGAAATGTTAACACGAAGTTGGATCCCATGATTGCGAGATCTGGAAGCCAACAGCTTCGCATGCAGGCAAAGAAACATGGAGTCCGTTCCGTCCACATAAGGCATCACTGCTCGCTCTGGCTCAATCTTTGTCAAGGGCAAGAGCAGCGAAGACAGTGATTCCATGGCAGACTCGAAAGGCTGAACACAAGTCAACGCTCGACAATAGTAGTATGCTTGTTGTATCGCATTCGGGCGTGCCAGTATGCCCAAGTGATGGTATAGTCTACCCACATCTGGGTTTCTGTTTGATGTCTTTGAATACCAATCACGGGCCACCCCGCCCCAAATCTCGCGATCTCTCATGTCTATCTCTTCAACGGCCATTCTATAACGTGCCAAGTCTCCAAGGCATTCGATCCAGGTGTCTTCGAAGGATGGGACCGTCTCGTAGAGTAGCGTGACTGTTTGGTATGCCAAGTATATGAATTGCAGCATGTAGTCAAGCGATTCCGGCAGACGTCGTCGCAGTACCTCCAGAAATGAATGGATACCGTGCTTCCACATCCGAGCTGGCATAGAGTACTTGATGGCCAGCTTGCGCAACGAAGAGCTGGTCGAGGGATGCTGTGATGCGGACAAGAAGTCATGATGTTCGTACAGCAAGGTTCGATGCACTGCAAAAAGTGCTTGCCATTGATNCAAAGAAAGATTCCCGCTGGCACGCATATGTGCAGCATCCAGCTTGATGCACTTTGCTTCAACCATAACCAATGCGGCATAAATACCCTTGATTTCCGCCGTAAACTCATCTTGAGACATGTAATCTGTTTGTCGCAAAGACCTTGACGCATTCAGCCCTGGTATTGATTGTGCAATGTCAAGATACAAGGTTTCCATCGGACGACGACGACGTTTCAAGCCTTCTGAGAATTCTTCCGGAGTTCGTGGATCGTATGGGTCTGGAAACAATGTGCGTCCTTCAGTCGCACTGACAGATGGTTCACTTGTCAGTGGAGGACACGCTGTTATATTCTCCTCTGCAGTAGGTCGTTTGATGTATTTTGAAGCCACGCATGAGGTCCTGATAGCAATCGCTTTGTCGTAGTCTTTGACCAATGCTGTGGCGTCTGCAGTGCAAACCTCTGAGCTTGCTGGTCGTTTCTTCGAGAGAGGGCTCACTCTGAGGTCAACCTCTCCAGCATGTTCCAAGGATAATCGTCCAAGTCTTGCCGCCGCTGTCAAATCAGATGGCAATATTCGAAGTGAGGTTTCATGGCCCTTCATGTTCCTTGTTTCGGTCAGAAGAGTTCTCGGTATCTGACTGGCTCTTGCACTCTTCTGTGGTGACTTGCGGCCGGGGTCCTGGGCCCTAGAGCAAGTCAATCGAATTGTTTCGGCAATCGGTCAAAGGAAGTGACCTAGGGGTTTCTGCTCTAGTCAAGCTCTGGATTGGATGGGGCTTGACACATACGGATTGACCGGTAAGGCATTGCTGTAAAGATCTGAAGTCATCCATTCTCCATCTTTGTCGCGCACTTTCCCCAGGCCATCGTGTGACTCTGAATGTGCTTGCAGCGGACGATAGTCATCATAGAATCCGGATCCATCGTCAATCTCAATGCAGCAGGAATCAAAAGATGGCTTGAGTGGTTCGTGGATTCGGCAGTGTAAGGCTTCATGTGGGTCCGCCATTACAATTAGATGATGGAAGTTGTGATTGCGGCGTGGTAGGCAAGCTTCTTAGCAGACTCATTCGTGTACTCTGCCTCGGATGTTTGAGAGCGATTTTCAAGAAAACAGAGGCCTGTCTCATGGAGATGCAAACGTCAGTACGCCGTGGACAGGTGGCATCGACAAAGTTTCCGCGTCACACCAAGTTGCTTGACACACGGGCACTCACCACGAACGGCCGAGAAGAAAAACTGGCAGTAAAAACTATGAGCGACCCGGCGGGTACATGATGGCAGAGACGGGGAAATGTTTATATGTGTGCACCGATAGTTAACTGGTCAACTCTTAATTTTCAAGGCAGACACACTAAGACGTAGTCCTTGTGGCTTGCTGAGGCAGGCAGACATGGGTTTCCCGAAGGATCATCGAGTGAGTTCACGCCAAGAAATACCCAGATGGGCGGGGTCTATCGTGTTCTAATTGGAGTCTTGAGAGGACTTTCTTCTTGTTCCTGAGGAGACCTGAGATGGAAGCTGACACATCTGCCTGTGCGACGTGAGATTTGTTTCTTCAGCTAGTCCTTTCGACCTTCCTCGAGACGATTTTCAACACGGCGAAAGATCATGCGCGTATTGTGCTGCCTCGCGTCAATAGGTCATGCAGCTTGTCACTGGTCACGCCATGGTCTACTTAGTCAACTTTCATGAGCGGCTACGAGCAAGTCGGTGGTCCGAATGGACTTTGATAGTAATGAGGTGATCACAATGCATACATCTTTGGCGAAGCACGGTCTCACCGCACCTTCTTGGTGACGAGGCAGCGTGACCATCCCAATCCTGGCTCAAAGCCAGTCGAGTTTTGATTTCAAGTCAAACCTGTAGCATGTTACAAGATCAGCCTTGATGGACGATGGCCTAGCGGTAGGTAAGCTGCAAGATTGTGAACAGTCTGCTGTGCGGCCGGGATCTCGTTTGCGCACAAGCATCTTTGGATGTCCAGGGTTTGTGCATGTCACTGCCAATGTAGTGCAGTTTTCAGGTGACTTGCGACTGCAGCGTGAATCGGTTGCACACGAGGTGTCGCGGCCCGTCATGCACCTCCTCCTTTCTGGACACGTCTCCAACGAGTCACAGAGCCCTGTCGCATTCCTCTTCGGCATGTGCTGGAACCAACAAAACCTGAGTGATCTCTGTCAAGTAACCTCTAAACAAAGCCAATATCTCTCGACGGACATGTACCGAATACCATTGATCTGAGGCGGATTATCATGCTCATCGACGTGACGACTTGCTTCTCTGAGTGGTTGATCTACTCATGTGAATGCAACCTCTTCGAAAACAATCGCGCGAGTCCTCATCACTGCAGCGAGCTCTACAACGAAATGTTGCAGAATGACTATGTTCGTCACGACATGGCTCAGAGTGGCGTCTCTGCTTTCCTTGTCATCGTCGCCTTTCGTTCGAGTATGAGCAACAGAATCTGATGCATATTCGAAGATCGTGTTGCTGGCCGAAGCTTCAGTGGAAATGAAGTGGACCTTGCCTCTCAATGTCTGGGCTTCGTTTTGCTTGGACTCGGTCTGAATTGACAGGTTCTCGGCTGGTAGAGTCTCCTCTTCGGGTGATTCTGGTGGTGGTGGCCTAAAGATCGAGTTCGGTTGCTGGCGTTGAGACGCTTGCGGAAGGGAGCTAGATCTTGGTGGCACGCTCGATAACGAACTATCTCTCATCCTCACAGGTGTTGGTGTTGATGACCTAGAGCCACTGGATTCGCGTGAGGTTGATCTTTGTCTCGATCCTGCTTGGAGGCGCTGTATCTGTCGGTTCTCAGTCGGTCGCGCAGATTCAGTAGACTGTCTAGTGGAAGCAGCGGAACTTCTGGGCTGAGTTAGCAAGTCTTCGTGACCAGCTCCACCGAGGATTGCGACCCGTTTCTCGATCAGATGATCAATAATGGGGATGTCCGAGCGCATACTGTTAACCTGGCGATTCAGAGCGCGCAGGACTGCAAGCAATAGTGGGTCCCCGGAGTGGTCTCGGCGCTCCTGAGAATACACGGATTGCAGCAGACGGAGGTTTGCAGCTTCTTCCTCGTCTAGACTAGTGCTTTCAAAAGTTGGTTCGAGTGTTGTTGGCTGATAGTCCATCCTAGGCACAGCAAGCCAGCCATCAAGGCCAACGTCGGCACATGACGCCAGACATATTGTCGCCTCGGTTAAGGCAAGATTGACATCGACGCTGTTGGTAAAGAAGGACCCAAAAAGCGCAGCAATTGATTGGATATATGGATCATCAGGCAGAATTTTCAGGACGGAAGAGTCTCTGGGAGCTTTGTTGGCAACCTGGACTTCGAGGGCAACGGTAATGTCCTGGCAGGCAGTGGCATACGCTTCGTCGACGTCGATCTCACCACCAAGACCTATGGCGATTTGAACCAGGCCATCTGTCTCGACGCACAGTGCCTGGATGGTCCTCTTCTCTTCTGGTGACAAGAATGACTTGGATTGCAGTAAAGTAGAGGTGGTATATGTGCGATGCCTTGTCAGCATGACTGACGAAAGCTTTAGAGCCGCGACGACCGTCTGGGAATTCTGTGATCGGATGCCATTGAGTATGAGATCGACCAGACTGAATAGCGTAGGTTCGAATTTGTCGTCGTCGTTGCCAGATTGTGTAAGCAACATGAGGGTGCTCTGCCTCCTTTGGACAGTAGGTGAGACGGGTTCTGATTGTTTGGCTTCAGGGATAGCCAAGAGATACTGAAGCACCATGCGAGTTAGATCCGGATGGTCTAGGGATTCGAATATGCTGGAAAGATAAGTAAGGACGGCGACAGAAGAACCACCATCGGTGTCAGAAGACTGGAGCAGTGAAGGATAGAGGAGCTGTTGTAAAAAGAGGACTCGGAAATGATCCAGTAGGGTGATCTTGACACTTTCAGACTTGCAGTGTTCCAAGACGTCCTGCCAGAAGGCAAGATGGGAGAGAAAGGTAGCCATATGAGTAGCATGTGTCGGCGAGAAGATGCTCTCGGTGGATGATAATTGTTGGGCGTCGACATAATCAGAGAGAGCAAGTATCATGGGCAGACGGTCGTGGTCGTGGAGGATGGACAGCTCACGGCTCAGCTGGCTGTACAAAGCGCCGAGTCCAGAGGCCATCAAGGTCGGCAGGTCACTTTCAATGATCCAATCCTCGAGACGTGTAGAGTTTGAGATTGCCTCGAAGATGTACAGTAAGCCAGTTCGAGCAAAGTCACCTATACGGCCGTCATGATGAATGCGATCAATTAGGAGATAGCACAATGGGAAGTCGTCCTTTTGGGTTTGGCCAGCAAAATGATTGGAGTCCTTGATCGAGTCGTCCTTGTTGGCGTGTGAGGAGAACCAGACGGAGAGGATGTCGGGCTGTATACGGATCTTTGCGACAACGGCAAACAGTAGCTCGACGACATGAGCCTCAATGTCTTCGCCGTAGCCACCTTGGTTTGAGTCTATGACACGCAGAGCAAAGCGCATGAAAGATTTGGCAAAGGTGGGCGAAGCGACAAAGTCTTCATCCTCGCTCTCGAGCAGCAGGCTGAACAGGATGACAGTCTGGCGTACTAGGCGTGCATCGCGAGAGGTCGAGGCAGCGCGGGCGACTACGCTGTATATTTGCGAGGATTGGGTAAAGTTGAGACAGAGGTGGGGAGCAGGGGAGCGGCTCTCTTCAGCGAGTAATGTGGTGATGGTCTGCAGCGAGGAATAGAGTTGGTCGAGGGCAGGGCCGTGGGATGCCAGGGTCTGTGGACGGCCGCATAGTTGTAGGATGGGATTGTAGGCTCGGCGGAAGCGCTGCAGACGTTGCTGCGGACTGGACGCTGCTGCCGTGGCAGACTTGTTGTTGCTCACGCCGTTGATGAGTTTCGTCCACTGCGCGACACGGGTCAGTGACTTGACGGTATACAGATCGGGTGCTACTCACAAAGTCCATCGAGGCGCTGGTGCAGGTTGTCAGGGCATTCTGGTCCTTGTCTGGCTTCGGCTGTCCGAGGAACCCCTTCCTTGCAGTCAGAGCATGTGCAAGTGAATCTGAAACGGGCCCCTTGATTCCTGAACTCTCCCCACATTTCACGAGAGCACCTTCCTCTCTGACGTACCCCCAATCGCTCGTCAACGCGGAAGGTACGCCCGAGATCGGTCAATTGCCATGCATACCATCCATTCTTTTGCCTCGCCTACTCATTCACACTATCTTCTTCTTTCTCCCCTCCCGCCAGCACCTTCCTTGTTTCTTCCTCCATCCGACTCCTCACATCAACCCGGCCGCCACCATGGGCACTTTGACGGCCGACCTTCCTCGTTTGCCCCAGTACTGTGACCATAAACTTCCCACCTCGTGCCGCTTATCCTCGATCCCAAATTGCTGTGCTTGTGCCGATGAGCGAGCACACCAGTCAAGTTACTCGACATACGTAGACGGTGTTGGCTTCGTCGCTAGAGGTGCTCGTTGGGACCGCTACTGCTGGCCTTGCTCTCGTACCAAGCACATGTCCATTCTGAACCTCACCGTACTGACGCCNTGCTCAGAGTTCTGGAGGAATCGAGTCGCCCAGACAAACCTACTGCCTACTCAAACTCGCATCCCACAAATACCCGATCAGTCCGATTTCCTGGAACGATGGTATCAATTTTACGACGGCTACCGGACCGTCAGTCGTCCTGATGGTACCCAAGAAAGAGTTGCCGTCTTGGGCGAACGCTTCAGAGATGTTTCTCCCGGTCGCCTCCCAAGAACCTTAGACGAGCTCAGAGCTGGTCAGGAACGAAGCGACGCTGATCACCGTCAGCACGTTGAAATCGCAACAAATGATGCTCCAGAAGGTCCTTCCCTAGAGGACGCTCTCGACCAGATGTTCCAGGAGGCCGATGAGGAGGAGCAGAATATCGAACGAAACACTGAACAAGACCAACCTCCTGCACTAATACACGCCCCATTTACCTTCAATTCGAACGACAGCCGTACAGATGCTCGTGTCGCAGGCCAAGTTATAAGAGCTGCCCCTTCAAGGAACCCCGAATACCAAGCCCGCAGAATCTCCGCTCTCAGACGCGAACTGCTCAGGATGCGTAATGGCATCGAACGAGTCATCTCTGGCCTCAGAGATCTTGGAGAACCCATACCCGATCACACAGAAACCACCAGTCGACTCTCCGAACTCGGAAGATCACTTGACGCCATGTCTGTCCCGCTGTCATCATCGTCTCATTCCGATTCTGTCAATCGTGAGACACGCGCTCCTGTCGTTGGCTCCGTCTATCGTAATCCTGAATTTACCAACGTTCAACAGCGCTTCGATGAAGCCCAACGACAATTGGAGCAAGCCCAGAGGTTCCGTGACCAAGCAGCAGTGGAGTTTCAACTGGCACAGGCCAGTCATACTGAAACTTCCGAGATACTCGAAGGTGCCGAGCTTGATCTAACTGAACACAGAGAGCAAGTCTCTCAACTTCGGCGTGAACAGCGTACTGCCGAGAATTATGCTCGCCTGTTTGGTTCACGGGAAGATATGGAAACCCAGGGTGCTGACTACGAAAGCCCGATTGGTGGCATGTTTACTCGTGCTTATGAAAGATTCAGAGTCGCCGAAGAAGTCAGACAAGACGAGAGGACTCTGCGACAAGTCTTGGAACACGAACAAATGGCCACTGGGCCACTCTTCTCTAATGACAACGAAGAAGCTCACCCGGCTGCTAATACGATCTACGAGGATGGTCTGAACGAATACTACTCCATGCTCAGACAACAAGACTGGGTGCAGAATATTCGAGAATCTACACCAAACAACAACGCCATTCCTGACACTAACCCTTCGAGCGTCGACGCCTCGAGTCCATCGGTAGACAGACGGGCAGAAGTGATTACATCTGAACAAGCTCCAACTTCAGCTGCATCGCAGCAGATGTCCACGTTGGAAAGGCTCCTGCGTAATACCCCTGAGCCTCAGAGAAGCTCCATCATTGCTCGGATGGAACAGAATGGAACGGCGGCCGCGATTAGAGAATCTGAGAGTGGCAACTATATCGACGTCTGGCGGCGCCTCCGCGATGCGTATGCCCCCTTCCGAGGCAACTGGGAAGAGGAAAGCGAATCATCAGAGGATGAAGACCGTGCCAGAGGCGGTCTCGATGCTGAAGATTCTGGACGTCCCGAACCTAAGGAAGATGTCGATATGACACTCAAGCTGGACTGCAAGATCTGCTACACACAAACCGCCGATACTGCTTGTCTTCCTTGTGGACATTTGGTGATGTGTCAATGGTGCAGTGCACAGCATTCGCCTGTCATGCAGCATGACAGAACGAGGCCACGTAAGCCAGCTAATTGCCCGGTTTGTCGTAAGAAGATCAAGCAGAAGGTGCGTATCTACCGAGCATGATCTTCTCACGAATCAAAAAGAACACATGTACAACATGCACTGCAGGTTGATAGTACGCTACAGTTGGATAGTGGTCAACCAGCCCCACACCTATGCAACGTAATATCTCGAGACAGTCTCTCTCTCCATTGTCTATTGAAGTAGATGGCGAGTGCCCTCCTCGTGTGCAAAAGACAGTCATAGTCTCGCAACAAACCCCTATCCACCCTGATATGTAGTGTGATTATATGTCATGAAAATGCACAGTCGCTTTCCCAGCAGCGACGTGGCCATACTCGTAGAGATACTCAAGGATAACTATTTCTCCAGGGATCTTGCTCTGCTTTGGAAAGTACTGTGCATTTCTATAGCTACACTGTGACAGTCTATCGCACACGGGGAGGATGTAATCCTGTCATGCGCTGTCGCGTGCGAGGACGATTATTCACAAATACTTCAACCTTCTCGGAGCCAGAGAGCATGGTTTCAGGGGCACTCGGCAATGTTTTCCCCGGAGCTGTGAGAAGCTGTCTGGAAACAAAGTGTGGCGCACTCTCCCTGATCTGCGTATCCCCATCACGGAAAGTTAAGCGAGTTTAGCCGTGGAGAAGCGCAGTCGGGTCTGCCCGATCAGGTAATGTTCCGCTAAATGGGATAGTCAGACTCGAGACACTTAAAGGAGATGCCCGGGCAGATAATACGAGTACATTGATCAATTCGATTTCGACGACAAAGAGTGAGAAATTATGGCGAGCCAAAAGACATTGCTATCAGAGCTTCGTGCTCGCAGTGCTGTTGATTGTGACACCCTAGATGTGGAAGGTATGCTTTATTTCAATACATGCACGACTAATAATGCTTCGATGCTTACTNNTCTTCAAGTTGCTCAGGCCTTGGGACCTTTTGTTGATTGCACATCGAACCAGGTGAGTTTTGGAACAATTGCTATCTTGACAAGAACTTGGACGCTAACATGCTTTTCANNTCAGGCCATCGTCAACATTGAACTGCAGAAACCAAAGAACGAACCCCTTATCGTCGAGTCCATCCAACAAGCCAAGCAGTTGTATTCTCAATATGCCTCTGAAGCCACCTTTGAACAATTCGCCTCTGAAGTCATGGTAAGCATCCTCTCCAGCGCAGTCCAAACCCACCGTCCTGGAACTCTAACATCTGCCCTTTTCGCACAAATACAGGCAGTCAGACTCTCAGCAAGAATGATCCCTTACCTCACCGGCCGCGCACTCATTCAAACAAACCCTTACAACGCCTACTCGACACCCGCCACCATCGCCAATGCCAAACGCATCATTGCCATTTACAACCAAGTCCTGCCCGAGCACCCGAGCAACCGTATCTGCATCAAAATCCCCAGTACCTGGGAAGGCATTGCTGCGTGCAAGCAGCTGGAACAGCAGGGTATCGTTACTCTAGCCACTACTTTGTTTTCTCTGGAGCAGGCTGCTGCTGCACATGCGGCGGGATGCAGTTACATTGCGCCATATGTGAATGAATTGGCTGTGCATTTTGTTGCTGGGTAAGTTTTTCCTTGGTGGTACTGAGAGGAAAGAAAAGTATACTGACAGAAGGAAAACAGACATATTGACAACGACAAAGGCTTTGCCCTCACCCGCGCCTGCCAAAACTTTTACGAAAGAATTGGGTCAAAGACACTGGTCATGCCTGCCTCACTGACTTCTGTGGATGAGTGTCTGCAAGTCGCTGGCGCACACCACATCACTATCTCTCCACCTTTGCTTGCTGCTCTTGCTGCTACTCCTTTCTCTGCTGCTCCCTCAATATTTGACGAAACCGACACTGCAGCAGAGGCAATTAATGATGCACAGCTTTTGGAGACGGTAAAGGATGAAGCTAGCTATAGGATCAGGTATACGCGCCTTAAGAATGGTATCCAGGAGAAAAAGCTGGTAGACGCCGTGAACATCTTTGCGGATTGTCAGGATAAAACTGAGGAGTTGGTGATAAGGTATAGTAAGTGACTAAGTTACTGCAGGTTGTATGGGAAACAACCTTTGAGTTTGCTTGCCTCTTGAACTAGTTTTTCGACGGCTTAAGCTTTATTTAGCTTTTGGGCATGAGGAGGAAGCACTATGTATTTGGCATGTGTGCTTTTGCATATTACCGGGTGTTTGCTTTTCGGCTTGTTTTACTGCAGAAGTATGCTTTGATAAGAACAAATGGAAGTTAGACTCTAGGATTTTGCTCTACTCAAAGGCTTTCAAATATCTCACCCTCTTTCTCCTTTGTCCATCAAATGGTTGCTATAGTATCAAACTACAAAACATACACAATTACTTATCGAAAATCAACGATTGAACTATAGAAAATGGCCCTGAAGTAGAATCTCTCCTTGGACGACAACTCGTTTTGATAAGTACTGTGTATGTCTGCAGCTTATACTACAATCGTCTCTAGCACATGCGGAGACAGAGCGATTATCAAGTGTGGTAGAAGAAAGAAGAGTAAAAGCGAAGACTATAACCAACTTCATATTCTCGAAAAGTCCCCCTTCAACAAAATGCGCAAGGGCCGATTCTACCCAGTGGTGCCTAGGATCTTGTTGGGCAAGCAAGAGAGGAGAGCAGTAATAGACTCATCTTGGGAGTGTGAGTTAGCAAGCATGTGGGTCTTGTTACAAACTCTCCCCTTAGGAATGCGATACAAGACAGAAAAGTAACAGAGAGACAGACAAACCATAGACAATAATTTCACATGTGTCATGGACAGTCACAGTCTCACAACTAATGTCTCTCTTATGGCAATATCTAGTGATACGATAAGCTGTATACTTGCACAACACCATCCAAAAAAAAATACAGCACCCTTGAGACTCGTGGTTCCGGCGGCTCTCTCTGGACCTCGTCTCTTATCAGCAAGTAATTGTGTTTTTCCACAGCTACACTGTGACTGACTTCAACACACACGGAGAGCGAAAAACAAGAGATAAGTGCATACAACAGCAGTACAAAACAACCACCAAAGCAAGATACACGCACATCAAAAACAGTATCCGATTCCATTCAAACACACTCAAGACAGATACTGTAAAGACCCAAACCACCACCATAACAACTACCTAACCCTCAACCCTCCCAACCCCTCCCCCTCCCGCAAACCACCCAGCTGCAACAACACAAGCAACAGACACAACGCCTACAGCCCCCAAAACCCCATTACTGGCAACAATCGTCTNCTCTTTGACTCTACCAATCTTCGTCTTTTCCTTTTGCCCCAAAACCTGTTTCCCATCACCCTCAATCTCATAATCACTCCATTGCACCTCAGCAATCATATTTTGATAGTCTACAACATTTTTGCTCCAGTTGTTGGTGATGAGGCCTTCGGTTGTTTTGTACCAGGAATTGCAGTTTGGGTCTGCGAATGCGGAGGCAGAGAGATCGGATTGGAGTTGCTCGTTGTATTGATCCATGCGTTGATCATTGGGGCGGATGGATAAATTCTTGCCTTGTTTGCGAGCTTGCAGGACAGGAGCGATTATAGCATTGATGTAGCGTGATTGGGCTTCAATCATCAGGATGATACTATTGTGGCCGAGATTGGTGTTGGGACCATACAACATCGAAAAGTTGGGCATTTTTGAGACGGTAATGCCGTAGAGGGCTTTCGCGCCGTGAGACCAGACTTTACTGAGGGGAGTGCCATTGTATCCGCGCATCTCGATTGGGTACATAAAGTCCAGAGTCTCGAAACCGGTGGCCAGGACAATGAGATCGTAGTCATTGGCTTCTTTTCCTTCAGTCTCGATGCCAGTTGCAGTGATGGAAGAGATCTTGTCGGTGATAAGTGAGACGTGAGGGAGTGCAAGAGTAGGATAATAGTCATCACTAATGATGATACGCTTGCAACCTGGATTGTAGCTTGGGAGTAGTTTTTTCTGCATCTCGGGATCATCAGGGAATGCGGCGTTCAGCATGTCTTTGTTGAATCTGCGGATCTCGTCTGCGCCGCTGGATGTTGTGTCCCCGACGATTTGATAGAAGGATTCGCGAAAGTCCATTTGCAGTGCTCGCTTTCGCCACATGAGTGGAGGGACATATCTGAACAGGCTTCTTGTCCAGGATGGGATGGGAGCATCCTGGCGAGGTATCAACCAGTTGGGTGTTCGTTGATATATGCCAACTTTACTAGCCACTTTTGCAATCTCCGGAATAATCTGGACGGCTGTGG
Source organism: Aureobasidium vineae (assembly GCA_903819635.1). NCBI lineage: Eukaryota > Fungi > Ascomycota > Dothideomycetes > Dothideales > Saccotheciaceae > Aureobasidium > Aureobasidium vineae. The sequence goes on from CAIJEN010000005.1 coordinate 1,693,092, forward strand.
CACNCTGTAGTCTGTGTTAGAACAACATATCCATCAAGAACTTGCAACAAGCACAAAACTTACCATTTCCAACAACGGCAATCCTCTTATCCTTGAGATCATAACTCCAATCCCAACGAGCAGAATGAATGAGTTTGCCCTTAAACTCCTTGATCCCAGGGATATCCGGCCACTTGGGCACATTCAATTGTCCCACCGCACTAACCAAAANATCGGCATTGATATCGTATTCGGGGTTAAACTCTGCATCTTTGCTTCCCTTTGCAGTGCTGACATGGATACGCCATTTCTTTGCTTCGTCATCCCAAGTTGCGTTTTCGACTGTCGTGTTGAAGCGCACATGTTGGTAGAGGTTATATTGCTGTGCTACACCCATCAGGTAGGAGAGGATCTCTTCCTGGCCAGGATATTCGCGAGTCCAGTCGCTGTTTTGTGCAAAGGAGTAGGAATATAGTTGAGACCATACATCACAGCAGGCACCAGGGTACTTGTTGTCGTGCCATGTTCCGCCAACGCCACTGCTCTTTTCGAGGATGATGAAGTTTTTGCAGTTGTTCTGTTTGATGAGATCGATGGCTGTGCACATGCCNNTGGTAGTGTGAAAGTCAACGACGAGAATCTCTGGTAAATGTGGCTATAACATACCTGATATGCCGGCACCTATAATCACCACTGCTGCGTTGGCATGGTCCTTGTTTCCAATTGGCACTTCAGGCCAGGGTTTATCTCCAATCATGATGTATAAATCTATACCAGAATCACTTTAGATCTTTGCTGTTTATGTTTGATGCTCAGCAGGAGTTGGACTGCGAAAACTTTCAAGAGCATACATGGCTGAATATGTATCTTGTGTCTCTTCGGAAGTCAAACACCCGGCCAATTGACCTCCGCACAGCAGTCCGCATACTTGCAGCAACGATATGAGTATGAACGACCGGATCGCCAACCTTGATTTCCTATGATGATGTCGAAGAAGGTGGGGGAAGGGTCTAAGGAAGAGGGGTTGCTTGGTGCCCCTCAGTGAAGCCTCGGTCTTCCCAAAACGGCAATTCTCGAGTTTGGAACCAGGTGACACAGCACCAGAATGCAAATAAATGATATACATTGTAGTTGTCGGTTATGTGATGCCATGCGCTCGAGTCATACTCGACTGACATAATTTCGTTGATGTAGTAACCGTGAATGGCTGCCAAGAGTAGATACATACGCGACATGACATGTTCAAGCCTTGGACCTAAACTTCTCTATGAAGTTTTCCGGAGCAGGTCCATCGATCATGAGAGGAAAGTCAGAATCCTCTCCCTTCTCACGATACTTCTTGTAAGCAGGTCTCTGGACTGCTCGTTTGAGGTACGGCAAAATGCTTTCGTACGAGCTCAGGTCAAGGCTGTAGAATGTACGCATCGTGGTGAGGGTAAAGACAGTCATAATGTCTGCGGCAGTAAACTCTTTGCCTGCCAACCACTCATTGCCGCGTCCGAGATGGCCATCAATGTGTCGCAGATATTGATCCAGTCTTGCTGTGTAGCGTTTGAAAGTATCGTTGCTGGGATCGATATCGGCAGACTTGAGCGACATGTTGCGACTCACGCCTGGCTGTAGAGAGCCGTTGCTGTAGTGGAACCAATAGAGATAGCTGGCATAATCCGGGTGTGATGGTGGCAGAGTAAGACGACCGTTTCCGTGCTTGTGGATGATATATTCGACACAGGCTGCACTCTCGCTCATGGTTAAATCACCATCCTGGATGACGGGAGCAGTGCCGATTTCGGTGAGATCTTTGAGGGCTTGGGGAGAGAAGAATGGGTCTCGGCGGTATAGCTTCAGGTCATAGTCAATGCCCAGCTCTTCGCAGAGCCAGACGATGCGCTCTGACTGAGAGACGCGCATATGGTGTACAATAAGCATGATGAGAGATGTGATGGGTTGTATACAGGAACTGCTGGTAAGACGATCAGAGATACGAAAGGACAAATCAGAAACAGTAGAAGAGCTAGATTATATAGAGCGATGGACACTCTGACGTCGTACGAGGTTGGATAGAAAGATTATACGGAAGATGAGGATGATCTTGGCTGAGGGTGTTGATTTGGAAGAAGATGCCAAGGTTGGGGTTCAGCACAGCGCATGACAGCGCATGACAGGGAGGAAGGAACGAGGGAAGCTTGTCGCATCATCACCACCTCGACATCTTCCAGTCTTCCTACACATCACCACACAAATGGCTCCTCCAGGTACATACACCAAGTCCATCACACACAAACAAAACACTGATGCCACCCCCAACAGAAGCAACCCAGAACACGCCGCTCGCACCCTCAGTAGAAAAGGCCTACTACCGCAAGTGCATCGAGCTCAAGCGCCGCCTGAACGACGTCGAAGAAGCCAACGATGCCGCCCGCCAGCGCAAAGCCCGCCTCAACAGAGCAATCATGAAGATGCGCCTCGAACGCGCCTTCCTGCTCGAACAACTCGCAACGCGTCTCCAAAACACAAACGACGGCCCCGATAAGACGGCGAGCCAGAACAACAACAATGCTACCACCACTACCACACACAGCGACTAGGAGTCGCAAGAGACGCCGCTACCCTACGATCAAGACTTTCTCGAGCATTTTGTTTATCAAGAAGAACCGAGTGCTACACAAGATGACGCTGAACCTGCCTCTACCAATACGGATACCACGGACGAGCCTGCCTCCACCAATACGATTATCACGGAATTAGCCTGGGGGGGTCTTATCGTGCGGCTCGTACTCTAATGGGTACGACTGGACCGACCGGTGACAGAAGGAACCCTCCCCGAAATCGATAGTCTTTGGCTACTCACAACACACCAAAGCCACGCGCAACCAAGGACTGTACTTGAGGCACCACTTCTCTGTTTGATTCGCGAATTCATCACGCCCCCTTCTTCTATCGATTTGTTTACACGGTCTATCATCGTTATCGACAACGCCGGGCCATGGCCGTCTTTATGCATCAAAACTTCAGGCGACACACACCTTGATATTTGCGCAAAAGCTGCAACTTGCAACAGGTCTCAACTTTCAAGATATCGAACACTCGCCGAGGCTGGCCGGATGCTGGAGCTCATCAAGCTGCTTACGGATCTTGGTGCATCACGGAGGCCGTCTTTTATGCTTAGGCTTGTGGTGAACAAGACTGCTGAGTACTGTTTTCGTTCCAAAACACGAGGGGGTATCCTACCTCTCTAATGTCTGTCATGGTATTACTCAGATCGCTCTGCTGATTATTCCTCCTCTTTCTCCTTAAGACCCTCACCCCGTGTGCCTTTGTGGTATCTCAAGAAGCCCAGATGAGGAATACCCTTCGGTAGTTCTGGAGTACTGTAGATATCAATACCGGCCGCATCGGCTATCATCTCCGCACTATCTTTCAATTGTTGTAGAAGTTCGTCGCCCTCTACTGCTTCGAGTACTTCGGCGTGCAGACTCCAAGGTCGCGCCAGATGTAGGTATTCGGCATTAGTCGTGCTAATGCTCTTTGCTTCTGCAATCTTGAGGCACGCTGTCAGAACCTCGGTCAACACGACTTGTGCTTTGTCAGGGCTGTATAACGGATTGTCGATACGGTCTTCGTCTGTGCTGTGGCCGTATGGGTCCAGTGGTTTCGAGAGTGTTCCCTCGGGGTAAATGAACTTTTGCAGGTACAGTTCGGCCAGCGTGATGTCTGCCGGCAAATAGTAGTTTTTGCGAGCTGTCAACAGCCATTGGTGCGCGAGTTTGATGCGCAGCTCGGGAGTGTTTGCGAATGCATCGTGGTGTGCTATATTTGCTTTTGGATTCAGATTGACATTCTGCTTGTAGAGGAAGGCGCCAAAATCTGCGAGTTTGTCTAGGAAGGATTGTTGCGGTATCGAGGGGTTGGTGGCCGAGTTTGCGTAGTATTCGCCTAGCTCGTGGGCGGCTTTGTAGTAGCCGCTGGCGGCGGCTTTGGTGATGTTATAGAGCCAGTCGTGGGTGTGCTGATTACCGGCCATGTAAAGATCGAGACGGGCGAGGTTGAAGTAGGCCATTGGGTCATCTCGCTCTGTGCCTGCTTGATAGGCTTTCAAGGCTGCGACGTACTGGCCCTGGGTATGGTAAAGATAGGCTAGCTCGATCCAAGGAGATGAGAGTTCGTCTTTTATCTTGCTGTACTTGTCGCCTGACTGTGTGCCGTCGTCTGTAGACATGACGTCGAGAGCCTTTTGGTATAGAGTGGCTGCTCGATCGACTTGGCGGGCATTGCGGGCTACATTGGCCTCCATGACTAGGGCGCGCACGTTACCCGTACTCGAAACCTTACGTAGACGGTCCAGTGCCATCACAGCGGTACGAGATGCCATGACGCCGGGTTTTGTCGCATCCTGGCGCAAAGCAGAGGCGACGACCTGAATAGTGGCCTCGGCATGACCGAGCTCAGCACATAGACTGACCAGCTGTCGACCAGTCTTTGCACATCCCACACTTCCCTTGTTACGCAAAATAAAGGTGAGACCGTAGACATCGTCGAGCGTCAAGGGGCTGAGCCATTCAAGACAAGATCTAGCACTCTGTAGGGGAGACATGCCGTCTTCCATGTTCATGCGCCAGAAAGCTAGGAAATTGGCTTGCTCTCGGGTCATATCCGCAGCGGCTTGCGTGGTGGTGCGGCATTCAATAGCTCTTTCTTGGGGCGTCAAGTCTGGCAATGACTTGACCCGTTGTGCAATGTCGACTTTCTCGGTCTGTTTTCTTGTCAACGCAGCCTCTCTTTCGGGGCCCAGCGCGACTGGTCGTTTGGCCCTTTCTTTCCAGCGCTGAGAAGGGGCCATTTTCCCTGTAGATGCCGTCCGTCGTTGACTGTAAAGACCGCATAGTTCCGTGGCCAGTATGCGCCGCGGCGCTCGTGTGCTGGCGGCGAGCAGTGACATGGTGCAATGCCAGTAGAGCGGTCCACGACGGGGATGCTGATCGGTGCCAGGAAAAGATCGAAGTTGGAAACACCAAGTCTGCCTGGATAGGCAGGTAGGTACCTTGGTGGACTGGATTCGAAGAAAGAGCGTCCATGCTTCACAGAACTTTATGCGAACCATGGACCGAGCGCAAGATGGTCAAAACGTCTATCACCAAAGTATTTATGCACAATCTAAACAGACGGATACATACAGGACCTAACAGATGTTTCTTCCATCATGTCCTCAAACGGTAACTTGTCGTTTGTGAACAAATGCAGCAATCATTCTGTTGGTGACTTTTGCAACCATAGACCAAAATCAAGAGCAGCCAGGTCGTCCTGCTCAAAGCTATAATATGCATCCGCATGTTCAGCATCCACAATTCCAGCAGCAGATGCAGGTAGCGATACCTCAAGATAACACCCACCAAAGACAAGACAGCGGATACTCTCAGGTCCAATCTCCTCAAACTTATGGCCCTCTGACTCACCATGCGAGCCAAGCTGCATCGCCTGTCAATCCATCTCAACCTCCTTCTACTGACTTCATATCACAAAGATCCAATGGAGCTCTACCGAATGGCTCGATGGTCTATCCTCAAGGCTTAGACACGGGGTTCGCCGAACATGGCATCAACCACATCCTGGCAAACCTCGAACGCCGATCTATGGTTTACGGAAGCAAAGTCGAAGCAATGCAATCTCAACTGACACAACTCGAAGAGACTGTCGTATCCTTCTGGCGGGATACCAGCTCCAAGTTCGAGATTGCGGGTTCAGTCGCCGAGCATGATGCGACCAAAGCTGGAGATTCTGGAGATCCATCCAAGAGCGATGCCAGATATGCTTGCGAATTTGGTCATACAGTCACTATCCAGGGCAAGGTAGACGCATCTTCGAGTAATCAGGAGTGCCAAAGTCTCACCCTCTCTGACCGGCAACCTGGAGTGCCTGCCGCGGAGCAAGAATCAAGTCCGGATGTCTTCCATGGATCTTCAAGACAACGACTTGACTGTTTGGCTAAGCTTGTAGCTGCCGAGCAGGCCGGAAACACACCAATGATTGATTGTTTTGACAAGGTCTTTGAAATGATCCAGTCAATCTCAGACCGGTTTGCGACTGTCGCTACGAAACAAGACCTCAAGGCTGTGCGTGTTGAAACAAAGCACGATCTGGAGTTGTTCCATATTGCGTTGCAGGAGGACCTTGGGATAAACCGCAAGAGAAATGTGCAAGATATCAAGACTCTGGTTGAAGAATCGAGACAGGATTTCACGCGCTTCCAAGGAGAGATGAGACAGGACCTCAAGACTCAAATCAACGAGCTTGATGAAGCTCCTTCCAACGATCGGGGCATACCGTTCTCTCCTAACGCTATACACGACGGGAGTCCAGATGCCAGATTGAGATATAGAAATGTGACAAGCCAAGGCACGCAAACTCTTACGCTGGAGGAACAGTCACTGGAAGGGCCGGCTCCAACCCTTGCTGCCTCTGTCGATATCAACAAGGGGTACCTGGAGATGGTAGCCCTCATCCTGAGCGGGATACGCGACATGGACCAAAGGGTCTCAGAGCTCTCCCATTGGGTCGAGCAGCAAGAAAATCGTGTATTACCTCAAGAAGTGCCAGCTTTGACAACAACGCAATCGCTTTTGACGAAATCGCAGAACTGCGGAGCAATGGAAGGTTTCTGGAATCACTTGCCAGTCTCCTCCAACCTTACATGAGCTCCACAAGTCCTAGCCTGGGAAGCAGTCGAGTACCTTCCGTATCGGCCTTAGAGCGTAGGACCATCTCAGAAGAAAAGTCGACCCAATCAATCACGGGTAGAAACCAATGTCAAGACTCCTAGAAGGAAGCAAGGTCAAGCCTTGACAAGGAGAAGAAAAAGAAGAAGCAGAAAACTAAACATCAGGTCGACATCAAGGGGGTCTTTGGCCACAAGCAACAGTTCCCCAGAGCGTCGGTCTCGACCAGTAGCAGTGGTGACTCTGCACAAGACCAGAACGTTCAAAAACGAAAGTGGGAGGAGCCAGAGGTTCCAAGGTCTCGAGTGGACTTGCTGCAGCAACAACAGCAAGCGTACCGCAAGAAACAAAAGACGAAGTGAATAATTTCATCTCGAAGTAGCTGGGGCGCAACGTGGTTGCATGTCGTCTGTAGCCGATAATAGGTCCGTACCGGTCTTCCAATAAACGTCTACACACACCACAAATTGGTTACATCTTCAATTGTACATGGAGAGATACCGAGTCCTTCGGCGGCTGTCGAGACACCGGTAATGAAGTGGTGAGCCTTGTTTCTGGTTCAATCGCATGTGAGGGTCGAGACGAGAGTCAAGTCGAGACCAATAACTTGCAAGGATTCCGAGCAGGTATTCTTTGTACTCCTTGCCCCGCTCAGCAGAGCAATCTCGAGATACATGGTAGTTTTCAACGGTGTTGAATCCTCACACCAGAGGATGCAAATTGAACAATGAATTGAGGCTGGTTGACGACCGAGCTTGAGACATGTTCGAGGCCAGGGACATGATCAAGATGGTATGCAATCATAAAAGTGCAGATGATGGAGCAAACGGCTGGGCTTTGAACATGTTTAGTTTGAGGCTCTGCCGCGCGACTCAGTTCGGATTGGGCCGGATGCGAGTGACGTTTGCTAGCTTCTCCCCACATGCAAACTAGTTCTCCGCACGCGCGGGACGAAGATGAAAGTCATGAGCAACGGCGGTTTCGAGGTCGAGGTTTGGCTAACCCAAGGTGGTGGTGTGTTGTGGGTGTGCATGTGCGATGGCTCGAACTCCTTGGGTTGGCGCGTAACGGTCAGGGGCCGGGGAAGTACACAGAGCAGCAGCTGGGCGATGGGAAGGTGATGGTTGAGTATGTATGCATCACGCCGTGGCCCAACCAATTCCATGTCTCCAACAAGCTCCAAGTATCTCCACTCCGCATTCCTGGTTTTCAGGTTTCTTGTCGCAGTGTGAGCGCAACTCTCGACTGTTTCGCAACCTTTCTGCTTTCTTGTTTCCTTTTTGCTATTCGGCGTCTATTGATCTTGTCCTTCGAGTCTCTGCCACAATACGTACTCGAGCCAGATCCTCCTATACCTGGCAGGATATCAATAATAAGACGACGTCACCGTGAGTCGCGAGCTTTGGTCACCAGGGCTCACGCCATCTCACACACATACTAGACGAGGAAGGCGACGCATTCGACCAGGCCCACCTGCCTCGCATAGAGTCGATCCAATCCGAGACTTGGTACGTATTTTTGGTGCCTTTGACAGCCCTCTCATCCTCGACGGATTATAACATTCTGTCCAATCCTCTTCCAAGTCGATTGTTGAACCTATCAAAATCCTAATCTATATCATTCTCCAAGCAACAAACTGACATCATGGCTTCGACAGCAAGCACTGCGTCGAACGAACCATTCTCAAACAATCTACAGGCTCCTGTGTTCGTCGACAAACCAGGACGACTGTCACCTCGGCTCAGCTTCACTTCGAGCAGACCTTCTTGGATCGGACCACAACACACAGCACGCTCAACCGCACCGGCATCGTCCACAATGGCAGAGAAGCAACAAATTCATTACAGCCACCCTGGCCTGCAGCCTCCCGTCTTCATTGCCGGTTCTATGTGCGAGCCGCAATGGGAACCGATAGAGATGAAGCAGAAAGAGAAGGAGGATGGCGAACTCGAATTTGAGCACGAGTTCGAAGCAGACCCTGGAGAGTACCAATACAAGTTCCGTCTCGGCCCTGGTGACTGGTGGGTGCTCGACGAGACCAAGCCGACTGGTAGGCAGAAGCGGTTTCACAATTGAAGGAAAGCATTACTGACACATGCACCTTANGTCGACGATGGATCTGGAATCCGCAACAACCTACTTGTCGTGGAACCCAAGCCTGTGCAAACAGAAGCCACCAAGGTCCCTGAACCACAAGCTGCACAAACAGCTGAAGAGAAGGAAATGCCCGTGCCAATACAAATCACAGATGCTCACGACAAGCACGAGGAATTGGTTGATGACATGGAAGATGATGATGACATCCCCGAGAGCGAGAAGAACCTCTTCAGGCACGAGACTGTCCAGATCCCCAATCGTACGGGCGAGAGTGACAAGGAGGACGAAGAAGAAGACCTTGAGAACGATGACGAGCAATTTGAAGAGCCGCCGCTTCTCGAGCATGAAAGATCTTTTCAGCGTGTGGACAGCCAGCACGGTACACCGTTCAAGACCGCTAACTTCGACCTCGATGATACCACCGAATCACCAATTGAGGTCGACGATTTCGCTGTTGACGAATACGATGCTCCGCCTCTTTTCAGACATGAAACTGGTGTCGCAAGCGACCTAGACCCCGATGAGGCACCGCTTTTTGCTCATGAGAGCATGTCTCCGGTCATGTCCGCAAGCTCGTTCTCGCCCTCATCTCGCAAGCAACGCAAGCCTGATCTTGAAGACGTCAACGACCCTTCTCTCGAGCCCTTCCCTGTCGACGAGGCTGGCATCCAGGCTCGCCTTCAGCGTGTGGCAACACGTCGTCGCGAGGACGAAGTTGTGTTTGAGGGAACTCCTCCTTCGCCATCTCTGGCCCAGACGAAGTCTTTCTCACCCCAAGCTCGTCCTGATCTCATACACAACGAGTCTAGCGATCTGAGTCATCTTGACGCTATTGATGAAACAGAGGAGGCAGATGAAGTAGACGATACACCCGCTGTGAAGCCCGCTGAAAAGAAGGATTCGGTCGTACAACCTGTTCCCATTAACATCAGGGTTCAGGACGTCTCCGAGATCGACAGCAACTCTTCATTCGTCGACGTCCCAGATGTTTCGAATCGCGGACCACCTACACCACCAATGACACCTACAGAACATGCCAGAGCCAAGGCTGCACCTCATGACGGAGCAGCCGACTCAAAGGACATACCTGCTCCTGTTGGAAGCCCTTGCTCTCGCAAGGACAATGCCACAGACCACATTGCCAACCGCGCCTCGCCTTCAGAAGCTCCAAAGACCGCGAAATCCTCCAAGCAGAAGGATTCAGAACTGGGCCTCGCATCGAAGGCTTGTATCTGGTTCATTGGTCTTTGTGGTGGTAAAACTCGCGCAGCGTGGGTTTACGAACACTCTGGACTTGCAACATTGCTAACTCGTTGCACAGTNGGTGTGGCAATCGCTATGGGCGTCGCCGCAGTCGCGTTCGCCATCAACACACGTTCCGCTTGAGTGATTCCGGTTTGTCGAATCCTCGACCGGAGACTGTTTCGTTGACAAATTTCTTATTTCATTTTCCATTGTTCTCTCTTATGTCTATCATACCTCAGAGTCGATTCTATCTCACACAGCGGGCGCAGGGCATGGGTCGGTCATGGTTTGTCACGAAGCATATGGTTACGGCTGACTCTCATGACATTCTACAATGCAACGAATGCAGAGATTGCTGCCGAAGCACGCGCAGACGGGCGAGCATCAAGGATGACCATCGAAGCCAGGGTGGTTTCTCGCTTAATTTGTTTCCTAGCCTCAGTCTCAATTCATATCTGATATGAGCGCTTTCCGCTCTACTGCTTGTACTCTACCAGAATTCTTGTTGATAGCCTCAGTATTTTATACATCAGCCTCGGCTTTGATCTGTTTTCGCGGAGCTCACCCACAATCGGAGGTCGCCGAGGAAATGCAACAAACTTACACAAAAGCTTTGATGAAGGCTTGATTTCTTCATCGCTGGAAAGATTAGGCACCCAATTCCTAAGCCTTGATCCTTGTGTTGTCGATAGATGACTGACACTGACTGTGATCGAGATATTACAGCGAGGCTGATTGCCTAGGAAAGAATTGGTTTGGTTGCTGCCCTAATTGTACATTTTATCAACGGTAGAAGCTCCGGCGTGCCCGAGCTTCACCCCACTTCACTAGCTTGATCTTGGTAGCAATGCCCACTGTTCTGCATATATCTTGATGGAAAGGCCGTTCTGTGAGGTGGCTTTCTCTTTCGCGTGAAGAGAGTTACATAGCACATGATTGTTGTTCGAGTGCTATGTGCAGGTATATGCTTGGTGGACGTCATACTCCAGAAAATCATACCTCCGAAGACCAGCTGGGGGGCGCCAGCAGCCTGGCGTCCGTACTAGCTTGTATAGCTCCAATGGAGATACGGTTGAGAATTGGCTATTAATCGCTGTCAGTGCGGGCGGCCAGAGAGCTGTCACGGATCAACTTTTCCATGATATGCTGGCTGGGGTTGCCCGCATCTCTGACTTGCCGATTATCAATCCTGAGGCCCATAAAAAGGTAAGAGCCGCCTTCTTTCTTGATTTCGAGTCTTGCTGTCCAACACCTCTCGTTCCAACCGTATACCACCAAAATGTTGTCCAAGTCTTTCGTTGCCCTGTCCCTTCTCTCGTCGTCGGTGTCGGCCGAGACTGTGCTGGGAGTTTATATGTTCCACAGACATGGAGATCGCACACCCAAGGCTCTTGCTCCTGCCAACCTGACCGACCTGGGTTACGCGCAGGTCTACAACTCTGGTGACTACTACCGTAGTCGCTACATCGACTCGGAGGCCGACCACAGAATCTTGGGCATCAACTCCGATATCGTCAAGCAATCGCAGATTGCTGCTTCCGCTCCTTCTGATACTGGTATGTTACATATCTCCGAGGAGAAAGACAGCGAGCAGTTTCTCTGACACATTCANACAGTTCTCCAGAACTCTGCCACTGGTTTCTTGCAGGGCCTTTACCCTCCTGTTGGCAATGCTTTGGGCACTCAGACTCTTAGAAACGGATCAAATGTGACTAGCCCGCTCAATGGCTACCAACTGATTCCCTTGGCCTTGACCACTACCGGCTCCGGCAGTGAGGACAACGGCTGGCTTCAATCTGCTTCTGGGTGTGCCAATGCTGTCAGCAGCTCCAACGAGTACTTCTCCAGCCCTCAGTACACAAGTCTCCTTGCCAGCACCCAGGACTTTTACAACAACCTTACTCCTGTGATCAATGCTACTTTTAGCTCGAGCCAGATCAGCTTCAAGAACGCTTACACCAGTAATTTGCGAATTTCTCTACGTTTTTATGTTCATCGCTAATCATGATATTCAGTCTATGATCTGATCCATGTTGCCGAGATCCACAATGCCACCATCAACTCATCTGACGTCCTTACCCCTGATGTTCTTCACCAGCTCCAGTCTCTGGCCGATGCACACGAGTGGGGTCTTGCTTACAACTCTTCCAACGACATGCGTGCCGTTGCCGGCAAGGTGCTCGCCGCCGAAATCGTCTCGTTCCTGAACGGCACCATCACCGGACAAGGCAAGAGCAAGTTCGGCGTCCAGTTCGGCGCCTACGCCACCTTTTCTTCCTTCTTCGGTCTCGCCGACTTGCCCGTGACCAACCCTGACTTCTACGGCATGACTGATTACGCCTCGTCCATGGCTTTCGAGCTCGTCACCAATGCTTCTACGTCGCCTTTCCCTGCTGCCAGTGATATTTCTGTTCGCTTCTTGTTCCACAACGGCACTACCAACTCCAGCAGCCCGCCTGTTGCTTACCCTCTCTTCGGCACTGGCAATGAACTCACCCCTTGGAACGACTTTGTCACTTCTATGGACAAGTTCAGCATTGGCAACACTCAGGCTTGGTGTACTGCTTGCGGCAACAGCACCGGTACCTGTGCTGCCTATGCCCCTGCCTCTTCCTCTGGCAGCAGTGGCTCCAGTGTCCAGAACAAGGCCAAGAGCGGCAATGGCTTGAGCCCTGCCGTCAATGGTGTTATTGGTGCCATGGTTACCTTGGCTGTTGTGCTCGGTCTCGAGGCTTTGGTGCTGTTGGTCGGTGGTCTCAGGGTCGTTAGCAAGAAGACCCTTGCTGCTGGCGCTGTTACCGCAGAGACCATTAGCGGTGGCAAGGCTGCGTAGAAGCGTTTTTCTTGATGTTTCTCACGATAGGTTTGGCAATGGGAGTGTGGTAGAGAGAGGGCCTTATGATTCCCTTTTCTGACTGACACTAGTCGATAAAGAATGACGAAATGTATATGATGAGCTTTTTGCATGAAAATCGATTGACACTTTTGCCTTTCCTTTCTGTCGTTGCGACTGTTTTGGTTGGTTTCCTTTCCTTGGATCTTCCTTCAGCCTTGAGGTTTGCTCCTTCCTCTTTTTCTTTCGACTTGTCATTCCTTCTTTTTCTGGTTCAAATTCATCGTTCCTTCCCTGAAAATTCCAGTTTCAAGTTCGTCGTTGCTTCTATTTGTGTTCTGACTCCACCGCTCTCTTCCTGTTTGTGTTTCAGCTCCATCGCTCCTTGCTGTTCCTTGGTGCATGTTCTGTTCTGCATCGTGCTTTTCTTTTGTGATCTGACTGCATCGTTCCTTCCTTTTGTATTTTCGATGCATTGTTCCCACTAGCATGCTACAAAATACAAGACACGCATCATGCAAAAATGGCACGACAAGCCAGAGGATCGGACCGCGAACCGCAAAACCATGTTAGGAACAAAAGACGAGTGCCTATTATACAAGCAAGCAGGCCAACAGTACGTGATCTGGGGTAAGCTTGCAAGATGATAGGACAAGAGGTCAAGATGGCGCGTTCTAGAACACAATATATAGCTTGGGCGCTTAGTATCTTGGCTCAGATCTAAGTATTTTTGCTATGTGCAACACGGCTATAATTTCTCCTCTCTTACTGCGGGATAGAAACTTGTGAACTGGCGAGAGGCATAAAGGCTTGAATAGAATAAAGATGTGACTGGAGGGAGTCTGCGATGTGTCTTTTAATGGCTATATACCCTGTTCCTTGCATGGGATTGTGCATTTTCATAGCTAGGTACCTGACATACGTTAGCATATGGAAAAAAGGTATCGAGGAGCCCAAAAGGCGGCTCTGATTAGGGTGATCATAAGTCTTCGTGATTTGTTATCTACATTGCCCTAGACCCCAGCCACTTAATATATCTCTGGAAAGCCTCAAATCTCTTGCTGTACCCTAGGGTAGGATCAGAGCCCTAGTAATATGTGTTTACATCCATATACAGTACTTGGGTGTGTGTGCCAAGCAAGGAGGACAAAACTTGCTTCTCAAATTGTGAGAAGAAAACAATTCCAGGCAGACTCAAGAGGAAAGACCCTCCGTTATAACTTCGGTTCATTAGCTATACATTACTTCAAACATGATGCATATACCACAGCACTTTTACGCAGAGTAACAGTACTTGTCAAAGCAAGCAGTGCAAGCTGCAGGCAACGCCCCTCCAGTCTTCTTCATAACCGCACACCCAAGACAAACAGGCCACTCCGCATCCCCATCTTGTGTCGCAATAGCATTACCATTGGCAATAATACCCGCCGTCTGATCCTCGCTGGTCTCAATAATAACAGTCTGGATATTGGACGCGTAGGTGTAATTGTTGTTGGGCAAATACACCACAGTAGCTGTTTCAGCGGTGTCGCAGCCAAAGAAAACAGCATGTTTATTAAGTCCTTGGGCGAGGAAAACGTCGAGGGTGGGTACAAAAGGCATACGAGAGAGTCCTTGTGCCATGGCTTGCTCGTAGGCGCCAACGATGGCAGTGCCAGAGGGGAATAAATCAGTGGTGTCGGCGCCATTGTCGGCGGCAATGATGACGTCTACATTGCGCTCGGATTGGATCAAGGGCCAGAAGGGCATTGCAGAGTTGCCTTCACCGCCATCCACGATTTGGATTTCTTGTTGTGCGTTGGTGAGGGTGGATGCTGGGTAGCCGTAAAAGGGGTTAGGGTAGGGAGCGTACAGATCGCGGGTGACGGGGCTGTGGGCGTTGAGGATGATGGCTTGCAGGGTCTGAACCAGCGATTGTGTGTTGTTCTGTGCGGGGATGGTGCTGCAGTAGTTGTTGAAGAGGGCAGAACTGGTGCCTGCTACGTAGCCCAGGTTGTCGTAGTTTTTGATGCACTTGCCAGATACAGTGGGCGCGCCATTGGTCAGTTTGGACCCGAGGTAGGCGGTTTGGGTGAAGGCGTTGACGTTGGAGTCCCAGGATCCGAACTCGTAGGGAGNTCTGTTGGATGACAAGTTAGCTACGGTGCGATTAGCGCATTGAGAGATACCTACGAATTCGTATTGTGTTCCATTGTCACGAGGAATGCATTCTCCTTCGAAAGTGTTGACGCCTCTAGCAGTGATGATAGGGAAGGGCACGGCGTGGCTGGTAAAGTTGGAAGAAGAGACCACGCTCGAGAGGGTCTTGCTGACCATGCCATCGGTTTTGAGATCTTCAGAGTTTGTGGAGAGAAGCTGGTATGAGAGCAATCTGCCGTAAACGTCGATGAGGGTAGGCTGGAATCCAGCCTTGGCTTTGTCGACAATGTCTTTGACCTAGTATAGTGTTAGTCAAATGATACAAGGTGATATTCCGGCAAGACTTACAATCTCGGCATATGCAACAGCAGACAAGAGGTGTGCAGGCACCAGAAGCGAGTCGGCAAAGGACTGAGACCAGAGGTTATCCCTCAGGTATGAGACAGTGGGCCAGTTCAGACCTGTCCAGGAGGTTGAGAACCATGCACCTCCGGAAAGAGACGTCTCGTAGGTGAATGCCTGGTAGAGACCGCTTGTAGAGAGATCCGAATCACGGGCATCCAGAGCCTGAACCAGACCAGCACCAGAGAGCAAGGCACGGTAGCCACCACCACTGAGGACCAATCCAACAGTGGGGAGATTTGTAGTAGCGAACGAAGGGTCGGTCTTCTGCAACCAAGCAGCGAGAGCAGCATCGGCCTTGGGCTTACGAGCAGCAATGTATGCAGCTTCGTCCGCGCCTACACTGTTGGCAGTGCGAACCAAGGGAGTGCTAGGGCAGCTTGCTGAGACGGGAGCATAGGGAGCGAGATTGATAGAACGAGTGTCAATGGCAGCGGCAGAGGCGTGGCCAGCGAGGCCTAGCAGAGACAGTTGCAGCAGAGCAGCGTAGGGAGCCATAACGATAGACAGAGTAAGATGTAAAGAGAGAGACTGGATGGAGCAAGGAAAGACGACGGCGAGAACCTACCTTTCATACTCTACCGGAATGGTTCATATAATCAGATAAAGGGTGCAAGGCAAGCACAGACGAGGAATGTACACGAAGAGCTTCTTCGGAAGAGATCCATTGTAAGCGAGCAGTGGTCGGCGCTGTTTCGAGAAGGACGGGAGAACAGGCGTGCTCGGCTATCTAGATTAACGGGTACGCACGTACTGAGTAAGAAAGGTGCATGTTAGATAGATTGATTGGCGGCCAGGTACGCAGTACGAGAGTCTGAGTTAACGAGCAGAGCCAGTAAAAGCGATTAGGCAGAGCATGAGAGATTGGTCGAGAGAGCACGGTCGAGATAACAGAGAAAATATGGTAAAATCTCGACCTCGGTCTCAATATGAAGGGACGAAAGTTTGAGACATGAGTCGTGACACGGATAGGTCGGGCTGCCGGCAACATGTGCCAACGTGAAGCCTGGGTGAATGCTATGCTCGAAACAACGAGGAATATCAGAAACAGAGTGGTGGAAGTGGCTGAAAAGCACTGAAGAGGAGAGAAGTGAAGGCGGATGGGCAAGAAGAGACAGCACATCAACTTCCAAGACAAAGCGCGAGCGAAACAGGGAATCATCAGCATGATCAACAAGGTTGTTGGCAGCGGGCCGACCAAATAAATAGAGATTCGACCCCACGTCTAGCGCGTTGTCGGAAGAGAAGCAGCAAGTGCAGTCGAAATGACAGACGGAGCGAGTGAAGGAGGACGCGATTTGGACCTGGAAAAGGAGCTGTCGTGCTCGGTAAGAGGCAGAAGAGAGAAGGTGGTAGTAAGGGACTAACGGTTCGTGACANNGATCTGCACCGACGTCCTCCACCGGCCTCTGACGTTGCTCGACTGCCTACACAGCTTCTGCGGAAGTTGCTTGAAAGAATGGTTCGCATGGCAGGCTTCTTCGAAGGGCCATGTATACTCATGCCCAGCATGTCGAGCCGTTGTGCGCGACACCAGGCCGAATGCGACGCTTAGCACGCTGCTCGACATGTTCCTGCAGGCTCACCCTGACAAAGGCAAGACGGCTCAAGAAAAGCTGGACATGGACAAGACGTACAAGCCTGGAGACAACGTAGTACCACCGGTAGACCTGGGCCAGGTATCAGATGATGAGGACGAGGAAGAACAACAAATGCTGGCCCAGGCGCGTGAGATGAGTCTCAACGACCTAGGCCTTGGGAACCGCCCAAGAGAGTCAACTCACACACGCCAGAATCGCCGTCGTGACGACTCGCCTCGCTCAGCCCGAGCCGATGCTTTGTCCCATCAGTCCAGTATACGCTCGCTTCTGAGCCAGTCCGATGTGGACTTGGGTGATATGGAAGATGAGATTATGCGCCATATCATTGACCATGGCCTTCTGGACGGTGTCGATATCAACAATCTGACTCCGGAACAGGAGGAAACCATCACTGATTCTATTGCGCGAGCATATCGTTCTCGCCGCCGTCAAGACCGCCGTGAACGCCATCATAACCGTGACCGCTCTGCTGCTCGTCCTTCTCCACGACCTTCTGCCCATCGCCATTCTCCTCACTCTTCATCATATAGACATTCTCCTTCGACCTCGACCCACAGACATTCTCCTTCGTCGTCAACCCAGCGCCGAACTACTTCGACTGCTACGACACTTAATCCTCATGCCTCGACTCCAGTCGAAACTCAATCCTCCCCAGCAAGGCGCCGTGCTGCCTCAGCTCATCATTCTCACCGAGTCGATACCACATCTGATCGGCACCGCCATCTAGCTCCTGATTCGCCTTCACGACCTTCCAATCACAGTTCGCCCGCTCTTCCCATTCCTTCCCGAGAAGAGTCAGTGACTGACGTGCCTGGTCCTTCGATAAGTTGTTCAAGGTGCGAGAAACCTGACATACAACACTCGCTACATTATAAATGCGACAAGTGCTCCGGCGGTAACTTCGATTTGTGTCTCGGATGCTATCGTGCAGGAAAAGGCTGTCTGAATTGGCATGGTTTTGGTCGCGCACCTTCGGCTCGATACCGCCCTCAAGCTGGTTTCGGTCCCGACCACGCAGACTATGACCCTCCTCATGTTCTGTCAGCCAGACGATACGACCANAAAACTGCACGCTTGGAGTCAGGTCTGTTTTGCGACGGATGTCAGGCATTTGCGAATGCTTGTTACTGGCATTGTAACACTTGCAACGACGGAGCATGGGGCTTCTGCAATGCCTGTGTTGAACAGGGCAAGCACTGCACCCACCCACTAGCCTCTGTTGCGCATACCTCCCAAGCTCCCAACTCTTCGCAACGACACTCACCATCAGAGTTATACCCACCACCACTAACGCCCACCAACTCTGCCTTCCACTTTGCCGTCCCCTCAGCATCTATACCCCTATTGCCACACGTACCCGACCCCTCCTCCTACATCCCCATTACCTTAGCGTCCTACTGTGACATCTGCCACTACTCGATCCCACCTTCACACGCTCGCTTCCACTGCAACACCTGCAACAAAGGCAACTACGACATCTGCAACTCCTGCTACCACTCCCTCGTCAACACAGGCAAGATATCCCGCGACAACGGCCCCTCAGGCTGGCGCCGCTGCCTCCGCTCCCACCGCATGACTATCATCGCCCACGAATACCACAACCACACACCCCACCGCATCATCATCCTCTCCATGGTCGGCGGCCACGCCCTCAAAGACTCCATTCCCTCCTCTCAAGACCACTGGCGCTGGAAAGAAAATGACGGCACTGCCAAAACTGCTTCTGCGGCTCTGTTTACTGCCTCTTCCTCTCCACACGCATTTCCACCTTCTGGAGGTATTGGACTTACAGTTCAGGCTCTGTGGTCGTACTTCCCTGGCGANGGGGTGAGGGATGAGTTGAGTTTTCCGCGGCATGCGATTGTTACTGAGGTGGAAGATATCAACGGCGATTGGTTCTGGGGTGTTTATGCTGGGGCCAAGGGACTGTTTCCTGGTAACTACGTTAGGGTCGTGTGATGAATGGCAGTGAAACTGCTTCTTTTGCATTTGCAAAACGGCAGTGCATGCGTATGGGGAGCATGGGGTGCATGTAATCTTGGATGCAATGTTCCCCGGAGTATTGATCGGTGTTGCATGGTGAAGCATCACCGTTCGTTGCATGCATGCAGCTTGGGAGAAGCAATGTTGACGTTGCATGCATGGGAAAGCGGCAGTGTCGTTATTGCCATGAGAGAAGCAGTATCGTTGTTGCATGTAGATATCGGGGAAAGATTGCGAGTTGGCCGTTTCTCTCGAGAAGCATGCATGCATGCAAGATGGACGATTTCAATAATGAGACACATGATCACTTTCTATTTCCACCTTGTGCATCTCTGCATATCCGCCGTGATGTGTCTAGGCGTCTCTCACCATCCCCTCGGCCATCAAACTCGTAAATGTAGCTTTTTGTTTGAGTAATGTACAGTAGTATACAGAAGATTGCAGACATACCTTATGTCTTTCTATAGCACCTCGTAATCCCCAATTCTTAGAGGCTTGTCCCAATCAGGGGCTTTCGTCTTTAGCTGCACACCATGCCACCCTTTGATCTCATCCTTGAGCACGGCATTGACCAAGCGATGTTGCTTGATCACACTCAAGCCCTTGAATTTTGCAGATACAATGTCCAAGGCGTACATGCTTCCACACCCACCGCTGACATCTTGAACCTGTATGTCGTCTGTGTCAGTTTTCCCATTGCTCCTTTCTGCTTTTTGCTTTTTGGCAGCACGAACCTCGAGCTTTGTGGGCGATAGTTCTGCAGCCAGCTTTTGGAAGATGTGGAGTTCTTTTTCGTCTAGATAGTCTGGGGCTTCGACTGCAGTGGAGGATGCTGTTGCTGCGTCTGAGGAGTTGTGTCTAAGTGACGGCGAGGTTGTGAGGATGGAGCGCTGTGTGAGAGTGGAGCGAGAAGAAGGCGACAAGTGGTGTAGTTGTCGCGCTGGGTGTGCTGCCGAGGCCAATGTGCGGGAAGAGGTTCTGAGGGCGGCGAAGGCGGTGGATGCACTGCGGAGGACTGCTCTTGAAGGTGCCATTGTGTTGTTAGATGGTGTGGATAATTGAAGGTTTGTGAGTGATAGAAGCTGTCTTGGTCATGGATTCGAGGGTCGAGCTATTGGTCAGCCTTGACCTTTGACAACCCCGCAGTCCACAGCACTTCCTCTCACCAACGCGTCACTGATAATGTCGCGTCGTCCTCGAACATCGCCATATCACTGCACATTCTTTCCAACATATCACAGAAACAATGGATAGATATCTCATTCAAATGACCGCTCCCACCGGCAACACAGCCGAGTACATAACCACAACNCCCTCCCAACCCACCCAATTAGCAGGCACCAAGCGCAGATCCATAGACGCCTCTGACTTACTAACCATCAACCTCGATGACTATGACATTCCCGATGGTCACCCCATGGACTCTTGCACCGTAGTCCGCGGCAAGATAAACCGCTTCCTCGAAGCCGGAGAAATGAAAGTGGGCCAGTTCTGCGACGCCATTGGTGTCTCTGGGAATGCTTATAGAAGATTTATGGCCCAGAGTGGCAAGTTTGCTGGCGAGGGGTGTGAGACTTATCAGAATGCTTGGCTTTTCTTCAAGAAGAGAGAGATGGCGGGTCTGAAGATTCCTACCAAAAAGCAAAAGACTGCTGGTGCTTCGTCATCTTCTGCTGCTGCATCCTCAGCTGGAAATAAGAGTGCCGTGACAGATATAAGTAGCATTCATCTCGATGGTAATGGAAACACTCTCATACAAACACTCTTCGGCCTAGGACCAGCTGACGAAGACAACCACCAAACAGGAGAACAAGACGACGCCGTAGAAGTCTACGACAGCTGCGACGAAATACGCAGAAAGATCTCAGCACACCTGCGCAAACCCAACGTCACAGCAGCCCAATTCTGCCGCGACCTGCTCGTCCAATACCACACCTCCAAGAAACCTCCCCAGATCCAATCCGGCCAATTGACAAAGTTCCGCGGCTACAAAGGCGCAGATACCGGCAATACTTCTTGTGTGTTTTATGCTGCGTATGTGTTNTTTGAGAAGGTGAGGTTGGCAGAGGGGAAGCCGAAGAGCAAACATAGACAGGAGATGGAAGAGATCTGGGGCGGGAAGGGTGGGTTTAATGTTACTAGGGGACATCACAGAGGGTACGTTGGCAATTTTTTCTTTCTTTTTATTATTGCTTTGCGTCGCTGGTTGAGTGTCGGTGAACTGACGGTAGCAACAGATTTNCTCGTCATGGGCAATGACAGACCCGTGCAAGATCAGTACGGTCGAGTTACCATCGTGCGAGGACGCTGATGATGTTCATGAGCACCTATGGGCTGTTCCTAGTGTCTACGAGGTCTCCAAGATGAGTAGCGTATTCAAGTGGCAGACTTTATCAATGAGAGTGTAAGTACTTCTTCTGAATATTGCACAAGCAGACCAGTCGTGGGCGAGGTAGAATGACCGTACAAAGAACTGCCGTCATCGAGGAAGCGCTGGTCGTAACAGCAGCCATACACGCGACGGCGGTAACAGCAGCGACTGGACTGTCCATCTCGATTCGCGCATCTGACAACAGCACTGGAACCGAGTCTGAACAAGTGTCTCGAGAAAGACGTATCGTCCTACACGATACTCTTGAGATCGGACACATCCGCCATCGAGAGTGTCATTGTTGCAAGCTCTCTTTGGTATACAATCTCGACTACCAAGCACTCCGTGCTTCGCGAAATCGAACACTGTGTGTTCTAGTCCGCTCAAGGTTCATAACATCTCTCCTGATACGGCTGGGCTGATCTTGATCACTGACTTGCTCTCGGTGGAATGGATGCCATGCCTACAGTCCTCTTTAACCGGCTTGGATCTTCTTCCTACTCCAGTAGGAGCAAAAAAACAGGCATCCGGCAACACGATACACCTACCTCGTTCCTTCTAAGCGCTTTCCAACGAAAATGTTCTCCACCCTAGTGCAAAACATCTCGTCTGCTTCACCGGTACGGTCTAGTGGACCTTCCCGAGTTCTTCAAGGCGTCCAGGAGAACACAACAAAGGACCCAACCTCGCACAAACTGGTCGCAAGAACCGGATCCACATACCCTTTGCAGTTGCTGAAAAACACACAAACAAAGAACCACTAGCGGAAGCACAAACAACCAGAACACCAACCAGAAAAAGCACCACAGCAACTTGGTGTCACGTGGTCTTGCGGATACTGGGCAACTGCATCGTCTTTGCACCACTTTCTTTTCTGTGTGTTGGGGAAAAGGCGAATCATCTGTCCTCGAGACTCGGGTACAGTGCAGTCCTGACATCTCACAAGCACCATAGCCATCATACACCCATACTTGTTCTCCTCACTAGTCACGCCAGCACATAGACATCGATGGAACCGACACGCATATGTTGCGTCTTGCTCCACAGGCACGTCAATAAACGAACATACATATCCTTGGGTTGCATTACCAGCGAGAACGATGGGGCAAGAAAAAGAGGGTCTCCTGTCATGCTATACATGCACACTGTACTCGTGTTTTTCTGCTGCAGGGTTCTTGAGTATAGTGTACGGAAACTCGGCGCCTGCGTGCGATGCTGGTTTAAACGAAGAAACACATGCACATGCATCATGCAATCACCATGTCACCTTTTTCTCCTCACCAACGAAACACTTCTGGGGTTGGGATTACTGCTGCAACACACTGCACACTAAAGAGGTGCAATAAACGTAGAATAGTTGGGAAAGGTGGAGCAATGTCTCTTTGATTGCATGCAACGAAGGCGTCTACCTTGAGGGGACGGAGGTCTTGGTAACTCCCAAGAAGCACATTTCCTCATGACTGTGCTCTGTGTGTCGCGGTTTCTTTTTGGACTTATCCATCATCGTTGTTATCCTTTCTCGAAATCACAGTCTCGACTCTCTTCGACCATTGCAACCAGCAGTTTCTTTGCAATCCTTCAACACTCAAAGGGCAGTTGGTGGATGAGCTGAGACGGAGAATCAGGCTAGCGCAATCTCGTGGTTCCTAAACTCTATTGGTTGGGCAAGAAATCTAGGTTGAGCAATGAAACGTTGTTTTCCTTCCCGCTCTGAACTCTTTTTGCAAAGTCACTTGGTCTAGTTCTTTTCAGCCACAAATGATCTTCATGGCTTTTGCTCAACAATTGTGTTTGTCACATGTAATTGGGAGATTGGTTGATTTGTAGCGAAAAGGTATGGATATAGTTTGATTTGCTAGAATGACAATGTTAAGGTGTATTGGGTGTTTTGCGCAATACTCTGGAGATAATGTAGAGACAGCCACGGGCAGCAGCGGGAAGAGCGGGCAGAGTTTGCCAGAGATGGTATGGGATAGACAGGGGTTGTGAAGGAGTGTCAGCTATGCTACAATAACGCCATCACTAAGAGTCTTTTGAGGGTTCTGTACAGTAACAGTTGTACATCTTTCTGCTTTTTGGACTGGAAGAGTAGGCGCCCATGGTTCACCGCTTTGGGGGTGCTGTCAGTGCTTCTCATGTTCATGTACCCCAGCTGCTGAGAAGTGGTAGACACACAGACACACCATCTACACAATGTACAACTTTGGTGACTGCGGAGTGCAAGGAAGCGCAAGCGCAAGGCGACGCAGCTGAAGGGAAGTTACACCCGATGTTGGGTAGCGTCTGGGCCTGCTCTGCCTTCTCTGCCCGCTGGACAGTTACCCCGAGTACTGTGGCACGTAGAGCATGGACTGCTGTATGCCGCCCATATCTCTCTGAAAAAACGCGTTCGAAGATCCAAAACTTACGGTGGTGATTTGTCGAACCCTGAGGCTGATCGGGAAAGTGTGTTTTGATAGACGATATGTCTGCCGAGTATTGTGGTTGGAGGACTTGCTCCGCGGTTGGTAAACGCAGATAGCCACAGCTCACTTCCTAACTGAGCAGTCGCATGGCTTTTGTGGCTGGGACCATTTGGCAGATCTGTACGGCGTACGGAGGTTAAACTCACAGCCAAATGTCCATGGGAGGTTCAAAGAAGTCTCAAACTCTTTCTTGTTGCTTCACATCACCGTGGCAAGTCATGTGTCTGGCACACAAGCAAAAGTGCATGTTGATCAGGGTCTTGATGTCAGCAAGAAAAAGTATACTTTTCAGATCTTAGGGAAAAGGGGTTCAGAGGATTGCGGAGACCACTCCTCCCTCTGCTTGTCTTTCTCTCCTCACTCTTTGCCCCAACAAACCTCCACAGCGAGCACGAAACAAGTCGTTGACTGTTCGTCGGGGTCTCCGCGTCCCCATCACTCCACCTGTCTCTGCAATCGGACCGACCAAGATGTCGAGTATGCGCGAAAGCAGCGCCGAAGTGTGGATATCAATTTCACTCCACGAAATCCTTCGGACCTTTTTACCCATTGACGTTGGGAAAATCTGGAGTTGCATCTGCGAGTGGGATCTATGCTCTGGAAGCATGGCTGCAAAGTTCGGCTGGTTCAACAAAAAAATGAATCTCCAATAAACATGTTCGGCAGGATGGGGTTCTGTTTCTCCACGGATATCTAGCCGATCTTGGGGCGGAAAGAGGAATGTGATTGACGCGCACAAGAATAGAACACCAATACCAAGCAAGAGCAAAAAACAAGGGATGCCCGTGGAGATTTGCCAGAGTTCGGAAGGTACTCTGATACTTTGAGACGTACAATGTCCAGCGACCCTGCGGAGGAGGTCGAGTGCGGGGCATCCTTGCCCGTGCTACAAGAAACATCAATCTCATGTTTCCAAATCTGCAGTGTCCAGCGCATCTGCATGCCGTGTGCTGAGGCTGGCCTTGTTGTCCCATATCTTTGCCACTGCGTCCAAGACTATCAGATCCAAATGTCGTGATAACGAGATTGTAAGCAAAAGATTGAGCCAAGCCCTTGAACCCCGCTTCCTAGAGAGCGACGCGAGAATGCCAGTGCCAGCCAGTGAGGACAACACATGGTCTCTGACTGCACTTCCACTCGTATGCTGTGCAGCCCGCACGCGTGCATCGGGTCCTCTGGTGTCTTGTCCATATCTATGAGACATGGTGTGATGTCTGCTGCCAAGAGGATAGACGTAGTCTAGCACTGTCTTTTGACGAGTTGCCTCTTAGTCTTGACACGCAAGTCTTCTCAGCAGGAACCTGCACTCGTGGCTCGAGGCCGATGGGTATTGATACATGTCAAAGATGTGCATGGGTAGATCCTGTATGTACAGTGGACAGACGACCCCCAAGACCTGCTGCATCTAGGTACAAGCCAACGGTCTTGCCGCCCCGAGGGCAAATGTACCCATGTACATCTTGTACATTGCTTGCTTGCGCAAGACGAACCGCAAACCGCTATTCCCATTCGAGAAATGAGTTTGTGTGTTTCCAATGGTCGAGATATGGATCCGTTGCTGTGTCAATGGAGATGTCTTAACTCAAATCAGACAACAATAGAGGAAACAACACTCGAGGTGGCTGTCCAGCAAAGATCCAGACATGCCACGGCAACAATGTAGTTGACAATTAACCATTTTTTATGCATGATGGTTTCTGTTGCGTCTGCTCGTAAATGCAGCGCAAGCGTTGTTGAGATATTGCCAGGTGTCGCGCACGGTTCTTTTGAGCGTGTAGAGGGTAAAACGCCCCAGTCTCGCCAACGTCTTGTTCAACACCCCAGGAACATCCTCTACAAAAATTGGTGTGGCTTGTTGATGTGTGTTGTGTGGAAGGAAGTTGTTGAAAAGAACGCCTGGTGAGCCGCCAGATTTGCTGAACGTCAGAGGCGCGAGTGGCGCGTGTGTATGCTGCACGCTAATTTCGACCAACCGCAACAATTAATAAATTATCGGTCGGGGCCGTGAGCCGTGATTGTTTGAACTGCTGAATTATCTGTGTGCCGGACAGTGGCGTTGTTTGTGTGGTCCACAAGAAGTCGAACAAGAAGATTTTACGTCAAAGACTCTGTTGCATACAGTTGGTGCCGATAGCGAGCTGTCAGTGATATGTGTAAGTTGTACCGACCGGTTAAGACAGTCTTTTGAAGGCTGACAGGATTCTTGTCCTTCGACACGCGGTATCGGACTGGTCGCGCGCTTGTAAGATAGCGGGTCGCGGAAAGCGTTTACGGTGAGAGAAAAAGAGATTCGTTGAAGCTGGTGAGGCTGGTTAGCAGCAGAAAAAATAGAGTGCTATAAGCATCGCAGAATTTGTGAGGCAGGTTTGCGATTGATGTGTTTCGTGTTTCATCAGTTGCGATTGCTGGCAAGAGCTGCTTACACTATCATCTTGCGCATTGACCTGTGAGCTATGGCATTTGTACTATCGCCTTTGTTTTCCAATCCGCGTGTGGCCATTTCGGCTCCGCTGCCTTTCAAAGCAGGTCCCACGAGCGTCTGGGGAACTCGAGATGTTGTAGGAAGTCAAAGAATATGTCATTGCCTCGTGCTCGAGGTCAGACCATACTTGACTCGCTAGTGGTTGGGTAAAACCGTCAAGTGGAATTGCAGAGAGTTGATATGGAGAAATTCCATCGGTACTGGACGCGGCCGACTTCGCAGATCACGGTACAACCTAATAGGAGCGAGCGCGCGATCTGTATAAGAAGACTTATTTTGCTCGCGCAGCGTGAGCGGGAAGATCTTCTTGTTTCACAGCAGAAAGGCGCGACAGCATGTCACTGCGGTGGCTCTGAGAAAACTGAGCCCTGGAGACGATGAAACGGCAATGACGCTGGCTTCAGCTACTTTTTGCCGATGGGTGGAGATGCCCGTTCTTTGAGCCTCCTTTTCACCACGCTCAGGGAGCGAGTGCCCTGTTGAATGGGTCGGTCCAAGCTATGCATAGCACGACAGCGTCATTGCTGACAGACAAACCACGCACTGATGCCGACGAGCAAGATCGTGCACGCGACGCGGTGGACCTAATGACAAAATTTCTTCACAAGTTCACCTCAACAGGATGATATCTCACTGGCAGAATTTTACCATCGCGATTGTTAAATGAGATCGAAGATAGGGTCGATGCAATCGCAGTACGCGTACTTGCCTCGTCGGTGAGCTTTTCCTCACAATATAATTCTTCGTTTAGGTTGCCTGTCACTACCAGACGAATCAGGGATTAGTGGGATGCTGCTGCGGAGGTGAGGTGACCGATATCTGGGCACAGCGGAGATGTGTGGGCGTGAAGGAGAAGAAGGACCGGTTTTTGCTGACTGGGTCAGACACGCACCAGTTGGCAGTCTTGACCGATTTGCCGGCCCGAGCTTAGCCGCTTGCGCACAAGTCAAGAGTTAAAAATTCAGAGAGGAATGTGGACGTTTGGGGATGATCTGGAGAAACTCTGTCGGGCCCGGAATAGCACAACGACTGGTTCTCTAGAGAAACCGTGTTTGTGCCAGAGATAAGGAAGGTCGTTGCAATCGCGAATGGACGGCAACATCAGTTTTCCGCAACGCAGCCGAGAAATGAGTTTCTATCTAGAAGTGGTATCACCGTCAGCAGATAGTAGCAAGACCAGATGTTAGCAGGCATGCCGGAGTCAGCATCGCAACGGAGACAGCATGACAACGACACAGTCGTCCTCGGAAGCACGGACGCCGGCCGTCACTAGCCACAGAGACACTTGAGCGCTTATGGCTAGACTTTCCGCCGTCATACCACAGGAGACGTGATGAGCGTTCGGAAACGGCCACGACCGCGTAGACCTGATGCTCGCTGAGATCGACGAAATCGTCAACATCATCGGCTTGGGCTTTGGATTTGCATGCTGAATTCAGATGTTTCTTGCGTCGCGCTTGAGAAAAGGTGGAGAGCAGCAGAAAAAATAGAGGCAGCCAAGTGAGTAGGGATCGGATACGGCACTCGTCTCTCCTGACTCCAAGATTTGTGTGGTGCATTAGTTTTGGCTGCGCAACCGCTGGGGCATGTCGAGTGGCATGGTACAGAGACAAGATACCTCAGTAGCACTGCGGCTGCGCGTAACATGTGGTCGAGTACTTTGTCTGTGCCTGAACCAGCAGGGCGCCAGGGCGGTCCTTTGTTTCTGTTGTATTATTGTCCGGGGCCCGGGCTGCCCCTCGATTAGGCGTGGTGTCTGCTGTTGCCGTTGTGCCCGTCGCCGGCCAGCCCAGAACAGCAAGCTGCTGCAAGACGCTGCTCACTACGATCCCCAACGCGCTGCAGGCGGAACGCTGCCAGAGCCAATCCTCGCTTGTCAAACCTTGTCCCGGCTCCCTGTTCCTGGTCGTGCATGGGGTTGAAGCCACACTCGAATCCTGCCGCATCCGTGATTCGCGCCCGCACCCGCTTCAACCCTTCAACGACGCTCAACCAACCGCACCACCAGTTAACTGCCCACACTTCCCCAATCGCCCTGGAGCCTGGGTTCCTTGCTTTTTATCATTGCCTGTTCCCGCACATCGATTTTTCTTCCTCCCGGCTTGTGTCTTGACCATCTGTTGTTTGCTCGACTTTTGTTGCGTTGTTGCGTCTCGGGCTTTCCTTTATCAATCGTCATAGCATCGGCATCATCATTCCAACCGATCCGATTTGGGCAGTCACGACGCACTCTAGGTTGGAACATACCAAGAAGCCGCAACTCCCGCTTTCGGTTTGCACGAGGAATTGCTGTGCCTTTTCTCACTCGCCAGGAAATATCATCAAGAATTTGCCTGTGAACGGTGCGGCTTTCACTAGCTGATATCGGAATACAACCACCAAACCTATACACACTTACCTACTCCCCCTCACCAGCCTCATCGAATATCTATCCGTAAGTATCCGGCCAACAGTCAGAGCCTATTTTCCCCACGTGCCGGGACTGACCTGCAACCATAGTGTTGCGCAACCCTTCTGATGCTTGCCGGCCTTTGAAGTCTACACACCCCTCCTCTGGCATTTTCGACACAACTCACGAAATGCCTTACACACCGCCCTCTCACCAGTCACCGGCCTCGTCTAAGACGGCGAGCCCGGTCATGAGCCGCTCATCATCATTCAGCGCAGAGAGCACAGGAACACGGTCGCCGGCCTCGCCGAGACCTGCACTTCCTCGCTCGGTATCATCGACAACTTACCTGAACAAGCAACGACGAGGTCCCTCAATCTCTCAACAAGAGCCAGCTGGCCTGCCGCAATCTCCCGTCGATGACAACGACGAATCGAACAACGTCCGAATCATCGAGGGTGTCATCTCTAACAACGGTAGCATCCGCCAGTCACCTTCTCCTGTGAACAATCTGTTGATTCCGACAGGTGCCATCTTGTCACCNCCCGACTCATCCGAGAACTCAGACGGTGAAGACGCTGCCGAAGCACCAAGAGGGCGTAACAGCTTCTCCCACACCTGGGGTGAACTGGAGCAAGCCGTGCGGTCCATCGAACTTAAGCGGGAAGGATCTCCTGCAAGGAATGGTGTCTCTTTCTCCGAGCCCACCACCACCATCCACTCACCCACAGCACTGAGTGCCACAGCACGCAAGATCACGCACTCGAGGTCATCCACAGAGACAGCCATCCTAATCCCCGACCGTATCGTTACCGAGTCTCCGTCAGAAGAGAGCGAAGACGACGACGACGATGAGTTGCGCGTCAAGCCCCCGCTTGTGAGAAAGAAGTCTGGTGAGTTGGTCAAGCCTGCCCTCAGACCATCGTCGAGACGCAGATACTCCAGCATGCCCGGCACTCCCACCTATTCCAAGTCGGTCCACTTCAACGACAACGGTAACCAAACCAGACACTTCCTGCAGGTCGAGAAGCCGTCTGCTATCAGTGCCGGCTCTTCGCCCGTTGACACGTACGATGAGGAGACCGAGTACCCTTTCGAAGGCAAGGACAACTCGAACAAGCTTGAGTGGCACCTCAGGCTCGCAAACTTCCCAGAGGACACGCACGAGCGAAGTTACCAGCCCGTCCGCGTCGAGAAGGTCTACCTTTCGACCGACACAAAAACTCTCATCGGTACTGTCGCTGTGGCAAACATCTCGTTCCAAAAGCACGTCGCTGCTCGCTTCACTCTTGACTACTGGAAGACCACTTCTGAGGTTATGGCCGAGTTTGACAGCGATGTCCGCAAGCAAAACCCCCATGACGGTTATGACCGCTTCACCTTCAACATCCGCCTGTCTGATCAAGCCAACCTGGAGAACAAGACATTGCTGCTGTGCGTCCGTTACAACTCTGGAGGCCAGGAACACTGGGATAGCAACAACGGCATGAACTACCAGATCGACTTCGTCAAGAAGATGACCAAGTCGGCCTCGACCAGCTCACTGTCGTCTCTTTCCTCATCCTCATCGAGGCCTTCTCGCAACACCATCCCTCGTAGCAGACACTCTCCTCCCGTACCCCGTCAGGCACGCGATCTCTTTAGCGACGAGGATTTGCGTTCCAAGAGCTCGACGTACCACTTCGGCTCCCCAGAAAAGCTCACTGGTGACCCTGCTGCCCAGCCCCAGGTCAAGCTGAAGCCCCGCTCCAAGAGAGTGGATCTTACCCGTGTTGGATCTGCACCTGCAAACGGTCTCGGTGGAAGATATGACTTCGGAGCATCGCTCAGTGCCGCCTTGTCGAACGCCCAGGATAAGCTCGGAAAGCAAAGTGGATTACTGCCTCACTCTCAAACCTCCACTCAACCCCACGCCCACTACTTCTCACCCAGGACTACCAGTGAGGTCAAGCCTGTGGTCCCGGAGCGCCCCGATGCCATCACCACCGACAGACCCGCCATCGGATCCCAGCAATATAAAGACCTCGTGAACAAGTTCTGCTACGTAGGTTCCAACAAGACTTCCACCAAGGCCTAATCCCCATGGTGCTAATTATCAAATCAGTTCACTCCTGGATCTTCGGGCAAGTCATCGCCTTCGCCTCAAACAAGTTCCGGATCAAAGCCTAGCAGCACCGACGGTTCTGGCGACGGTGCATCGCCAAACGAGTACAGCCCTCAATCTGGTTCTGTCACTCCTACGCCGCCTCAAAGCCTGTCGCCTTTCCTCGACGGTGCCAACGACGGATTTACTAGCTGCAACGAAATCAGCAAGTTGATCTCCCGATCGGGCTCACCCGCGTCGATTAGCAACAGCAACAACTACGTTGCACGAGCTTACAGCTACCCTTACGCAAGGGACGGATATCTTTCGGAGTCGCACACCCCGACCGCCATCCGTGGTTAAATGCTAAAACCAATATATGATGTGCATTCTCACAGCACGACCGGAGCCAACACCTGTCTTCTCAGATGCTGCAATGCAACAATTACGATCAACCTCATTCGAACATGGGCAACCCCTTGTCAAATAAGGCACTTCGTCTTTTTCTTTTCTTTTCTTAACTTTTCCTTGGTATATCAAAGCGTTCCGGCATTGATCATTTCATCTCGCAAGGCGTTCCGGATTCTCCATGAAACGGCTCATGGTGTATAGATGGCCCTTGGAACGATGATCGCAAACATCCCTGTTTCGGTCTTCGTCAGCCTTGGGCCCTGTTTTTCGAGCGCAATACCTTTTCTGAAAAGTCGTTCTTGTTCTTTTCCTTTCTACCCTTGCTATTTTACATTTTCCTTTCTTCTTTTCTATTTCCTTTCTCTCTGTATTTGCTTACTTTTCCTTTCTCACTCATTGACGGAAACTGGGAGGTAGGTTGCTGTGCATGCATGTACAGAACATCATATGGGCGCTTGCATCGACTCTCAACTCTGGTTGTTAGTTAATTCGGAATCATGACAATAGGGAAGGTAGCTTTTTGATGGCTGGCGTGGGATTTTGGGAGGTTCCTATTACGAGAGAACGCGCATGGCACCATGTTCACGCTGGATTCTGGATGATGAACGGAGGACGTGTTTCCCCCAAGTGATGGTCACAAATCAATGCTTAGGAGGATGAAACATGGACTGAAGGCAACAGCAGAAATCAATATTTCTATTACTCGATCATCTACTTTGTCCCTCTGCGTATGTTATGTGATTGTCTTGCTGGAAGTCTGTTGTACGACTGGTGCACGTGGAATGATCTGGCTTGTGCACGATGCTTCCTTCCTCTTTCCTCCTTTTTCAACATTGCACTGTGTAGTCAAGCAAGACCTGTCACAAATCATCATTGCCATGTCGTCCTCTTCAGTCCCAACAGGACTTGTCATCGATCAGACGACCATACTATCGCTGCTGTCAACATTAGCCATTTTGGCCGCAGCCTACATAACATCTGTTTACACCCTCCCCAGCACCGCGAGCTCCAAAACCCGCTTCCTCTTCATCTGGCACGCCTTTGACGCGCTGATCCACTTCATCCTCGAAGGCAGCTTTCTCTACAACTGCTTCTTCTCCTTTGGGCCCACTCTACTCACCGAACCTCTGCTGCCGGCCAACGTACACTTTTTGGGTCGCGTGGGCAGAAACTATGGCGCTGCGTATGGAGAGCAGTGGCATAGTGCGCTTTGGCGCGAGTATGCGAAGGCGGATAGGAGATGGGCGGGCACTGATCTCACGGTTGTGAGTTTGGAGGTGTTGACGGTGTTTGTGGGTGGGCCATTGGCTTGTTGGGTTTGTTTGCAGTTGGTTAGGGAGAGGTGGGGCAGTGCGTGGTTTTGGNNATGTGTGTGCTTGCTACTGGGGAGCTGTATGGTGGTGAGTATTTCTATTCGCTGCTTTTTTGGCCAGGGTCGCTCGAGGAGACTTGGTCGATTGGTGTTGTCGTACTGATGGGAGTTCCTTTTAGGGTTCATGACTTTTGTACCTGAGTGGCTCAGCGGCTCGCCAAATCTGGTCACTTCGAACTGGATGTACAAGTAAGTTTCGCATGTTTTCTCTGTCGATGAACTCCTTATTCGCGGTCTTCTACCCTCACTTCTACCCAAACATGTACTCGAGGAAGACTTGATTCCCAGAATCGCATAACCTTATATGCTTTCCGCGGATGATCCAAGCCACCGCTTAGGAGAAAGTGGCTGCCTGTGACTTGATCACGAGGCACTTTCACTATACTTCTTCTTCCCTTTACATTCCCAGAGCAAGACCGAGAAACCCCTATACATACCAAGGAAATACAGAGACTGATGGAATATTGCACAGATGGGTGTACCTTTTCTTCTTCAACACCCTCTGGGTGTGGATCCCCCTCTGGATCCTCTATCAAGGCCACAGAGTCTTTACTTCTGCTTTGAATACCTCAACTTTCAAGCAAAAGACAAGATAGTTTGCTTGGAGGAAACGTCAAGCGCTTTAGTGTGTTCTTGACTCAGGGCGGTAGTTCCGGAAAACAAGTTTGCTATGAACCGTCAAAGCCACAGCCAAATCAACAAGATGTCTCAGAAGATCTGAGCGATCAACGATATGGAAGCTAGCGAAGAAGAATTGAGGTGTGCTGAAACCCGTTTCTCTTAACGGCCTTTAGACTATTCAGACAAACCACTGATCAAAACGGCGTGAACCACTGTATAAATCAATACTTTTGCTTTTAGAAAGCAAAGAATGAACATGTTTGCCATGGAAGGAGCAAAACGAACGGCCTATAATATAATGGCTTTCTGTTTGAACTCGGGAGTGATATAGTTACCCATCAGAATGCACAAATGTATCGACATAACACACAAACTCCACTGAGAGCAGATAAAACCCACTACTCTCAATGGACATCAACCAATTTGTAAATACTATACTGTATTTCTACGGCCTACAATACTACTATCTACCACTATAGGAGAGTAATTCCTACCTCCCCATTTCTCCCTCTCTAAGACTACTAAGCAGCACTACAATTTACTATAAAAATGCACAATGGTTTATAGAAACAAAGCACTGTCCAAAGAAACACATCACTATAACGGTGTCTCCCTGGAAACACAAGGGCATTGGTAAAGTACTGTGCGTTTCTATGGTATACTATAGTGCTATCTTGTTTAATGTGAGATAGAGGTGGAACATACAAGGCACAAGGACCTCGAACGGGTTTTAAACCGCGAGTGACTTCGCAGGGTGAGAAAATATATACAAATGCTTGGTGAAAGAGAGACTTGTACAAAAAGACAAGGGCCCCGAACTGAGTTCCAGCCGCGAATGACTTCGCAGCGCGATAAAGTCGATACAAATGTCTTATGAAACAGAGACTCAAATAGAGAAGACAAGGACCCCGAACTAACTCCTAGCCGCGAATGACGGCGCAGCGCGAGAAACTCATGAACAGATGTTTACGAAAAAGAGGCTCAGACAGACAAGACAAGCACCCCGAATTGGTATAAAACCGCGAGCGACTTCGCAGCGCGAGAACGTCGATACAAATACTTGGTGGAAGGAAAACTTGCATATAAAAAGGACAAGTACCTCGGACTGACATTAACACGCGAATCACTACACAACACGAATGGAAGAGCCCAAAACTTTCATACGAGATAGAGAGAAGAGAGCATTAACAATCATCATTTGAGCTATTATACAAGCATCAATTAGAGAAAAGCCAATAAAGCAGCATTCAGCCTTCAAGCCGTCTCCAAACCCCTTTCCCTGAATCTTGCATTTGCTCTGCCATCCCCAAACTCCAATCGCCTCTCTTCTCAAGCCCCAAAGTTCATGGTTTTCTCAATTTCTGGGTCCAACAACCATCTTCTGTATGACCCGAACTTTAGTGCAACTTCCATCTTCATGGTTGATCTCTTCGGTGAATAATTGACCATGATCTTCCAGATCTTCCAATCTTTGCTTTCGCCGTTTTCTTGCTTCTTCTCTGGCTTTTACGGCATCGATGCGTGAGGATTGGGTTTCTTCTGGCCAGAGCAGTCTGAATACTTTTTCGTTGGCTTTAATGTTCGCTAGGTCGAATGTGGTGTAGATTTCGTCATCTTCTTCGATGGTTGTGGCAGGAGTGGAGAAAGCAGTTTCTGCAGTTGAAGTAGATGCAGCAACAGAGGTTTGCTGTCTGACTGCAAATACAGTCTTGGAAAGTATACCTTTGTCCTCGAATAGTGGCAGCTCGCCCACGAATTCAGTGTGCAGTTGTCTCTGCACCCAGACTCTGACGTGGCCTTGAGGGACGTCGAGTTGAGCCCAAGCCATTTTGTGCTCGCCCATGCCTTGATGCAGGCTTCTTTGTCCCTCGGGATCAATCTTGACGGTTGAAGAAGTGCCATGAGGACGCAAGATTTCGTTTGTGACGGCGGCGTTGGCGGCGTTGAGGTAAGTGTAGTCGCCGCAGACGATGGCGGTGTCGTTCTCTGGTTCTTGTTCAGAGATGAGCCACTGTTTGCGGCAAACGGTGTAGACAAAGTAAGTAAGGTCTTCTTCTTGAATAGTCTCTGGCTGCTCTTTAGCTTCCTCTTCGTCTTTGCAGTTGTTGAGGTGTTTGTAGAGTGCTTGGATGGCAGCCGGTGGTAGGGATTTGCCTCCGGTGTGTGGATGACCGTCTTCTCTGAGATCGCTGAGATCGTTTGATTTTCGGAATTTTCTGCGCTTGGAGGACGTCTTCTTTCCCCCTTGGTCGTTTGCATCGTCATCGGCCCCATATTCGTCCTCACCGTCTTTTGAGAACGTAAAGCCACCGCCGGTAGCTTTGCCAACTTTTCCCAAAGTGGTGGCCTCAGTCTTTCTTGCAGCACCGGCTTGAGCAAGAGTGTGTCTGTGAACATCAGACTGAACAGCCTTCAAATCACTTTCAGCCTTGATACGCAGAGCTTTTTCGTCCCTTAAGCTCTCCTTTTGAGTCTGAGCCTGTGCCTTCAATATTTGGTACTTTTCCTCCACTTCGGCCTTGAGTTTGAGTTGCTTTTCGTGTTCAATACGCTCGCTGGTTTTGGCAGCTGATTCTTCTTCGAAAGTCTTGATGCGCTGTTGTAACTTTGCTTCTCTGGTCGTCCAGGCGGCTTCCTTTGTCGCCCAGACAAGTCTTTCTTGCTCTAGTTGATCAGCGAGTCGTTTCGCTTCTGGGAGTCTGACAGGAGGAGTTGGGATGACTGGAACTGGTGTAGTTTGCGCCACTGTCGAAGCTGGTGGAGCGAGTCTACTGGCGGTTGGTGCTGCAGGTCTCTGATGGTACTCATGTTCAAAAGGTACAACGCCTTGCATAGGCCGTGATTTTGCTGGTACCGCAAGTCTCTCTTGTTGCTTCAGAGCAAGTTTTGCATTGTAGAGTCTCTGTCTGGCCTTGAGAGTTTCAAGCTCATAAGGTGTCTGCGTAAGCATGAGAATCTCCACCACCTCAGCCCAGTTCTTCGGCTGCTCTTTTCTGTGCATGTATTCCCAGACTCGATTATCCAAGTCATTAGGCTTGAAATACATCAACTGCTCTCTGGGCATTCTGCTGACCGGTTCTTGAACGGAGCTGGATTGCATAGAAACCGACGGTACAGCTGGTGGAGAATCATGATGTTGCACAGAATCCTGAATCAAATCCAGAGGAGAAACAAAGTGCGGTCCTGCAGGCTGAGCAATGTTAGTGGTTTGGGTGTAGAGACTTGGGTCTGGCGGCGGGTAGTCAATGTCTTCTTGAAATTGACGAGGTTGCGGCTTGTCGGTACGATTCTTGCGAGGTTTGACTGTACTCAGTATGTCCTTGTGGTGTTTGAAGCCATCTGGTATGGAGGAGCGCTTAGGACGAGTAGCAGGCACAGGGGTTTGCTCCAATCCCGGGGCTGCGAGTGCTTGTTTACACGTTTCTGACTCGACGCAATTGCTGGNAGAATTGAGCGCGTTAGTGTGAGTGTTGTTCACATCGTGTTGTGTCCGGATCGTTTCGTCGCGATGGTGTGNCCCGGGTCGTCTCCCGGGTATCTTCTGCTCCCGGCTGCGACTGCCTGTGGTGTTGTCGTCGCTGGCTGTGCTTCTCATGTTCTTCGAAATTCGTGTGAGGGGTACNNTGTCTGGCTTGTGGTGAGACACATGTTGTCCGTGTTGTTCTGAAACAGTAGAACGACGCTGACGGCTTGGAGCCGGTTGAGATTGATGCCGTCCTCTGTCAGGCTGGCGGAGCGATGCGGGTGCAGGCTGTTGACGAGGTAAGCTGTTGTACGAGTGTCCCGGTTCAAGTCGAATAGGGTAGGGAGGTTGAAGTGATTGTTGATCGCGCTGATAGATATGAGATGTACCGTCGGAATGAGTGTTGCTTGCTTCTCTGTAGTTGTGCTGCTGTCCAGTTTTCGAAACGCCCGTACTCTCACTGCTGTAAACGAACAGAGGTGGAGTATCATACTTGTCTTCCTCTTGGACAGCGGCTTCCTCGGGACCACTGTTGTCGCTCGAATCACTTTCTTCCTGGAAAGGCCGGCGAGTAAGGATCGAGTTGCCCAAACCTGCCACGATGTTTTCGGGAACCTTCTGGCGATCTTGGGAGGTAGGCTGAGGGTTGTGCCTTGGGGGCTCGACTGGTGTGTTGCGTTGGGAACTCTCATCCATGGAGCCATAGATCGTGTAAGGATCGCCTCCGCTCATAAGGTTGTTGGGATTCGTTGTTCTTCGCTCGTAGTAGTCCTGCGGAGCTCGGGCATATTTCGAAGAGCCACTGATATGAGAAGAGAGACGCGATCTCTTGTACTCCCTTTCCTCCTCATCGGTGCGCAGAACACCTGATTGTATGTTGTTGCGCTTCTTGAGTCGTTCTTTAGGTGGCATATCTGGCGGCTGTCCAGAGATCGTGGACCTATGAGCAGGGTCCATAGTTGAAGAAGAGGATTGATGGTTCCGGAATGGCTTGACAAAGGAAGGAGACCAGAACCGGAATAACTTGATGAAGAAGGAAGGACAGGTATCTTGAAGAAAGAGTAAGGACAGGACCAAGATGACTTGATGAATATTAAAGAACGAGACCGGAACGACTTAGTGTATCCAACTTAACCCAAAGCTGAAAGAAGATGTTGAAGAGTAGAAGACGGGTCGTTAAGTATGGTGTACTGCGAGACGCACGTGCCACGTGTGAAATCACGCTCCGCGGTGAGTCGATCGAGAAGGGCTGTAGTGAGGCGGATTCGGAGTCGTCGACGAGGTGAAAGGAGGTTGAAGCCGGTCAAGATGAATCCTGGTGAGAGCTGTTCTGGAATCTGATTACGCTCCGCCCGGTTTCGCGCGAGGAAGTTGCTACTCACACAATGGGGAGATGGCATCCGATACTAAAGCTTTCAGCATCCCAGTGTCCATAGTCCTGTAGTGTATGACTATAAAAATGCATAATAGAAACCAGAAACAGAGCAGCGTCCACAGAGAGCTAGCACTTTCACAGGCTCTCTCTGGATACACCACTGGTTCTGAATACATTCGTGCATTTATAGTCTACCATTCAGTTGTAAAGTCTGGCGAGATGTAGTTTCTCAAGAGCATCTCATAGGGGCATGTCTTGTAGCATGCAGTTATAGAAATGCAGAGTGATGTTGTGAGAGAGGGCAATGTCCACAGAGAGCCAGCGTCTTCCCATGCTCTCTCTGGACACACTCCCAAGGCTGAATTTATTGTGCATTTCAATAGCTCGAAAACTGCCTTGCATCGGATTGGGGATCTGAAGAGTTGCTGTATCTCACAGCGCGAGGCCATGCAAAAAGTAGTTATCAAAATGCACAATAGTCTTTGACAGCAGAGAGCTGCCCACTGAGATCCATTATCGCCAGAGGCTCTCTGTGGACACATGCTTGGAACGAAGACTATCGTGCATTTCTATAGCTTTGAAATTCGTCCTATTTCGAGTTGAGAGCCGTGGTAGCCGGGGACGGTAGATGTCAGTACCTGTAAATCAGTTTCCTCGACCCTCTCTCTGGACCTACCTCAGAGTCAGAGTATATTGTGCATTTCTATAGCTTTGAATTCGCCCTGCATTGGATCCGGAGTAAAAGTCCTGAGATGTGCGCGTCAAGGCGGGAGAGAGGGGGTTCAGGAGTGAAAGAAATTGATTTTCGTATCCCATACCCAATGCATATAAACACGAACCTGATGACGTTTAGTCCCTGCTACTTGCCATCTCACCATATCTTCCTCTTTCTCTCGTCGTGTCGTAAGCCTGCAAAACTCTGGCTTGCGATTCATCGGTTTGCGAAAATGCGTAACCACGCTGTTTGCGCATGCGCTGTACTTGACGAACTTTGCGAATTGCCTTTTGGAATTGCTCCATCCNTATTTCGATGTCAGTGGGCCTCTGGAACGCGAACCAAAATGAAAATACGTACCTTGGTCGGTAGTCCTGGATGTTGTACTTCTGGATTTCCTGAACGTGATGGTAGGCTTGGGGGTAGTACATGCGCTTGGCATACTTCCAGGCATAATCTCTGAGAAGGCAAAGGATGGGAAGAACAATGATCGTCAACCAGAATGTAAGACTGGGGAACAGTCTTGGAACAACGCCAGCATACTCCATGCTGAATCCGAGCTTGGGTGCAACAGTCGCGTAGATGGGCAAGAAGATGAACCAGACTGCAAGACTGCCAGGTATCGCAATCACAGTGTACTTGGTCCACAGATTGGTGATGAGTGCTGCTTTACCAAGGGTAGTGATGAGACCTGCTGTGTAGAGAGCCGTTCCCCAGACCCAGTGTCCAGCAATCTTGCCATCGCTTTGTGGTGCATCCCACAACCAGATAAGTTCAGAGACAAAGTAAAGGATGAGAGAGTGGTAGAAGCCGTTTGCTACCCAGCTGAAGAAGGAATGCATTCTGAAGAACACACCCTTCTGACTGAGTTGGTAGAGTTGAGGGTATCGATCGAGCAAACGAGCTGAAACGTACTGGTCAAAAATACCAAGAACAAAGGGAGGCATCACTGTGAAGAGGACGTTATAGAAACTCATCGTCCAGGATTCGAAGATGACTTCTCCAGAGAAGCCATTTTGGAAAGAGTACCAGAATTGGGTCATGAAAAGTGCCGTGTTCTTGTAGTAGAAATACAAGATCATCTTGGAGATTCTTTGATATGACCAGGCTCCGTGGACGAGCAACAGCTTGCGAAGGTACCGGAATTGCGCAATCGAAACATCGGCCGAACGTGCTGCTTGAAGACCTTCAACACCTGAGATACCGATACCAATGTGTGCAGCTTGAATCATGGAGACATCATTGGCACCGTCACCGATGGCTAGGAGAATGGCTTTCTTGTGGCGCTTGACCAGCTTGACAACAAGTGCTTTTGAAGCGGCGAGACACGACTATAGATGGTTAGCAGGTGTTGTCCATGGTGAAAACAAAAATACATACCAGCAAATCACAGCTTTGCACATAACGGCCAAGTCCAAGAAGAGCTTCTCCATGTCTTNTTCAAGTGCAAAGGTGAGAGATTTTCCATCAATGACTAGTGCCAGAGTTTCGATTGTAATACCAGCCTGGAATTGACTTTGCACAGCACTCATCTTCTTTTGCAAGTTGTCCCTAGTAGCGGCTGCAGTCTCTTCGTTGATAATGAGAAGAGTCATGTCCTCGCTGATTAGCTTACAACTCATGCCAATGTTGATGGCAGTTTCTTGTCTGTCTCCAGTCAAGACCCAAATCTTGATGCCAGCCGTCTGTAAGGTGTGGATAGTGTCTGGGACGCCGTCTTGCAGCTTGTCTTCAATAGCTGTAGCGCCGAGTAGCGTGAAGTCGTGCTCAATAAGCTCGGCTGCCTTGTCCATTTCATCAGCACGATTACCGCCGACAGTGGTCGCAGCTTCGTTGAAGACTCGCTGCCATTGTCTGAACTCCTCTTCTGGGACCTCGCGCATAGCGAGACACAAGGTTCTCAGGCCTTCTGCAGCATACTCCTCAAGATGTTGTAGAGTCGCCTCGACGAATGGGTTATCCCCACCTAGACGTTCCAGAATGACAGTATCGGCACCTTTGCAGTAGCATCTGATCTTGCCGTCAGGACATCTAAAGATAGTCGACATGCGCTTTCTGGTTGAGTTAAACTCGCAGACAGCCAAAAGCTCATACTCGGATTGTTCTCCAGAGACCTCAATCATGACTGAGCGCGGTTTGCGTGCGACGAACTTGTATCCGAGCGTGACAGCTCCTTCTACCAACGCGCCTTCGTCGGGTGAAGCTGCTTGATACTTGATTTTGCCACCCTTCTCGGCGCTCGTCTCGGGAATGACTGTATGACAGGTGGACAACAAGGTCAAGAATTGGTTGATGATCTCAGCCGATGGATGATTTCTTCGGTTGTGCTCCAAGCGGGTGAAGTCGAATATTCCCATATCGCCGTTCTCTCCAGTTGCTCTTCTGTCCTCGGGAACTTCATCGGCATACTGTATTCCAGCGATTGAGCTTTGTCTAAACTCCATCATGTTACATGTGAGAGTACCAGTTTTGTCGGAAAAGATGTATTCGACCTGACCCAATTCTTCGACCAAAGAGGACGTCCTGCAGTTAGCGGGTGTATCCGTTTTGTCGTAGTAGATGTCGAGATCCGAGCTAATGAGAATGGCTTGCCAGTATTTGATGATCTCGATAGTAACGAAAAGCGAAATAGGTACCAAGTTTGAGTACAGCACCCAGTTAGTGAAGAAGTCACTGAAAAACTGCTTTCCGCCGTTGACAGGCGTATAAGCTAGGTACCACATCTTCTTGCCTGAGGTGGCACGCATCGTGAGATCTCCGATAGAACTGATGATACTCAGAGTGACAAGAATGCCACCGAGCATAAGGATTTGCACGTTCACCAAGCGCTCAACAGCGGTCTTCTTGATCGGAGTAGCTGTAGCGTTACGCATGAGCTTTGTCTCATGACCGGTGAAAACGACGATTCCATGCACCCAGGGCGTGTTTCTCAGAGTAGCGCCACGCAAGAGAAGTTGCTCGGGATTTAAAGGCAGCTCCTTCTCGCCGCCACCAGATTGCATCGTCATAGTCGCCTCGAATGTATAAAGACTGCTGTTGGGAGGCTCAGAGCGAATTCTACCACCGAGTCTGCTGATATCAGCAGGACTAACGAGGTTGGCAGTCTCTGGAATTGCCTGTTTGATCTTCAAGTTTGTCTCACCATCGAGGTTCGCAGTTTCGATGTAGCACAGCCCCTCAGGTTCCGAACTGGCTAGCAGGACAAGATCGGCCGGGAAGGGCTCTTCGGATTCTACACGAACGACATCTCCGACTGCTATGTTGATCCAGTTGCTGTCCTGAAAAGTCGAGCCTCGTAACACACGGGCTTTCGAGGTGTTGAGCTGTTTGTCCTGAGACTTTCTGCGCGAGTCCTCGACCATTTCCTTACCAGCTGAGACCAAGAGTACAATTCCTAACGGCACGATAGTGGTGTACCTACTTGTGGGAGACACACCGGGAATTTGTTGCAGGATTGCCGTGAACAAGAAGAACAAGTTGGCATATTTGGAGAACTGCTCAAACAAGAACTTTGGCAAAAAGGTTGCAAAGTTGTACTTGGAGGTCGAGACATGGTTGTCCACGTACTTGTTGGCAGCATTTGCGGGAGGATTGTTGAGATGAATTATGCGAGGGCCAGCCGCATTAGGATCCGGACCTGAACGACCAAGGCCAAACTTGAATTTGGCTCCCGGTGTGCGCTTTTGNNGAGTGGGAGGCGCAGACGGCAGAGCATCAACACCACCAGATGCGATGTGAGACGAACGAGCACCAGTTTCAGTCAAGGGCAGATCCATCTCTGAATAACCGCCAGCGTTGGCACCGAACATGTTCTTGGCGCGATCCACGATGCTCCCTCCGATACCCATTATGCTATTTCTGTTGCGGCCATGGCTGGTGAAACGTGATTCGTCCAAGCCTGGCATATTGTCCTCATCAACACCTCCTCCGGCTGCGTAGTAGTCCCTGTCATCCGGAATGTCGTCAAGATCTGAGTAAGGCTGATAATTGTTCAGATCCGAGGTTTGAGAGTATTGTCTTCCTATCGTATCGTGCATGGGAACGTGTAGGC
The DNA here is from genome assembly GCA_903819635.1 of Aureobasidium vineae. NCBI lineage: Eukaryota > Fungi > Ascomycota > Dothideomycetes > Dothideales > Saccotheciaceae > Aureobasidium > Aureobasidium vineae. Next base: position 1,735,882 of record CAIJEN010000005.1, read on the forward strand.
CAGTGGTACTCGGAGCACCAGGACCTCCCGGCAGACCAGCTGTCGAAGAGGAGCCCACGAAGTCATCGTAACTGGTCGAGGCACGAGGGGCATCGGAGGAGTCTATGTTGTGGTGTAGGAGCAGGTGGTCGTCATCGGTTGGTGGAGGCTTGCCGGAATTGTAGATGGGCTGGTCGTCCAGGTCCAGTAGGAGGTCTGAATTGGCAGACGGAGACGCCTGACCGTGAGGTCTCCCGGCCATGGTTGTTGGAAAAAGTGTCGGCAATGCGCGCACGATTGCTGGCAGTCGCGTCGAGGAGAGAGTATTCGAGAGGTGGCTCGCGGGTCAATACGGGGTCAGCGAGGCAGATGCGACCATTCGGTAGACGGCGGCAAGGCTTCCTGAGCAGGGACGAGGCGGCCGGGCGTGACGAGCAGGAGGTCAACAGCGATGCGGGTGGTATTGCGAGGGCATGAATGCTAGAGAGACAGCGAGATGAAAATAGCAATGGGCTGTGTAGCTGTGGCCTGCCTCGTTCTGAAGCGTTGCGCGTAGCAGCACGCTTGCGCCCGGCTGCGACTTCCTCACCCACTCAGGAGGTGCCCGTCCATCCAATCGGCCACGAACCTCTCCGCCTGAACCCTGAACATCCACCTTCAGCGCTGCTTCCTTCATCCATGAACATCAGTTCAGTCTGATCTATGCAGGGTGCATGCTAGTCCCTAAGTGAGCATACATCTTCTATCTCTTCCACGTCTTCGAGATGCCACTCCGACACACCCCAAACCCCTCTCCAGCCACATCGGCCTTTCTCGTACTCCAAGGCTTGGTAGTCGTCTTGACCGCTGACTATCTGGTCGCTGCCGCTCAGTCCCGTCCGAGCAGTTTCTCTTCAGCTCTGCGAGGACTCAACATAATCAGAGCGCCACCTCCTTTTCGACAGCTTCACGAGCCAGACGACCATGACTTGCATAAAAGTCAATGAAGTGGGGAGTCGAGTTGAGCTGATACGAGCTCTTCGGGCCATTTGGTGGGAACCACGGCCAACACCACCTCAATGTGTCTCTTGAAACTTGGCCGAATCTCTCAACTCAATCGAGTATCTATCTTGAACTCTGGAAGCACTGGCAATATTGTATGCAGGTCAACATGTTTCTCGAGCAAATGTCATGCCCCACAGGCAGTTCGACAGGGTGGTAGGCACGACAACGTTGGACGAATCTCATTTGCGTCTTTACGCGTGCGCTTTTCATCTGAGAGACCAAACATCAGTCTCTCAGCCAAGGTCTGGTTTGTATCGTCTGGAGTTTAGATATAAGTAGTCGTAACTACTATTGCACGAGAAGACTATATTGAGACAAGAATTCGAGAACCTATTTACCAAACCATTCAACATCATCCGGCTTCATAAGACATACTTTGGCAACCCTTGTCTTGATATTTGGCTTTCCCACGTACCTAGACGAGACATCGACTACCATAGATCAAGAAAGGATCCTACTCAAATATCAGACAGTGTTGTTGGTAGATGTAATGCATGTAGACAGAGCAAGCGCATTGACCAGGTCCCCGGTGACGCTAACGAAGCCCATTACAAGTTTCCCCCAGACACGCGCAGTCGACGCGCTCCTGCCTTCACTTTGATGCGACCCTTTGACCAGAATTAACAAGGCAACAAGCACGGCGCATCATGGACGACTCTGACTCTTCCAGCCTCTCATCGGCACCACCGACCGACGACGAGAAGCCACTCGCTCCCATCTTCACAAAAATGGCAAAGGGCAAGAAGGCCGCTCCCAGAAAGAAGAAGGCTCCTGTTACTCCTCCCACTCCGCCCTCACCGCCGCGACCCAAGCGATCTCCTTCTCCACCCCACGAGGAGTCTCTAGCTGACAATCCTGATGTCGCCGTATGTTGACCCGACCTTACACGCGTACCGACACGACATGGCACACATGCTAACCGTAGAATTGACCAGTTCCTTGTCATGTTCCGATCTCGCTTCAGCCATGCATTCTCGTCGAAACTAGCCCATTTCGGTCCTCAAGACATCGAGAGAGGTGTCGCCGAATCTCCTCCGTCGCCGCAAATTGAAGAGTTGATGTGCGCCATGCTCGCACTGGTCCTGAACCGCAAGAAGCCCGTCGAGTTAGTCCCAGGCACATCGCGGCTCGACTCAACACAGCACTGACACTCAAGCAGACGCGGCCATCACGGTCGCGCAATGGAAGAAGCTTTGTCGACACAGAAACACCAATGGCCGCTGTCATGGAACCGTGTCAATCCTCTTGCCGGCAGCAGAACCTTNCCCGACATGTCGCCCGCCGAACGTTTGAACCTGCTCCGCACTCTCGCAATCTGGTCGCTCACTTCATCCGACATTGTCTCACAAACCATCAAGGACTCGTACAAGGTTTCACGCCGCGAAGATGACATCAATCAACCGTTGTCAGTCCAGCATTGGGGTTATGACGGCGACAAGAGAAAGTACTATTTGATCGAGGGGCAAGAGGATACCAGCTTCCGCGTGTACCGCGAATCCAATCGTCTTAGCCAACACCCTCAATGGTGGAGTGTTGCTGAAACCATTGACGAGGTCAATGCCCTGGCAGAGAAGCTCGAGACTAAAGACACCACTCAAGCTGCTCGCCGTCTGGCTGACAAGGTCAAGGCCGCTGTGCCACGATTTGAGGCATCTGAGGAGGTGAGTTTGCGCAAAATCACCTTCTACACATGCATGCTGACCCATTTGCAGAAACGCAGACGTCGCGAATACCGCCAAGCGCGCAAGGCGCAGTTCACCAAGCCCGAACTCGGTTTCTCACTTTACGAAGGTCGCACTCGCGGCAAGCGCATCCGCTACACATACTCCGACAACGAAGACGAGTCCGACGCCACAGGCTCACGTCGCTCCACAAGGCATTCTGGCCATTCTACCCCCGCCGATTCGGGCCCAGTCGTGACAGCCAGCGGTCGCCAAGTCCGTCCTGCAAGAACCGGTATATATGGCGAATCGCTGCTTAGCGGTCAAGCCGAAACACCTGATTATGCCGCTTCGGAGACTTCGCGCACTTCTGGAAGAGCGACGAGAAACAGCACTCGTCTCTCGCCGCTGAACGAGGGTCGCAAGAGAAAATCACGAGGATACAACTCCATGGACGAAGACAGCGACGAGGATGATGCGCCCTCCAGTGGAAATGAATGGGACGGAGGCGACGATGATGACGATAATGAGGAAGACGACGTCGACATGGCCGACGGAGAAGATGAGGATGACATGGATCTGGACCAGGACGTGAGGAGAAGTCTCATCGTCAAGCTCAAAGTCAAGAAACCCCAAAAGGCAGTAAAGACAGAAACTGCACCCGTGGAGGACAAACCACCTCCTGCTGTCGATATCTCTCGAGTTTCGGTCGCCCGGCAGGACCTCGAAAATCTGTCAACCAAGGACGAGCTTGCACCTGCACCAGGACCACCTGCACAGGAACACCCTGCAGCAGTCGACTCTATGGACTTTGAGGTACCCATNCCAAAGACCTACCACGCTCACCCACCTCCCGCACCATTGCCTGCAGCCAGCATGCCCGACCAGCAGACCAATGGTGGCATGTGAGAGAACACCTGTTTCGTCCGCCTCTGTTTTTCCGTTAATTTTGGAGTTTTTTTGGGAGGTCTGCGGGCATTCTATTATATTCCCCCTTTTTTGTTTGGCCAGCGTGGGGATTCACAAAAGACTGGGGAGGCGACAGACAGGCGTATTCATGGGTTATGAGCATCACCAATGCGCGTTACTTTGTTTTTGCTATATCGAGATTAGGGCACGAGAAAGAGGAATATGAAATCTTGAACGCAACTCTTGTCTCTTTTTACATCACTTTACTCGTACTGTTTTCTGTTTCCCTCCATCCTCTACAGAACCACACATGCAACTTTGTTGATTGATCATGTTTTAAGGGGCATCTAGAAATCGTTGCATTGTTCTTGCAGCTTTTACCATGGCCTTTTCATTTTGCTCTGCTGTTTGAATGTCAAAAGACCTTTCTTTTTCTGCCACAGAAGGGGGTTTCAAAGACGAAAGTATGATGGAAAGAAAGGAGGACAACACGAGGATAATTGTTGAAATGAATGCCAAAAGCTTCCATTGGGGGGTTTTTTTTCCCAAGGTGTTGAGAGAGGAATATAGTGGCAAGAAAAGATATGAGAAAGTGAATCCTTCAAGGCATTTGTTATATACTCTCAAGATGTTTGGATATATGTTACTGAGCAAGCAGAGCAGGTTCATTCATCTGACCGCGTTACTGATGGAATAAAAAGGCAGACTGAAAAGCGCGCGAGAATGAGGAGATAGCCAGCCAGCTGATTTCCGCGAGTTTTTCTGGTTAGGCATTATAGCATTGCATATATTAACACAGAGTGAAACACTGCATATCAGGTTGATTTTGCTTCCGTAGTGGTAACAAGTCAGATGCAATTGATGTCCTCGTGTGATGGGTAGGTAGGGGTATGAGGAATGGGCTAAGAATGATGACAAGCAGTTTGCGTGATAAAGTAAAGACAATGATGAAAACGCCAAAAGAAAAACACTCGAAATGAAGAACCTTTGACTGCGGCTCTCCTTCTGCTCAAAAACCATGACACGCTTTGGATTAGCCACCCTCTTGCGCCAAAAACCATTTGATAAAAGCAGAGTGTGAGTGTGTTTTGTAGTCATAAATCCGTTAAGCCTGCTGATACAATTTTCCCTGTGCGATTTTCCTCAGTAGCGAATGTGTGGAAAGTCACAGCCTTCGTCGGGTATGAGGATGCCATCTTTGACTCCGCCCATCTTCTCCAGCTGGTCCATCCAGGTTGCAGGCTTCTTGTTCTTTGCTTTGAGGTTCCACCATGCCTNTTTGTCGACGGCTTCCTTTGGTGGCACCGGTGGTGGAGATCGAACTTGTACACCCTTCAGCTGGCGAGGCTTCTCCTGCTTACTGGGTGCCTTGTCTCGTGATTTTGATTTGTTCCTGGTGGAAGTGCTGCTGATGCTACCCAGAGGGGTGGGTATGCTTGAGCTGTCGTAGTTGCGGTGCTCGGAGAATCCAGNGGACACAGAATATGCCGGATTGCTTGGTGATCGCGTACGCGAACTCATGTATTTAGGTTCTTGTTGGGAAGAGATTGCTCGCACGGTTGATGATGTAGGTACTGGAGTCCGATCCCGAAGTGCAGACGTGCTACGTGGAAGAAGGTTATCACTGGTGTGAGCAGATCCAAGGTGTGGCATCTTGGTAGCTGCAGCGTAACGCGGAGATCGAGTAGGCATGTAGACTTCTGGCTTATCCCTGACTGGCGAACCAAGGCGAACTGCAATGATTTCATCCTTTTCGGACATCACACTGTCGACCGATTTCTGGGCAGGACGATGTGTAGGTACGGGTGCTTGAGGTACGGGTCGTGTCGGAGGTGCAACCGGATCATCCTTCCACTGGTCGAGACTGGGAAGCGGAGGCAGCTCGCGGTTCAGATTGATCTCGGACTTTTTCGAGTTCGGGAGATTAGGGCTACCGCCTGTTCTTCCTCTTCTCGAGTTCGATCTGCTGACATCGGTTTGAGCGTGCTCCTTCTTCAGAGTTCGCCCCCAGCTTCTCCAGCCACCGCGTATCTCTGGATCTTGTGACTTTGACTCCGAACGTTGTGATGCGCGCGAAGCAGATCTGCTAGGTGGTCGGCTGTTGTTCCCGTTGGAGCTGGATGGACGGATATATTCTTTGATGTTGTCGCGAAGGCTTCGAATGCTTCGTGCCCTACTAGGAGCGCGAGATAATGGCTGCATTGTGGCTTGCGCTTGTTCTTCTTCAGCAGCTTGTTTCTGACGGCGACGTTCAAGTTCTTTGCGCATCCACTCAATGGCGGTAGCATCGTTCTTGATGGCGTGCTCCGTCTCGACAGGTATCATGTGGGAAGAATCTCGCTTTGAGGTACGTGCAGGTGTGATGGCGGCCGAGGTAGGGGCTGTAGAAGTACTCCAATGGTACTCTGTTGCATCTGTGATGGGCGTGGAGCCATCAGTCTCGCCAGAGATGGAGCGCTTGGCGACACGAGGACGTGTAGCGGCGTCACTGGCGGGAGAGAGAACGCTGTTGGGTACCGGAGTCTTTGCACGGCTGCCCATTGGCGTGTCATGCTTGGCCTTGCCGAGGATGGACTGGACAGGGTCAACGGTGGGATCCGACTTGTTGAAGAGCTGATCGATGGGAGCATCTGGACGGTATGCATATCTGAGGGNGTTCTTGTCGTCGGCCGAGTCGGTACGGGGAGGGAAGGGACGAGAGTCTAGTGACTTGCGGGTTGAGGCAGATCTCTTGATGGCGTCGTAGTCGAGTGCTTGCTTGGGTTCTTCCCTCAGAGCGGCAGCCAGAGTCTCGGGCGGGACATATTGATGTGAGGGCTTGGTGTTGACCAGGACTCCGGCACAGGCTAGACGCAGATCGGATTCGACCTTGGCCGATAGAGCAGTCCGACGTCCGGGATATGGCGATGGTGGTGGACTCTCTTTGGGATTTGACGAGGGCATACGATCATCTGCTTTGTTCGGGCCAANTCTGCAGGCAAGTGTCAGCGATTTGAGATTGAGTCTGGTCAGAGTGAGGCTTACAAGATGCGCCAGGCCCAGGGCCAGCTGCTTGGCCTTCATGGCTGGGTGCGATAATGGGACTTGTTGCAAGGAAGCTGCACGTCGAAAGTCAAGGTCGAGAGGGAGAGTGAGATGTCGATGTTGGTGGGATGGCGGGCGGCACTGCGAGCATGTACTTTCCAGGGACAGTCTACATCCGATGGATAGTGCTACGAGTAGGTGAGTCTAACATCAGCCGCAGCCCGTGGTTAAGAGAACAAGGTAGTGGCGTCCGGCTAGCGAGGCTGCGAGTGCTCGAGGCCACAGAGGTTGCGAGTGTCAGAGACAGGAGCGCTGGGTTGTATCAAACATGCTTTGTTCGTTTCAAGGCCAGCCTGTGATACTGGACGAGAACCCAAGCCGTCACATGTTCTTCCACACGCCAGCCAGATTGCAAAATTGTCATTGCTCAGTGCTCGTAGAGGGCCAGTCCGACCAGGGACGCGCCTTCCGCGGATCATTGCCCCGGCCTCCGTCCCAAGCGCGTTTCAGCCTCGTCAGAAGCAAGAGCACAGTGCCTGCCTGAACTGACATGAGAGTCTCACCCTGACACACAACAACACCCGGTCCTCTGCTCAGATCGCTGCAACTTGAAATACTCCCTAGTGTTCCTTGCGACCCTCAAGTCGCAGCAGCAGCATTGCACGCCTTTTCTCTCGATCATACATCTACCAAGTTCTCATGGATCGCCGTTGGAACTTTCTTTTGCCGACGATAAGATTGCAACCGCCAGAGCTTGGTCTCCGAAACCAGCCATTGCACAAAACAGTGCCCGTTCCAACCCCGCCCGACCGCTCCGGACCTGCCATTTGGGCCAAGCTTCAATATACTTTGCTGACACTCCATCTCGCCAAACGACTGGGAGATTTGATCAATACACGATTCCACGAATCATTTCGTGCTCGTCTGACCTCTATCCAAACTACAGACACACTTTTTGAATCTCCGTCGGGAAGGATTTGACTTTGAAAATCCCGCAATTCTGGCTTGGTCTACAAGAGTCGTGTCCTCGACCATCGTCCATCGAGAATCCGCGGCAACTACTCGTCATGAGGCTGGGAGCCTCGATCCTTGCACTCCCAATTCTCAACTCACCATGCAACACGCAACTGCCTGCTCGTTTCAACTTACCACGCAACATGCAACTGCTCGTTCTGACAAGCGAAAGAGCCGGTCGTATTCTCAACTCTGTGGTTCTTTATTGTCTCTTCGGTAATCCTCATTTCGATCTCCATGCTCAACAACACTGTCTGGGTAGGTGTGTGGCTGATCGAGACGATCGGCTTATGGCCATCTATAAGACTTTGGTACGATCGGCAAGCGATGTGCTTGACAATGTTGACATACAAGAACTTCTTGTTTACACGCTATGACCCGGCCCTTACAAGGCTCTTCTATGCTTGGTAATAACTCGTTGTCTTTCAAGAGTATCTCACACATCTCCGTCATCTCCTCCAACGCTTGTACCCACGCCTATACCCATCAAACTTCCATCTCATCCTCCCAAGCATCCAGCCATCATCTTGAACCCAATCACAATCCCAAACGTCCCCATTGCCCACAAAGGCAACATAAAAGGCACCAGACCCCTATGCACTGGTACCTGCAACATCAACCCTATCCCCAGTGCCACAAGCATCTGCACCGCGGTCCAAAACCCTTGCGCACCCAGCCCTCTGCTCCCGCCACAAACACCCTCTCTATCATACCTAATCTCGAATCCAACAAACACCAGAGCCCCCAAAACCAACAGAACCAACAGACAAACACCCACCACATCAACCCAGAAATAGCGATGAAAGTGATACAGCGATAAACTCACAGATTCAAACCTTTTGCCAACAATACTGCTGATTTTCCTTTTTCTTGACGCTTGCCCTGCTTCCATGTCTGCAAAATCGTTGACGTAGGTGTGTACCCTACTCAATCTTTCTCCGTNTTCCTCTTCCACTTGCACCGTTGTATCTCTGTGCTCTTGCTCTTCACGAATCAATCCCAACTCAGCAGCGGAAACCAGCCCTAGTTCAGCAGCTTCATAATCGCGGATGCGTTCGTGCCAGAGATCAATCTCTATACAGTCGATGCGGCTGAGAACATGTCTATTCATGCCTTGCTCTGTATCCCCTCNTTCTTCCTCTGCTGCTACAGCATCTTCTTCTGCACGTACTTGCTCCAAGTATGCGATTTGGCGGGGATGTAGTGTCAAGATGTTGTGTAGAGATGCTGTTGCTGTAGAGGATGATTGAGAGGGATATCGCAGCTGTGGGTGTGTGGCCAGGGGAGGAAGTAAAGGGGATTGCTCGTGCGGCAAGAGTGAGCTGGTTTCGTCGTAGGTGGCAGAACTTATGGTAGAGGTGTTTCTGGACGTGATTGCTGTGCTGCAAGTGCTCTTTGCGTGTTTAGCGATGCTGACGCCGCTGTTGTGGCGGGAATGGTGGAGTTGCATTGTTTTTGGCTCTTTGTGTCACGCTGCTGTAGCAGTGCTTGATCATGTAAAGCTCGTATGTTGCTGCCCTTTTGCTTGCGGTGTAACTTGCTGCACTTCGGCTCTTTGCAGTGTTTTGATATGAGATATTTGTTTCTTTCTGCCTCTCTCTAGATGCTTTGTTGCGCTTTCTCCTCACCATCCTGGCTTCAATCCCACGTGCTGCTTCCACCAAATACACTTACACCCGTCTAAACCCCTAACAACATCCACCCAATGACCTGACAAGAAACTAACGAAAACCACCCTTGGCATATTTCAAGAGCATCATATGACCTCAAAAGCAGTTGTTAAACGGCATACAAGTTCATCAAAGATGGTGAGACATAAAGTTCTGTTGTGCGAGGCTGTTTCAAACGGAGAACCTCGCTCTTGAAGGTATGCCGACTGTTGGTTGTGGATATTGGGTTAGAGGTATCGAGGTTCACTATCGCAAATAGAGTAGCCATGACGTGCCAAATGTCAAAGCAAGGGAGGATTGTTTTTAGTCGGACCGATCAGGTATGACAGCACTGTGGACCATCAAGGTCGCAAGCTCGATGAGAAAAAAATTGTTCGGAGCACAGGGGAGCGTGCTGATCAATATACAGCACACGACCACCGTCAGTCATGCGTGTTAGAGACTACAATCATGCGGTCACGCGAGGAAGAGACATTGCGCATGCTTCGTGGCGTGAAAGACTCATGGCTGTGGTTGCGCATAAGAGCAAGTACAGATCAATTGCAGGCATGTCACATCACATTTGCACAGAAAAAGGCACAGATGATTTTTTTGCGAATAGCAGTTTTCTGATTTTAGCAGAACAGCCAACCGCAAACGGTAAGGCTCTTCAGATCCCAAAGGTGCAGCTTACGAGGCATAACACCGGTGTTAGAGAAGTGAAGAGAACCTTCCAATTGCCAGGCAATGAAGCACTCCATGATGATAGCTCGAGTGAAAAGATTGACCGACTCCTCCGTCCTAGACGCAGCAAAAACATCAACACTTGAAAATTCTTCCCCTCCTCAGCTTCAAGCTGCCAACATGTGCGCCCTCCGAGCCAACCTGATGAGAAGTCGGCTGCAAAGATGGCGAAAACACATGCGAGCGAATCCGACAAGGTGTGTGAGAAAAGATAGTGGCCCTCCAGAGATCGTCGCGAGTAGAAAGATGCGTTTGTCGACGTTCAGTGGTGGGCGTTAAGATGTAGTTAGGATATCTTTATGATATCAAGGAGTCGTGATGATCGAGTTGTCGGGGCGAATCATTTACTTGCTGTAATTGGAAGCGGTTAGTGTGATGCGCGCAGAGGCAGCTGTGAAGGTGAAGAAACTCACGATCTGGCTCTCGTCTTTCTTCTCTTGCGCTTCAGTCTGCGAACTCTCTTCTTTCTCCACTTGGCTCTCATCTTGGCCTGTGATAGACAGTCAGTGTCAATTAAGGCAATTGAATGTGCAATGCCAGATAAAAACTTACAGTAGTGTCGAGATGAGTGTGCGGTGATGAGGGAAAGAGAGGGGAAGCTCAAGCTGCGAACTTCAAATTGTTGGAAGGTGCGAGTGCGCGGCTGCGGCGGCATATCCCGTCTCTTGGCAGACCCCGCTAGCTACCGACGTTTATCCAACGGCCCTCCTCGAGACTACATCACTCTCTGTGGGACTGCATCACTTTTATTGTCGTCCATGAGTTGAGACCGAGTATTATGGCGGAGCAGCTTCGTGTGGGTACCTTGACGTTTGTCAACCAACGACGTCGTATCGTGGTCGAAGGTATGTGATCGAGCATCATTTCTCATGCTCGCCCCTCCTCATTCTGCCCTCTAGATGCAATGAGTATCTGGCCCAAACAAGAGATTCAGCTGGGATGTAGGCACCTTCAACAGTATGCTGTCCCTCAAGTCACAAACTCTGGTTATATACTCAATATTCTAGGCTTGTCGATGACTATGACCAACAAGTATCCTACCACCATCTGGTCCTTCGATGTGTGCAGTTCGACGAAGACGCAGCAGCTTGGAACGTTACTCCCATGGTCTACGCTGAAGACTTGTCTACCAATGGAACAACACTTTCTCGTGAATGTCCTACCGAAGGTGGCTCAACAGTTCGACTTGATCATCAACTCACCAAGTCAATGGGCCCTGTACTTCTCCAGGACGGCGATTGTCTACACCTCTCAAAGTCAACCTTTGTGCAGTACAACGAGCTCAATTCCAACAATGAGGTCAACATGTCGTTCATCATGAACTGTGAAGTCAAGGTAGGTTGGCCTTTTGTGCATGAGCCATTGTGAGGTACTCACCCCACCAACAGNCGCTTCCAACAAGACTTTGCCATCTACCCTCGTCTCATTGGCGTCGGTGGCCAAGGTCAAGTGTTTGTTGCTTGGGATCGTAGCGTTGGTCAACAAGTAGCATGCAAAGCTGTCTCTTTGGCTGGAGTCGACCTGAAAGGCGACCAAAATGCAAATGAAGCATCAATCCAAGCCGCATCCAACCGCGCTTCGAGGATGCAATCCATAAAGCTGCTTCGAAGGATACACCGTCTCGAGGTTGAGTATGAAATTCTCAAGGATCTTAGTCACGTACGCTGTTTACGCTGTTTCTTATCTTGAAGTTGAGGTGGTACTGACTCTGGGCAGCCGAACATAATCGACATGAGGAAGGTGTTCATCGCAACTCACCACATGTCAGTTGTGCCTATGAACCTCAATCTAGAGGTGCCATACTGACCTGTATTACCCACAGCNTATATCATGCAGGAACTCATGGCTGGCGGCGACCTCTTTTCCTACATCTTCTACAAAGGTGGTGTCCTCGGTGATACTCTGAGCGCAGTCATCACTCGTCAGCTACTCAAGGCCGTCGAATACTTGCACGACAACGGCATTGTGCATCGCGATATCAAGCCCGAGAACATACTGATGTCTTCCTGGCATCGCAGCACCCGCGTTGTTCTGACTGACTTCGGAATAGCAAAGCGGATCAGTCGGTCTAGTATTTCCACTAGCCAGCCAGGCAGGATTTCTCGCATGTTCTCGACCTGTGGCACATATGGTTTTACAGCTCCGTAAGTCGGATGTCATCTTATCAGAAGCATTCAGCCATTGACGACGAACAGTGAAATCAACAAGCTCAATCCGACAATGGCAGAGAACAAAGGCTACAGCAGCGCAATCGACCTCTGGTCAGTTGGCTGTGTCAGTGCACTCATGTTGACTGGCAGTCTCGCCTTCAACCACCGAGACGGCGACCAAGACATTGGCCAGATCAATTCACGCTCTGTCAGCGCCTATGACCTGACCCAAATCGACAAAGGCGAGCAGAGCTGGGATGAAGTGCCGCAAAGAGCGAGGGAGTTCGTCAGATCTCTGCTCGTATTGTAAGAGGAGAAGCGTTCGACAGCAAAGAAAGCGCTCGAACACTCCTGGTTCACTAATCACATCTGCTCTGAAGGATTTGACAACGTCTACGAAAAGGCCATCGGTGATTGGAAGCCAAGTACCATACCCAAGGAAGAGATCGTCGTCAACATCGACACCAGCGACATTGCCATTCCTACCCCAAGCGCATCGCAAGTTGTTCGTCAACGATCTGACTCTGCAGTCGTCCAGTCAGAGTTCTTCCAAGCGCAGGAAGAATACGATGAGGACCAGATGGAAATGTCCTCAACCCCTGGTCGGTTTACCGAGCAAGAGCTAGACGACAACCCTCTCCTAGCCGCGAGCCCGGCATCTCAACCATCGCAGACCTTTGAACCGCCGCCAACCTCATCCGATCCTCCTTTGAAGATTGTAGCTCACCCAAAACACCTCTCCTATCACACTTCAATCTACTCCAAATTGCCTCCTCGATCTTCTGGCCCGGACCAAGACCTCGATGTTCTGCAGCCATCGGCACGACTTCGTCCACCACAGTCCTCAGACCCTGACCAAGATCTTGATTCCTTGAAACCATCAGCACAACTCAGAAAGTTGCAGGCATCACCAGAGTTTACGTGGCCTTCGTCGGCGCCCAACAAACGCAAGATACGTTTGCCTTCTCCCGAGTTCCCGTGGCTCTGAAGCACAAGAGACGTTTGCTTGGTGGGTGTGGCTCACAGTGTAGTTGATGATAATAACATGGCTGAGGACATGATGATGATGATGATGATGATGATGATGATGATGATGATGATGATGATGCTACGATACGTGATGGCTATACTTGCTCTTTTTTTGTCGATTTGCTACACACAGTTACCGTGTGCTAGAATTTGCTGTCTTTCTTGCTTTTTTACTTCAGATACAGCTGCTTACAGAGACCAAAGCATGAGGAGTGCTAGGCTGATCAATGCTCTCTACTGCTTTTCCCAAATCATGGAGTCTACAAATCAAAATCAATGTTTCAAAACAGACAATGGGACTTCCTTTTTTACATACTTCTGACAGCCTCAGACCCTTTGCTCTCTGTGAATACATGACTAGCCAAGGCAAGGATGTAACCTGTTCCTTTTGAAAGTGGTTGAAGCAGGGTGAAAACAAGGTCTCGATCAAGCAAAAGACCGAACCAAGTCTCCGCAAAAGCGAGAAGTTTCAACCAACTCCAAGTTACCTCTCTCGCTGCAAAACCACCCTACTCCCCATCAAAAACACAAACCTCGCGTGCGTCACACCTCTTAACCCAAGGGAATACAACAATTACACCACACCCTGCACCAGCAAAGAAAAACCACAATGACCAAATTCCGCCCTTGTATAGATCTCCACGCGGGCAGCGTAAAGCAGATCGTCGGCGGCACATTGACAACCACCACCTCTGAGCTCAAGACAAACTTTACATCCAAGTTGCCGTCATCCTACTATGCAAAGCTATACAAGGAGAATGCGTTGGAAGGTGCTCATGTGATTATGCTAGGGCCTGGCAATGAGGATGCTTGCAGAGAGGCTTGTGAAGCTTGGCCGGGGCATTTGCAGGTTGGTGGTGGCATCAAGGATGAGAATGCCAGAGAGTGGATTGAGAGGGGTGCTAGTAAGGTGAGTTTTCTGGACATTACATCCTGTTTTTTTGTTACGTTTCTCTCTGGGTGTTTTGTATGCTTTCTGGTGAGGNNGCTCGCAAAAACTCATAGGAAAACGTGGAGTTGCAGATGTGCAAGAAGTATATGCTAAGACTATTGTGTTTCTATCAAGGTCATCATCACTTCCTTCCTCTTTCCCTCTGGCAAGTTCTCTTTGGAACGTTTGCAATCAGTGCTCAAAGCTCTAGACAACGACACCTCGAAACTCGTCATTGATCTGAGTTGCCGTCGCAAAGGCGATACATGGTTTGTCGCCATGAACAAATGGCAAGACCTTACCGATATGGAGTTGACTGCCGGTAAGTCTGCCTGTTTGCTGCCCTGCCATCCGAAACACTTCAAAATACATGATTACCTATCTGGCCTTTATTCGTACATGCATGCTAATGGACATGACNNAGAATCTATCTCTCTGCTCCAACCCTACTGCTCAGAGTTCCTTATCCACGCAGCCGACAATGAAGGCTTGCAACAAGGCATTGACGAAGAGCTGGTTCGCAAACTCTCTGCTTGGTCGGCCATCCCCGTCACTTACGCAGGCGGCGGTCGCAACTTGCAAGATCTGGAATTGGTTGAGAGCTTGAGTGGTGGAAAAGTAGATCTGACCATCGGGAGTGCGTTGGATGTGTTTGGAGGCAATGGAGTCAAGTTTGATGAGTGTTGTGAGTGGAATAAGTCGAGGGTGTAGAGCAAGCTGGATGGAAAAAGACTACTCGCTGCCGAAGGACTCGGCGCAACAAATCCCAGTATGAAGATAGGCATCCAAAGCCATGTTAGAACACTCTTCTATCTTGATAGCAACTATTACTAAGATTATGTTTATTGTTGGCGATGAAGATGGTCGTGCAAGCATGTTTGCCGAAAATGCTTCGGAGAAAGCAACAGCGTTGACATCATCGAGGATGGAGTTGAAGGCCATTCGGAAACCAGAACAACAAAATATCTTTCATGTATATTGTCTGGAAATTATTACTCTGACTGCATATAACGCTATAGTAACTGTCAACTGCAGACGTATCATCATCAATCACCAAGAATCGACATCTTGTACACAGTGCTCTGTCGCAATCCCGTCAACGCTTGGAGCCGGACTTCGGACCACGAAGGCAGATCACCGTGGCATAAAACCTCCAACCACTCCCACTTTACTTCTCGAGACAGGAAACCCGTGCACCTACCTTCTCCCACAAGCAAAGTTCTCACTTGGACAAATAAATCCATCAAAGCCAACCTATCTCACAAAAGGCTCTTCCTCTCCAAACACCAAAAGGAACACACCAAAGCCAACTCCCCTTCTCACCACCATCATGGTCTCCAAAATCCCAAACGACATATTCCAATTCAGCACCGCGAGCGCCCTGATGCAAGGCCTCGCCCACTTCGGCCCCTCCGCCGGCCAACTCCCCGGCTACGGCACCCACGGCATCGGCACTTTCTCTCGCATGAACGGCGAACTCCTCTTCCTAGACGGAAAACCCTGGCAAATGCTTCGTTCCGGAAAAGTGCTCCCTGCAAACCCTTCCACTTCATTACCCTTTGTCCAAGTCACCAATTTTCAACCCGAACACCAAGTCACAGTGTCAGGACTCAAAAAAGCAGATTTGGTGCAAGTGTTTGAGAAAAATGGGCCGGGTGCGGGAGGCAAGAATTCTTTTGTTCCGTTTGTGGTCAAGGGAAGTTTTAAATCACTGCAGTTGAGGATAGCAGGACCCCAAGAACATGACGGGCAGGATCTCGCAGAGGTTGCTGCGAATGCGAGAAAGTGGGGTGTGCAAGATGTCAAAGGGACAATGTTTGGCATTGCAAGCCCAGAGTGGATGCAAGGTATTAGTGTGGGAGGTGTGCATTGCCATTTCATGACTGAAGTTGAGCAAGGCAAGGATGCTGAAGGCGGCCATGTGTTGGACTTTGAGACCGCGGATGATGCCGTGCTGCAATGGGCGGTGACGGGGAGATATCATCTTGGCTTTCCTAGGGATGACGAGTGGGAGAATTTGGATCTTAAGGCTGATACTGCTGGTCTGAGTAAGGCTGAGGGATGAAAGGGTTCTTCCAATGTTAGATTACCATTTCTGAATTCTTGGTTTAATTGGATTGTATTTGAGCTACATGCCTTTCTTGACTACAACAGCACGCAAACCATAGGTAGTGGTGTTTGAGCTCCAGAGACGACGGCCTCGCAAACGGTTACTGTTCTGGTAACAAGTTCAGCGTTCCCGATGATTCTGGTGTTGTCTTCCTCTTGAGCACCGAACAGCTCGCAAACTTCCATCCAATATCTGCCAAAACATAGGAAGCAGCAAGAAGCCTTGTCAACAATGAGTCTGGCGCAGGTGAAGACGAGGTATGCAATGAGTTGCTGAAGGATTTGAAAAGTCACAGTTGATGTTGTTGCTATTCTCTGACCTTGCTATGAGACTTGAGGACGCTACTCCGGGTAAATCGGTGTTTATACATGAACCTCGGATGATGTATCCCTGATAGCTTCCCTTTCAGCAATCTCGTTCCATGATCGACACTCCATTGTGCTTGTGCATCGGCCACCGAACATGGCAATGTCTTGCACCTTTGACCTGTTTTCAGAAAGTCGTTCCAGATCAGGGCAGGTTACTGTGTTGTGGGTGGACTGTAATGTTCGTCTCGCCCAAGGTCCGAGATGACTCAGAGAGTTCGCGGAAGCAGATGTACTAATGATAGTGTCGGAGAGTGTGTCGAGATCGAAAGGGCTTCTGCCTGTTAATAATACAGTGGTGATGCTTGTTTGGCAAAAACTTGGAGAAATTGGTAATGTCCATGGTCGAGATGACCTGTTGGTTGAAGGCAGCCGACATTCAGACGCCTTGATGGATGTATTTGTCAGAGTCTCCAACATCGTCTTCCACCGCGCAGCCAACGACGCAGACTCCACACAGCCAACAGCAGCTCGACGAGTCCCAGGACTGCATGGAATTCTTCCGTCTCCCACCACTCGAGCTTTCTGGGCGGCAGAACGAAGGTCTTGATGCCATTGATGACTTCACCAAGTATGATGCCTTCGATGGTAACGAAGGACACACTAAAGAGTGGCTTTGCGCCGAAGAGCTCGCCCCAGATTTGAGCAAGGGAACCTTGTATGAAGGTCAGTCAAATTGCGTACAGACAGGAGGAGCCATCGCACATACCCATAGCGGTAGCGCCGATGTGGGTCAGAACGGAGGGAACAAGGGCGAGCATGGTTCTGATCAGAGAGACCAGGTTTTGGATGGTGAGATAGTCGTTGATTGGGAGCATTGTTGGAGTTGTGGGTGTTTGGATATGAGGTGATAGGAGACTGGATGAGAGGCGTATGTTCAGAGAGGTAGACTTTATATGGCCTCGACTTCGAGTTGTATTGGTTGATTGACTTGTTCTGCAACACTTGAAATACCAACACCTAGTCTGCGATACCTTTGAATTGATACCGATGGTCTCGAGTTGCCGATACTGGCAACGATACTTCGTCCACATGGCTGGACTGTTTGTAGATAGGCAGCCTTTTGTTATGTGGCTGACGAATTTAGATGATCAAAGGACCGTATCAGTCAAGGCGATACTCACCAAGACTTGTAGCAGATCTCTCCAGTCCATGTTATATGCAGTCGACACCAGTCTTGGACTCGTGCGCATCAAAAGCCAGCTGGAGCTTGAACATAAGACAGCGCTCAGGATGCACATTGAGCAGAACTGATGCCATGATATTGAGTAGCATTCGAGATTCGATGCAGTGAAACCTACGATATTATCCACAGCACCAAGTGATGAGATATAATGCAGAAATGACAATAAAGTGAATGGTCGAGATCTCACGGAGTATAATCGGGAGAAGCCGACCAGCACCGCACATTCGCTAGCGCAAGCTTGGCGTTGCGAAATACCTTCGAACGCTTGTCGACTTCGATTTCTCGCACGCCCAGCGACAGCAGAACCGCCAACCACATTCAAGATGGTAAAAATCACCAGGACCCAGCAAATCCAGCGCGCAATGTGCTGACAGGATATCTAGGGTCGTGTTATTCGCAACCAGAGAAAGGGCCGTGGCTCTATCTTCACTGTACGNTCCATCCTCCTGCCTCGTCGAGAGTGCGCAAACTGTCGCGAATTTTTCATCCATGTACTGACACACTCTGCTCGCAGGCCAACACCAGTACGCATCCCCAATCGCACGCCCGCATCAATCCCGAACGATCCCACTGACTTATATCTCTGAAAAGGACTCAACAAGGCCCCCGCCCAGTTCCGTACCCTCGACTTCGCCGAGAGACACGGCTATGTTCGCGGTGTCGTGAAGGAGATCATCCACGACCCCGGCCGTGGTGCNCCCCTGGCCAAGGTCGTCTTCCGTGACCCCTACCGCTTCAAGCTCCACACCGAGACCTTCATCGCCAACGAGGGCATGTACACCGGCCAGTTCATCTACGCCGGCAAGAACGCTTCCCTCACCATCGGCAACGTCCTCCCTCTCGGATCCTGCCCCGAGGGTACCGTTGTCACCAACGTCGAGGAGAAGATGGGTGACCGTGGTGCTCTTGGTCGTACCTCCGGTAACTACGTCACCGTCATTGGCCACAACCCCGACGAGGGCAAGACCCGTGTCAAGCTCCCCTCGGGCGCCAAGAAGATCGTCAAGTCCAGCGTCCGTGGTATGATCGGTATTGTCGCTGGTGGTGGCAGAACAGACAAGCCTCTGCTTAAGGCTTCGCGCGCTAAGCACAAGTTCGCCGTCAAGCGCAACTCATGGCCCAAGACTCGTGGTGTTGCCATGAACCCCGTCGATCACGTAAGGACAAGCCGAGAAAGCGCACAGCAACAGCACACTGACAAACTCTACAGNCCTCACGGTGGTGGTAACCACCAGCATATCGGTAAGGCCTCGACCATCTCCCGCTACGCCGCCCAGGGTCAAAAGGCCGGTCTCATTGCCGCCCGCAGAACTGGTCTGCTCCGTGGTACACAAAAGACCAAGGAGTAAATCAGTGGTTAGGGAAATGGAGTGTTGGTCGGTTGGGTCGTCATTCTCGTTTACTTTGCCACAAAACTATGAGCGATGCCTGGCAACTACTTTGCTGTACTGTTCCCGGGCTAGATACCAGGAATGTCAGAAAAATCCACGAGCAAAATGGCTTTTCTTTTCACAGGCAGCATCATCGAGGAATGTCCAAAAATGTTTCATGAGCACACGATCTTTCACCTGCAGTCTTGAATATACATGTGAACAGGGAGGCGATACACCTACTTTGGACGAGCCGCAGGAGACGTAAGTTGGTAGATCGTCCTCGTCAGCTGCAGACAGGCGATAGNGCGACGGGCCGCGTCAAGCCAGAGCCAGGGGAAGAAGGCTGTGCCTGTGTCGTAAGGTGAGTTTGGCAACGGTGGGTCGAATGAGGGCGAGTCGACCTGTTTCGCCAGTGACGGAACAGCCGCCGTGCCTCTCCACATGATAGTTACCTGTACCCAGCGCGACCGAAAGTCCAGCAAAGACTTGGCCGTTGAAAGTAGGCCGAGCATGTACCCCCACGTACCGCCTTCTGCGTTCCTGTTGAGCGCTGCCAACAAGGCACAAGCTAGACTAGTAGTAAGAGATCGAGATGCGGCAGGATGTCTCTGTCGACAGGCCCGCGGGCGCGGCGGTCGCGTGTTTTGTAACCTATGGACTTCTGGCCTCTGGCTAAAAAAAGCTTATGGAAACTTCTCTGGTCCGAAGTAGGAACGCGTGTGTTCGGCTCCCCTAAACAGGTGGAGACGACCGGGAGAGTCTGGGGAAAGATGGCAGCGATGGTTTCAATCATGTGTGAGAAGTCTAAGTAGAGGCATTCAAGTTGGAACAGCTGTGTCCAATAGAGAGCGGGCTCAACAAATTGGCTCCTTCCTTTCTTGCAGTGACCTTCCTTTCTGGCAGCAGTGACCTTCTTTCATTCGTTTAAGAAGCGGCAGCCCTGCCATCTCGCGTCTCCTCCTGCCCCCACTCCCATCCTGCACCACGTCCCTCGGTCACGTCACAGCAATTAAATCGGTGCGGCAGTGCCCTGCTTGCCCTCATTTCCCGCACACTCGCCGACTTGCTTCCATCTTTCGTACAAGACACACGACACATCTAAACCCAGCAGACAAACAACAACACCGCCAAAATGAACATCGGCAAGAGGTTCGACCGCATGAAGCAATGGACGGACGAGAGAATGGGCAAGGAGATCAAGACTGCTGCGTCCGACGAGTTCAAAGCTCTTGAGCTTGAGATGCAACTGAGACACGAAGGTATGCATCTTCAACTGTCAGGGGCTATAGGGCCATCACTGACATTGCTGCGTTGCNNAGGTATGGAGCGTCTGCAAAGAAGTATGACGACCTACGTCAAGTCTCTGTCCAAGACCAAGGAGGCAGAAGACAAGGAGAAGACGTTGCCCATCGCCTACCTCGGATCCACCATGGCCAGCCATGGAGACGACTTTGAGCCAGACTCGGAGTTCGGACAATGCCTCTCGAGTACGTTACGGCACCAGAGACCTACACATTGCATGTTTGACTGACAGTCCACAGCCCTTGGTAGAGCCAACGAGAGGATTGCCCGCATGCAGGAGAGCTACGTTTCGAATGCCACAAACAGCTGGCTCGAGTCGGTTGAGAGATCTCTGGCCCAGATGAAGGAATACCAGGTACGTCTATCCCGCATAACGTGCCCACTGCAAGCAGACGTATCTGACTTTGCTGTCTCNCAGACTGCTCGCAAGAGACTCGAAACCCGCCGCCTCGCCTACGACACCTCGATGAACAAACTGCAAAAGGCAAAGAAGGACGATTTCGCTCTGGAGGAGTCTGCGCGCTCGCAAAAGGCAAAATACGACGAGTCGAGCGACGACGTACAACGCAGGATGCTGGATATCAAGGAAGCCGAAGTCGACAGCATCAACGACTTGTCCACCTTCCTGGATGCCGAGTTGGCATACTACGACAGAGCACGAGAGATTCTCATGCAGTGCAAGAGAGATTGGNNCCCGTGTACGTCCATGCCGAACCCCGTCTGATCTTCGAATTTACTGACAACTTCCAGCGCCTCTGGTAATGCTGGTGCCGGTCTGGCTGTTCCAGGAGGCCGTAGAGTGCCTAGATCTCGCTCTAACACTGGAAACTCGGCCTCTTTCCGTCAAATTGATGAAGATGAGCCAGTCCACGATTTCCGCCCTCCGATCCGCGCAAGAGCACCTTCCGGGACCAATTCGCCTCGCCGTGAACTACCAGGCTTCGATCTCCCTACCAGACCTTCTGGCCGTTTCGAGGGTCCGTCAAGTCTCAACTCTCGCGATGCTTCTCCTGTTTCCATGCCCCGTCTGTCCCGTGTACCCACCGATTCGTCCTTGTCCCTTAGGCAGGGACTGAGACCCACCAAGAGAAACGATAGTGCGAACTCGGACGTATTTGGTGATCAGGACGACTATGCCTTGGACAACGATCGCTACGCCGACGAACGCGCTGCTTCTCCTGCCTCTTACAACGCTGCTCCTAGTTTCTCGCGCTCTGCTAGCTGGTCTCAGCAAGACGCTGGAGCAAAGAAATTGGCTCCTCCGCCACCACCTTCGAGGTATGTATCGCTCGGACGCTCATCTCCGAACTGTTTACTGACTTGTGATTTCAGAGCCAAGAAGCCTCCACCACCACCCCCGATGAAGCGCAGCGCTTTGAGTTCCTCCGACGTTCCGCGACAGTACTAGGTTGCTGTTTGCACTTTGAGCACATGCAGAGAACAATATTCATTTCTTGCGAGCATACCTGGGGGTTTTAGGATTGTGTTTTTGGGGGCAGTTCTGTGGATAGGGGTTGGTTGGTGAAACATTTTTTTCTGTCTGGTTTGTTTGAGTGATAGCAAAATGAAAAGTTCCATGCTTTTGCTCTTTTCAAGTCTCGAAGTTTATGTTTGCTCACCTTCACTTCTGAATTGTGTCGTGGTGAAGTCTGAAGCAACATATTGAACGAATCCAGTGAGGATATATTTCAGACATTGCAAGACTCACCATACCCAAAATCGCCCGTAGCCGCCTTTATGTGCAATATGGCCAGCATCCACAGACCTTACCGTAATGCTTTTCTACGTGTCCTGCCGAATTTGAGCATGTGAACGGTGGTGATATATGTCAGCCAGGGTAGTCCCGACAGCAAGATGAAAAGCTTTGTGGTCAAGCTTTGGCAAAGGGCTTTGTATGACGAATCCACACATGTGAACAAGCCCATCAGCTCTTCACAGCCTCACAGAACATTCCACCATGACAGCTTTTATTTGCAGAGGACAATGCAGACTGAAATGATAAGTGAATAGATGGAATAAGTGAGAGGGCATCACGTGTTCCGTGCCAAGGCTTGGCGAAGAACTAGAACGGAGCGACTTCAGGCTCCATCGGAGACTCTGAGCGAGGTTCGGTTGTCGAGCGACAGCATCGCCCGGAATTACCACCCCGCTTCGTGCCATCGAGAACTTGTCTGCAACGCGTATCCCAAGGTGTCGACGCGACGGTGTTTTATTCTGACCGAGCCAACCACGACGCCCGACGCTCACTTTCCCTTTTGGCCAGGCCGTACGCGCGAGGCAAGAGCGCGACCGCTCGCACACGTCCACGTCCACGTCCACGTCCACGTCCACCCATCCAACCACAGCCCGAGTCATCAACGCCCGCCATCACCAACAAGCCTCATCACCCTTGACTCGATTTAACACCGACCACTCTGTCTACTCGCACCCCGGCAACACCGCGACCACCGCAGTCGCCGAATTGGCCCCCGGACCAATTGACCAAGGCCCCAGACGGCTTCGCGCAACAGCCCTATTTGACCATGGCTTCAGTCCAGCAACAGCAGCCCGGCATGAACATGAATGCCCAGGCCAACCACCCGCAATTGACCAAGGAGTACCTGACACAGACCTATCAGGTTCGCTGTCCACGCCCCCTGCCCATCACTCATGTCGCTAACACTACACCNCAGCTCTATACTCAGGCTAAAGCTCAAGGCGTCCCTGACACAGACCCCGAACAAATCAAGCGTGGTAGACTCATCGCATTTGCTCGCCAAAAGTCAGAGATGGCCAAGAGGCAGATGCAGTTGCGCCAACAGCAGCAAATGCAGGCCCAGCAGCAACAGCGCCAACAGCAACAAGGTCAGCACCAGCAGCAGAATGGCCAGCTCCTACAGGACCAGAACGGCAGTCTCAATGGCACCGCTGCCATGCAGTCCGTCAACGGCGCTGCTCAACAATCCACACCACAGCAGCCTTCATCAGCCGTGTCCAAGGAGGCGCTCTTGTCTACTGACCAGCAGACCACCTTGCGCCAACAGCTCTCTGCCTTCAACTACCTGCAGAAGAACATGCCCATTCCTCAGAACATCCAAGAATCTCTGTTCCAGTCACAGAAGGCCGCCGCTACCGATTCGTCAAAACCTGCTACGCCCCCTACCCAATCTGCCACCAGAACCCACCGCTTCCAGTCCTTCAAGGACCCCCACGCTCTGGTGCCCACCTCCATCTCGTACCTCGACCATACTCGCCGCGATCAGCGCCACATCATCCCCAGCATCATGCCTCTGGGAATCGACGTTGACAGAGCGCGTGAAGAGAGGGAAGCCATTTTGTACAATCGCATCATGGCACGCAAGAGTGAATTGGACAAGCTTCCTGCTAACATTGGCTCATGGGACACGACCTCGTCGACTGTCCCCGTTGACAACGGCAAACTCAAGTTGAAGGCCCTTATCGAGCACAAGATGCTGTCCCTGCTCCCCAAGCAGCGCCAAATGAGAGCCACCGTCAGTCGCGAGATGATGCAGTCAGATAACCTCGCCATGACTGCCAACCGCGCTCTGTACCGCCGCATCAAGAAACAGTCTCTGCGCGAAGCTCGCATCACCGAGAAGCTCGAGAAGCAACAGCAAGACGCCCACGAGTCAAAGGAGAAGAAGAAGCACAACGATTTCCTCCGCTCTGTGCTGTCCCACGCCAGCGAGCTCAAGAACTCTGCTGCCAACCAGCGAACAAGGATCCAGAAGCTGGGTCGCCTCATGCAAACCACACACTCCAACATCGAAAAGGAAGAGCAAAAGCGCATCGAAAGAACCGCCAAGCAACGTCTCCAAGCTCTCAAGGCCAACGACGAAGAGACCTACCTCAAGCTGCTGGGCCAGGCAAAGGACAGCCGTATTTCTCACTTGCTCAAGCAGACCGATGGTTTCCTCGACCAACTTGCCGCTTCTGTCAAGGAACAGCAGCGCGGTGCCGCACGCAGATATGGAGTTGTCGAAGAGGAAGAAGAGGAAGAGGAGGTTGTCGCAGATGACGAAGATGGTGAGGGCAAGTCAAGAAAGGTCGACTACTACGAGGTTGCCCACAAGATCAAGGAAGAGGTCACACAACAAGCCAACATGCTCGTTGGTGGTACCTTGAAGGAGTACCAGATCAAGGGTCTCCAGTGGATGATTTCGCTCTACAACAACAACCTCAACGGTATCCTTGCAGACGAGATGGGACTTGGAAAAACCATCCAGACGATCAGTCTGATCACCTACCTTATTGAGAAGAAGCGCCAGCCTGGACCTTACCTGGTCATTGTACCTCTCAGTACGTTGACAAACTGGAACAACGAGTTCGACAAATGGGCTCCCTCGGTCTCGAAGATTGTTTACAAGGGACCACCCGCCCAAAGAAAGACTCACCAGAACCAAATCAGATATGGCAACTTCCAAGTCTTGCTCACTACCTACGAGTTCATCATAAAGGACAGACCCGTACTCAGCAAGATCAAGTGGCTGCACATGATTGTCGACGAAGGCCATCGTATGAAGAACGCCAACTCGAAACTGAGCAGTACCATTACTCAGTACTACACAACGCGCTACCGTCTGATTCTGACTGGTACTCCTCTTCAAAACAACCTTCCCGAACTGTGGGCTCTGCTCAACTTCGTTCTCCCTACCATCTTCAAATCGGTCAAGTCGTTCGATGAGTGGTTCAACACTCCTTTCGCCAACACAGGTGGACAGGATAAGATGGAGCTGTCAGAAGAAGAGCAGCTGCTCGTCATTCGTCGTCTTCACAAGGTTCTTCGACCCTTCCTGCTGCGTCGTCTCAAGAAGGATGTCGAGAAAGACTTGCCTGACAAGCAGGAACGTGTCATCAAGTGTAACTTCTCATCGCTTCAAGCCAAGTTGTACAAGCAGCTTGTCAGTCACAACAGACTCATGGTCAGCGACGGTAAGGGTGGAAAGACTGGTCTTCGTGGTCTCAGCAACATGCTTATGCAGTTGAGAAAGCTCTGCAACCACCCCTTCGTCTTCGAAGAAGTTGAAGATCAAATCAACCCTGGCAGAGGAACCAACGACACACTGTGGCGCACAGCTGGAAAGTTCGAGCTTCTTGACAGAATTTTGCCCAAGTTCGAGAAGTCTGGCCATCGTGTCTTGATGTTCTTCCAGATGACACAGATCATGAACATCATGGAAGATTTCTTGCGTCTGCGCGGTCTACAGTACCTGCGTCTGGACGGATCAACAAAGGCTGATGACCGTAGTGAGCTCCTCAGAATCTTCAATGCGCCTAACTCGCCTTACTTCTGTTTCTTGCTATCGACTCGCGCTGGTGGTCTCGGTCTGAACTTGCAGACTGCCGATACCGTCATCATCTATGATTCTGATTGGAACCCTCACCAGGATCTTCAGGCCCAGGATCGTGCTCACCGTATCGGTCAGAAGAACGAGGTCCGCATTCTGCGTCTTATCAGTTCCAACTCTGTGGAAGAAAAGATTCTCGAACGTGCCAATTACAAGCTTGACATGGATGGCAAAGTCATTCAAGCCGGTAAATTCGATAACAGATCGACCAATGAGGAACGTGATGAGATGCTTCGTGTCATGTTGGAGTCAGCCGAAGCAGCCGAGGCATTCGAGCAAGAGGAAATGGACGATGATGACCTGAACGTGATCATGATGCGTTCGGAAGATGAGTTGAAGCTCTTCCAGCAAATGGATCGCGATCGTTACAGGGATCAGAAGTACGGTCCTGGAAAGAAATATCCTCGTCTCATGTGCGAGCAGGAGCTCCCTGACATCTACGTCAACGAAGAGGGTCCGATAGAAGAGATTGTCGAGGTCGCCATGGGTCGTGGTAATCGTGAGCGTGCCAAGGTCAAGTACGACGATGGCCTTACCGAAGAGCAATGGCTCGAAGCTGTCGACAACAGTGATGACGATATCGAGTCCGCTGTTGCCCGCAAACAGGCACGTATCAGCAGGCGTGCTGGTAACAAGGAGAAGAGGGGACGTGGAGAAGAGGGTCTGGACGACACACCTCCGCCGGATTCACGTGCCAGCTCAGAATCTCCCCAGCCTAAGAAGCGTGGTCGTAAGCCCAAGGCGGAGACAGTCCAGAAACGCAAGGCTGAGGAAGATGTTGAAGCACCGCAGCCGAGAAAGCGTGGCCGTCAAGCCAAGGTGCCCGATCTCTTGCCACCAACCGAGCGTGAGCACTTACAAGCAGTTCTCGACACGGTACATGACATGCTCATGGACCTGGAAGAGACATCTTCAGATCCTGACCTGGCGAACAGAGGGATCATTGACCCCTTCATCGAGCTGCCTCCTCAGAAGCACTACCCCGATTACTACCAGCTCATCAAAACACCCATTTGCATGGACCAGATCCAAAAGAAGATCAACAAGAAGCAGTACCAAAACCTGCGCCAATTCAGACAGGACATCAAGCAACTGTGCGACAACTGCAGAACCTACAACGAGGACGGCAGTGTTCTGTACCAAGACGCAAATCTGATCGAGGTATGTATTATCTCTTGTGATTCCAACAAAGCAAACAAATACTAACATGCATCGCAGGAAACCGCTGTCAAGAAGCTCGCCGAAGAGACGGCCAAGTATCCCGAATTCGCCGACTGGGAGACTGAGACGGGCAACACACGACCAGTGTCGAGTGCGGGTACACCCCAGCCACGCGTCAAGCTGAGTCTCGGTGGGCGCAAGAGCCGTGGCGGCACCGAGTCCATGGTTCAAAGCGACGAAGACGAGTAGACGTTTTGTCCAAGCATTTGGTGGTGTTTTTTTCTCCTTCGATTCTGTCATACACATTTTAGGGATGGGGAGTATGAGGCTACGATTACAGAGACAAATGATGTGCTGTTAGTGGATGTTGGGGGAAAGGCATATTCGAGGCAAAGGTCGGTTGTCTCTTAGCAAAAACCAATTCTTTTCTTTTTCTATACATCACAACGGGGTATAGGAGTCAAGATTTTCTACTTTGCTCTATGCAAACTGTTTCAATAATGCATCTTCTGTCCATTGTCTCGTAGATGTGTGAATTGCTTTTAATCGTTGGATCGGGTTTTCAGGCTCTCTTTTCACTCAGTGCCATGCTGTGGTTTAGTATGCAAGTTTTTCTCTTCTCACAGTACGTTTTTTGTCACAGGCCCTTGATCGGGTTTATGGACTCGAATCACATTGTCGGTGAAGCATTCCTCTTTTGTTTTCGATTTCTTTTTCCCCGGCATGCAGTTGTTGTGCGGCATGTTGCATTTCTGAATGTTGCAGTGCCATCGGGGGATCTTTATGCAAAAGCATGTATTCACGATATACCACGATCATTTTGAGTAGCTGAGTAGCAGGTTTTTCCTGTATCAGCATGAGTAAGTGTGTTTTGTCTTTCTTTGTTCGCTGCTGCTGCTGCTTGCCGTTGCTGCTTGCCGTTGCTTGTCTTGTCTTGTCTTTTCTTGCCTCGCTGCGGTGACTTGGATGGGGCACTTGCCTTTGGATCTGAGATTCGGGGTTTGTGATTTCTTTGCGATGCTAAGTACGCTTTTTTGATTTTTCTTTGCATGGGATGGGGGCTCTGATGGCGATTGTGCAATTGGTAATTGGTGACGAGAGATGCGGAGATGAGGGATGTAAAAAGTAAAGGTGTTTATGGAGTTGGTAGGTTTTTTGGAGATAGCAACATTGGAAAGAAAGAAAAGAATGAGGACTACAGGAGATGCAATGGATGGTTCAGAAGAGTAGCGAGTGAATATATGAGGGAGAAAGGATGGTAAGAGAGTGCGTGCGAAGATATGGTAGGTGGGGAGGAAGTTTGGCGCGGAAGGAAAAGGTTGATCGAAGATGTTTTTGGTTGCTCTGGTTGAAGCACGAGATATAGGTGAGACAGAATAGAGGAAGAAAATACTGGCTATTTCAGTAGAGTGTACACGATTTTCGACTTTGTGGTGCAAGAGACGTGGGCCGTTCTGTAATGTATACCGCTGTCTTCTGGAGTATGAAGTCTCTTGTGTACTTGTTGTGTCGCTCTTCCCTTTGCTTTGCCCTCAGAGATCCTTTCCCGATCTTCCTAGTTTCTTCCTTCTATGCTCGATCGCCGCTTCTTCGAAAGTTGGTCGTGGCTTTTGGTCCTGCTTGATTGTTCCTTCCTTGTAAGCTTGACGTCTCTCGAGCTTGGTCGTTCCTGCTTGTTTGTACTTTATTAAGTGGAGGCTGCCTGTCAACTTTGTGTACAAGACTCGGGCAGCATCTATCCGTGTAGATCGTGACACTCTGGTGATCGGATGCAACATGTGCAACTCAGAAGTATCGTCGAAAAGGTGACCGTAGATCATGTCTCGAAGTTCTTGTGGCAGGCTGAGCAGATGCGACTCCTCTGGGTTGATTAGATCGCCAGCCATCACGTTACGTCGCGGTTGTTTTATAATTGTGCCAGTGACGGACTGAGCAGTGGTGGACGGTCTCTCTGCTTCTCTCGTCTCATTGGAAGCAGTAGTGGCCATATGTTCCACCGCCTCGCTCGGATGTATGAGTGTAGATGCCATGATGTCGGACTGTATGGTTAGGTCTTTGCTTGCTGAGATGTCGTGGAGAGAAAGTGCAAGCTCTCAGTGGGCAGAGATGTTATTCGAAAGAAGGGTGGTAGTGAATCCGTAGCCTTCTCTAAATATTTCCACAGGCCAGATGTGTGAATCGCAGTTCAAGTGAGAGGAAGTCGACAAGTCAACTTTACAAGAGTGAGCATATCCTAATCAGACTTCACTTCAAGAAATCTCAAAGGCAAATCTCGCGATTGTACAGAGGAAGCTCAATCCCACCTCGAAGGCTACGGGCCACCTTGCTGCAGCTTCGAACCACAAACTGCCACAAAGCCGTCGATTGTCCTCAATATCTAGGGTATAGATGCAGGATCGCTAAAGTGTGGCCACGAGGAAACTTTCTCGGCAAGCTTCTTAGGAACACGTTCTGAATTGCAGCAATGCAGAAGACATGTTGAGTCGTGACAGAAGAAGGTGACTTGTGTTTGTGCATCGGGATCCGGGGTTGATAAAATGTTTTTCTGAAGGTTCCATGGACCGAGAGCGATATGGCCATAAGAGCGAAGGTGAGATGTGGTACTGTTGAGATAGGCTCAGGCACGGCTGTATCCCTTGTCATCTGTACTTATTGCCACAATGAGAGTGTAAAGTCTATGATCGCAACGGAGCATGACAGGAGGCTCGTCGATGTCTACTCCCAATAGCTGAGTCCATGGTTTGAAATCCAACTCTCTCCGGTGTGGTGAGGCCAGCGTGTTCTGGAGCGAGGCCAAGACATGCATGTCAGAGAGGTCTATTCACATGCTTGTGCTCTTGCCTTCCCATAAACAGGTTCTATGTTTGGGATGTATGATCAACCCTAGTGTCGATGTCTTTAGCCCGCATTTGGCTTCCTGAAAGGTGTTCCAGTGTCTGTACACGAGCCTTATCTGGAAGTATTTCATGAAGATGGGCGTTGCGTCTTTACGTGTCTTTCTCGAGACTCTTGTCATGAGGTGCCAAAGTCGCTGCTCGGAGAGGTCGTTGAGAAGGTATTCGTAGATCACATCTCGGAGTTCTTGCGGTAGTGACGGTAACGAGGTAGTGCCGGACGATAGACTAGGGTCCTCCAAGATACGAGATGATCTGGACTTGATTTCTGCTGTCTTGGCGCGGTGATCCATGTTCGGCCACATAGCAAGGTTTGGAAGTGCTTGAGTAGTTCGGTTGTATGGTCGGATTTCTGCTTGAAGAGAAGTCATGATGAGTGGAAAGGTAAAAGCTCGAGGATATCTTCTTTGTGGCCAAAGAATACCGTAGCCTCTTCGTTTCGAGTCATGATAGGCCGCGAAAACGTGGTGCAAGAGGACAAGTTCGGGTGAATGAGCAAGTTTGGTAGTTGCATGTGTAGAATTTTGTCTTGGCGATCATAATGGAGGTCTATATAACGTGAAAAAGAGCATGACAGGCGTTGGCCGTGAGAATTACTTCAAGGCGCGCTTGGCGATGTCCTTGCGGTATTGCATGCCTTCGAACTTGATGGTCTGCACACCTTCGTAGGCACGAGCAACGGCCTCCTTTAGAGTAGGACCAGTAGCGGTCGAAGCGATGACACGACCACCGCTTGTCACGAGCTGACCGTTCTTGATGTCGGTGCCTGCGTGGAAGATGACAGTGTCCTCGGGAGTGGCAGTCAAGGTCATAGGAGTGCCCTTGGCGTAGGAGCCAGGGTAGCCACCAGCAGCAACGACGACAGTGGCAGCAGCACGTGACGAAATCTTGATGGAACCAAGCGAGCCGAGCGACTTTGTGGTGCAGCTGTACATGAGTTCGGCAAGGTCAGACTCGAGCAGAGTCAAGACTGATTGAGTTTCCGGGTCACCGAAGCGGACGTTGTACTCGAGGACCTTGGGGCCAGCCTTTGTCATCATGAGACCCGTGAAGAGACAGCCAATGAAGATGTTTCCAGAGTTGCGCATGCCGTCGACAGTAGCTTGGAGAATGGATTTGTGAATCTCTTGGTTCTCTTGAG
The DNA here is from genome assembly GCA_903819635.1 of Aureobasidium vineae. NCBI lineage: Eukaryota > Fungi > Ascomycota > Dothideomycetes > Dothideales > Saccotheciaceae > Aureobasidium > Aureobasidium vineae. Next base: position 1,766,896 of record CAIJEN010000005.1, read on the forward strand.
CAGAGACAACGCCAGTAGGAGCGTAGGTGCCCATACCACCAGTGTTGGGGCCCTTGTCGTCGTCGAAGATGCGCTTGTGGTCCTGAGCAGGAGGCAGACTGGCAATGTTGTAGCCATCACTGAAGGTCAGGATACTGCACTCTTCACCAACGAGCAGCTCCTCAATGACAACAGTGTCACCAGCCGAACCAAACTCGCGGGTCAGCATGATGTCCTTGAGGGCTTGTACGGCCTCTTCCTTGGTCTGAGGGATGATGACACCCTTGCCGGCAGCGAGACCATCGGCCTTGATGACAACGTCGTGGTCGATGCTGTCGAGGTATGCCTTTGCTTTGTCGTAGTCGCTGAAGTTCTCATAGGCGGCTGTAGGGATGTTGTGTTCCTTCATGAAGTCCTTGCTGAAAGCCTTGCTGCCTTCCATACGGGCAGCGGCCTCATTGGGACCGAAGCTCTTGACGTCGGGCAGGTGTTGAGCAAAGTAGTCGACAATGCCTGCAACAAGAGGGGCCTCAGGACCAGGAACCAGGAAGTTGACTGAGTTGTCGCGGGCGAACTTGACCAGAGCAGGGAAGTCGTCGGCCTTGACGTTTTGAACGTTGGTGACCTTGGAGGGAANACCTGTGAGGCTTCGTCTGAGTATGGATGTGCGTATGTGCACTCATTTGGGAACGAACCCTGCGGTGCCGCCATTGCCAGGCACGACGTAGATGTGGTCTACGTGGGGCGATTGGACGAGCTTCCATGCAAGAGCATGCTCGCGACCACCGTTTCCAACCAACAAGACGCGCAGACTGGGAATCGACATTGTGTATGACTGTGTCTGAACGGAAGGTGCAAAAACCCCGCCAAAACTTTGAGGAAGCAGCAGCACCGCCACTTGCGACTTCGGACAAGGGTCCTTTCCTCTTTCAAGGAGATTGAATAAAGTCGGTCGCTACTTCCTAAACTGCTTGACCTCGAGATACGGCAGCCACCCAGGCATAGTGCTCTTGCCCAGCCTGACCGGATGAGATTAGGCAGATGAATTCCAACGGCTTACAGCTTCCTAATGTTTCTGCCTAGATGTTCTGCAGCACCAAGAAGATGGATACGACTGTGCCACAGTAGTGGCTGTGTTCTTCACATGCACGGCTGGGGTTTCTCGGTAAGTCGGCCCGCGCGCTGTGCGTCCGTACGGTATGACGCTGATTGCGATCGAGTCTCTCTTTAGATGGCTGCAGCCTGCGCGTGCTTTCTGACTTGACACTTCTCGACTCGTCCAACCATGGTGACGAGAAAGCCCGTCCCCTCTCGCAATCCCGAGCCAGCTCCTTCAGCGCCGTATCCCACCTCGCCGACAGCTCCTTCTGCTCCCAACGGCCGCGCGTCTGCCTACCAACCACCACACGACTCTGATCTCTCTCTGCAACGTACCAGGAGTAGTTCAGCTTCTTCGCACAACACCTGGAACTCTGGCTTCTCTTCTGATCATGAAGACCAAGACAATGACCAGCCGAAACCAGAGTCGGCAGACATTCCTGCTTCACTAAGAGTCGGCCGACCTCGAGCTTCAGACGGGCCTCAACACTCCTTCCAATCGCACAATCCATACCACAATCTACACAACCAACCGCAACCGCCGACGCACTCTCAGCCTCTGCCGTATCCTTCAGAAGACAGCCAGTCAATATGGAGCGAGACACCTCCACAACCCACGACTGCCGCCCCGGCCCCTCCATCCTACCCACCTCCTTCTCTACCTCCTGCACCCGCCTTTGCTGCTCTGTCGTTAGACAATCATGTCCAACAGAGCACCAACGTTCAAGGTCTCGAGCCACCNCCTCCAGAAATACCACAGAAGAGCAGTAGAAGAAGCCTAGTCTCATCAACATCTTCCAACCCGTGGCAGCAAGACCTCGACAAGGAACAGAACATGCAGAATCCCTGGAAATCCACTCCTAGTCCTCAACCGCACCANGCTCGATGCCATTTTCCAACCTCCTCCAGGCCCACCTCCCTCTTTGCGCCGCCTGCGTTCCCTACCAATTTCCATCCCACGCCCTCTCCACCACCTGCCTCTGCTGCGTCGCCCTTGGCCTTCAACGCTCCGTCGACTGCCCCTCCTGCGCCTTCACTTCCATCCACGAACCATCACTATGGTCCTCCCGTGGATCAACACTCCGCTCCTGCGCCGCAAGCCCCTACACAACCAGAAGCCTTCGCCTCACAACCTCCTATCCTTCCTCCTGTACAGCAAGAAGAATCTTTCATAGATTTTGGCACCGATAACGTTCCTCCGCCTTCNAACCACAAATCCCGAGCCGACCAACGTCCTCAACCCGAACGTAGCACCAACCTTGCCGCTCCTATAGAATCTGCCGAAGAACTACTCAGTAAACAACGTAACGAGACGTACCAGATCAAACAGATCAACTGGTTCGATGCTGCCGCTGGATCTAACGGCCACATGCGACGCTGTCCTATCCTGACACAAAATGCCAACGGCCCTTGTCCTCTGCTTGCTCTTGTCAATGCTCTGACTCTGTCAGCACCGGAATCTCCAAAGACAATTCTGGTTGACACCCTCAGCTCTCGCGAACAAATAAGCCTTGGCCTTCTCTTGGATGCTGTCTTTGAGGAGCTCGCTAGGAGAACCGAGATCTCGAGCAAAGCACTCCCTGATGTTGGTGAGCTCTACACATTCCTCATTACCTTACACACCGGTATGAACGTGAATCCACGATTCGTTGCTACTCAAGATGCTCCACAAGGACAACCTGGCTCATTCGACGAGACAAGGGAGATGCGTCTGTACAGCGCTTTCGAGATACCTCTTGTTCATGGCTGGGTACCGCCTTCCACCTCGTCAGCTTATGAAGCATTTGATCGTTCGGCAAAAACATTCGATGATGCACTCAACATTGAGACCGCTCAGGCCGAACTTGAGCATAAGCTGGGAACTGATGGACTGTCAGCGCATGAACAACAGCTGTTCGAAGACATCATCTTCATCAAAGAATTCCTGACTGGTTACTCTACTCAGCTGACTGAACACGGTCTCAAGCTAATTGCAGACTTCTTGAGATCCGGCCAAATCGCCATCCTGTTCAGGAACGATCACTTTTCGACACTGTACAAGCACCCAAGAAGTGGCACGCTCATGAATCTCGTCACAGATGCAGGTTACTCGTCTCATGATGAGATTGTCTGGGAGAGCTTGGTTGATGTCAGTGGCGCAGCTGGCAGCTTTTTTTCTGGCGACTTTAGGCCAGTAGGACACAACTCATCCGATGCTCAAAATGGAGATGACTGGCAGACCGTACCCTCGAGGAACAACCGCAGCTCGCACGGTGGTGTTGCTGATTCGACTTCTGCTGCGTCCCAGTCACAGCCACCTGCGGAACCTCGAGGACATGGATCAGAGCAGGAGGATGCTGACTTAGCCTTAGCTCTCCAGCTTCAAGAGGAAGAGGAGGACCAGCAGCGCCGCGCCCAAGCAGCACGGCGAAGACAAGAAGACGAGCTTTCACGCCAATTTCTTGAGCGTGAATCTGCAAATGCTGGTCAAAGCCCGTCTTCTGAGCAGCGCCCTCCAGTCCCTCCCCGAAGAAGTAATATGGGCAACAATACTGTTTCCAACTCTTCTCGTAACAACGCCCCTCCAACAGCAGACGCGCCATACATCCGAGAAAGAAATGACGGTGATGAAGAACCACCTACGTACGAGCAGGCGGCTTCTGATAGACCATTCCGACCAGCCGGCGCGACACGAGAACCAAGGCAAGGAGATGCTCTAGGTGCCTTGACAGCACTGCAAATGCAACAAGGTCCTTTTGCCAACCAGATTAGTAGCAACACAAACCCCCAACCGCCATCTATGCATCGTAGACGGTCGAGCGCTTTGGGGCTTGGGCGAACAGACAGTAACTCTCAACGGCTTAGAAGGCAGCAGAGTCAAGGTCAGAGTCCCCAGGCTGCCGCGGCTCAACAGCCCGCACCACAATATTCTGGCTATGTTCCTCCTGGATCTGGTGGTAGAATTTCCCAGGCCGAAAGAGAGGAACGGTGTAATATGATGTAGATACGGGTTTTGAATGGTTGGCAGCAGGGACGTATGGTGTGTTCCGCTCGACGATGACTATGGGCCTGCATAATCTGCCTTTGGCGATGACTTTTGTTTTTCCCATTTTTCTGTTCTTCGTTAATTGGTATACCCCCTTCAGCTGCTCTTACAGTTTTTTCTTATTGTCGCATGCGTGTTATCCATACTACAACGAGGTCATCTTTTCTGACCAAGCCTCGGCACTCTCAAGTTTTTTTCGATGGCGAGCGACGAGGCGGCATGTTAGCTGAAAGGCATCTCACGGTGTGGCATCCTTGACGCTCTGTCGATTGCTCGATTTGTTGTGTCACTGATCGTCAGTTGAGTCGTGGAAAAGAGACCAACAAGCCCGCCCGCCACGCAGAAACAGCGAAGATCTGAGGAGATCTTTGCCTTTGTCTGTTTCGCTTGTGGATCACTCGAATAGAGCGAACCAAACACCATCTTCAAAGATCTTCACAGACGCCATCACAACTTTGAAAGAGGCTCTGTTACCGGCCGCCGATTTGCAATTGAGTCAATAACGTCGTCGCGCCGGAGAATTTGTTTCAACGATCACTGTTTTCTCGCTAGATACCGAGTTGCTGAAGCATCTCAAATCGAATACCCGAATAGCTAGCTGGTTGTCGCTGTACTGTAATTGCACGAGTCGTCGTCGTTTGCGGAGAACAGACTCTTGGCCACACAATTGGTTCGTTGACGATGGTGGCGCTTTATGCTTCTCCGAGCCTCAACCGTGTTCCTTTGCCCACCAAGCACGTTGGGCTGCAGAGCCTCGCTGTAGGTACGTGGTGGTTTGCGAAAAAGGTGAAAAGGTACGAAGACGGAGCGGCTTCCTTTGTCCATGAACCTCGGTGTTCGGGCATGGTTTCTACAATCTCGCAAGATGGTGATTCATGCCCCGCACAAGAAGAGATCAGCTGTGCGCTTGAAGTTCTTTGGGATGGGCATGCGCTACTCATGCAGGCTGCTTTTCTCCGAAGCGTCACTATTGCTGATCTAATACCCATGCGCCATTTTCTTGGGAGAGGCTTGTTCAACACCCGGCGGACTCTGTCTCCTGTGACTTCATCTGGTTTGCGTCGAGTTACGCGTTTGCAGTGTTGGATTGGAAGGTGCTTTGCAAAGAGAGAGTTTCAGAATCAGCGGATGAAGTTGTTCGCGACCTCCTCAGCTGCATCCCAGCTTCAACACATCGCCGACCACAATTCCAAAATCACTGTAGCAAATCCTTGAATGACGATCGTCAATCATCGATATGCAGACCAGATGTTCATTCACAAGGGCCAGCGACTTCCTGCAACTTCGCCGTCACGAATCAGGTAGATGATCGCCTACGTCCGGACCATCCCCAATAGGGTAATGCAAGGTGGGTCTTTCTTGTCCCATATGGGATTTGATCCACAAGTCTTCCCCAGATCGACCATGCCTCTTGCAACATCATCGCTTGCTTGGGGTGAATGCACCGCGGCTCTTCACCCTGAACGAGGATCCCCAGGCCAAACAAACTATTCAACATGGCAAAGCTACGAAGCGATGACCGTCAGTGCTGGTCAGTACCACATTGCGTATGTGGGATTGCACATCACTGAACGTCGATCGACTGTCATTTCAGTATTGATAGGCAAGGCACAGCAAAAGGGCAAAGAACATAAAAAGGTGAGTGATTCCACTGTTGCTTTCTGCTTTCTCATCCAGCATCACACATCCACTCTTCAATCGCTCCTCAAACACATCTTTCGCTCTACCACCACCAACAAACAACCACCGCAAAAATGCTTTCCAAGACCATCTTCGCTACTGCCATCTTGGCCCTCGCAACCTCTGTTGCCGCCGCCCCTACTCCTGCCCCCGTCGCTCTCGCTCAGCCCGATCTTGGTAGCGACATCGGCAACCTCTTGTCCCCTGGCTCCAGCGACTCCGCTCTGAACGGCAACACCGCCGAGGGCAACGGAGACGGTTCGTTCTTGCATATATCGACTCGCTCAGCAGCATCGTACTGACATGTTCACAGGCAACGGAGACGGTAACGAGGCCGGCAATGGAAACTCTGCTGGCAACGGCAACTCCGCTGGCAACAACAACGGCAACGGCAACACTGTCGATGGCAACTCTTTGATTAACCTTAGTAAGTTCTTTCTCTGTTTCCCTTTCTACCATAGCAAATATTAATACTAAAACAGAGAACTAAAGGTGGTTTGGACGTTGACCCAACAATTGACCCGACTGTCAACCTCGCCAAGTGCAAAAACTGAGGCTTGTACATATCACATTTAACGACATATCGGGCATAAACGGCACGGCGCAATCTCATGACGACAACAGCCTTCTGGTCATAAGGCTTTAACGGTTTCTTTCTCTTGTTTGTAAATGATATACTCCTCTCGATGGCAGGGGTCTCGGGGATGTTTGTACATATTATCTCTATTGTACCTGAAAACTATTTCTTCAATATTGTTGTCCTCGCGTCATCCTACGCTGTGACTTCGCTTGCCTGATTCACAATCGCATCTTGTGTCGTTTCGAAAAAGACTATGTTAGCTGTGAGTCTTTGGTTAATACAACCGGGAGTCCTGCTACAACTCTGACTAGGGCTGTCTCCTCTACATGGCTCTCCCATCTGTACATCGGTACCCGATAAAACGTGACGGCTAAGAGATTAGAGTTGCCATCTGACATTCACACTTCCAAGTCCTCAACAGTAATGATCAAAAGTCTGCGAACGATGTCACCGAACCTTTGAATTCCTACACTGCTTTTCAATTCCGACATTGTGTGCATGAGCTACACTTTCTACACCTCATACACGTCCTCGACATGCTGCGCCACAATCTTGTCCTCTGCGATGGTTTCTTCGATGGCCAGTTCCCTCTCCGTCAAAGTTACTACCTTGTCGCCGAATGCAGCGGCGATTTCTTCCAATGTTTTGCGTCTGGTTTCTCTGTGGTTTTGCAGATTAGAATTGTTAGATTGGGAAAAAGAGGTGTGGGGGAGGAAGTGGTAAGAAAGACTTACGGGAANATAGAGGTAAGCGATTACAAAGAAGAAGAGGGAGCAGGCTACAAAGACATAATAGTAGTTTTCTTTTATNNCTGTGTGGGTGGTAAGGTTGATGAGTTAGTCAAGTGTTTTTTTTTTTTTCGAAAGGAGAATGGTGGAGATGGCTTGGCTGGTGGCTATCATTTGTTTCTTACTGGTGAAAGGGATTGAGATGGCGAGAGGCAACTAAGAGGCGTATGATTTTGCTGGACTTACATGAGAAAAGGCACTAGGTCCTGCTTCGGTAATGCCGACATTGACGATGAAGTGTGATGCTGCTGCCAAACCCATGACGCGGCTTCTCAGAGCTATGGGTAAGACTTCTGCTCCTGTTTTGGATATAATGTCAGCTTTCGTTCCCCTTCAACTCAGGACTCGAAAGTACTCGCCATAAAGCCATGTTGTGCTGTTTAGCATGCCATCTGTGGAAAACATGTCAGCGTCGGTTGTTCTTTGGATAGGTTGTACGGGGTAAGAATAGAACCTACAGTAAGTCACGACGAAAAGGTAGATGCCCAGGATGGCAAACCCTTTGCCAACTTGATTATCCGTGTTTTGGAATTGGCGTTGCATGACTGCGGCATAGATCTCTACGATGACTATGCCTGCCAAACCCGTAAGTATCATTCTGTGAGTTTGTGTCAGTGTTTGCTCTCTTGCGTATTCTTCTCTAGAGGAAATAGATGGGAAGTGGAGGTTTTACTTTCGACGTCCCCATTGATCGGTGAGGAAGGTGGTTGTGATGGCGTTTGAGAGGAATGCCACAGTGCCGTATACACCTGCCAGAGCTAGGATCTGTTTGGAGCCGATACCGAGAGATTTGTACAAGATTGCTGTAGTGTGTTAGGATGTTCGATACTCGAAGAAGCATTGTGCTTTGCTCACTTTGGTAATACTACACTTCGTTAGCCGTGTCCTAGCAGCAATGGAGATACTCAAACATACCTGGATGACATTGACACCAGTCAAACTAGTCATCGTCTGAACAGCAATAGANNCCTACAATCCCAAACCTGGTCAGCATAAGCCCCTCCACACCAAACAAAGAACAAGAAACCAAAAAACTCACACAAAAGCTCGATGCCTAAACAATCGGAAAATCTCCTTGTAACTCTTGACTTCCCTCTCAACCTCATACTCAATCTGCGCCTTCATCAACGCAAACTCTTGACCCGCAGCTTGTCCCCCCAAATCCCTGCGTATCTTCAGAAACTCTCTTCTGGCATCGTCGACTTTGCCGATACGCAGCAATTGGCGAGGGGAATCGGGCATGAATGTTGCAAGCCCGCAGAAAAGGATTACGCCCCAGGGGACTTGCATGCCGAGGGGTAGGCGCCATTGTGTGGGACCGTAGGAGGCGTAGCTGCAGGCAAAGCCGACCCAATTGGACATNNCTGGGTTGTGTGCGTTTAGATGGTTGGGATGTGATATTTGGGGGATATATGTGCGTACCATGGTCCCGAAAGCGATGCCGCAGCCGGATATACCTCCAATGAGGCCTCTGTGTTGTGGCGAAGAGATCTCCGAGAGGTAGATGGGTACTGTTCCAACCAGACNCACTGAGTATGGGTGTTAGCGGGTTCATAAGCTAGCTATGACGAGTATCACTTGCCCGACAGCATAGCCAGCCAGAACTCGACCAGCAAGGAACATGCCAATGTTGACGCTCGCCGTCTGTATCACAGTACCAATAGTTACAACCACGCAAAGAGCTTGCATAAACCTCAGACGGCCTAGTCGATCGCCCACAACAGTCTGAGTCAGAGCTCCGAGAGCCTCACCAGCAATATAGACAGCGACAACCTAGAGATTTCAGTCTGTTACTGCGGCTCATCCAGGAGGAGTCCTTACGGCGCCGGTGAGCCCTTTGGATGGATGACCCATATAATCAATCCAGCTTTGATGCGCAATNNCGCTATCGAGAAGAATGAGTTGTGCCAGTTTTCTCGAGAGTCACAGTCGCTTACTCGTCGTTGCAATCCCTGTATCAAAACCGAACAGAAAAGTGCCGATCGCAGCGAACAAAGCTATGCCAAAAGTATACCACAGACCCATATTGATTATGATGATCAGAAGTAACGAAGAGGTGGGTTGGGCAGGTCGAGAACGAAGTGCGAGTTCACAAGCACAAGAAGATTTCAAAGTTATCAGCTCGTGACTCTATGCATCCAAGATGATCAGCTTGACCTCTTTGTTTCTTGTACAGACCCCCGCACTGCATCGAGGGATCATCTGTGGGGTTGTGAAGGATGAGGTGTCGGGAAGAACTCCGCTCGGTATAATGTCAAGCGAGGGATCAAGGTGGGGGCAAAGTAGGAAGTGATCAGCGTTTGACATACAGTATTGTATCAAATGCTCTGAAAAAGAGGCTCTTCAAGTTACAAACATCTTCTCATCATCGAGAGCGCTGACTCGGTTCTTGAAGTTTGATGGTATAAGTGCCTGCTGATCCCTGCCTCGAAGCCTCTTGTGCGCCGTTACTGAGCTCACACACGTATGTAAGAGGCCGTCCTCTGGTTTCCCTTTGCTTAACGCGAGCTCGGGTGCCGTAGCAGTCCCTGTCCTCGCGGCCTCCCCGGCCAACGATGTCGTATCATGTTGATCATGGTCTTCATACCATAATTCTACCATAAAGCAATTNCGAAGTGATCAACGGCCACCCCAACACACCCGTGACGGCTACACCGTANNCCTGTAGCAAGTCAGTATACCAGATGAGCACGGCAGAAATCTTTATCGTGCGGACTGACCATACAATAGTCCAACCAACTCTCTTCGCCAGCAAGATCTGAGTTTGTGGACTAAAACGACTATTGAGAAAGCTCTGAGCTTCAGGATTTTGAAAGCAAGCTCTAATATTGCGAAGGTTGCGTAGAGCGGGTGTTGGACGCATGGCTGTATATGTCTGAAGGGGAATTTGTAGAGATGATTGGTTTAGAGTCTGGATCGATCTGAACCGCTTGCGATGAATGTTTTGAGAGAAAGATATTTTTTAACGAGGAGGAAATCAGGAAGGTGAAAATTGGGAAGATGATGGATGTTTGCTGAGTAGAGGCCGTGTTCATGCTTATATGTAGGAGATCGTTCCTACCTGTTCCACTGCATTGTTGTGTAACGTATCACAGGCGAGCGTCTTACCGATCTCTTCCGTTTCACTGGAAGAACCTGAGAAACCTAACAACATTGCATACCGAACTGCCAAAGCCCGAGGCTTTTGGTGATGGCGCCTGCTATTCGACTATGTGTACACCTAGCGGTCCGTCAATGAGAGGCCGTGAAGCCGAGATTTTGCCGTCTCGGGATTTGGACCAAACAGCGGAGACAATGCCCGGGATATCCTTGTCTCATGGCGTGACTTTCAGGGGTTCTTGTGAGGCCTTGAGGATGGATTCAAAGGTTCGATGATGTGCTTCAGCAGGGAATGTCCGATCCGAGGCGAACAGGTCCAGACACCGAGCGGCGATAAATTGAGCAGTTTGGGTCGATGCCTCAAGACGTCAGAACCGCGCTCAGCTATGAAAGTGTCTCGGAAACGGCTTTAACAGTTGACGGGTCCGACCTTGGCGTTTGCTGTGATGTTGGTGTCGAGGCATAAAGCGATGGGTCAGAAGATCTCTGAAAGAGGCTCGAGAGAGCACCGCCAAGACAACGGACTTAACCGTCGTGTTTCCTGCCAAGTTCCTAGTATCAATTAATGAGTACCTGAATAGACGACCTCCTCCGAATTTCTCTGTTTGCTGACAAACATTCATCGTGCTTGTTTGTGGACGAGTTCGCGCACGATGAGGACGTTGGTGGTAGGCGGGACTCGAATCTAATCAGAGCCCAGTTCCTGCCTTCAAACGCGTGTGAGAGCAGCAAGGATCACATCTCTCCGTTAACGAGCGAATAGAAACCAGCTTCGTCGATTGCTTCCAATCACTCCTTCCAACCTCGCTGTGGTAATGTAAGAGTGGTCTAAGTACTAGACGAGCCACGGCTATTGGTCCTCCCTTTCGTTGAGGCCGGCTCAGCTGACCATGTGGAGGTGCGATGTTCCATTTAATCTGCCATATCTTCGCTGCAGTAGTTGTTGATGTTTGGTGTGCTCCGATGATAACATCACACAATGCGGTGCCTCTTCCATCAAGAGTGACAGACCTTAAAACACGGATCCAGATGCCGATAAGAGAGGTATAACCGCTGCTGAGGGGCCATGAGAGCCTACGGAGCGGCTAGTCAATGGCACATTTCTTACTGCATTTCTATACTGAAAACACTTTACTAGCATCGGAGGTGAATATTAGATAGTGTCATTTACGAACCACGTTGAGTATTTCGCAGAACAAAGAACATGATTGTCTTGACAAGGAATAATTTTTTTCACTCCGAGTATGCTAGTTTTTCTGCAGTCTATTTTTTCGTATCAAGCAGACTCCTTCCCATGCAAAAATCGAAACAAATCATCAGTCGGGCTCATCATATACTCACCATGAGAATCTCGACATCGTATCGCACTAGACGTTCTCTGTCTTCTTCTCGTTCTCTCTTTCACCCGAGTCATCATCCATATGTTTGTTCTCCTCCGCCAAACAATCCTCATCCGCAGCAGCAACTTTACTCTTCTTCCTCAACGTACGTCCATACTTGAGGAACAGAATAGGCGTAAACGCAAACAACGTCGCCACGGCAGCCAATATACTCGCGGCAACATTCGCCCCCAAGCCCGAGAACATCTGATACGCAAACAGAGGAAACACCGCAGCAGCAATGGTGCGGCAAGTACTGAGCGACGAAACCGCAGACGCAGCCATAGGCCCATAAGCATCAGTACAGTAGCCAAAAAGCACATAACTGAGATCAGCAGTGGCAAAGCCGACAAACACAAGACCGATCATGGAAACCACCCAATGCACATTGGTGACTCTGGGAGGGATTGTCCAGGCAAAGATCCAGAGGCCGATGGCAAGGGCAGGACATGCGAGGGCAAAAGATCTGATTTTTGTTTCTGGCAATAGGCGGCGTTTCTCCTTGCGGAACCTTTTGAAGAGATAGTCGTCGTAGAAGCGTGGTAGGACGTCTAAAAGAATTCCGATGAGGATGGCGATGAAGGCAAGTGATGAGGAGGTCATCGAGAAGGTTTCGTCGAATGGTGGGTTGGTGTATGCCACCGTCAAGCCTTCTGTCAAGCCATAGATCAGTCCGAAAGCAATGGCACAGAGCGCGGAACAGAAGAAGACAATAGGCTCGGTGACGAGGAACTGGAGAGGACGGAAGAGTGAGTCCTGGACAAAAGACTTGAGCGAGAAACCTCCGGAAGAGGGACCGTTCAAGTCGTCGCGGCCTGTCTTGGAATGTATGACATCCACCTTCTTCTGCAAGAGCTGAGTAGCTTTGGTTTCCTTCATGAAGAAGGACAGGATGGTAGAGATTCCGGCTGCCACGGCGGAGATGTAGAATACTGCTCGCCAACCATAGTAATGGGTAACATATGACGAGAAGATTGGACCCAAAACGAGCCCGATGAAGCCAGAGACAGTATACCAGTAGACGACCCAAATTCTNNGTTGCAATAATGTGAGTACAAGACGTAGACTATGTTCAGGGATAGGGCTTGCTCACCTTATCTGAGCGGCCCACATGTCTTCAAGGCTTCCATATGCGACGCAGGCAGGGACAGCAGCTGCGATACCTTGGAAGAAGCGACCAAAGTATACTGCGATGGACGAGGGTGGAGCCGCTGTGACTATTGATGCGATACAGAACACGGCAGAAGACACAATGTATAGTGTGCGGCGGCCGAAGGTTTCGGAAATTGGAGAGCAGACTATACCTCCAAGAGTTTGACCAAGCAGATACATGGTAACGAAGGCGAAGACTCCAAGTGTTCTACTCATGTGATATTCCATTCGAGCAGTGTTCGACGCTGCAGTNNCTACTCTTGATTAGGGCGGCGACATTGAAAGAAGGGATAGGATGATACTCACTCCTGCGGAACTTATACCAGTCATGAACAGTTCGACCCAACAGATCATCACAGTTGTATAGCATTTTGCGACGCGGCCCCAATTCCTAGGGTGGTCCTTGCTATCGTCGTTCCAGCATACTGTGTTTCCATCCTCGAGATGGCATCCTTGTTGATCGAGTAGGTTGTCAGTACTTTGCCGCGTCTCGGAAGGCGAAGGTGATTGGAGTGAAGTCATGTGCAACGACCCTGAGTTTCTAGAAAGTCGAGTATGAAAGGTCGAATAACTCAACTCGACAGCGATACTCTGTTAACACTACAGTCCTTACAACGTTTGATCATAGCCTGCCAATGCCCTCGTGCCGACATCCTCATCTGAGACATCAAGGGATGAATCATTAAACGTAAACGTCATTGCCGCTGTACGCATTGGATTTTGGGGCGCCATGGTAGAGACAAAGAGGCAAAGAGGTCAAGAGACCACTAATTACAAAGCGGCAGGGTCGTCTGTAGTTCGTTGGATAAAATCAAGCGTTGGCCGTTGGTATTAAGCGCTGCACTCTAACCTTGCAGGACATATATGACGTTAATAAAATCTCCGCCCCCAGATCTTCCTCCAGATGTCAAGTGAGATCTTGCATTCCAAAATATGATCGACCTACGGGGTAAGATCTAATGTCCCTAATGTCCACATGCCGCCAACGACCGTACATTCCTCCGCGGCCCGTCCCTCCTGCAGAGTCGTGCTCAATCACAGATCTTGTATTGGATTGGCTTGGATGATTCGCCGTTCGACTGCAGGGCGGGACGCGCGGTTGAAGCGACGATCAGGTCCTTCGAAGATACCATTAGCATGATCTCAAGAAGTTGGATGGCAACAGCACCACGGATTCGCTGGATGTTTGGGCACACCTCTTCAAGATGCCGTCTCGGACGGTATTTCGCTGAAACCATACGCCATTAAAACCTTCCATACGGACTGAGACAAAACGCCAGTACTAGTCGTGGTACTTGTTCCTTGGACATGACTTCCATCACGAAAACGGGAGAAAGCATCGAAATCGTGGCAGAGATGTGAGGCAACACCTCAAGCGCAACCGAATCCGGAGTCAACAGTGAAATTCATGAGACAATTAAGAGCGCAAGGTGTGCGGTCGGAAGAGATGCCGTATGGCTCGATATCTCTAGCGATGTTACCGAAGCACCCTTAGCGTGGGTCTTTGTTGTTATAGACATTGCGGGAAGTGTACTTGAAGCAGAGCGGCAACAGAAGATCGTGCTTGCTAGGAGTGTTGTCGGCGACGATTTTATTTACTACGGTTCCAATAGAAGTTACTGGTGCGCGGAGTGATTCTGATGATGACGGCCATGGTGATGTCTAGCTGTGTATGTGTTGCGAAACCGAGGTTGTTACTGTGCGATCAAGAACTTGTATTTCTTGAAAAGAACAGGCGAGGTAAGCGTGCGCAGTAGTGTGATGCACCTCAATAACTGTCAAGTTGGACGTATTGATGTCGTCTCACCGACCCCGAGCACGTCATTCCCGTTTGGTCCAACGTGCCTGACAGTTCGAGATCTAAACATGGCAGCTGCGACGAGATGCGGCAGAGATTCGAGAAGTGGTTGGCTCGGTACTCGGATGCAGTTGAGCCTCCCCCGCCCTAAAAGCCCAAACATCGATTTCTGTTACGTTTGTTAAAGCCTCGTGCCAAGCTGAATGAGGAATCGCGTGGCTTTCATGACATCAGGACCATTGTCTGGCGACACCAAAGAAATGTCATACCTAACAATATGTCTGTACTCGTCATGATTTCGTGTGTGCTGAATGCGGACTGAATAAAATGTTCTCGTGTGCTGCCGGCTACGTTGTAACTGGTACACACGCAACATGCAGCTCGCTCTCAGTATCATCTTCTTCTTTCTCGGCTTCGGTTTAGCCACAATTGTTGCGTTAAGGCCACAAAAGGCACGAAAAGATCTCGAGAACTTCACGTCTCAACTTCGCCATGTTACCAATGGGTTGAAAGGGCANGGGTCGCATGCCGGCGACATGGAGCAATCAGAAACGGCAGAGGAAATCATCAANAAAGGAGCGGACAACCTATTGACCAAGTAAGAAGCCTCAATGCCAAATGCCCGATATTCAATCTGACTGTTGTCGTTAGGNGAGCAACTCGAGGAGAAATACGACATGAACGCATGGCAACGCCTGGTCTATGAAGAGTTCAAGACCACCATCCTCGCAAAAGGCAGTGGGCTCAAGACATTCCCCTGCGTCTATGCAACTATGGGCTACCGCGCCGGAGACCATCGCTATGTGTTCTTGGAGTCAGATGACCCCTCGGAACCAAGAAACGTACGAATCATTGCACCTGCCTTAAGGGCATATCTGCGGGTCTCAAGATCGCTTGGACCAAACACCAGTCTAGTCATCATGGGCGCCCCAACCGAGGGCTCATTGAAGACTGTCGAGCACTACAACAACGAATTCTTCGATATGCTGCGCGGGTTGAGAATTTGGGATTCAAAACCATGGCCCAAGGACATTCCCCAAGAGACGATGAACGAGAAGTGGACTTTCTGTTTTGATGGCATACCTCTTTTCCCAGTCGCCTTAACACCCGCACACCAACGGAGATGGTCCAGACACGCTCCAGTACCCTTGGTTGCTTTGCAGCCCAAGTGGGTCCTCGACAACCTCATGAGCACACCAGAGAAGCGCAAGTCAGCCACAGGAAAGGTCCGAAAGTTGTTGGCGGAGTACGACCAGATCGATATCAGTCCCGACTTGACACAGTACGGCGAGCAGGGAACATCGGAGATCCACCAGTTGTGTCTGAGAGATGAAAACGAGACGATGGACTGTCCGTTCGACGACTTTGACAAAGGAGGTGGCAGATCCTCATCGTCTTCTTCGCGCCGTTCATCCATGGAGGAGACGGCAGCCTAATATAGCATCGCCATATACACTAAACATTATATTTCTTCCAAGCTTTTGGCTGTCCAGTCCAGCAAGCGCTCGTGCAAATCAGCTCCAAGGGTTGAGGGTGCTTCGGGCGTGTATTCGGTTCAGACAAAGGTGCAGACAGCCAATGTCGGGTGTCGGTCGCTATATGAGCTTCATGGCCTGTACATGTAACAATGATATGTGAGGCACATGGTGACCTGTCAGTATGATGAGAGAATGTGTTGATTGTGGTATTGTACACTTTTCGATGCATGAACGAGCTGAATTGCTTGGCTGTGTTCCGGTGTCTCGTGTGCAATAGTCGCGAGAATTTGCGCATCGAATTCCGATTCGCAAGTAACTTTTCGAGTTCTCACTCTTGCTTCTCACATCCTGCCCCTGATTCTCTTCTGAACGGACTTAGCATGACTACTTACGCATCTGACAGTCGTCATCACCTAACATTCAATCAAGGAGCGTGTTGCCGTTACAGCTCGTCTTGCGATAATTCCTCTGGGCTCCAGGCTTCGATGAGGCTGCAATGGAGCCCCGGCCACCAAACAATCAAAACTACATGGTTTTTGACGTCGACGAGTTTCCAACGATCTGGCTAGGTGGCCGAGTGGTTATGGCGCCAGATTCAAGCGATTAAAAGCTTCTCAGTAATATGAGTCTCCTGGTAACGTAAGTTGCACGGGTTCGAATCCCGTCCTAGTCATCATTCTTTTGTTCTTTTGTCAGCTCGACCATGCAGTGTGTTGTAGTAGTAGTACTATCAAGGGCGGCAACGTACATGCTCCGATGTGTGCTGAGAACCTTGACAGCTCGGAATCACCCGCAGCTTTGGAGCAGCTTCGAGGCTTGGCAAATCTTTGTTACGTCGTAAGAATCTCACAGATCGTAGCCCACCTGTTCCAATGCATCCTGTGGCATGTTAACTTGACTGACGACATAACCACTCGTCCACCTAGTTAGATCGTTGGAAGCTCGTCGACGTCAAAAACCATGTAGTTCTGATTGTTTTGCATAAACTTTCCGCTGATGGCGAATCAACCAGCTAGCTGGTTGATTCGCCATGTATCTTGCTAGGCTTTACAAACAAAGCCGAGTGCTAGAAGGATACGCCTGGTCGAGAACTGCACGAGTAGTCTCACTGAGACTAGCGAGATTTAGAACTTTGCACGACTCTACTGACCACCAGCATTTATTCTTGCGGGACGACTTCTGTTCGAAAGATGCAAAATTGGAAAGCACTACATGTTCCACCTACTCGAACTTCGAGACTGATGAGAGGAAAACCACTGTTGTCTCCCGAAATATTTCTGTCGCTTTCGGAAAATGCTCATTCGGTGATCGTCCAACTCCATACTCCTGTCCACCCCTTCGGTCCCTCCCTTCATCTCAATACATCGTGTAGCAAGTTGTCTTGACTGGCGACATGGCTACAATATTGAGCAATCAAGATATTCAGCTGTCACACAAAGCAGTCATGTGTCAACTCTTTACTATGTCGCCTAATCCCACCGATCATTTCGCAGTGTGTACAGCGTCCAAAGGGCGACTGCAAGGGTATGTGTCTTCGTCTTGTCGGGACCACCAAAATCATGGTAAGTCCGACTCCCAATCCGTATGAGTGGTTCCCAACCTTGCCAATTTCACGAATCACAGGCGGGGCTACGCTGACTTGTGAAGAGGACACCAGCTCCTGCCTCGAACTATGCCTTGGACGTATAAAGTCAATGAGCTGCTGACACTGGCATCTAACCAGCTGGGCATGCGCGTCAAACACCTGGCTGCCCGGACGATTTGAAAATGGCCATTGAGTCACAGCCAACTTCGCTGACGGCTGAGACTACAAAGAGACTACACAGTGCATTACGCAAAGCATGACATTACAGAAGCTTCATGATTTTGGGTAGGAACCACCCCTCACGAACTTTTCTGCCTGTTTCTCTGTATCTAGAAGTAACTACCCTGTCTTTTGCATTCGTTCCTTCTGTCTCGGATGCGCCGAGGAATGTCCATATCGTGGCTTTCCACCTTCATTTCATTGCTACTGTTCACCCCTCCGAGCTCCAGCTGAGGATCAACAAGAAAACCCTCTCTCAATTCCAGTTTCGAGTGTCACGAGACTTTTCACGGCCTCCGCTGCATGCTTCCTGTCTCGACATTCCTTTGTTGTGACCCGAATCTGCTGTTCCCTTGGTCGGTCACTCGACAGACAAAGACATCTCGGCCCACTCCTTGCTTCCGGCGATTCACACTCAAACGCCATGTCTTTGTCTAGAGCTACCTCTTCCCAACTCCTTGCCGCCATACCGGCGCCGAGTTCCAAGTCCGGTCATCTCGGCATGCCGACTTTGTTCATCGGGCTTCGAGAAGGCTGTCAAAGAGATGCTCCGCAATATCTGGCATAAACAGTACCCCTCGCGAGTATAGTGTTCTACCCACCGTCTTTGCAATCACTCGCCGCCGGACGATAACATGCAGTTCAAGCACGCTGTTGCTTCGCTGGCTCTTGCCAGTATTGGTGGTGTCGACGCTTTCTTCCGTATCAACTGTGCCAAGATTCAAGTCGGACGTATTGATCCTATTGTCAACCCTGGTGCTTTGGCAGCACATTGTCATACAATCTCTGGTGGGTCGAGTGAGTGTTGTCCACAAACATATGTTGAGTCCGCCAAATGCTAATCTATTTGGTTAGACATCGGTGTCAACGCAACTTTCGATTCTCTTGCCAACTCGGAATGTACTTCTTGTGAGATCTCAGCAGACAAGTCTGCATACTGGACGCCAAACATGTACTACCAACACACCAATGGCTCTTTTGAGGAAGTCCCTCATGATGGAAGTGTCATCTACTATCTGGCTCGTGGTCAGAATGCCAACGACATCATCTCATTCCCCAAGGGTTTCCAGATGTTGTCGGGCAACAAGGCACTAAGAGCTGCCAACCAGTCAGGCATGACTTGGGGAAATGCCTCGTTCCCCAACAGACCCATTTCTGATGCTATCAGTTTCGCATGTCTCGCCGCAACTCCCGGTCCAGAGACACCGGGCATGCCTGCTGATCCTCGTACGTGCATCAACGGTCTGCGTGCGCAGATCCACTTCCAGACTTGCTGGAATGGTAAAGATCTATACAAAGCCGACAACAGCCACGTTGCACACATGAGTCAGATCGACAATGGACGTTGTCCTCCAACACATCCTTATCAGTTCCCTCATCTGTTCCTTGAGACCAACTACGCTGTCACTCAGGTGTCTAACCTGAACGACGGTGGCCGCTATGTCTTTTCTCAGGGTGATCCCACTGGATATGGCTTCCATGGTGATTTCCAGAATGGTTGGGATGATGATGCGCTCAAGAGTGCCATTAGCACCTGTCTTGTTGATGGTCAGGATGACTCTGGTACGCTTGATGATTGTCCTGTGCTTCACCCTTTCTGGAATCCAAACTTCTCCAACAACTGTCCCCTACAGCCTCCTCAAATCGGTGAGCGAGTCACTGGTATGATCGACAAGCTTCCTGGTTGTGTTCGCGTCACCAATGGTCCCGGCGCTGCCACAGCTGCTGACATGGAATGCCCGGCTGGTGTTCGTCTAACCAGCATCAGCAGTACTGTTGATTCGACTCCACGACCTACATACACACCCACGGCTGGCACTCCCTTCGGTAACAAGTTCAACAAAATTGTGGGCTGCGGTAACGACTCGTATATCAACAACGGTTTCAGAAGTTTGAACGCGATATACACGACCTACCCAGGCCTGACCGTTGAGTACTGCCAAACCTGGTGCACCAAGCGCGGATACCCCTACTCGGGCGTTGAGAATGGAGATCAGTGTTTCTGCGATCTTGCCATCAACCCCTCCGTCGTCATCAAAGACCAGACAGACTTCTTATCAGGTTGCAACATCGTGTGTCCAGGCAATCGCACCGAGCTCTGCGGCGGACCCTTCTACATGATGATATACAACAACACCGACCCATCCCTCAAAATCACAACAAATCTAGCCAAATCGGTCATCCAACTCACCTACCCCGTCGCTCCCTTTAACAAAGCCTACGTGGGCTGTGCAAGCGAGGCTAACAGCGGGCGAGCCTTGAACGCCTCTACCTTGGTCAACGCCAACATGACCCTCAGCACTTGTGCTGGTTTCGCCGCAGCCAACAACGCCGCCTTCTACGGCCTTGAAAACAACGACGAGTGCTATATTGGCAACGGCCTCGCCTCTGGCAGCAAGATCGTCGACACCACCACCGATTACATAAAGAGTTCATGCTACGGCCGCTGCGCCGGCGACTTCACCCAAATCTGTGGTGGCTCGGGGTTGTTGTCCGTATACAGCAATCCTTTGTATAAGCCTGTGCAGGTTGTACCCAATGTAGGCAAGTACATCAGCAAGCAATGTCTAAAGGAGCCTGTCAGTGGAGGTCGCGCTCTCACTGGAGCCAGCACCACCGACCCGCTCATGACTGTGGAAAAGTGCGTCAAGTTTTGCTTGGGCAAGCGCTTCAAGTATGCTGGGTAAGTTCTCGTCTTGATTACCATCGTGTTTCAGATTACTAAGTGCAAACACAGTATCGAGTATGGCCAACAATGCTACTGTGGGTCCAGCGTCACTCCAGGTGCTGTAGCGACAAAGTGCGATACGTCGAGTCTGATGACCTGCCCAGGCAATAAGTTGGAGTACTGTGGAGCTGGCAGCTTGCTCAACCTTTACTACTCTTCAGCCAATGTGTGAGCTGGTCGATAGTGAATGGTACACGATTGATCCACGATTCTCTTTTCTTTGTTTCATTTCTTTGTGTTTTCCTGCTGAAAATGAAACTGGCTGGTGTCGATGGCGCAGCTTAGGGAGGTCCGGACTGTTGTTCTTGTTTTCTGTTTTCTTGTTTCTTTCTCTGCTTCTTGTTCAGATAATTAGACGGCCTTGATATATGATCATTACAACACCCTCATACATTCTCAAGATCTATGCTGTATGATCGCTCCTGCGTAGAGTGTCAGCCAAGATCCTTGCGGCGAGCACCTCAAGGTGAATTCTGTACACTCGTCTGCGCTCCCTCGAAGCCAAGGTGTGCTGCAATAGAAAAAACACCGAGCGCTCCTCTTTTGTTACCAAAGTCATTCACTGCTCGAGCACCATTAATTGTCATGACCCATCACTACATCGTAGAACCACCGTTCCCTATCTAACCAACAAGAAAATCTCTTTGTTAACGCAAAAATAAGAACAAGCAAGTCACATACACACGAAAACAGATTTTCGACATGGTGTGCGAAAACGCAAAAAGAACATCTGTCCAGAGGAATTATTATTGCCGATTGCCTGAATCGAACAAGCGATCTTCGCATTACAAGTGCGACGCGTTACCCCTGCGCCAAACCGGCAGTATTATCAGAGGACGGATGGGTTGACCGACACTCGATTCAAAAATATACCTTTGTTTCAATGACGACATTTTTTGGCATAAAGGGATGCGTGTGCTTACGCGAGTGAGGGATCCTTGGTTTGATTGATGTCGTCGCTGAGGAGGTT
The DNA here is from genome assembly GCA_903819635.1 of Aureobasidium vineae. Lineage (NCBI taxonomy): Eukaryota > Fungi > Ascomycota > Dothideomycetes > Dothideales > Saccotheciaceae > Aureobasidium > Aureobasidium vineae. Next base: position 1,788,454 of record CAIJEN010000005.1, read on the forward strand.
GGAGGTGATGTTCTCGCCGTAATCGGAGGAGTAAACGCGACCTGAATCCACGCAGTATGGTAGCATAGCTGCACGCACCAAGAAAAACAACGAAACCGCTCTCCTCTCTCCTCGACGAACCTTGATGCAACTTTCAGGAGGGAGGGAAAGAAAAAGAAAAAAAAACATTGGAGTTATGCTCGCCAAGCCCAGGCTTCGCGCACAAGAAAGTCAACCACAAATTCCATGTCGAAGTCCCGGAAAGATTTCTCCCTCGACCCGTCTTACTTCCTTCTTGCTTTCGAGCGAGTTACGTAGAGCAAAACAAAAGATATGTTGACGAGAGTGGGATTTGAACCCACGCCCTTTCGGACCAGCGTATTGGGGTTAACCTTAAGCTGGCGCCTTAGACCGCTCGGCCATCTCGCCATTGATGAGGGTTAGGCTTGTTAAGATAAAAATAATGCTTCTTTGGGCAGTGTAGCTACATTGAAGGCTGATCCAAGCAAAACAGAGGAGCGAGTTGCTAATCAGTCTGTATATCAATGAACCTGGCTCAGAGAAGAGTGGGAGGGTCTCAAATCGGAGAAGGGAAATTTGTTGGTTAGTTCCTGTTGAGGAAAGGAAGCGTCGAATCAGTTGTCAGACAAACTTCCAAGCCATTTCGAAAAGCATGGGACACCATTCCGCGGAAGGCAGATGAGCTTGGTCCGAGGATTGACTATTGCCAATAGGTTAAGGGGTATCCCGAGTATCGTCTTGAATAGTTTCTCTCCAAATAAGATTAGTCCAGGAGGTGTAGAAAAAGTATATACATCTGACTAGGGTCACACGGCCAGCAGAAAAAAAGCAGAAAAGAATGCAAAAGAAGAGAAGAAAAAGAATAGATAGACATCAAAGAGAGAAAGAGCCAGACCCCACAGCTCCGGAGCTCTTGATGAGGTTGCGCTTGTCCTAGAATAGTATGTACGTGGTCGTGGGAGCGAGAAATTGAGAGAGCACAGACTGTATAACAGGTGCGGGAAGGTGTGTTGATCTCAATTGGTTTGGGTGAGATATGGCAATGGCCAGCTATTCCGAGCGAAGCACTCTAGCTTGCTAGCCGAGTCTTGTTGTAAATTTGTGAAGCGTGCGAGATAAGTGATGCCGAAATCAGTGTTCAGTCCTTCTCGCAAAAATCCATGGAGAAAACTACAATATCAAATGACCAAAGAGTGTATCTGGTCATGAACAAGACTGACCTGGAAAGACACGATTACGCAGTTGCTACCGACATGTCCGTCTTCTCGAGAGAAGGAAGGGAGAGAACAGGCGCCGAGCAAAGTAATAGATGGCGCCGATAACTCAAAGGCAGACGCGGGAGTTCTTGTTGGGTTAACAACGACGACATTGTGTCGAGTGCATGAGGGTCAGAATATCGAAACGAGTTGTTGAAACTCGAAGGAAGATACGTATAAGAAGAAGGAACGATCCGGGAACGTGAAGATGAAAATTGGATGGTTGTTCCTTCCTGTCCAAGTACGACTCAAGTACGGCTCAAGTTCATGATTTTTGCTTCTCAGATGAGAAGGCGCGAGTACAATCATCTTATTTTTGTTTGTGCAAGCAATGCCTGTCAGAAATAAACACTTGACCTACCTTTGTGCACCATTGGATTGGTGAGCGCGATGACATTGCATGCTCCTAACTATCTTGTTTGTGTCTCTGGTCAAGGAACATAGACAGAGTCAACACAACAAGTGCATAGTCGTAGCGGACTAGCCACAATGCCAATAGAAAACACAGCGGCATCAGAGACTGATGTGATATAAGTTAAGTCCGAGGACGTTTACCATGCTCAATATGTCTACAATTGTCAGGCAGTTAGGTAGATATTGGACATGTCACAAGGTTGAGACATGATCAGGCTTGTGCATGCATTTTGTGCAACAAGGGCAGATCGACTGATGACGTCGACTTGACCATGATAGACAAGGTGATCAATAAGAGCAGCATTTTGATGTCGTCGTTGATGGTCGGCCTTGGTCAGAGGTCATTCGGGTTCCTGAAATCAGGACGGCAATTGCGACGACAAGGCACATGACACGGACGTGGCAGGCTGTGGCAGCGAATCGGGAATTTCGGCATGCGCCATTGCATGCACAATGAGCGTCATGGCTGGCAAGAAGTTGTTTCAGCTTGATAATCAGGCCGGGGGTCGACAGCACTGCAGGAAGTCTCTAGGAAGACGTCGCATGGGGGCTGTGAATTCTGTGCATGTTGTGATAACAGAATAAAGGCAATTGGCTGGTACGAGGTTGGTACAAAGTTGATGCTTTTCTTAGCTCGCTGTCGCCACCGGAAGCAGAGTGCCAACAAGCAAAGCGCTTGGCTCCTGCAGGTCAAAAAACGTTTGAGTTTTGCGGCGAGATGGCAACGGGTCTCCGCTTTGACTTGGAGGTTTGTGTCGGGGTGTGCAAGATGGTGAAGAAAATCTGGTTCTTTTTGCTGACAGAAGCCAATGTCGGTGGTAGAAACATGTAGCACGTCATGTAGGCAGGTATTAGAGGCGAGGGCAAGGCAGCAAAGGTGGTACGGAGAGAAGGTGCTTGTTGTTTTGGCCGTGACTGGGAAGGAAGCCGCAAACAACATTCAAGACCCTGTTCATGTCGGCCAGCGTCAGTGATTTGAGAAGGAGCAAAGCCACGATTCCATGCTCTTGCCAACCAGAGCATTGTAAATAAATCATATCAGAGGAGCGGAAACAGTTATAGCCGTTTCATTCGGGAGACGTTCAAGGCTTCCAGAAGACCTGCTCCCTGACGGATTTGTCGTCTGTGTTGACACGCGGTTCCCCTTTGCAAGAGCTTCTTGTTGACCGCAATCTCGCTCCCGCTTTCAACCCTCTTGCCCTTGCACACGCAGACTGCACCACACACTTGCACTCCGACATTCAACTACCTACTCCACCACTCACTTGTCACCGTCCATCACCCATCATCCCCACCACGCACCGTCTGCCGTCCTCTCCACTCTGATAGGAATTGTCGAGATTTGCAACCACCCGGCAGCCACAGCGCGCAACCACAACGACACGACCACAGCACACCTCCGTGTCGGCCCAACATGGCGAAGTAAGCACGAACGCCTTAGACTCGTGCGATAGGGAAGACCATGGCTAATTCGCTGTCCACAGCATCACCGGAGTATGGCGCTCCTTTTGGCACACCATGACGTCCAACGACCGACACGCCTCGCCCGACATGCCCTACCGCACCGGCGCTCACACTCCCCTCGCCCAAAGTCGGCACGCTCCCCTGACTTCGGTCGCTACCGCCGCTGAATCTCGCACCGACCTCAACAACCCCTATGCTCAAGACAATGATTTCATGCCTGCCAATGGTCGCATGTCGCCCAATGACCCCTACTCGCCCGGTCTCCGCTCCACAATGCAGCGCCAGTCCAGCTCAGGGAACCTCGAAGGCGTCGGCCAAGGCGAGATCCAGATGCAGAGTTTCTCCGAAGGCCTCCCTCCTCCGCCGCCCGTCGGTCACTCGTGGAGACGCATCGACCAATGGGCCGAGAACCAACACGAAGAACTCTTCGAGAACCTGTGTGAAGGCTGCACTCAGAACGATGTTAACGAACTCGAACACGAGCTTGACTGCACACTACCCATGGAGATGCGCGAGTCTCTGATGATTCACGACGGCCAAGAGCGCGGCGGTAGGCCCACCGGTATCCTCTTTGGCTGCATGCTGCTCGACTGCGAGGAGATTGTCCAAGAGTGGAAACAGTGGGCTCGCGTTGGCGACGACTACCTCCGTGCTTCATCTGCTCCTTTGGCCGCCCCGCAAGTCCCCAACAAGGCCTTTGCTGGTTCCTCGACTCAGCCCTCGGCCGCCTCCGCTTCTCAATCCGCCTCGGGCGCCGGCTGGCGTTCTGAGCTCATGTCAAAACAAGACTCGCACCCACCAAACGCCGTGCAAAAGGCCTACGTCCACCCTGGATGGATCCCTGTTGCAAGAGACTGGGGCGGTAACAACATTTGTATCGATCTGGCCCCTGGTCCCGCTGGAAAGTGGGGTCAGGTCATTCTGGCTGGCCGCGACTACGACTGCAAATACGTCGTCGCTCGCTCATGGTCCGCTTTCCTGGCAAGCGTTGCCGACGATTTGAGCACCCCCAAGGCCATCGTCGACGACGAGACTGGCGAGCTCACCCTCCGCGAATTCAAGAACCAAAACGTCGATCCTTCGTACATGGACATCCTGCGCTGGCGCACCGACCAAAAGTACGGCCGCCGCACTCCCAAGGGTGCTCGTCCCCAGCAGCCCCTCCGCATCAACAGCAACGTCAAGAATGAGTTCAGCAGTCTCAATGGTTTCTCCCCTTATGCCTCGCCCACCGGTAGCGACCGCGGCCGCAGCCCTCAGCGCTTCTCCAGCAATGGCAAGGCTCCGGCAAACCAGAGCCCGCGCGCCCATGTCAGCAGTCCTCTTGCCCGCGTCGCTGAAGAGGCTGGCCCCACTCCTCTCAAGACCGACAACTTGGACTCCGTACTCAACACCTCCAAGAGCAACGACAACTTGCTAAGTATGGATTCGCCGCTCCCTCCCATCGTCGAGACATTCGCCGATCAAGACCGCAAGGACGAGAAGGAAAAGGCTGACTCGGCCATCACATCTTCGGAAGAAGCGACAAAGGGTGGTGCCTCGTCGGCCGACACTGAAGAGATGAAGACTGTTGAGATCTAGACTCTTGAAATGTCTACATGGAAAGGAGGGAACCAACACAATTCTTTACTTCCAGGTGGGAGAAAAGAGCCAAACAGTAGCCTTCCCTCCTCAGGCCTGGACTTGTCTGTTTACTTGTACCTTTTAGACAACCCCTATTTTCTGTTTTTCGTGTCTTGTTTTGGTTTGCGACAGGGATTGGGATCATTAGGATGTTCATTTATTCACATCCGACAGAGCGAGGCCTCATTCTATCTTATTGTTCTTTTTTCCCCCTTTTTTTCTTCTTCTTTTGGGCAAAGAGACAAGAGAGGTTCATGGCGTTCACCTGGTGTAATTCTTTCCCGCTTTCCTGTCTCTTTCTTCTCGAATTTGTTCTCCCCAGCCCGAGCATTCAGAAAGAAGTATGGGTGGTTTTGTTGTTCGACAGCCAGCAGCAGAGAGATTTCCGCAATTGAGAGTTTACAAACACGCAAGACTGAATACCCCAAAACGATATACATATACTCTTTTTCTTTCATAAGCTCTTGCAGATCAGTGTACACGGGACACAGACTATTGTTTCGCTGCTGACTACGTGTCTGAACCTGACAGCAAACTCGCTAGCCAACTGGACTCACTAAATTCGCTGGCAGACTCAACTTGCCCATCTGAACTCACGATCCAACTGTCTGAACTCGTTGAACTCGCTTTCTCAATTGAATTTCGCTGGACCTAGTAAACACGCGACTGCTGCGCTCACGACTGCTTGGTTCGGTTTACTGCTTGGATTGAACTCGCCATCTCCATTCCACGACTCCTTGACCATATGATGGGGTTTGCACTTGCTAAGTACATGGACTTGACTGTCTAAACTTACGGTTTCCGGACTGTCTGAACTCGCCTCTCTCTGTCGAACATCGTTCTCGGTTGACCATCTTGTCGGTTGAAGTCGCCTTTTTCAGTTAAACTCGTCAATTGAACGCACCGTCACTTCCACCACCACTCCATTTTCCTACTATAATACTCACCCACTGCCCCTAACCCCGTCTCCCCGGATTCCTAATTGCACTCCCTCGAACCCAACCACTAAACTCGCTGCTCTTCCAATCGTGATCACTCAATCAGCAACAAAGAAAACGAACACAAAGATAGAAAAAGAAGGAAAACACAAGAATAGAGAAAAACTACCGTTGACAATTGTGTCTCCATGGTCTCTAGGATCATCGAAATGTCTTTTTTCCTTGGCTTGGACTGAATGCACTACTCTAAATTCACTTTAACAAACCCGAGGAAAGATGAACTGTGGATATGTTGTTTGATAAAAGTCTTTGTTATTCAAAGCAGTGTGCCATGGCAGGCATGTAAAGTCTATATACAAAAACAAGAGAGTGGTATGGAAATAAAAGGTGAGAGGCCTACAACACACCTCTCAATCGAGGCACAAACGCGATATCCAGTATCGTCGACTGCCTTTTGCATGTCCAAGATGCAAAATGCTTTGCTCTCTTCTATCTATGCAATCAAATCCAAACATCCATCAAGCACGCCCTCGAGTTCCTGAACCCGGCGCTCCAAACGTGTCTTTTCGTCACGCATAAACACCCACACGCCAGCGTCAATCTCACACGTGCGGCCGGGGATTCTAGCCGTTGTCGAGTCTCGTGACACGGGGCGAACAACCTCCTTGATTGGCTCCATGGCAGTGCTCCAACGCTCATTATTGCCCATCAAGGTGTAATTGTTGGGGTTTGGCGATGTGGGTGTCAGAGGACGAGAGCAAGATTCTGCAGTGTCGGCTTCGCTCTCAAAGCCGCTGTCGCTGTGCAGAGAGCTGCCGTCGCTGTGGCGGTTGCGGCGGGNGGTGAGATCATTTTGGCGAGCAAGGCGTTCGTAGTGTTCGCGGTCTTCGTGGCGGCGTTGCTTTTCCGCTGCTAGTTCCTCGGCGAGAGCGCGGTTTGTGGCTGCTTGCTCGGCGGCTTGGGCGGCCAGGTTCTCGAGCTGAAGTTTTAAGTGTTGGGCACGTGTGGAGGCTTCTTCGGTCTCTTCGGTTTGTGCTTCGCGCTCTGCGCGGGCGGCTTGAAGGGCAGATGCTTGTTCTTTGTAGGCGGTTTGAAGACGGTTGATGAGGAACTCGGCATTGTGGAGGAGCTCGTCGAAGGAGGCGGGGGTCTTGTCTGCGGGATGGCCTACGGGGAAGAGTAATGAGGTTGCTGGGTTGAGCATGTCCATGCCCATGGTGCTTTCTGTCGGAGCAGGAGATACGGGTGCATTCTTTGTAGAGCCGAACCAAGAAAAGCTGCGCAGGCCAGTGGGCTTGGGTGCAGGGGCTTGAGGCTCAGGGATGCGGCCAGAACCACCGGTGAAAGATGACTTGTAAGACATGATGTACTCCGACTCTTCCTCGGGCTCTGATGGGGCAAGCGATGATCGACGAGGTGTAAATATGTCGGTAAAGGATGGACCCTTGCGAGGCGGCGACCTGGATGAACCGTGTTGCTCTTCGGTGTCGGTAGGGTTGAGTTGAGGTACAAAGCTGGCCAGGGACCTTGCACGGGCGTGGAGCGAAGCCTTGCGGGATAGAGAGCCAACAGTTGCGACGACACCAGGAGCCTTGACGTTCTCCGAGATGGCAGACAGGAACTGTTTGCCAAAGGCGGCCGAGACGGTGCGCGATGAGTAGGATAGAGAGTTGGATACAGGAGAGGATAAAGTGTTGTTGTTATTGTAAGAAGTGTCCTCTGAGAATGCAGTGTTGTAGTTGTCGTAGTTGGTGGAGCGGACGGCGGCCGAGTTGGGTCTTGCTAGGGCGACGGGCGTCTGTGGAAAGGGCGATGAACAAGTAGAAGAGGAAGTCGCCATGATGACAGAAGTAGTAGGTAATGGCTGGATGCTTCAGCTGCGAATCAAAACCTTCGACGCCAAACCCCACTTGGTCTCGACAGCCTTCGACAGGGTACTTGGACCGAAACAAGCAACGTGTCTAGCGATTGACGTCGAGTATTCGGACGAGGTTGGGAGAAAAACCGTCAAGCCAGGCCAAGCACTTCTTGGGTCTGATAGTCTGTTGTTTTTGCAGACGCGTCGCGCAGCTCTTTCGCTGTAAGGAGGCCTTGTCAAGGGGATGCAAAACAAGCTTAAGCTTCGAGGGCGGTACACAAAAGTGGAGATTGACTTCGGAGTCTGAACAGGTCGAGGCTTCAACGACAGTATGAGATATTGCGTCTTGATTGCTGCTTTGGTGTGTAGTGTAGAAGGGATAGACAGGGGCTCGTCTGTCTGCAGTAATCAATCGCTGCATATTAAGCCTGCAACCTGTGCGTTTTGTTGCTGACGACAGCGAAAAAGGCCTGTGGCTGGGAAAGTGGCTGGGAGCAGCGTGCACGTTTCCACCGGCTGCCTGCCCGCCCTGACAACACTGCCATACAAGAATCCACTCGAGTCAAGCCCGTTGTCCTGACGCCGCTCTTCTTCTGCCTTGATCTCGCTCGTGCGAAGGCCTGAAAGCTTCTTCTCTACTCTCGTCGTCATTCAATAAGGTCGAGAAGCCGTCGTGTCTTACCTATGGCCACAAGGCAGCACAAAGTCTCGGTTGCTTTGACACGCGAGACGTTGAGATCCGGCCTCCACCCCGTTACCAACGTTCCGCCAGGCCAACCCTGTTTCTGCCTATTCCAATCTCCATTGAACCTGAACAACGACTCCCAGCCTCCATCTTCCTAATCCTCTTGTTCTTCTATACCGTTGTATAACCTGTCCCTGCCTCTTTATCGATATGCTGCGCAATGAGCAATGCCGTCCCTTCCCCATCTTGACACCTGTGATGCCATCCAGTCTATTTTTGTCAATTGTCTATTTCGAGTTCGGGACACCTGACCTAGAAGCCTTGTCTTCCTATATTGGATCATCGTGGAAGCATCAAATGCTTAGAGACCGTTGCTCCGACGGGCCGTCAGGCACAGAACCATTCAGGCAACTCATGGAACGTAGGGATGACTCGAAAGACTTAGTATTCTTATGTAACCCTACAATTCTCTCTTACACTTGTCGGAGAGCAACACCCAACTCCCCATCTTCAATCGCTTCCTTGAAGTCATCCATCTCCTGACCTCTATCGCGAATGACCTGCTGCAACGTCTGCACAAAAGTCTCGCCGTTGTTGTCAAACCAATCGCCTTGTGCTCTGATATAAGCCTCTACCTGGCTTTTGTAGGGCGCGTTTTCCTTTAGAAAGATGAGTTGTTCGGGGTCGAGCTTCAACATGTCTTCAACGACATAGTAGTGCAGAATGTCGTCGCCCCAGCCTTCGGCGCCTGGCTCGTGGTTGGGCGTGGGTGTGTACTTGTTGTGCCATTTCGACGCAGCGACTTCAGAGCAGTAGTAGCTACCGCCTTGCACGAATGAGGAGGGAGGTGGAAAGTTGAGGGATGTGTTGAAGAGAAGTTGATAGTTTGAATTAGGGAAGCGCTTTTGGAACTTGCGGTGGACGGTGCCGTTGGATGGACAGATGTTGTTGCTGATGGTGTCGCGCAGCATGTTGTGGACGTCGAGCATTTCAGCCAGTTCGACCGAGTCGAAGTTGTGTAGCAGCAGTGTTCGCTCGTGGTGGAGAGCAGGCATGCTTCTCATCCAGCGGAGGATGCTGCCATCGTGGAAGGCGTGAGAGAAGAGCCAGAGACGATATAGTGCTCGTCGCAGACGGAAACGCTCGTTGTCTGATATCGAACGCCTGTTCTCGAAATCGGCTTTCCACTTCTTGAATGGGTAGATGGCCTCCCACTTTGCAGCAACACGACCGACTTTTACAATGGAGCGGATCAAGGCTTCGGACAATGGGACTTGGCGGCGAAGGTGTGCAGGTTGGGAGGAGTTGTGGGTGACGAGTTGGACTATGTCTTGTGTAGGGCCAAACTCGTTCTCGGCTGCTTGAGACAGGATTCCGAGTCTCTTTGAAGATGTGTAGATTTGGCGAAAGTGGGAGCAGGTCGTAGATAAGGCAATGACCGAGGAGATGGTGGGCAAGGCGAGGAAGATGTCGGTGACCAACTCGGACGGGAGGAGCTCGATGTGCATGGCGGCGGTCTGGAGGGAGCTATAGTATCAGGCAATCTGTTGCTTCGGGTCGCTTATTTCGCTCTGCAAAGGCTGATAGGGAGCTCCGGTAATGACGGGTGCCAGCCTGGACAGTATCGAAGATGTTCAGGCAATCAGATCAAGAGAAGCCCTGCGTTGGGGCCGATGGAGAAAGTGACATTCTGGGCACACGAACGAACGTCTGTTGACCCAGTAGGGCTTGGAAACAGAAGACTCATGTTGTTCAGATGTTGATGTGTGTGTATCGACCTCGGAAGGGTCATCAATAGCTAAGCTCCGTCACCACAACTGGACGGGCGCCAAGACTTGATAGAGAACATATATCGTGGAACAGCGCTCTGTAACAAACGTTCAACGCTACATAACACATCACCTCCGCATTCGAGTCGTCACCCTGATGGCCGACATCCGTTACTCGTCCCTCTTCCACGCATATTCTTCTCATACATTCTCAACTCACTAATGATTCAATCTGACATATTGAAAACATGACAGCCTTGACAGACACCGGCCATCACAACTGCCGTGACTACTACCACCCTCTGCCTGTCCCAGCAACAACCCACACAATGCCCCCAGCTCTCTCCATGACACAAACGACAGCATCAATCCTCCGTCTCCACGCATCTCAAAAGTCTCCTCTGAATCAAAAATCTAACAAACCCTCCTTCCCCTTTCTGCGTCTTCCCTATGAACTTCGAATTAAAGTCTATGCGTACCTGCTCCCTTACACGGAAACTATGGCCCATGCAGGAAGTCTCATCTCCATTCCTACAGGCACATCTAATGCCGCTTCCTCGGCCCACAAAATCCATCTCGCGGGGTTGCCGTCCGCGAAATATACAGCAAACACCACACTCTGGCATCGAGGCAATACTGCTCTACTAGCCGTGTGCAAGCAACTGCATCACGAATGCTCGGCTTTGCTATACGGACAAAATGTTTTCGTGCTGTGGGTATCTTACGACACGATACAATTCCGCTTTCGGTGGGTGTTGGCGTCGGGGTTGGCGCCGAGTAATGCGCTTGACTTTTTGCAGTTGGTCAAGAACCGCTATTTGGGGTTGGTGAGGAGGCTGGTGGTTACGGTTGATGTGGTGGATGAGTATACGGGCATGATAAAGTATAATGTCGGAGGCAGTGGGTTGGTGCATGGATTGAAGTTGCAAGTAGGCAAACTGGTCACAGCGTTCAAGGATGCAGAGCAAGAAGAAGGAATCAAGAGATTGACGCTGAGGTTGCAGAATGGGAATGAGGGCGTNGCCCGAGGGGAAAAGCGAGGTGTTGGCAAGACTCGAGAAAGAGAAGTGAGGAGTATTGAAGAGGTGCANGGGGTTCTCGAGCGGCTGAAACAACTTACTGGACTGAGAGAACTGGTCCTGTGCGGCGCCATCACAGATGCATACAAGGCAGACCTAAAGAAGAGCATGATGATAACACCTGGATGATGAATGGGCGACAGAGACAAGAAAAAACCACCACAGCAACAACCAATCAGCGTCAAGGCACTTACAGCAGGAATCCCAGACCATGTCCAGGATCATCCTGCTCCCAGTCAAACCTAGGCAACAGACCCTCCGCCGTACTTTCTGGACTGCGACACGAATATCGCAGATAACAGGCATCTGCATCTCCACACTCGCCAGTACAGCAAATCGAGCAATGCACTTGTCTTCCAGAAGAAAAGCTCTAACTGCGCTCTGGCGCTAGCGGTCCGGGAATGCATCCAGCATCATTCTGGCCTGACTCGTCAGGCGGATCAAGCGTCGCCGAATGTTTTCCTCGGCCTTGGAGAGTTGGAGAAGAAGCACAGCTCTGTGACACATCCCACAGGTGCTGATACCCATCAGCATCGGCCACTTCATCCCTGCAAAAACTCTCCTCATCCACGACCCCATCAGCCAAATCTTGATTTTCCTCCTCCCCATCCCTCTCATCATCTCTCCCTCCATCTTGAAACCCACATCCCTGTCCTCCGTCCTCTTCGCCTGGAGCAGCGCTAAACCCGTACCGCGAATACCACCACCAAGCCTGCGCATTCACCCTGCACAAAAACTCAAGCCCCCAAGGAGGTAAAAAGTCGTGAAACAACACGCGGTTTGCGCCTAATAGTAAAAATGCCCAGAATTTTTGTTTGCGCCATGCGTGGGTTGAGGTATGTGGTATTTTTGCATGTTGCTGGGGTTGTAGGGTTGTGGCTCGGGAGTTGGAGGGGAGTGGTGATTTAGGGGGTGAGTGTAGAGAGTGGATATGGTGTAGTGTAGAGTAAAGAGGTGATCGTTGTTACTTTACGCATACTTTGTTTGTAGTTTACCATCACAAAGTTGTAAGATTTGTGTCTTAGCCAAGAGACAAAGAAGATATGTGAGAGTCAGTGTCAACCCAAGACATCGCAAATATGTTGGTCGTCTATCATCACAAACCTTGAGATATGTTCAAGACATAACAAAGCCATCTTCTCACCACCACCAAGACGATGTGTGGATGATTTAAAAACATCACGAGAGAAGTCCCTCTCCAAATCTATGTGAAGGCGAGCTGAAGCGTCATAGGCAGCAATGTTACAGGTCCATTGATACAAGCAAGTCAAGGCTTCGAGGTCAGGGTAAGAAATCATTTCCGTATCAAAAACAAATGACCTTTCTTGGGATGCTGTTGGCGTCAGGATGGTTACCGAAGCCAACGAAGGAGCCAACGAGGGCGCCTTCCGAGACGACGCTCTGGACCCCGCACCATGACGACGCGTCTCCTGGACCTCGCACCTCCAAAACACTATCCTCACTCTTGATCTTCCACTTCATCTCTGTATATTCCAGAATAGCAAATATGAAGATTATCGTCACAGGTTGCACAGGTCTCGTCGGCTCTGAAGTCTTGCGCTCAGGGATCAAGCATCAATTCATCACACACATCTACGCCGTTACCCGCAAACCCCTCGACCCCAAGATTGCCAACCACCCAAAGGTCACTCAGATCATCCACGAAGACTTTGAGCAATGGCCCGATCACTTGTTGAGACTGTTTGAACATGAAGGTGTCAGAGGATGCATCTGGTAAGAGTCCCCGATCACCACCGAGCACAAGACAAGCCGACTGACATCCAACAGGTGCATCGGCGGGTGGGTCAACAAGTTTGCCTCACTAGAAGAAGCCCAACGCATCAACATCGCCCTCGCCCACACGGCCGCCGAGACCTTTTCTTCCACCCTGTCNCCCTCCGCTGCCGAAATCTCGCAATCAAAAGACAAACGCGGCATCGCCTTCCGCTTCATCTACATGTCCATGGCCGGCGCCGAGCAGAATCCCTTCGCTTCCCTCTGGTGGAGCGCCGACAGCAGAAAGATGAAGGGTGCAGCTGAAAAAGGGCTCTTTGAGCTGGCTGATTCACGTACACCGGGCAGTTTTGAGTGCTATGCTTTGAGATTGGGCACCGTGTTAGCTGGAGGGCAGACTGTGTATAATTTGATGAAGATGGGGAGCAGCCAGAGTATTTCTGATACCTTGGTCGCGAGGTGTGCCATCAATACTGTCCTTGATGGACGCACCAAAGAAGAGGGAGGTAGGGTGTTGGAGAATGTGGCCTGTCTGGGTGATGATTGGGCTCAGGTCAACAACTTGCCCATCGAGTGAGAGGAAGCATGAAGAGAAACAGAGACACGCATTTTACGATTGGAGGAACCATTGGTCTTTTGGAGTTGTGGCATGGCATCCTTTTTCTTGTTGTCGTTCTTCTTGTACACATTGTCGTCTTTCTGCCGCTGTTCATTGCAGTCCTCGTGCAACAATCACTGGTGTTCCTGTTGCCTCTTCTTTCCTCCCTTTGTGCCGTACCCTCATTCCCCTTTTCGCCTTTTCCATGACGTGCGAAGAAAGAGAGAGGATCGATGTCCCTCATCTGCCTGACTTCCCTCAAACCTCTCCCTCATCATCCTCATCTCCTTCCTCCTGCTTGACAACAACCTTTTGCTTCTTTGCTGGACCCTGCTCGTCGTCTTCCTTGTCATCTTCTTCCTCCTCTCTCGCCTCTCCATCGTTTACCTCAGAATATTCATCGTTGCGGGTTCTCTTCTTTGCTTGCTTTGCTTTTCCTTTTCCCTTGCTCTTTGCTGCAGTCTTGGCTTTGGGCTTTTTGGTGCCAGTGGAAGAGGAAGTGGTGGACAGTTTCTTGATCTGGTCTTTGACGGCGCGGAGGGTGGGGGTTTCGCCCAAGATCTCGGCTGGGGTTTTAGACAGGTGGGTTAGTGAGAGATCTTTCTACCTGACAAGAAGAGGAGAAGAGGGAAGAAAGGAGGTGGGCAAGAGGAGGAGGGAGAGATGCAAGGGTGGGCAGGTGGTTCACTTTGGGGATAAGAAAGAAAGAGACACTCACGCCATCCAGCGATCACAGCTTCGGCGACTTCATTGCCGATGCTGGGGTTTAGGTATTCCAGGGCGGCGCCGAGGATGTAGACGTTTTTGTCGTTCTCCCACTTGACCATTTTGGCTTTCTGGTGGAGTTGAGCGGGTGGATATCTGGTGTTTGTTTTCCTGCTGACGGTGGTGGTTGAGGAGGTTGAAAGAGGGGATGAAGAGTGTTTGGATTTGGTAGATGAGGGCGAGAAAGACGCAGAAGAGTGAAAGAGTGTTGCGTGCAGATGGGTTGGGTGATTCTGCAACACAGAAACCGCAGAAGATCGGGTGAAAGTGACGAGAGAACAGTAATGTTGTGTCGTGTCTCCGTGCCAGAACCGCGAAGACGCAAAAGATGCAGTCAGGAAATGGCAAGGATAGAGTAGAGATACATTAGAGTCAATGACGGTTCTCGAGCCGTTGTTCACGAGATACAGTAGAGTTGTTTTCGACGTAAGAAGAGAAGAGAGATAGAACAGCGAGCAATACAATGGAGATGATGGACAACTATGTGAGTGACTGGACTACAGACCCAACTCCTTCACTCTCTGCTCTCTTATATCAACTACAACACGCACAAGTAACCACAGCTTCAAGCAGATTTTCCAAACAAGCATACTGGAAGAATATTCTCAACTAACGTTTCTTTCACAGTCCTCCCTCCAGATGAAACACTCCCTAAATCAAACAGATCCATCAAGAATCTCCCCCTCAATCTCTTCAATTTCGAAGTACAGATATCCTCCCAATCGCTCCAACATATCTTGCCCATCCACGACGTGTCGCTGACTCTCCTCCACAAACCCCTTGCCATCCCTCACCCTTGGCGACAAGACCCTTCTTCCGGGCTCCATCTCCTGCATCACCGTAACATTTCGTCCTCCACTTAACTTATATGTTCTTTGACTGCGAGACGAAGGAAGAGGGTCGTAGGCGGATATCACACCATCACGGTCGACCTCTGTGCCATCGGTTACGCAGTCAGAGGGAAGGCCGGAACAATAAGGCAGTTCTCCCGCATTGGCAAAGATCTGATGATATGTGGTTAGTTCAGTAGTAGAGTTCAGACCTTGGCTATCCGACCAGGGCCCTGTAGATGTGTAGAGGAGATTGAGCATGGCATTCTGACCTGTTGGGTTTGTACTCCCGTCATCAGTAATCTGTATCTCTGGAAAGTGTAGATGGACTGGGAAAAAGCATGGGAGAGACTCACGAGCATCTTCCCNCATATCCACACACCTGCTCACTGGACCTCCCCTCTCGACATCCACAGCACCTTCAATGGCAGTAAGGTATGGGGATACATTACACGCCATACCCTGTCTTTGACATCTATCTTGCTCATTCACAGGTCCATCATCGATACCAACATAACACCCTGCATTCGCCTTACGCAGTTTCACGATATTGGGAGCAAGGCCGACTGCCATGGGGTTGAAGGTCAAGGAATTGCCGTAGCCGCGACAATAAGCGCCATAACACATGTTCGAGCAGACGGATGGATTGTCGAGGATAGGGTCGGTGTTTCCTGTGCAGGTCCAGATGATTGTTGGAGGTTCGGGTCCGTTTGTTGCTTGGCGAGGAGTTAGAGGCGATGAGGTGCTGAGGCTGAGGAGGTGGGAGAGATGAATGGGGATCAGGAGTGGCATTCTTCTGGTCTGATGGTTGGATTGTATGCAAATTTACTTGCGCTTCTGGAGTTCAAGGGTCGGAGAGATGGGTTGCAAAGAGATGTAAGGGGGTGAGCTGATATCTATACTTGCGTCTTTGCCATGGTGGGAAATCAATGTTACCTGCTGATGGAGCAGTCAGCAGGCAATCACCTGCTAAAGTATTTGTAGGCGTGTATGTCTTCACCTCAAGATCAGATGACGCATTTGACATGCTAAGCTCAAATCTGCTTTCTGGCAGGCATGACCGACATAGAATGACAACCTGCACTTTCCCAAATCTCTGGTCATGAGAACATGGAAGCTGGTAGCAGAGAAACAGTAACGATGATACCGTTGCAGTTGCATCAAACAAATTCCGAAATGTCAACGTTTGTGATTCCAATGTGACACACAAGAAAAAGGCAGCTAGGTGATGAGGTCAGTTGGTCAATAGCTATGAGTGACCTCATTAGAATATACTGATGAAGGCACAAACACCAGCATATCATTGTTGACGGCCTCGAGAATGGTGAACGGTACTTTAACTCATATATATGGTCGTCGAAGTTCTTGCAAGACTGTTAATAGCTGATCTGATAACCTGCGTCACAAAGACAGAGGCACCAGTTGTCGCAACTCCAAGACACGCAACACGCAGCACTGTTCGCGCTGACAGCAGAACATATCAAACCCCAGTACTCAGAGGTCACGACTCAGGTCTCAAAACGTAAGAGCTCAGGGTGGCATCTCAATGCGAGTTGCAACGTCAAAAGTAGCTATGAAAATGCAAGAATTTTTCGATAGACAAGTTGTGTCCAGTGAGATACAAATTCATGCCTTGATTTCAACAATGGAACTACCTGAGTAGCTGGTTACAATCATGCAAATTTACCCGCGATTTTTCTGGCAAGGTGATCTGGGAGATGAATTTCGAAGATTTCATCTCAGGAATAATTCCAGGGTCAAAAGTATCTGTAAAATCGCAAAATACTTTCTCCATCCTTGCTGTGTTCATTGAGATGTTGTTTCCAGCCTTAATTTCACTGGAACTGCATGACGTTTTGATAAGTTTATGCATTTCTACCAGCCACTTTCTAGTAACGTGATTCCGGAGATATGTTACATCTTTCTGGAGAACTTATCTCGGAGATGATTAACGCGTTAGAAGCAATTATAGAAATGCAGAGTCTTGTTCGAAAATTCGCTACCTCCAGTGAGATGCTGTTTCATGCATTGCTCTCTCTGGTACCATCTACGATTTGAACAGGTTGTTGAAATTCTACCAGCTATTTTATCCACAGTACGGTTTCGGGAAGACATGGAATAATTTGGTTCGGGATTTGTAGAAGCAAGGGAGGTTCCCAAGCTTTCTCTAAAGCAAGGGACTTTTTGTAATGGATATATAGAAATGACGATATCCACAGTCGACGCTACTCACGAATATAATTCCTGAAAGAGAGATATCCAGTCCTCGTTGACTAGAGTACCAGGCTACACTTACTCCTACTATCCCGGGTCGTCGACGACGTCGAGATCGACAACTGGCGCTACTCACAAGCATATTCACTTACTCGTCGTCGTCGACAGTCGACCGTGGTCTTCCGTATGATTCCGTCTAGAACCCTATATAATCTGCCTCGATCACCGCCTGTCTCTCTCTCTCTCTCTCTCTCTCTCTCTCTTTTTTTATAACAACGTCAAACGGTTTTGTTAGTATTCTACTCCCGGAACATCTCCACGACATCATCGATAGCTGACGCGACTCACGACTAGAAGCTCACTTCCATATCGTCGACACGCGACCTTTGTCTTCCGTCCACTTCCGTCTAGAACCCCATCACTTCGGCCTTCGTGACCGTCATCTTCTCTCTCTTCCACCACGACATTCTCTCTACCATAAAGTAAGTTGTTAACGGAAGGACTGTAACGTGTAGTCTTCTTGCACTCCACCCTTTACGAAACACCCCACTAACGTCATGGACCTAGATGTCGTTCTCGAGCCTGCCCACCAAACTCCGCCACCGTACCTATTCCTACATCTCACGCACCGGAGAAAAGACCCACAAACACGCAGGCATTACCCGCGTCAACCGCGAATTTCGCGCCAGATTCTGCCGCGAGTATCTCATGCAAATCTCCGCCATCCTCGAACGCGGCGGCTCCGAAGATATTGTCGAGCTCGACGCCAGCAACAACCCCGCCTTCAACTGGTTCTTGAGAAGCGGCATCACTCATTTTGCGAGTTTACTTGCGACTATGAGACCAGCTATATCGCCAACGACGACAACGAGACCATCTTTGCTAGAGGAAAGATTGTTGTTGCGGTGGAAGAGGACGGAGACATTGAAGTTTGCGGTGATGCAGAGTGTGACGATGACGCCTACGACGAGAGAACTTGGGAGTGGTTCGCGGGCATCAAGACAGAGATCGAGAACTGGGTTCAAGCAGACGAGATGGGCATGATTAGTTGGGAACTCATGGCGTGCATTAACGGACAGCTCGAGGCTGAGGTCGAGGATCTGCGCGCTCGCACGAGAGGAGACGAAGAAGATGAAGACGAGGTCCGGGAGGACGAAGAGGAATGCGAGGAGGAAGAGAGCGAGTCGGACGAGACCGACGACGAGAACGAGGTTTGAAGAATCAGAACAAAGGAATGACTTGAAGTTCATCACGGTACCACTTCGGCAATGCATTCTTCTCCCAATTCTCCTACTTCCAATCAATGTTCATTCACTCTTGTTGTATAATTTGGACTCTCAATGGACAATGTCTGTTTCTGTAATACTTCTTGCATTCTTACAGTTATCCGTCGATAGGTATCGCTAGCTGGGATAGATGTTCCAGTGGCTTGGGAAAGAATGATTTGAAACTCTCACTGGACGACACCGAATTATCAAACAAGTTCTTGCATTTCTATAGCATCTCCACAGCATGGAATGCTCGTCGGAACTCGTCGGAATCAGATAGTAAGTCCTCCTTCCAACTTGAAATCTCTACTACTTGCACCCACCCAAAGCCCATACTGCCCGGGCTGCAACTTCCACTGCTGAGCTACAACATCCCAGACACTCAAATCTCTTCTCGTCAGTGGGATGTTGACTCNTTTGCTTTGACCAGGTTGCAGAAGCACACGCTCAAAGCCTCTGAGTTGCTTCTTCGGCGCATCTGGAATACCCACATAGACTTGAGGGACCTCATGGGCAGACACATTGCCGGTATTCGTGACCTCGAAAGAGACGGAGAAGATCTCGTCCCAAAGTTGGGGATGGCCGCCAGAGACGATTGCGATATTTGCGTCAGGGTATGGTGCTAGACTTCCGTCTGCAAGTCTAGCCGTCTGCAATTTGCTGTAGTTGAAAGTAGTGTAAGACAAGCCAAAGCCGAACTCAAAGCGTGGGTTGATGTTGTAGTGGTCGAAATGGCGGTAATCAATGTATACACCTTCCGAAAAGTTGGATTGGGGATAAGGGTCAAAGGAGATGGTCGAGTTTAGAAGGCCACCATAGTCTTCTTCTTTCTTGGCAACAGTGTAGGGAAGACGGCCAGAAGGCGAAATGTCGCCGTAGAGGATGTCTGTCAAAGAGTGTCCTGATTCTTGACCGGGAAGGCCGGCGAAGAGCACGGCGGTGATGTTTTCATGATCAATCCATGCATCAACAACTCTGATGCCAGCACTGTGTATCACGACAATAGTGTTTGTGCAGTTGGCAGCGACATTCTTGATCAAGTTGTCACTGAACTCGTCTGCCAATGTTGTGCGATCGAAGCTTTCAGACGCGTAGGCATTCACAAAGACCAAGCAGGCCTCGGTGTTGAGATAAGGCGGGTAGGGGTTCTCGGAGTGAAAGTCCCAGCGAAGCGTCCCTTTGTCTTTGGCGATACGTTCTTGAATGGCTTGGAAAGGCGAGATGACGTAGGGAGGTGTGCTGCCACCAGATCCTCCGCCAGTGATCATGGTACCATTGAAGGTGTTCCAACCGAAGTTGACTTCGTATCCACCGCCATATCTGCTTGGATTTTGCCAAGGGTCTGCCTTGATGGTTGCATCATATCCATAGATTGACAAGAAACGAGGGTTCTTGAGGGGCAGAGTGTTGTTGACATTCTTGACAAGGACAGTTCCAGCAGCACCAATTTCTCGGATCAGAGCAGAGTGATCATCCTGTACGTTGACAGGTTCCTGAACTTGGAGATTACTGTGCACGGCTGCGGCGGGGAAGCCTTCACCCTGGCCAACATAGAAGAATGCAGCCAATCGACGAGTGACCATATCGTTGAGTCTGTCAACAGAGACAGAGCCGTTGTTGACTGCTTGAGTGAGGTTACCACCCCAGAAACCACCATCGGGCATGACAAGATCCAGTCCGGCATTTGCAGAGGCAACACCCGAGTGCTGGGCTTCCCAGTCAGACATGACGAAACCTTGGAAGCCGAATTCAGTTTTGAGGATGCCGTTGAGAAGTTTGGAATTCTGGCATCCGTACGAATTGTTGGCGCGTTGGTAGCTGCACATTACAGCACCGACGTTTTCTCTCAAAGCGTTCATAAAAGGGTAAGCATAGAGCTCGTGAAGAGTTTTGTCGTCGGTGTTGGATGACATTGCTATCTCATGTTAGCATCAAATACAGTATTGTTTCTCCCAGAGAAACCTACATTCGCCCTGTCCAATCGCGGGCATGCGACGGAACTCCTCTTCATTGAGGAGCCAGTGNNCTGGTGATATGTCAGTAAGGGAGCTTCCATCAGTCGCGCTCGCTCATACCTTTGCAGTAGCGATGACACCAACATCTTGGGTACCTCTAGTAATGGCTCCCATACCAGCACCAGCAAGATGAGGATCTGCAGAAAGGCCCTCCCAATTCCTGCCTCCACGGGCAACTCTTCCAAGAGGTCCAGCAACAGGTCCGAGAGCGATGTTGATGCCTTTACCACGGTACTCTTCGCCCAAAGCACGACCATAAGCATACATGAGGTCTTTGTCGAAAGTGGCAGCGACGTGAATACCGGCAGGGAAAGCACTGACAAACTCTTGACCGCGAATACCATCGGGCGCATCGGAAAGACACATTGGCTCGATACCCAAGCGAGGAACAGCGCCGGTGTTGCCGACGCAGGTTCCAGTGAAGCCGCGGGTGACGTTGACCTTCTCCTCAAGTGTCATTTGGGAAAGCAGATCGCGTGCTTGGGCGTATGCATTGGCCCATTGAGTACTGCTTGACCCATTGCCAGCAGNCTATATGATTGTCAGTAGATGGCGTAGAACATGTAGGGTATTGTGAATCGTACGTGAAGGATAGACAGGCGGGCTCTGTCCGTAATAAGGATCAGACACATTGGTATAGCTCCAGGCCTGATATGCCGCAGCAGGGCTTGCCAATGCCAACAAGGCGTTGACGAACAATCCGGACTTCATCCTGAGTATTGGAGATGTCAAGTCTAAGCTTCAAATGGTGGGCGTCAAGCATGCTAAATACTCATTGCCGGCAGATGGCAGACGTGATTAGAAGACCCATACCAAGAAGACATCCACATCTTGGCAGAGCTGGGTTTCCAGGGTATACAGGTATAGCGGTGACGATCTTCAATAAAGTGGCTTAGATCACTGCAAGCCATCGGAAGGTGTGTCATGATGCCATTGACAAGAAAGTCATGGCTCTCAGTCATTCTACTCGAGTAGCCATATTGATCGACTGCGGCCTACCTGGAAATTTGTCGTGACATGACTTCTTGAGCATGAATGCTAAGACAGGATAATAAACAGTAGGCGTATGCATAGAGCGAGAGAGATACGAACCATGCGAGAGGCAGTCGCGGAGGTTGGAAGTGGCATTCTCTCCGTCTGGAGGAAGTGGGGTGAGGTTGCAATGATGCGGGGCCACTGTCGGAGACTTCCGAATGTGGAGAGAAAGCCGAACTGGTGCTTGCTGAGAGGCCTGACTCTCCTCAGGCTGTCTACGACACGACAATCGAGTCTTCAAATCAACAGAGGCACAATCAGTCTTCTGTTCTTCTTGAGTAAACACGAAATTGGCAAGTCGGTGCAGATATTGGCTCCGTCGAACTACGCGAATAGGAAACCACAAGGACAAGGTGATTGACCTTCGACCTGGCATGGATAGTTGAGCAAATACATCGCACCAAAAGACGTACGGTAAATTCGAAATGGCCAAGTATCTCGCACCTTCATTCCTGATGGTCGTGCTTCAAGACCCATCTCGCAGCTTCCAGACATAGCAATGGGGCCCCTCCGTGCTTGTCGGTAAAGCCGAGCTGTGGCAGCCCGATGACACGAATTCACCGAGCGGGTCTCGGGTACCCGAGACCGGCCGAGATCCTGCGTCCGAGATATAATGCGCCCATTCCTCAGTTTTCGAAAGGCACCCGAGTAAAATCATCGTCTCTATTCTACATCACACATCATGCTTCCCTCGAACTCACGTTCTCGCGCTGCTTTCCGGGGTTATCCTTATCCTCGTTATCCATTCCCTCAAGAACCATCCATGCACTGGGCAAGGTACAGAAGTGGCCCTGGAAAGGGCAGGGGCCTGCTCAAGGTCGTGCTACTCGGCTCGTTGACCTACTTTGTCGCAAAAAGGTCTTCCAGTGAGACTTCGTGAGCGTTTGTTCTCGTGCGGTCGAATGTACTGACACGAGGGCCCGACAGAGACTCTAAGCCTTCGACAGGCGAACAGAACTAGAACCAAGCACGACTATCTTTCTCCAAACCATCCCAGACATTGCAAATTTCCTGCCACGTCAACGAATGCCGATCACGAATTACCACTATCGGCTGGGGTGCCATAGGAGGAACATCTTTGCTGCGAAGATCCTGAGTATCTATCCAGAGCAACAACACAATCACAATCACAATACGGCAGTATTGAATTCGGGACATGCATACATGGCGCAGTCCCTGAGGCTCAACCCTTCTCACAATCATTATAGATCTCCTTGTTATAATCATGAATGTAATATAGACCTTTCTCTTCATAAGTAGTGAATCTCAACTCGAGACTAAGAAGTTACACAGAGAAGAGCGTCAGCACGAAGACCCGCTGGATCCCTAGTCATAGTCGTGCCTTTGGACCCTGCCTCCCACATATCGATGATGGTATCCGCCAATAACCTGATGCTGGATTCTTTGTTGACGACCTGATGCCCTATCCTCATTTCTAGCAACATAGCGTGCGAGCGAGAGAAGTGGCAGTCGAGTAACATCCGACTTTGAGCGAGGAACTGATCAAGAAGGCCATGGATGTGAACCGTGGGNNGGATTGATATTTTGTCCAGCGGACACGATCCTAGACTTGGTAACATTGCGGGATAGGACCCGTTAAACATGATTCCAAATCTGAGTGACGAGAAGTATTCGTGTCCNNTCGCCATGAGAAGACCAGTGGCAACTCGAGCACCCTGCGAAAACCNCATCACTCCAACGATTTCGTTCCCAGCGGCGGCGCATGTCTGGGGAGTCTCTATAAGAAGGGTGATGGTCTTATCTGGTAGCGTGTCGCCTTGTTTCGTGCCTGAGGGCTCCCATGCGTAGTAAGGGCCACAGTCGGCAAAGACCGGAAGCACACCAGGCCCTGGCGGACTGGCAAATGGACCATCGACAAACAGAAAATTGAAATGGTCCTGCAGAGCGCGTTAGATCTTGATGCTCTGACAGTCGAATATTTCCCCTGATGTACCACCACCGTGCAGGCAGAGGATCAACGGACGGTGGGTTCTCGGTGGTGTATGCATGATGGCTCAGAGTGGAAGCTAGGTTTCGCGAGAACGAGGTAGACAACAAAGACGAATCTCAAGGACTACGAGGAATCTGGACTGCCGGGGAGAGGAGCATTGTGGCCAGGTCTCCCTTATGTCAGTCGTCTACAAATCATGTCGAAGATATTGTGATGCGGATACGGACGTATGAAGCTGCCTCGGGGAATTATGATGATCCCAACCCTGATCTGGCTTCTTCGCCACGGACGCGCAGAGCTAGGAGACCTCCACAATCTTGCGAACCATGTCGACGTCGCAAAGTCCGCTGTGATCTCGAGATGCCATGTTCGGCGTGTCGTCAATCGCGCGGCCGCGTGAATTGCACGTATCGTTCTTCTGCAAGGTATTCCAGCTCGGTCTCTAATCCTGAGCCTGCGATTGCTTCTGTGCATGAACAGTAGCCAGTACTTCAAGAGACTCCACGAGCCCCTGAGGTACCAAGACCGGCTCTGTCTTCAGCAACTCCAGCGACCTTCGAGGAGCGTTTGCTCAGCACTGAGCGTCGTATGCACAGTATAGAGAAGTCAATTAGCGCGAAGAACAGGCACACTGCGAATCTGCCCGAGCCTTCTAGGAGTTACCTGGCGCCAAAGAACGCACCCTCAACACTTCCAGAAGCAAAGGTCTGTCGGTTGTACCCACGACTCCGTTGATGCGCAACACGACAGAGAAGGTGAAGCTGTTTGGCTCAAGTCATTGGCTACACACTGCCGCAAAGGTATTATCGAATCCGCCATCCGAGAAACATTTCCATTTGTGGCAAAGCAAAAAAAAGTTGAACTGACTCGTTCCACAGTTCAATGTCAGTGACTTTGACGCGACAGAGATGGAACTGAATTTTGTCGATACTAAAGCAGAGCTAGTTGGTATGGTCCGCGAATGCCGGAATCTACGACAAAAGATCAAGAGGGATCAAGAGCCCATGTTGGCCGATCCTGTACCCAACATCACGAACACATTTCCGCCTCGCGGCACTTGCGATCGACTGGTCAAGCACTACTTGCGGACTTTTGAGCTGATCTACCGCGTTGTTCACATACCAACATTTTGGAAGGAATACGAAGAGTTCTGGGAAGACCCTGGAGCCGTGCCATTTAGCTTCATAATCCAGCTGGGCCTTGTCATGGCCATCGGAAGTGTCTTTGACGCCGACCGTGATGGTACGACAGATCTTATGAGTCGAAAGTGGGTATATGCTGCACAGTGGTGGCTCGTGGGGCCATCAGCAAAAAGCACAATGAATCTTGCAGGAATTCAGAATTTCTGCCTGTTGCTAATTTCTCGTCAAGTCACATCATTTGGACCTTCTTTGTGGTTGTCCGAAGCTTCTCTGTTGAAGATGGCCATGATAATGGGGTTGCATCGTGATACTGCCCTATTCAAACTTGACCACCTATAATATGCTTTGCGTCAAAGACTATGGACGACTATCTTAGAACTCGTTGTTCACGGTTCAATAGATACATCGACACCCCTTCTTCTCACACTCACGGACTTCGATACTCATATGCCTCTCAACATATTGGACGCCGATCTTCTCTCTGGCATAAATGAGACTCCCATACAGCAACCCCTACAGACCTTCACCGAGGCCTCAATTCAGATACTGTTGCGCAAGTCTTTACCTGTTCGTATAGAGGCTGCCAAAGCAATTAACAATTCTCGTGGTGAGCAATCATACGAGCAGGCAATTGAACTATCCACCAAGATCCAGGACACTTGCAGAGAGATCGCGCAGTATTGTCGACTGCACTGGACCAACTTCCTAGGTATGCATCACAGTTTCCCGGATATGCAACTGCGGAGATATATCTTGCTCTTGCATCGACCTTTTATGTTACAGGCTTGCAAAGATCCTCGTTTCTATCTCTCTCGAAAGATATGCCTTGAGTCAGCCATGATCATCGCCTCCTATGCAGCTCTGATGAACATTCCTTCAGGAGTTCTTGATGACCTATCTAGCTTGATGATCATGAGTACCGGTACCTTTCGTGGTGCTTTGACATTGGACGTCATTACTGTTCTAGGTCTAGAAGTAATCCGTCAGATCGAAGAATCGAACATCGGGACCTCGTTTGCACCAGGCACAGAGGGCAACTTGATCTTGGATCCTTTTGCTGAGATGGCTCGTGCACAGCGTGAACCTGTCATGCGGACCTTGGAGCATCTAAAGGAGCAGCTGCTGCAGATCATCAAATTAGGTCATCCTCATTTGAAGCGTTATATCTTCTTGGCGGGTGTGATATCCCAGATCCGTGCTATGGAGACTGGTCAGGGTGTGCAGCCAGCAG
This sequence comes from Aureobasidium vineae, assembly GCA_903819635.1. NCBI lineage: Eukaryota > Fungi > Ascomycota > Dothideomycetes > Dothideales > Saccotheciaceae > Aureobasidium > Aureobasidium vineae. The sequence goes on from CAIJEN010000005.1 coordinate 1,814,323, forward strand.
TCGTTCGGGCTGCGCAAGAAAGCTTGAGGATATGTTACACTGCGTTGCAGTCTGCTTCAACGCCCATCGATCTGCAGGATCCGCTCAACAACTTTGATTTCAACGACCCTGCATTCTTGATGGACTTGGAGACCATGGTAAGCACTTTTATATGTAACCGAGTCAGGTTTGAAAGACAAAATCTAATCATCAGCAGAACTCGAATCCTTCCTTGGACCTTTCTACGTTCATGTTCGCATCATTTTAAGGAAGAATAAAAGAAGCACCAGAGACTGAGACTTCACGCTATTACCGAAGCCGCACAGGATAGATCTAAATCATACTTCGCGGTCATTGAGGCCAATGTCCACGATTCAAATGAAGACGCTAGATACGGCTCGAAGCGCAGGACTCAAGAAATCGCCCTCTACGCACAAATAAAAGATTGCTGTACCACCATCAAATTCTTTACAGATCATAGGTCATATCTATAGATTCTTCTACTCTAATACTCATTTGAAGTCTCATGTCCAGTCACATGTAACAACACCCGCGCGGCTCTCGCCACATCGATCTTCATTCTGTTTGTCCGCCAAACCACAAAATCATCTGGACGGACAAGTACTAGGGATGAGCCCCAGATATTCGAAGCATGTACTTCGTTCATCAGACATCTTGTTTGCAGGGGTGTCCCGCAGGTCTTGGCTGCCCACTCGAAGCTGGAAAACACCTTTTGAACGTCATCCACTTCGGCATCGTTGTTCGCGAAGGCGATTAGCGTGAAGCCTGTGCCAAATACTCNGCAGAGAGCCTTCCCATCAGACAAGAACACATGAGGAGCCCGGTAACCTGGATATGTGCTTGGAGTGTAGTTCCGGGAGTTGAACTCTGGACGCGGGTGATCGAAGTCCTCCTGAGTGGAATAGAAGTTGAGATCTGACTCGTAGCGATGTCCCATCTCGACTCCAAAGCTTTGGTTGTGGTCGTCATGAAGCTGAACATATTTGTCAATCTCGCGCCGGAGCGATGCCCCACGCTCATCAGGGACGTCGATGATCTTTGCATCTAGCTTGACGGCGCTGGCGAGTCCCGTTAATTTCATCATGTGGATCTTACTCCAGTGTTGCATGAGTGCTGCTACAGGCCGTCGCTTGACTTCGTATGAGTCTAGCAAGCGACGTCCACCCCATCCCTGACACGTAGCGGCAAGCTTCCACCCAAGATCCCATGCGTCAGCCAAGCCCATATTCATGCCATAGCCACCCGAGGGGATGGTCTGATGGCAAGCGTCTCCCGCAAGGAATACACGGCGATGAGGTCCGCTCCAGGATTTGGCAAGAGCGACGGTGGGCGTAAAGATTGACGTTGCGAATACCTCATCAATTGCGATTGGAAATGGTTTGCCTATACCTCCAAGCACACGGGCAATTGTCTTCTCGGCAGTGATCTCGTCCGGGTTGTAGTCCGAGCCCAGATAGTCGTGTACTGTCCAAGTCTCTTTTCCGTCTTGGGCGATGATGGCACCACCGACCGAACCATTGTGCGTGGTTGGGTCTGTAGGGAAGAAAGTATGCCAGAATTTCCCCTGACGATGGAGGTTCTTCAAGTCGTTCGACCTGAAATGTACGAATGCAACGGCACGATGCCTATGCAGTAAACGCCAGCAAGTCACACCCTTCAAAATTGCTGCGTTTGACCCATGCAGATGGATCTGCTCAACATACATTGGTCCTCCTTCCATCTCAATCCCCAGACTTTTCCTTATGGGACTCCAAGCACCGTCACATCCGACTGCAAAGGAACAACGCAGCGATCTGGACTGGTTCAGGTCCGTCAGAACCGCCGTGACATCGACTGCATCTTTATGCTCCAAGATTTCCTGGACTTTCCACCCATATCGGGTGTCTATCAGAGCATTTTNGGTCACACTTTTGCGGAGCCATGGCTCCATGATGTTACTCGGAATGCGTTGCCATCCTTCGCGCGGCATAGTTCCATCGTTATGAGACTTGATTTTCTCCTGAAAACTGGCGGCACTGGGGAGGTCCCATGAACTGATGGTTTGCTCAGAGTTTAGACCGCTCGAGAAACGAACCGCGAAAGGTTCTTCTTGAGAAACNNGCCTAGTCGTGGCTGCGTTAGCCATGGTATCCTGCAAGCGCAAAGGTTGTTGTAGCGGGGTGGAGCAAGAGGAAGTTACCTAGTGATCTGAGTTCCTCTGCCAGGCCCAGGCGCTTGAAAATCTCCATGCTGCGAGCGATGACCAGATGCATCTTTGGGTAACTACATCTCGAATCAGTGATCTCGAATATAAATCTTGCATGATGACACGCAACTCACCGGGTTGCTTCCATGTTCTGTTCAACGAGCACGCTAGGCTGGCCATGATGGGCAAGCACCAGTGCGAGGAGAAGTCCAACAGGATCGCCTCCTGCGATGAGTACATATCCATCAGGAAGATGCTCTCTGCTATCTTGAGAATCCATCTTGTGCGCTATCGACGAGTGGATTGGTGTAGAAGGTGCAAGAGACAATGACATTCAAATCAACTTTTGAACAGCCTATGGGTACCCAACAGACTGCTCGTGTCCAAGTACTCGGTATTGTTGGTTCGCCGTGCCACCAACTATCGGTCTTCGGGGCGGACATAGTGTCCGGGCTCGGAGTCCGGGAGTCTCGGGGATATTCACGATCACCGTACGCCACACTTTGTATGGTCTCGGCACTCGAAACATTCAATGTATATTGATCGCTTGGCCGCATAGCTTCCTAGGATGCTGCTCGAGATATAGCAGCTAGCCACGGTGTCAGTGTCGTTCGACCACACTGTCCAGCCTTGTCGAAATCAGACCCCGTACAACAGTCCGTAAGCACGATGCAGTCTTCTGTCGCAGAAGATGTCTTACATACAGTCTCGGCCCAGGTCTTGCGACTTGAGAGTCTGATACTTGCCTTGCTACTGTTGTGCATTGGTTCCGTACGCGTTTGGCGCCAGAAAAAGATCACCGGATCAAAGGGAAGGACCATGAAGGTTCTAAAGATCCAGGACTTGCGACTAAAGCTGCTGTGCAGGTCAGTACGTAGAACTACTGTCACTCAAACAACTACTGACGCCAGCAGTGCTGAGATATCGAATCATGGCCGAGAGCTGGCAGGAGACGACCCTTACCTGATTCGGTGCGGGCCATACGAAGAGTTGGTCATCAGCCAACCGGACCAGATCCATGATTTCTACCAGGGCGATTACAAACGTAAGAACCAGTAGCACGCTGTCTTTAGAGAGTCGTCTACTAACACAACAATTTAGGTCATGGCAAACCGTAAAACTTTAACTTTGGAGAACTCTTCTGAAGGTAGGGTCATTGACGAAGACGTCGATGTTTGTTTCTCAGCACAGTATGACTGACAATTGTCTCTTCAGATTCATGGGCACAGCCGTTGGACTTCGTTATGGTGAGGATTGGCGCAAGATTCGCAAACACTTTGATCCTCCTTTTGCCTTTCACGCTGTCGCACAGAGAATCCCGCGTTTTCAAAGAGAGATTGGCCTCTGGATTCGTGAGCTGGCCCAAGATAGTAAGAAGGGCGTCAGCGATATTGCTATCGGGGAGTCTTTTAGATTTCTTGTGCTTCGTCTTCTTGCAGTTCATCTCTACCAGGACGCATTTGACGACCGGGTAAGCATATATCATTCTTGCACCAAAGCCAACGACACCGCTGACTACATTAAGCTCTACTGGCAACTGCTTGAGTTGAGCGAATCACATGATCATGTGGTGCACGCATTGATGACCTGCAAAGGGCACGACTCCAAGATCTGGAGCAAGTTCCCGACGGCAACCCGCAGACTCCTCGATAGGTTTCTGAATGGTTGGAAAGACTTGAATCGAGAGATCGTTGGGAATGCGCGTGAGGTTCGTGAACATCCATCTCAAGAGCACTGTAGGGTACTTGTACTAAGGCAATACCTCAGGGCAAATGAGAATGTCCACTTGAAGTTACTGCGTGTGGCTACGTTCAGTCGGATGACATGACTGAGGAAGAGGTAAGTGGAAACAACTTTTATCGTCGCATTTCTACCAGGAGCACAAATCGTTGACAGAGATCCGTCCCAGTTCTTGTCCACCCTTGGTGAAATTCTCTTCGCCAATGTCGATGTCAGCGCATCTGTACTCAGTACAACGTTCAAAAACCTTGCCAGGAACACCAAGAACCAGGACGAACTCCGCGCCGAAATCACGCAGTGGAAGTCTGGCGCAGACTTCGACATGTCCAAATATCTGACCAACTCCAAAACCCTTCTGCATCGTGTAACCATGGAGAGCATGCGTCTAGCCTCCGCCTTCTGTGAGCCTCCCCCAAACCCATGCCTGATGATGACACACCCACTGACCCATAATTACAGGGTTTTCCATGCCGGAAACAACAGCGGAAGACAAGACAATCGGTGGCTTCGCTGTCTCAGCCAACACTACAGTGATCATTGACAATCAGCGTTTGAATGAAGGATCAGTGACCTGGGGCCCAGATGGCGATCAATTCCGACCAGACAGATTCTTGGAAGTGTCTCCTCAAGCTCAGCGCTGTGGGTTCATGCGCTTTGGTACGGGTGCAGCCTCTGGACGCTGTTTGGGTAAGAATGCCGCGGATGTGGTGTTCAAGCTGACTACAATTGCCGTGGTCGAGAGGTTCCGACTGGAGACGTTGATTGATGATGGAAAAGATAAGACGCAATCGAAGCGTGGCGTGCCGGATGTGCGATTCATTGAGTATTAGTGAGATGTGGATGTTCGTTGGTTTTGAGGATAGTTGTGTTCGACCTTGTAGAAGTAAATGTCGAATTCTGCGGGACCAGATCTGTTCTATCGTATGCCTGCGGCTGTGAAATTGAAGGTTCAAACAGGCGAGATGTGTATTTGAGCAGTAGGGAGTGGTCCAATGATAAATCTCTGCACCAATTCCTCGGACACATTGCCTTACTATGGCTTCTTGTTTGAATGTCTATGGAATGGTCCAAAACAATGCAAAGCTCCAGGTCTCGGAGATTTGCTACACTTAAAGTGTTTGTCGTATACTTCAAACGCTAACGCGTCGAACTTGCCGACATGTCGTTGTGTTCATGACCCTGAAACCGCTTGAGCATTGATCGTAGTACAACTTCAAAGTTACCTGAGCACTATTAGGATAAATTCGCAGACCTGATAAGATAGACTAATGGATTTGCATTCATTATGATGGTAGATCAGGAGGACAGGTCCCGTTGCTCAAAGTCTACATGATGTGCCTCCCATCCATCGCTCTAGTGTCCTACTTGTAGAATGCAACCAAGACACCGGTTTTGTTGCTGGGCCCGATTCTCATGAGCGCAGTGTACGGATTTATATCCCTAGCCTCGACTTTGCGGTACTGCAAAAGCAGACGAGCAAGCATGTACGCACCTTCGGTCATTACCATCATCTGTGCAGGATAACGACGCGGCCCACCAATCAGGAGCCAAGGGGAGAATGAAGTGATGAACATGCTGCTCATCAGTGTTGAACAGCACTTGTGCTTGCAATCCTCCGGCGAGTCATCCTACTTATGAGATTCTTGCAGCGTCCATAGCTGGATGATCAAACCATAGAAAGCAATGCTAGAATCTCCGGAGAACTAATGGGTGTTGTTACGGACGCATCAACCCCGAGAAACTAAACCCGAGTCACGGTATACCGGCCCTCGGACTTAGGGGGATGGTGCGACGGAACGCCGACATATCCAGAGTTGCCACGGACTGATAGCATCGCCATGCCAGTCTCTTCGGACTTTCCGAAACGTCTTTGTCTCTGAGGAGTCACGTATGTTGATTGCGGGTAGATGGGATGCTCGAACTCGGCGCTAGGGTTGAGGTATGCGTAGAAGCTCGTTTCTGATCGGTCGACACTTTGTACTTATATGAGCAATGATTGGTCTGTGCGAACCGACGAATGCGACAGCCGAATAAGACATGAACCACTGGGAGTCAATTTTCGACTTGTCTTGTGAATTTGGTGGCCTTGATGATTTGTCCAAGCCTTCGTCTATCTTCGGACTTCATGGTCGCACTTCACAAGATTTGCTATCCTATATGTCTGCATATTTTTGTTCGAGTTAGCTAGAACCGATTGTTACGCACAGCGGAATTTTGCAAGGCAGTAGATCAGGGTTCTCCGTAAGATAGTCCGGTTCTTGATTGATACATATATTTAATCCATCCACGTGCTGACCTCGTCCTTTTTCAATACATTCTCGCTCCATAAGCATCGTCACGATCCCTCTTCAATCCGACTCAGCATCTTAGTGCTTAGGCTATAGTCGTTGGCTTCCACCCGGCAACCTGAACTCTAAGCCAGATCAAGAAAGCGGTAGCAATCATAAAGTTCACACCACTGAAAATGGTCGAGTTCTCATACGATCCCCCGCTCTTGCTAGCAATAGCACCGGCAATGGGAGGGCTAGTCAGTGCCGCAACTCCAGCGATTGCCAAAGCCGTGCCAATGCGGAAGCCGACTTCTCTGGGTGGGAAGATGGTCATGACCAGAGGAGGTGTCAAGCCGATGCAAGTGCCGGAAGTGATGCCAAAGATGGCAGCATATGAGATGAGAGCGGCGTTGCTGTGGGCAGGCAGCCACAGGGCCAGTGTGATGACTCCAGTCGCGAAGACCATGATAATCAGGACATTGAAGCGACCGTATCTGTCGGCGAGGACATTGGGAACAGTACGACCGATGAAGCTGGCACCGTTCATAATAGGGATCAGATTGAAAGCCATGTTCAGCGACATGCCATACCCAACGTAAGAGATGACAAGGTAGTTGAAAGGTACAAATAGACCCCCTTCGCTCAGTCAGTACGTAAATTCTTCGAGGAAAGTGGATGATAGAAAATCATTCGACTTACAGTAAAGGAAGTAACAGAAACCTAACAAGATAAGGAACTTTGGCTGCGTGAAAGGACGAGTGTAATTAGAGATCTCGAACTTCCTTCCGCCATGAGGCAGATTAGAGGCAATGGTCGCCATGGTAATGAGCCATATTGCAAGAATCAAAAAAGCACAGATGCGCATCGTCCATCCGAAGCCGACTTCGGGTAGAAGGTATTTGACCATGAGGGGAAAGATGGGCAGTCGTGGCCCATAGTTGTCAAAGAGATATCCCGAAAGAGGAGATGCAAACAGCATGAAAAAAACTGGGTAGTGTCGTCAGTTATTTGAGCAAAGGTCAACACCGGCACTGCTCTTACATTCAGACGAGGTGATCCAGGAGATTTCTGAGCTGGAGTAGCTCTTGAGCTGGTTGGTTTCATATTCTGCTTGGAATACCGCAATTGACCCACCCGAAGGAGATAAAAAGCCCCAGCGAGCCACCAAGTAGCGAAAGAAAGGCTTTGCTTCCTCCTTCGGGTGCTTCTGGTGGTGGTTGTGATTTTGATTCTGCCGGGTCGGATGACACAGAGGGGCTGTTTGGAGACTTCTCAGAGTCGGTAGGGCCATTCTCGAGGTTGCTGTCGGTTCTGTCGCTCATCTTGTTGCTTGGCCTTTTGTATAGAAATTCTTGAGCAGATATTGATGATGCAGTGGAAAGGCGACATCCTGAACACGTTGGGTGCTTATATGTTGTTATGAGGCGCGATGATACATTACCTCCGAAGGACTCGGGGCTACTCTGTTGAGCCCGAAGATGGCCGCATTGTCGCAAGTTTGCAGCAAGAAAGATCTACACTCGGGCTTACCATGCGCGTAAAAAGCCGAGAAATGAAGCTCGGTCATGCCGAGGAGCTGATATTTCTCGGGGTATGTGGCAGAAGTCCTCGGTGAGTTACGGGCATCCGAGCGGAAGCACCGAGAGAGCAGGATGCCGACCTTTGTAAGCTCGGGCTCATCGGAGTGCACGTGTTTCAGCATCACAGTATACGCAGAATATATACAAAAATTAGAAAGTGAGAGATGGTTCCTTCGTTGATTGTTGTTCAATTTGTTCTACTGTGTAGCGATTGGAAAAATAGAAGATCAATCCGCCATTCTCAATGCATTCTATCATCAACTAGAATAACAGGATTCGCTCATGCCTGCTCGCCCAGGAATGGGAATCGCAAGACCTCGCCTTTGACCGGACGTAGAGCGAGCGCATCTTGAACAATCTCGCGTGCAACCTCGTGCACATCCTTGAAGTCAAAGTAACCTTCGACGTTGCCAAAGGAAGGAATCGTCTGTACGAGAAGCGAGTAGCGAAGGGTTGCGTTCAGCGCATCGGAATTGGGTGCTTCGGTGCCGACGACGACGCAGGATCTACTGATCTGAACAGGCAATGAGAATTCCTCTGCAATCTTCTCCAGTGTTACTTCACTGGCCCATCTGGTGGCCGTGTAGCCTTCGCTTCCATCTTGTGGTGGCTCGTACGCCGACAGGGACAGAGGCAGATATGCCGTCTTGCCGGAGAGCAGACCGACGCGGTTCGACGAGACATACAGAACAGGCATCGATCGAGGAAGAGCCAAAGCTGCCAGGAGATGAGTTGACTGCAGGTATGGTGTGCGAAGAGATTGGTAGGCATTGAGACAATGACCAGTGGCGCCGGCGTGGATGATCAAATCAGTAACAGATTTCAGGTGCTCGAACTCGCTGGAGCTCAGTCCCAGACGCTTAGAAAAGAGACTGCCTGAGTAGTAGATGACAGAGTCCGAGGCTGGAACGACCTTCTTCTCATCTGGCAAGACTGCGATGCAATGAATCTTTCTCACGTGTGAGCCGAGTGAATCCGTAAGAGCCTTGAGGATGGCTCCGCCAAGAAAAACTCGTTGCACCAGTGAGAAGAATCTCGATCTTCTTAGACGCACGAATGATCGGTGCGTATGAATCTTGTATATGAGTCGCTGCCTCTTGAACAACAAGAGGAATCTCTGTCTTTTGTTACAGTCGATCAATTGGCCCACCTCATCTTTCTGTCGCTGTTTCTTCTGGAGCTCAATAGCAGCAGCCATCTGTCGGAGGTTGCTCGCTTGGTACAAGGCTCTGGTCGATACAGACAAGCTCATAGACTAATTGATTGCTCCCTGTAGTCGCATCAATGACATCGAGTTTCCACCGATATGGAAAAAGTCGGCTTCAGGAACAATTGCTCGATTGGGTCCGCCCAGAACGCGTTCCCACAAAAGTCGAAGCTCTCCTTGCAACAAGGTGAGACGAGCTTCGTCGCCGCAAGAAGTGTCGTCAGCTTCCGAGAAAGTCGTATCCAGGGCTGTCAGTGCTTCAACGGCTCTTCTGTCAAACTTTCCTGTGGGTGTCAAAGGTAGCGCCTCCAGGATGGTCAACTTTGCCGGCCACATGTAATCAGGCAGCGGTAAACAACTAGATATCAACAGTTGCTGGCAGTCCTTTTCGTTCAACTCGACCCCAGTGACCAAGGTTGCATATGCTAACAGGCGATCAGTCTGCACAGTAACAATGACAGCAGAGAGTCTCTCCTGCGAGCCAGCGAGAATTGTATCTTCAATCTCCTGCAACTCCATTCTGACTCCTCTGACCTTCACTTGCGTATCGCCATCCATGCGTCCCATGAGGAGTAGCGTGCCATCGCGCATAAGTCGACCTTGGTCTCCGGTGCGATACATCCATGCAAATGGCCACTCCTTGGAGTTCGAGCTGTCGCGTATAAACTTCTCGGCAGTCTGCTCTGGAAGATCGCAATACCCAAGAGCCACGCCGGCGCCTCCGATGCAAATCTCGCCAACCACTCCAATGGGTAGTGGATTGCCTGACATGTCCAGAATGCGAATGGAGTAGTTGGGAAGCGCCTTGCCCACCGTCATGGCACTGTCATAGGAATCACGCGTCGCGCCTAACGGGATGTTTTGAAAAGCAGCGGCGGCGGTAATCTCAGTGGGTCCATAGCAATTCGTCAAGGAAAGATTTGGAAGCTCGAGAAGCTCAAAGTCGCGCCTGAGTTGCTCGGGGACGGGCTCTCCTCCTAGACAAGCATGACACCAGGCAGCCATCTGTCCGTGCTTGGAGTTCTCTTCTACGCCGTAGCGGAGCCACATCTTGTACTCTGAAGGTGTTGCTATAGTCAAGGTGACTTCATTGTGGCGTATGATTTTCATGATCTCAATAGGATCTCTTCGGGAATCTGAGGGGACGATGACCAGCTTGCCACCATTGAGTAGAGCAGTCAAGGTCTGAATCATGGACATGTCGAACCCGAAAGAGCTTTGCTGCAGAATGGTTTCCCGACCCAGACTAAGGACGTCTGTCTTGACGGCGATGTGGTTGAGAAGATTTGTTTGCGTCAGGAAGATACCTTTGGGTCGCCCTGTCGAGCCACTGGTGAACAACAAAGCCGCAGGGAAATCTTGGCTAGGGTGATCTGGTGTATGGTCTGGTTGCTCGTTATCGCCGGTTCCAGATATGGATTCTGCTATAATCAATCGAGGTGTGACGGTCAAGTCAGTGTTCGATTGTATGATGTCTTGCACATAGCCAGAAGTTGAGGTACTACAAATTATGACGCTTGGCTGCGCGATACGTACAATTGATGTATGCCGACCAGCTGACAGACTGACGTCTAGTGGAAGGTATACAACACCGATCTGTAGGACTGCAAGCATAGACGCCACAAAGTCGGGAGATGGTTCACACAGGATTCCAACGCAGGATCCGGAGCCACACCCCTCTGCACGGAGACCTTTGGCAATGGAGCGTGCGCGAGTATTCAACTGAGTGTATGTGAGCCTCATGTCCATGTATGCAATAGCGGTGTCGTCCTTGTAAGCTTCGGTCACTGAGGCAAAGCGATCGTGTACTGTAGTCTGCCATCCAGAAGAGCTCATGCGGGGTCCCATACCAATCTCAATCGAGCGTTCTGGGCCGACTGGGTCATACAGCGGAACCCCGTCTGCGGAGACAAGAGGATCTTTGGCATACGCCAGAAGGAGACGCATAAAGGTCTGCATGAGTACTGACGCACCCTCGAAATCATAGAGATCGGAGTTGCAGATGATCTCAAGCAGTGTTGAGCCCTGATGGGACTCCAAGACACCCAGACTGACATCGAAGGGGTTTGTAGCATCCTGACCATCAATCATACTCAGTTTGCAATTGCCCAATGGTACCTCGCTAATTGCGCCCATGCGGTAATTGATCGAAGCTTGGAACAGCGGCGTATGCGCCGCTGATCGCGGTGCTGACACGTCAAGGATGCGATCGAACGCCACACGAGAATTCCGCAAGCCATCGAGGGTCGCGCGCGATGTGTTGCGGGCAAGTTGGCCAAAAGATTCATCCACCGAGACGCGGAGGCGGATTGGCAGCAAATTCATGAAGAATCCAATGGTCTCGCCATAGCGTTCATCGTTGCGATTTGCATCTGCGACACCAATACAGAGATCTTCAACATTGGCAAAGCGAGCAAGCATGATCTGGAGAACAGTCAAGTGGAAGTTGAAAGGCGTCACTCCTAAACTTCGGCTCGCTTTGACGATGGTAGCTCACTGTGTCTTGTCTAGTCGTTCAGAGACATATACACTCTTGTTCTGGATACTTGCAGGACGCCTCGAAACTCGAGCCTTTGGGAGAGGTGGTAGAGTTGTTGGAACCGTCTCGAATTGCTTGCTCCAGAACTTAAGCATTTCAGCCATCTCGCCATCATCGAAACTACTCTCTGCAAGTCGTTGCTCGTGATCGACAAAGTCCAGGTAACTTGTTGGACTCGGCTGCAGCGGACGTAGTCCATAAGCCGTATTAAGGTCTTTCAAGAACAGATGGAGACTGAATGCGTCCATGATGATGTGGTGGTATCCCAAGACGATGGTGTGCCTTCTCAAACTCTGGGAGACGACAGTCATACCGAAAACAGGACTTTCTTCCAGATTCCACCTGTGACTTTCATACTCTTCGGCAACCTCAGACACCGTGCTTGCGTCTCCGTTCTTGACATGTTGGAAAATGTGTCTTGGTGCAGACATGACTCCTTGAAGCAGTTGATTGTCTCCAGGGCGCATGTAGAAGCAGCTTCGCAGAGCATCATGGCGTTGCATCACTGTTCTCAAGGCGTACTCCAAGCGAGGAACTTGTAGTGCTCCGTCAACTTCATACAGGAAAGTCAAGTTGCATACTGAAGAGTCTTCGGTATTGTTCGACAGGAACCAAACCCTGGTTTGTGCTTTGGAGACAATAGATTCACGAGTTATACTCGAGATTTTCGATTCATTGGCCATGCTTGTAGCCTGGAGTGTGAGCGAGGTTCTTTCAGGCAGGCATAGATTACCTTCCTTGGCTTGGCCAGGCCATTCGTAGATGCTGGCGTGGCAAGACCAGGGCTGGACGGAGCAGATTCCTCGGCTTCAATAGTATCACTGCTAGCGCCGCTGCTCATTGCTGGAGTTGCAGTACAGAGAGTACACCTTTGCTGTTGCTGTCGTTGTATAACCATAAGAGCAGGGTGTTGCCTTCTACTAGCACGTACACGCCACGAACCGCAAAGATCGCAAGACTAGCTAAGGTCGCGTTTTCAAGTACATTATTGATACACTGCTAAGTACAGACCGAGATTTCTCATCATAGACCCATGCACGAAACAGCGAGTGGACCGGACGCCATCAGGGTATGTCGTTCAAATTCTCGGTGTATTACGGGGGACCGAACGGCAGCACCGAGATAACCCGTTGTCGGAAGTGTTCGGATACATCCTAGAGGAATTCATGGATTGCAGATTCGAGGATGAAGATGAACAGACCTCGGGTAGGATCGGTATTTGTTTCATATCCAATCAGGTCTTGACTGAAACGCATGGCATCTTGATCAGAACCTTTCTGATCGCCACAACTGCAAATCAAATCATCTCCCTCTCTGAGGGCACATTGCACGCTATATACACTACTTGACCTCCAGTCTGTTCTTTGAGAGTTTGGCTGCCGTAAGTACCAGGGCACCGCCCACGATCGCAGAACCACTAAACATTTGCGCAAAGAGGTAGTGCCCATGATCCCTCTCAGTGAGCGCTCCAACTATAGGTGGACCGCTCAAGCAAGCAAGCGACACCACCGTAAAACACGTTCCGGTGCGAACACCAATTTTCTTGAACAGCTCGACAATCTTGAATTTATATCCGGTCTTGTTCACAGCCTGAATATCTTGAACACGCCTCTACACTTCTCAGATAGTACCAACACACCCAACGCCACGGATCCTCATGTTAGCTCGACAACCTCATATCGGCTCATCAAACTACTTCCTTCGTGTCTCGTCGTCTAAAGGACGAGTGTATTGTTGGGCAAGCACTGCGTGTCCTCAGCAAAGTCGTATATAGGTTGGAGTAATTACGACATTCGAAGTCAATTACGGGGGACCACTCGCTCCAGAGCTTCCCCTTAGTGATCAAGCTAGCTCGTATCCACATGGACAAGGTCCGGACCGGCGAGACCCCTGCTCCGAGGTGATTGGCAAGGCTTGATTTGATGTCGCATTGGACGCAGCGCTACTGCATTCAATCTGTAACGCAGATGATGCCCGCAGTCGTCTTGTTCAGGACTTCATGACCGCGTTTAGTATATCAGTGGAAACGAAATTGATAGTGGATCGGTGAACGATATTGTCTTCTTTGCAAGAAAACGTATACGTGTTGTGGTTCTCACCTACAGTAGTTACGGGACCCGGTCGGCACTTGCGAAGTGTGTTCCAGCAATAGACCCTTCCCAATACCTATCTCTATCTAGATCAACGCCAAGCCCTTTCATGACTACTTACACAGAATGCATGCGTATAAGTCCACACCTTCCTTGTGACCTAGAATTAGCAAAGGCCCGTGCTTGTGAAGGCAGGATTTGAATGTTGTCGCGTCTCCGAAAGGAATATGGTGCAACCCAAGCTCCAACACCAAGGTACTCACCTCCCCGGTCCGACTTAGCCTGCAGCTGGAAAGCTAGACCTGGTCTTTGAACATCTAGTTCCAGATAAAGCTGCACTCCAGCACGACATATATGCTCAACGACCGCTCATGCACCCTGCACGCAAATGTAGGAGACCCGACCGGAAGAATCACTTCCTGGATATTGTTGTGATGGGTCGTGCTAGGCGAGACGAAGGATCGATGTCCAAGAAACGAGACATTCTTTCGGCCTTAAGCTGACTTTATAGCTCAATCGTACCCAGTAGTGTGGTTGCGTACGAGTAGGCGTCAGTCGTTCGTCCAAGCCAGAATCCACTTGGCAACAAGAGTCCGAGCAGCGCACGGACACTCGGCTATTGCTCGGGTGTTGTTTCCAGGGAACTGCACCTCGTACTTTGGAAGGGTCAATCTGGACGAGAAAAATTGACTGGGGGCTCTCTGAGCAACGACTTGGGGTCATTTGGAAGCGGTCGGGTTCGTATAAAGTAACTTGCTTGCAAGTTCTGCTTTTGTCGGGCATCCAGACATCTCAATGCGGCGTCCTACTATTGCCTCTCTGCCTCCCTGGTGCAGCCACTGGCTGGGGTATCGCACCAACCCTGTCAAGCCTCCGCCGAAATATCTTGTCCACCTCTGGTCCTTCATTGGCGCCTTCTGTGGTCTGTCCGTTCTCTGCGGTCTGTTCAGCTACAGCGAGTACTTTCTCAATCATGGAGTGCCCATTATCGTCGCATCATACGTGTGTATATCCATTGTCTACTCGTTATGGGAGATGGGAACTCACAGATTTCCAGGGAGCATCGGCCGTCCTCTGCTTTGGCTCGATTGAGAGCCCACTCGCTCAGCCGCGAGCCCTCATATTCGGCCACTTCTTCAGCGCTCTAGTTGGCACCTGCGTCACCAAACTCTTCGAACTCCTGCCCGAGTCAAGATTCCACAGTCTGCGCTGGCTGGCTGCTTCTCTCTCGTCGGCGATTGCTGTGGTGGTCATGCAAGTCACCGATACCACTCACCCTCCTGCTGGCGCGACCGCCCTACTTCCCGCCACAAACCAAGAGATCCGCGAACTGTCTTGGTACTTTTTGCCCATTGTTCTTTTGTCGTCTGTCTTGCTGTTTGCTGTTGCTCTCATCAACAATAACATACAGCGACGCTATCCGACTTTTTGGATTGCGCCGGCAAAGCCGCAGGCGGTGATTCCGACTACCAACCCTGGAGTTCCTTCTCCTGAATCGAGTCAGCAAAGCAGCAAGCTTTGATTCTGGCGGAGACTTCGACGATGGGAGATGCTGAGATTTGTATCAAGCAGCCCGGAGATGGTCATGAAAGAAGCACAAAAAGAGTTCTCGGGTTTCAGATAGTCTGTGATAATTGGCAGGCATGCTTGAATGATCGGTGTTCACGGTAGACAACAATTAGCGTAGATCGAGATATCGATAATGACCAGTTGCTCCTGTACCCTACCGTAGCTGGCAACACCGAGATAATGGAGGACAATTCCACCCTTGCTATGACAGCGAACCTTGAAACGTGACTGTGTCAATACTGAGCAATGATGATGGTATATTAACTCCACTTGAGCATCACATCCATATCCACTTGGATACGAGATCGATCTGCGTTGTCACAACCTGAACAGCATATAGACTATCCTCCGGACCATCGGTCTGGGCCACGCTCAGTCTATCCACACATATTAATCTGACGTTGTTGGAGTCGAAATCCTTCATGCTTAGCGTGCGTGCTGTATATGTGTCTCATCTCAACACAAGCTGGAGGAGACATTCCGGAGGCCAGCGGCATATTCGTCTACACCCTACAATGATCGCTGGTAAGTTGGAGGTTTCTGTCATAACGACTGGGGTCTGACTGAGGACTAATCTTTAGTAGGCGCAAGCATCGTCGTATCGCGAGTACTTGGTTGAGTCAGAAGGCTGTGGATACTTATTCTCCTATCTTGGATCGAGAGTCGCGGTCATTGATCAAAGCACTCTTTGATGAATGCAATGGTGGTAAGACTCCAGTGAATCCTCAGGTATATTTTGCAGACCCTCAAGAGACTGTTGATGATGGCTAATGTTTGATGAAAACCTCATGCCGGTCGCTGCTCGCTCAACAACATGACTACGATTACATTTGGTATCCGCGCTGATAGCATTCATCACCCTCTCGTCAAAGAAGCTCTAAGACTCAGTCGAGATTTTATGTAAGTAAGCGTCGCACCTTTTGCTCACATGGCTCTAACAAACAGAACAGAAATTGTACCAGTCCCATGTCCAACTTGGTCGACTTTATACCTCTACTCCAATACCTGCCTACACCCATGCATCAACGAGGCAAGAAACTGCATCAGGGGCTCGTCAACACTTATGGCTGACTTGTGACTGGCATCAAGAAAAACATGGACGGCGGCAAGGATGTGCCCGAGCGTCTTGCAAAAACAATGTTGCAGCTTCAAGACAAAGAGCAGCTCGACCACTTGGACATGTCAATCCTCGCCTCGGCCTTTATGATCGGCGGCGTAGAAACCGTAAGTTTCAAGCCTTCTCTCTCTCTGTTTACATGGCAGCTCAGTAGTCCACAGACGGCAGCCCTCATCCCGGCCTACCCTGAAATCCAGAATAAAGCCCAAGCCGAACTCGACAGAGTGGTTGGCTTGAACTGCATGCCCGACATCGAAGACGAAGCCAATCTACCCTACTGCCATGCAATCATCAAAGAGGTAGAAAGAGTGCACAATGCTTCTTGTTGGACACACCACACGTCGCCACCGAAGATTTTGTGTATCGAGGCAAGCTGATCCCCAAGGATACTGTTTGTGTACTCAACACGTGGACCATGCACCATGATGCGGACAGATACCCAGATCCTGATAAATTCGAGGTAATGTCGAGATGAAAGGAAAGTCCATCTTAATTCGACAGCTACTGACACATACACTCCAGCCTGAACGCTACATCCACGATCCCCCTGACATCGGCAGAAAGCGCCAATGTCATCGACCCAGCAAAACGCGACCACTGGATGTTTGGAGCCGGGTAAGCTTTTTCCTCCGAAAGCTATCAACCATCTACCATCGGCTAACGAAAACAAACCTACAGACGCCGCATCTGTCCCGGTATGCTCGTTGCAGAGCGCGAGTTCTGGTTGACCATCTCGCGTATGCTGTGGGCATTTGACATGGTCGACATGCCCGAAGAACCTATCGACTTGAATGAGTACGATGGACTTTCCGGCCACTCTCCTGTTCCTTTCCGCGTCAGATTTATCCGAGAATGTGGCCAAGGTCCTCAAGGACGTAGAACTTTGAATGTGTAGCATGAAACGTTCTGATGAGAAGCGATGAGAATGGCTCGTCGAAGGGGTGAATAAGAATAGATAGCGGCTCGAGTCTTTGCTAAAACACTGTTGATGACTTTTTGTTAATAGTCTCGCGTGGCTCGATGGGAAAAATTGGTCATATTAGATTCTGAGATCGAGAAATGTCTATTTGAGTAACATCCAAGACCCTCAAAGCTGATTAATCGTGATTGTTGTCTGTGCGTACGCCTTCCTTACTAGGATCGACTCTCTTCTCAAAACCGTATGATGATTCGGGTTGAAGATGCTCGATCGATTTGTCACTTCACGGGGACGGGGACGGGGACACTGTGCCACCTGTAGGCTGCAGGCTGGGAGCAGTCCTCAGTGACTATAAGTTACGCTCAACATCTCCCAGAAACCTGAATCTATTCTCATTTATCCTTCCAACCAACCCACAATACACCTGACTGTGGCCAAGCACAAGAGTGAGTACAGGTGTCTAAACATGATATACAGTAAAACTGACTATACACAACAGTGGTACAACATCACCCCCTCATATCGCCCAATATACTTCGCTACGAGTACCCAAAGGTTCGTCTTGCTTTCCACCACCTCTGACTCGAAACGCATACTGAAAGCATTCTCAAAACCGAACAGTCAGAAGCATGCGCAAGAACAATCCACAGTGGCCGAGCCGACGCCATCCGCATCCTCAATGGCGACGATCAACGTTTGTTGCTCATCATCCAACCCACCACTCTAGCCGACTTTATATCTTCCGTGCGTCTCGAGCAGCAATTCCCAAATCTATGCATCATGATCCTCTGCGGTGCAAAGTTTATGACGGCCTTCAACACATCTGCGTACAGCGACAATACAGTCGGTGGAGGCATCCACAAGACCAACATGTATCTGCGCACAGCCAGAGCTCTGATGGTATCGCTGAGTTGCTCGGGGTACGACTCGCACTTCAAGCTTCTGATACATTGGAAGCGTGCTTCATCGAGGATCTAGGTAGTGTGGTGTTAGCCAATGGCAGCACGGAGAAAGGCATCGAGATGGCGTCTGGTCTGTCGTGTGCGGTGGGGATGCCGTATAACGCGACACAGTGTTGCGAGTCCATGACACAGATGCTGGATGCTGTAAGCAAGAGCCACTGTTTTCTCGGCATCGGTCCTGCAGGTCTGGCGACTACCAAGCAGACAAGTGGGAATGCGCATGGTTTTGCTGTGGTCGAATGCAGAGATTATGATCAGAACATCAAGTTTCTCGGCGAGGAAAAGCAAAAGGCGATGAGTGTGGTACTCGACTGTCGAGACAACGATGATGATGGACTGCAAGGAAGCTATGTTCCAGCTTTGAATACCATCACCGAGTTGACGAGCGATGACACGGCTGCGTTGAGGGGCATGGTCTTGGGTATGGATACGAAGTCTGCAAAGTCTTCTGGATCAACGGATGCCGAGGGATCTCGAAGAGCTGTCCCAGCTGGCTCGTCGTCGGGCAAGTTGCATCGAGAGGTACTCCTTGTCATTTGCAGAATAGTCTTTAGGTTGTCTCTAGGTGATTATCCTCGTTATCCTTACGTTACTGAGACATATCCTGGCTCAATTTTCTTTGCGATGTTGATGATAGACCGATTTGATCCAACTGTTAATATTGTATGGTCAGACTCTTTCTGTTCCCTAGTCAATACTTGTCTACGTCTGAGAGAGAAGTCATGTGTGGGGTCGTCGTTTATTTGACAGAGGTTGTTCACAAACTCGGTGCCAGTCACAGAACACTTTAAAGGTCAACAAGGTCATTGTTGATCATTGCATTCACAAGTGGCAGTGATCCAATTTGTACATCTTAAAGGTAAGATTGACCCACAGGGATAATCTCAGCACCTCTTCAACACATAAGCAGCAAGGAATTCAGGATAGCTGCAGCACAATGTCGTCGGACGAGTCGCAGATACATGGAAGGGGTACAACCCTGACTCAAATCATGATCGATGATCATGATCCCCCATTATGGGAACGCGATCGAACAGATTTCCAAGTGCAGTGGTCGAGGTTCTCGAAAAGAATGACAAAGCTAAGGGGTATCAAATTGTGAAAATTGTATGCTACAGCCATTCACACAGACGGATGGTCGAAACACTAGTATGAACAGCGACAGGTCATCATCTTCGGCGAGGCATCATTCTGACCTTGGGGAAGTCGAGAGGAATCTTCAACTTGGCGACTCTGCGTTGTGCGGCGACGGCCTTGTTGGGGATCTTGAAGTCTGCTTGTTCCTTTTCGGTAGGGTTGTTGACTTTGCAGCCCAGCTCCATGAAGTATTGCGACATNNTCTGTAGACATTGTTAGCGCGATGAGCCGTGAGTGAATTGATACCAGACGTACTGCTTGTTGTCCAAACGCAAGTCCTCACGCAGATCGTGTGTGTCGGTCTTGTAGCCATCGATGAATAGCGAGATGGCGGCCATGTGTGTGATGAGGTTGTCCATGTGCCATTTGTTGAGTTCGTTATTGTCCGAGAATCTCCTCCTGACACTCTCGATCAGAGTCTCTGGCCAGTCCTGCAACTTGGCTCGTAGTTGGTCCTTTTGTGGCACCTTCTTGCCGGCCTTTCCTGCTGGTTTGAGTGCGAGATTGAATTCGATCAGAAGCATGAGGTATTTGAGAGCCTTGAGTCTTTGAACGTCGTCACGAACAGCAATGGGGTTGACACGTTGGGCGACGAAACGAGAAGACAATTTGAGATCCTCGCCTTGGCTGTCTTGCCATTCCTTGACAGCCAAGTTGCGCATGTCGGCTGCAGGAATGAGCATGCCGATGGGGTAGACGTTTTCGGCCTCGGTGGCATTGAGGTTGGGCTTGGGAATAGGCTTGTTTGCCAGGATTTCCTCCTGCTGAGCCTGTTTGGCAGGCATGGCATCCGAAGCTTCCTTGACGCTGTCCATGACGGCAGTCTCGACGTTATCGAGCTTGCCTCCGGTGCGGTTCCTGTCGGCGTTGGATGTGATGGCGTTCTCAACCTTGGAGGCAAGAGCCTTCTTGGCCTTCTTTGTACCGAAGGCCTGACCCAGATCCTCACGTTGTTGAGCAAAAGTACGGACGGCATTCTGAGCAGCGACTTCCTGAGCCTCGGCGCGGAGGGTGGTGCGGAGAGTGACGGCGTGTGCGGGGAGGACCTGGAGGGAGGAGGATTGAGGATCATAGACGGCGACGTAGTGGGTCAAGTCTTGATTGGATTGCTGTTGGGCGGTAAAGTCCAGACGGGCATGTGATGTCGAATGCAGCAGCAGCGAGTGTGACGAGGGTGCGGGCGAGGCGCTGTCCTTCTTGGGGTTGGTGACCTTGACGAAGGGCTTGAAGGGAGCGATGGGCACATTGAGTCCAGGCGCGGCGGNCTGCACACACGCGTCAGAACGTGAACAATCATAAAAAGATGGAGATGGGCGCATACCGATGACGGGGTACAGCTCGTCGCGAGGTGCCGGGAAGCGCACGTTGATGGCGGCGCTCGAGGCCTTCTTGTTGGGGGCGTCTGCGCCTTCCTGGCCTCTCTTTCGCTTCTTGTCGTCGTGTGCAGCCATTGTGGGATGTGTCTAAGGGAAGGCACGCAGATGCAGACTTGCGCTGCAGTTAGGAAGGCGCCCAAACTTTTTACAAAAGCGAGTCAAACTTCTCCAGCTTCTGGAACGGTCCAGAGTCATGCGGTATGGCCCGTGCCGCAACTGTCACCACCCAAGAGTGACATTTTCGCGACTGCCTTCCCTGTCTGGAACCCTGCTTTCTCTGCCGTCTTGCTCAGAAATGCGGTGCCACCCGTCTTGTGTTGCGTAACAGGCAGCTGCCCTATAGTCTGTGAACTCCTAGCTAAGTCGCTGTCGCTCTTTCCTAGACATACAGCAAAGCTGTTAAAGCTGCCCTCCTTCTTACCAACCTGAGACACCTCCCCGCCATCTGCCTTTCCTAGTCTCAACCTTCTTCTTGACCTCTAGCTCGCCAACATGTCTGGCATCATGAGCACCATCGAAGGCCTGGCAAACACCGTCACCACCAAAGCCATGTCTATCCTTGATTCGGTCTTTCCGCCAGAGCGCCGTCAGGAGCTCTTGACCAAGCTGCAGCAGTTTGCAATCAAGAACCCAAAGCTGTCGGTGCGTCCAACACCCATATCTTTGAGCCTCTTCACAGCAACTGACAAGTGTACCAGNGCCTTCCTCCTCACCAACATTGCCCTGACGGGCCCGCCCATGTTCTTGTTCATCCTCTTCACCCTGACCGTCTTCATCTTCTCGCTCGTCGTCGCCTTGCTGGTCGGCCTGCTCGTCGCTATTGGTTTCACCCTCTTCATGGTCGTCATCGCTCTGGTCATACTATTCCCCACCGTCTTCTTCACCAGTCTCGCTGCATGCTTCTTCTTCCTCTGGGGTCTGGGTGGATACTACCTCCTCAAGTGGTTCAACAAGGGCGAGACCCCTGCAGCAGAGGGCGATGCTATTGGCGACAAGATCAATGCTCTTACCGGTGGAAGACTCGACTTCATCATGGGTGGTGCGCGTAAGGAGTACCCGGACCACTCTGGTCAGAATGGCAAAGTCGATGCGAGCCCCAAGCAGAACGGTAAGCCCAGAAAGCTTCAAGACAACCCGGCCAAGTCGAGTGGAGTCGACATGGGCAAGCAAGCAGACTCGATTAGGAAGAATCTTAACGTNGGGTAACGCCACCAAGCAAGCTAATTTGGACGGAGTGACCAAACAGGCTGGAGTGGATAACGTGACAAAAAGACAGACGGAGTGACGGGCACGGCCAAGGGGTTGGCTAGAGGGCTTGTGTAGACTGCGCTGACACAACGACCTCTACCTGAACTTATGTGGTCTGCCTTGACTGAACGGCCTCTGTTTGATTGATGTTTGATTGATTTTGGATGGCATAGCGATGGGTTTTGTTATAGCATTTTTCTCTCACTCCAGTATACCTCACCATGAGGTGCACGGGAGACGACTCATATCATGGCTTCGAGTACATGTAGCTTCAGTAATGCTTCGTATTGTTTCAATCTGCGCTCCAACAAGTGACAATATGCTGGTGACAAGGGAATAGGCCGACAACAATGACGAATTCTGGTATTGAGCACAGACCAGGCCGAGTTGGATGCGGCGGTCGAAGATGGAAGCTTGAGAGTTTGACCGACGACAAGAAGGAGCGACCCACGCGCTTTCCCTACACACTCAGTGACTGCCCAACGCGTATCTCTTGCTGGAATCTTGGACTGGCCGAGTCTCGCAAGTACAGCGACGCGCAACATTCCAGGACTAGAAAGTGCGACCAGGCACCCGCAGCAAACACTCGACCCATGAGCAATACACTTGTATCTCTCTCTCCCGGGTACTGAGCGCGAAGTGAACGATGGCGCCTGCACAGCAAAAGAGGAAGCGCCCGCAGGACGACCACCAGACGCGCGCCTCACCTCACCGTCCCGAGAACCTCAATCTGGCTCAGCANGAACCAGCGCAACAACCGTCGCAATGGGAATGGAAGCCAGAACCGCTCAAACAACTCGACTCCCACCCACAACCGCCATGCCAACTTCTCCCAACCTGGTTCCGCCAGGAACTCGCCCGCTCAACCTCCGCACACTCCACAGCAGAGTGCGCAACCGCAACTGCCGCCGCAACAACAGCAGCAGCAACCCGAGCCCGCACGCCCTGCCCTGACCTCAACACCCTCTGCTACGCCCGCTCCACCTCTCGTCCTCCCTCAGTACCCGCCGACGCCAAAGGAACCCCCGCTCCTTATGCCTACGACTACTTGACAGACGATGCCGTGAGTGCCTGGCAGGCAAAGGGAAAGCAGTCGGTTCTGGACGCTCTGGAGAAGGCAGAAGACAAGGATATGATGTCGAGCGCAGTCATACAAGAGCTACTGAGAACAACGCTGGATGGTCGCTTGTCTGCTGGAGAGTGCGCCGAAGTGCTGAAACAAGTTGCTCCCACCGATGAGCTGCAGTCTGTCTTTGCCGACACGCTGGCTCTGCTCGACGAAGCCGACTGGAAGAATCCCGTTCTCAAGACGCTCATCCACCATGCCGGTCTCTCTGCCCATCTTCTCCGCAACGAGCTCGACATTGAACCGCTGTCTGCTCTTGGCCTTGTGCGCAACACTTTCTCGACCATTCGCAACCGCAAGACGACCAACCTCATTTACCGCCAGGCCAACTTCAATCTGCTGCGTGAAGAGTCCGAGGGTTACTCCAAACTCATCACCGAATACTTCAACGCTGCCAATGCTGGTTCAACCTCGGATCTCATCGCCGAAGATACGTTCCAACGCATCAAGGCTCTCGTTGGATCCTTCGATCTCGATGTTGGCCGCGTACTGGACATTACTTTGGACGTCATGGCCAACCTTCTGATCAAAAATTTCCGCTTCTTCATCAAGTATCTACGCTCGAGTTCGTGGTGGCCCGAACAACACGTCCCTGAAGGCTTCCACACTCGAG
Organism: Aureobasidium vineae; assembly: GCA_903819635.1. Taxonomy (NCBI): domain Eukaryota; kingdom Fungi; phylum Ascomycota; class Dothideomycetes; order Dothideales; family Saccotheciaceae; genus Aureobasidium; species Aureobasidium vineae. The sequence continues at coordinate 1,838,001 of CAIJEN010000005.1, forward strand.
GCCAGGGCTTTACTTCTCTTCCAGCGTGGGCTCTTCCTCACTCTGGATCCTGGAGTCAGACTGCGGAACAGCGTGCTCAGCTGGCCGCTCTCAAAGAAGCTCGCGATGTAGATTTCTGGCAGCAGGTGCGCAAGGTGGGCATGGATGCTTTCTTCGAGATTGGCGCTCTCCACATGACAAACCTCGATGCGGCCGCTGTTGCCGACCTTCTCGACACCGAAGTCAAGCCCGAATTGGATGGCAGAGGTCGTGAAATGAACATGATCCGTCGCCTTCGTACCAATAACGCTCGCAAATGGATGCGTCAAACTGGGTGCGTCGTACCNCCTGGCAACTCGGACGCCGCTCAACTACTCGGTTTTAAGCTCGCCTTCTATTCTTCGGCTGCACGCGACAAGCATGATGTCCTCCCTGACAATCTCATCTACCTCGCCGCTTTCCTGATCAAGATTGGTTTCATCTCCCTGAGAGACCTCTACCCTCACTTGTACCCGCCGGATGAGAAGATGGGCGAGACCAAGGAGAGATTGGAAAAGGAAAAACTCGAAAGGGAAAAGGCCGCAAAGCCTGGTGGCGGTGCTCTCAATGCTCTCGCCATGGCTGGCGCCCTCGCAGATGACACTGCACCTGCTCCGCATCCTGCTGTTCGCAGCTTACGAGACAATGCCTCTGGACGAGCTACTCCCAAGGTTGAGCCCGATGCTGCTGAAGCCGCTGCTGAGGACGGCGAGAAGGAAGCTTTGCCTGAGCCCGCTAATCAGAAGGCCGCTTTAGTCAAGAGTCTACTCGCCATTGGCTGTCTGCCCGAGGCTTTGTACATCCTTGGCAGATTCCCTTGGTTGACTGATCTTGTTCACGAACTACCCGACTACATCCATCGCGTTCTCCACCACATGCTCACCAAGGTCTACGAACCTGCCAGACCTCTCGCCAATAGACCTGGCATGAACGACGCCCGACCTCACATCGGCGATCCTACTGGCTTGCCCAAGGGCCAGCTCAACCTCACCCCTGCACCACCAACAAAGACTCTGAGGTGGGCCAACCTCGATCGTCCTGATTATGGCGACGCAGTCGAGTACAAGTTCTACTGGGACGACTGGGTGGACAATATTCCCATCTGCCAGTCGGTAGACGATGTCTTCCAACTTTGCAGCACCTTCCTGAACTTGACCGGTGTCAAGATCGGTAGAGACTCTGCTCTCTTGATGAAGCTCGCTCGCATTGGTAAGAAGAGTTTGACTGATGATCCTTCAGACACCAACTATGCTCGATGGATTGATCTTTGCAAGCGGCTTCTGGTCCCTGCTCTCAGTCTGACCAAGCACAACACTGGCGATGTCAACGAGATGTTTGAACTTCTCAAATTCTTCCCCACCAGCACCCGCTACTCCATCTATGCTGAGTGGCACTACGGCAACACGTCCCGCCTTCCTGACATCAAATCCGCCTTCGACCTCACCAAGGCCGAGACAAAGGATGTTCTCAAACGTATCAGCAAGACCAACGTGAGAGCCATGGGAAAGGCACTATCCAAAGTTGCCTTCTCTTCTCCTGGTATTGTCATGCAAGTTGCTATTCATCAAATGGAGTCATACGACAATCTTATTGATGTTGTCGTGGAATGCGTTCGCTACTTCAGCATGCTTGGATATGATGTTTTGACCTGGTGTTTGATGAACGCACTTGGAGGTGGTGGTAGAAATCGAGTACAAGCTGATGGTATGCTTACCAGTCCTTGGTTACGTGCTCTTTCGACCTTCGCTGGTTCCATTTTCAAGCGCTACTCGGCTATGGATCCTTCTCCAATCCTACAATATGTCACAAACGAGCTCCGTGCCGGCAATTCTACCGACCTCGAGGTTCTCGAGCAGATCATCACCGAGATGGTTGGTATCAAATCTGATATGACCTTCAACGAGTCCCAGGTTCTTGCTATGGCGGGAGGGCCCGTTCTCAAGGCTCAAACACTCATCTCTTTGCTTGATGAAAGACACAAGATGGAAAAGCCATCTCGTCGTCTGATCAAAGCACTTACCGAGCCTGGGCTGGCTGGCCAACTATTGATCTCCGTCGCACAGGAAAGTCAGATGTACGCCCACCATGAATCCACTCAAGACGCGCCTTTGAAGGTTCTTGGAAACAACATGGACAAGCTCTACCAGGTCTTCAACCAATATCTCGAGACTCTGCGAAGTACATTGTCACCAGACGAGTTTGATGCCGTCGTCCCAGACACGGTTAGCCTGATGGGTGACTTTGGTCTCGAGCCATCGCTTGCCTTCATGATCGGGCGTACAAGTGTTGCTCATGCTATTGCCGAGAGCGACGCTGCTAAAAAGGCTGAACAACAAGCCAGACGATCAAGCCAGTCAGCTATTGCCAATGGCGATGTCGCTATGGCAGATGCTGACGAGAAGGACGTCAAAAGCGAGGAAGTCACCTCGCCACCCACTGAGGAGAAGCCTGTGCTCTCCCTCACCGAGACAGATGCAGAGATGAAGAGTGTTGCACATGCCAATGGGGTCGATACCACAACACCAACTCCATCTCCCGAGACACATTGGCATCCTGTTTTGACCCCACTCATCGAAAAGACACGGGAGCTTCTCGGCGACAAGCTGGAGCAGAGTATTAGCATTCCATTCTACGTCACTTTCTGGACCCTTGGACTTGAGGATATTCTGGTCAACACCAATAGCTATGATCAGGAACTCGCCACACAATCTCACCTCATCAACCAAATAAACAACGATCGCACTGATGTTACTGGCAAGGGCATGCAAGAAAAGGATAAGAGAAAGAAGACTATCACTGAGTTGAGGGAAAAGCTCACCCAGGAAATGAAGAGTCAAATTGGCGCCTACACTCAGGTCCGCAACAGATTGAACAAGGAGAAGGACCACTGGTTCACCGACTTCCATAACAAGGTTGAGCTTTTGCACACCAGTCTACTCCAAAACTGCTTCCTCCCGAGAATGATGAACTCGCCTCTAGACGCTCACTACACTTACATGATGTTGAAGTTCCTCCACAACAATGGTGCTCCCGGATTCCGAACTATGCATCTGCTGGATCGTCTTTTACGCAAGAACCAATTGTCATCACTCATGTTCCAATGCACGCCCAGAGAATCCGAGAATCTTGGTCGCTTCCTGAATGAAGTCCTGAAGGAGCTTTCGTCTTGGCATGCTGACAAGGCTGCGTACGAAAAGAATGCGTTCGGAGCAAAGAAGCAACTTACCGGTTTCGCCAGGAAACTGAACCCGGACAACACACCACAAACTTTCCTCAACTACGAAGAATACCGTGTACTACTTTACAAGTGGCACTCGAACTTGAACGCCGCTTTTCAAATGTGTCTCGACTCTGGCGAGTACATGCATATTCGTAATGCCATCATCGTCTTTAAGGCTGTTGCCCAACAGTTCCCAGTCGCAGAGCCAATGGGCAAGATCATCCTTGATGCCGTTACTGCTCTCAGCAAGGCTGACGGCAGAGCTGATCTCAAACTTGCTGCTGCCAGTACGTTGGGCGACATCCGCAAGAGACAGTCTTCTTGGGTTTCCAAGGAGCACTTTACAGGAGTGAGTACCGCAACACCACCGCCGAACAACAAATCTGACACTATCAAGAAACCCGATCCCAATGCCAAGCCTATTCCTTCACGAGCCGAGACCCCTGCTTCTCGTACTTCGACACCCCTCAACCCTGCAGCTCAAGCCTTCAAGGCTCCTCCTGTTCCAGCTCAGCAAGGTGAATCGGAGGACGGAGAGATCGACGACGACAAGCAAGCCACAGGCAAGTCAACAGCTACTGACGAGAAGTTGGAGTCACTGCCAGAGAGGAAGGCTGCTCTTAAGCCATTACCAAGGGCCAACGAAGGCCAGTCGGGAGCTCACACTCCCTCGCAACGCAACGATTCTAGACCTTCATCAACACAGCCCACCAGGATGCCTCACTCTCTGCCTAGCAAGCCAGAACTTCCTCCCACTACGAGACAGCAACCAGGACGAGGACCTGCACAACTACCTCCTCGACACGAATCTCACGAGCGTGGTCATCCTTCTGAGTATGGACGACTTGATAGACCTAGCGAGGCCATGCGCTCCAACCCTACCGGTATGCCGAGGGAAGCATCTCCACCTCTGGGAGCACGTGGAGGCAGAAGCCGTCAGAGATCACCAGACTACCCTCCTCGTGATGACAGACGCGATCACTATGGCAGACCCCAGCCTCCAGCCGTGCAAGAGCCACGCATGGCTGAGCGTGATCAATACGGACCTGCCAGACCTCATCCTGGAAGAACTCTTCTGCAGGAGAACAGAGGATACCCTGGTGGTCCCAGCCCAATGGCTCCTCCCGAACGCTCAGGCTACGATAGGTCCGAACGTCCAGAGCGTTCTGAACGTTCTGACCGTACTGATCGCGAACGTTCCGATCGCCCGTCCATGAGTCGAGCATCTTCTCATCCTGCTCAGCCGCCAGAGCCTGCAGTCATTGTCAACCCGGAACGCCTTGCCAGAATTACTGGCGATGTACCTCCCAACGATCGCAGATCGAGAAATTCGTCTCGTGATGACAGGAGATCGAGAGACTCAAGACCGCAATCGCCCAAGAGACCCGTTGATCCCCCACCACCAGCATCAAAGGAAGCACCACGCAGACAGCCTCTTGATCCCAATCCCTTCGCCGCACGTGACAGTCATCGTGCCCAGCCTGAGAAGGTGGAGAAGCGAGAGGAACCGCCACCGACCGGACCTGCAGCGGGCAGAAGTGGACGAGGAGGTGGTCGCAACGATGTACCTCCCAAGTCTGTCGCCCAGGATCTGTTTGAGCCTTCACGCGGTTCTAGAAGAGCCGTTGATACGCAAATGCAAGATCCAAACTATGGACGCTTGAGCTCTGCACCAGAGCCACCTTCTGGACCCCCTAGTGGCCCCAAAGGCTTTGGCAACAATGGTCCTAGAAATTTCTCTGGGCAAGGTGTTCCCAATGGCCGCCCTGGCGATGCAAGAGATGCACCACACAATGCCCCTCAGGAGCCGAGCAGTAGTCGCAACAGACGTCCTCACCATGATCGTCAAGGCTCGCAACAATCGCCATTCCCGCCGATTCCACCTCCGCCCCCACCTTCGGGCCCCGCACCAGGCTTTGCTCCACAGCCTGCTCAGCCAGAAGTTGTAGGTATCCACCCCAGCCGCCTTGGTCAACTCCCCGAAATTATACAGCAGAGTGCATCCACACCTACGGGACCGCGTATGGGTATGGGCAACCCATCTGCTCCGAACACACCTTCCGGGCCATCATCAGCTACATCTCGTGCTCCGGCTGGACCTGCAAGTGATCGTCGGAACAATGGCACAGACCGCAGATTTGCTTTGCTGAACGACACATTGCAGAGCGGGAATCCGAATGGCGCATCCATAAGAGGACGAGCCGGCGGACGCCAAGGACAAGGCTCCAATCCAATGATGTCTGCATCTGCCGTGCCCAGCCCTGTTTCCACACAATCACCCGCCATGCCTTCAACAGCAATGAGAAACGACTTCTCCACGCCAACCTCTGCATCTAGAGATCAAGACGGCAACCGACGTCACGAGGACCGCGAACAGAGAGATTCGAGACGTCATGGCCGTGATGGAGGTGAATCTCGCCATTCGAATCATGGCAGCCATGGTCATGCTGCAGCCAACCCTTTACCTCCACCCCACCACCTGCAGACGACTACCGCAGTCATCAATCCTCCGGCCGCGGACCTAGGTCTTCGCGGGGTGGCAACGAGAGAGATGGATATGGTGGTGGTAGAGGCACTGCACCACCCACACCTACATTGTCTTCTGCTGCACAACCGCTTCAAGGCTTTGCACCTCCCTCTCAGCAAGGCGATGCTTCTGGCTATGGTGGTGGCAGAGTGCCGAGATACGAAGGCGATGATCGAGGTGGCAGCGAGTATCATCGTCGCGAAAGCCGCGGCAATGATGGAAACTCAGGAAGACGCGATGATGGAAATGGAGGCGGACATAGGCGAGGCGGTGGCAATGAAGACGGAGGTAGTGGACGACGAGGTGGTGGTGGACAGCAGGGTGATGCGGGACAAGCACAACAAGGACAAATTCGTTCAGAGAGAAAGAGAAGAGGTGAAGGTGAGCTCGGTGGACATGAAGGTAAGAGGAGAAGATAGCTTGCTCCTTTACCATTTGCATGTTCACTGGCTGTTTTTGGTCTATGACAAATTAGGAAGAGAAATTCGATGCATACATTTTATTCTGTTCAAAACCTACAAGCTTCTTCATTTTTCTCCCGGGGGTGTCGCTTGAAGCCAATAATGTGCAAGTAAGATTTATCATCAAACAAAACACATGATAATTCTTATCCCAAAAAGATTTTCGTTTCCTCTGGGGGTTTTTTCTTTTCTTTTCTTTTTTTCATGAACCCTTCTAGGGGAAATTCTAGGAATCGCTATAGAGATTTCGTATAGTTATGTAGGGAATTCGCCAAACGGAACGTCACGCGAGATGAGCGGGACTTAAGAGTCGTGCCTCCCCTACGTGTAATAGACAGTTGTAGTTATAGTCTATAGTCATAGCTACAGAAACCGCATAAACTCTTATATAGAAAGAGCGATATCTGCAAAAAGAAGGTTATATTCAAGTATCTCTATAGTAGCATCTAAAAACAATTGATTAGAGATTCTTTTATACGGCGTTTTCGCAAGGTCAGAATGAGGTGGTAACAGAGTAGAAATGAGATATGTAATAAGAACAGAACCAAGATCATAGAGGTGATAAACAAGATAAGAAATGCCATAGAACTGGGGTGAAATCTAGAAGCAACTAAGCAAGGAACCAGTATAACGACAAGATAGAATCAGGGTACAAACAAGATGGAAACAAGAGGCTTGCGATAAGAAGCGAATGATGATTTGGTATTGACTGACACTAATGACTACGACCAAGGACTACTATTACATTACGTAGGCAAGGAACGAGTGGCTATGGTTAGTATGATTGTGCAAAGAACAATCATAAGCGAATATACAAAATCTTCATGTTTTCCTCCCCTTTCATGTCAAAATCAGAAAATTTCTTTGCCTTTCTACTGTCTCTTTCTCATATCTCTTCAAGTTCGTGGAAGGCAACGAACGGAGCGTGAAAATTTGGAGATGATGACGGAAGAGAGAGAGGTGTGAAGGTAGATGATCGCGAACATTACATCCACATCTCGGTCAAACCGTCATTGGCAAACCAAGGTCTTCCTGACTTCTTCCCCCTTATCCTCCTTTTCCTCGGGTTATTTCCCGACCTTTTCTTCCTTCATGGGCTTCTCATCTCTACGCCAGACAGTCATGAAGCTCACAGGAGCAGCATCTATAGTCATCGTACTGATGCCAGACGTCACGGTCGACGAGCCGGTAGTCGTCACCGTAGCGACAGTGACCGTAGACATGCTGACCACAGTGGCCACACCTGTAGCCACAGTTCTCTCAGTCGTCTGCGTAATCGTGCTTGTGCCTCCAGATGTAGTGACAGTAGTATAGCCGCTGGGGACAACGACATCAGAGGTCACAGTGACGGCGCCAACGGTTATAACAGAGGGCTGTGAGCTTTGGGCTCTGGTTACGGTCGAGCGCCTTACGGAGTTTACTGTTCTGGTCGAGGTATAGACAGAGCTCACACTGGTAACGGTATTGAGAACGGTGACCGTGCTGCCGCCAGGAACGACGGAGTAGGATGTGACTACTGCACCGTTGGTCTGCTGAGAAACCACCGTTGCGACACTGGGAGCCGCGCTGTTGACGGTCCTGGTTCCAGGTGCCACCACGCGAACTTGGGTTGCGATTCTCACTTGAGCCGAGGCCGAAGTACTGGAAGACGAGCTTGCTGTCGAAGATGGTGGAGGAGAAGCGGTTGTAGTGGAAACACTGACGACCGTACTTCCGGGAGCAGTGGAGACACTGACAACAGTACTCCCAGGAGCAGTCACAGTGGCCACACTTGTAGACGGTGAAGGAGATGATGAGCTAGTAGTTGTCGAAGATGGCGGTGGAGGACTACTGGAAATCGAGGATGACGGAGAAGTGCCTGAAGACAAAGACGATGTTGTAGTGCTAGACGCCGGGGTGCTCGAGCTGGCGCTCGAGCTACTTGGGGATAAAAAGACGACGGTGTAGTGGATGGGCTCGAGGTCGCCGACGCCGTGATTATCGGAGGTCCGGTTGGATCACCACAAATTGTGGTTTTGGATATGGAATAGCCATCAGGAACAAAATCAGAGGTTGATGACGAAGAAGTGCTAGAGGTGCACGGAGTGCTCAAGGTACTCGAACTGCTGGAAGTGGTCGAAGCTGTCGGGGTTGAGCTGGAGGATGTTTGACTTTGAACCTTGTATGCATAGTCCAAACCGGCAACGGGTTGAGCTACGTTGTTAGTGCTCATGAGATAACACATTCCACTGGTCGAGTTGTAGCTGTAAGAGTTGCACTGCGTCTTGCTATCGCAATAAGGAGCACAACCTTCGAAGCTGCCTGATTGGACGGTACCCACGTCGCCGTTCTGGCGGGGAGACAAAGCACGCTCTGCCAAGAGCAAGAGCACCCACTTCTTCTTCTTCTGAGTGCAGATGACAGCGTATGTGACATTGTTGGAGTCGGTAAAGGTGTTTCCGGATACTGAAATCTGTAGACAGGCTCTTGCTCCGACATGGTTGGTCGGAGTAACTGAAGCAGATGATGTCGTGTTTGAAGCCATGGTTGGTGAATGACTCGAAGCGCTGGAATGAGTCGATGTACTGTTCATGCTCATAGTAGTAGAGTGGCTCGACGTACTGTTTGCGGTCACGGACGTGGAGCGACTCGAAGTACTGCTGGCGGACGTAGTCATGGAGTGACTCGATGATGAAGAGCTGTTTGAGTGCGACATGGATATTGTCGAGGATGAAGCCGTGCTAGTGGACATGGCAGTCGGCATGGTGCTGCTGCTGCTGCTGCTGCTGCTGGTCAAATTGCGACTATTGACGATAGCGAAGTCGGTTCCGTTTTGTTGTTTCTCGCTACTTTGGTTGACCGAGCTGTAATACGTGCATGTGCTCGAGGTTTTGTTGTGGGAGGTGGCAGAGCAGGCCGTGTTGTTTGCACACTTGTCCATACATCCATCGAGACCATCAGCGGCGAATCGCTTTTTCTTGAGGAAATCGCGTCTCACGAGGTTGAGCAAGGTGCCGCTGTATATCGTGTCCCTCTGCACTTTGAACGTGACACCATCGACAGAGTAGGACGAGGTGGTAGGGCTAGCAGTGGTCGAAGTAGCTGTCGAAGAGACAGTTGAATTCTGCGAGGAGGAAGTGGTCGTTGTGTGGCTAGTCGAGTTCTGCGAAGAAGAGGTAGCTGTCGAAGAAGAGGTAGCTGTCGAAGACACAGTCGAATTCTGCGAAGAGGAAGTAGCCGTTGAAGAAGCAGTCGAGTTTTGCAGAGAAGAAGTTTCGTTGGCAAAATGCCAACCCCATCCAGGCGCGAACAGCTGCACAAGGCACGCCGCCGCCAACGAAGTATCAGCGAAACGCATCTTCGGCGTATAGAGAGTCACTCAGAACTGATCGTTTGTCTTTTGCAGTACTGATGTTGGGAGACAGCTGTATGTGGGCTGGTTATGAACAGTCGTGATGAGAGAAGAGGGAAAAGGTCACGAAGAGAGCCCTCTGCAAACGTCAGCATGAGCTCGTATGCTTGCTTCTTGAGGAACCGGCAAAAGTCGAGGATACTTTCATGGAGGCAGATGTTGTTTGCTCGAGAGTACGAGCTTCATGGTGCTGCTATCCAGTAGAAATCCGTGATCGAGCTTATGTGCTGCATGGGTGAAGGGTAAATCTTTGAGCTGTGGAGCAAGTTGTCGTGTCGCCCGCGCAAGAGAGCCATGAAAGAGCTGATAGACGGGTTGGGATGGCTGCTGATATCGAAAGCTTTGCTCGTGTGGATGGCCGTGACGCGATGTGGAGCAGCAGGATCGATCAAGAAGGTGAGTTGGTGGATACAATAAAGTAGGATGAAAGTCAATGGCGATGGGAGAAAGTCACTGAAGCTAAGCTGTCAGCAGGTCTCAAGCTGTTGATTGGGAAAGGAGCTGCTTACCTGTGGAGTATGTGGTGGAGCTCCAACGAACCTTCTCCATGTTCACACTGCTCGCACCACCTCGACCGTTTCTCAGGCACGACAATCGATTTTGTTGAAACAAGATTACAATTCCTTTTTCCTTCTATCTCGATTTGTGGACTGAACGTAAAATGCTGCAGCGCTTTTGAACCTGCCCATATCGTGGTGCTGAAAATCGTCAAGATATGTGTGAACGCCTGCCCTGAAGATATACTGGCTATGCGTGTTATACAGAAAAGAAATAGATACCTATGAGTCTGGGGCGTTCTCATTGCCAGCTGCTGTGACAGTCTCGTCAACCATCGAGACATCTCCACCAGTAGCGGCCGGAGTTTCGTCCTCATCTTCATCGTCGTCGTCGATCACACGAGCAGGCTTCTTTCTCCGCCTTTCAACAACAGTGTCCTCGTCCTCTCCTTCCTCTCCCATCGACTCGTCTCCTCGAGCTTCCTTTGGGCGTCATCCTCATCGTTGATCTTCTCGGCAAGTCTCGCGTTTTCGTTCTGGATAGCAACAGCATCATCGTCGCTGTCGCTGTCCACCACAACCTCGGAGCTCTTGAATTTGCCCTTTGGCTCGGCAACCTTGCCCTTTCTTTCGAGCTTTCTACGTTTCTTCTTCTTGGGTTTCTCGCCGTCATCATCGTCGGAGGCGGCTGAAGTGCTGCGTCGCTTGGACTTTTGTCGCTTTTCTCTTCCGCCAAACTCGGCATCAGCATCAGCATCAGAGGCCTCATCTTCGTCGTTGACGATGTCTGAATCGCTGTCACCACCCTTCTTCTTTCTTCTCGCACCCTTGGGCTTCCTTTCTCTCTTCTTTCGGCCACCGGTTTCCTCGTCAGTGGTGAGTTCGGCATCTTCGCGGGCTTTGCGCTCAGCTTCCTCCTCAATCTTCTGTTCGGCGATTTCACGGTCCTGTTGTTGCATTCGTTGTCTCTCCTCGGCGATCTTTCTTCTGCGTTCTTCCTTTGCATCTTCGAGCGCTCTCTTCTCGTCTTCGCGCTTCTTGATCTCGGCCTCACGCTGTGAACGAGCCTGTTCGAGCCTGGATGCGTTCTTCTGCTCGAAATCGCGTTGACTTTGCAGAGCACGATCTAATTGCTTGCGCATAGTGTTTCTTCCCATGTTGGCACGCTGTTCGATGTCGTTCTTGGGGAAAGGTGGGTTCGGTGCGCGAGCGATAGCCATAAGACTCTCGATAGCTTCATCCAACCCATTGGCAGCAGCCTCGAGATCAACAAGCGTTCTCGTGGCCTCCGGTAGAGTGTAGATGAGTTGGGCAATTTGAATCTGGACAAAGGCGACGTTGAATTTGAAGTGAAGTTGTTCAGGCGATGACTCCAGAGCGCGGTTCGAGAATTCAAGCGCAGTCTTCATGGCCTGCATGTTCTTCTCTTGCTTGCCCTTCATGAGCCATACGCGACCGAGACAAGCGAGAATGCTGGGGTCATGCGTGCGATCCTTGGAAAGGGCAGCCTCGTAGCTCTCAATTGCGCGGGCAAATTGCTTGACCTCGACAAATGCATGACCCATGTTGATGAAGACACTGGCATCTTTCAGGGTTTCCCGAACTTTAGTAAAGATCTGGATCGCTGTTCCGTAATCCTTCTTGTCTTCAATCAGTGCAATGGCAATACCTTGAGCGGCATAGGCGTTGCGAGGGTCAAGCTGCAGAGCCTTGTCGAAGAATTCGATAGCTCTGATGTACGTCTTTGTACGCTTCTCCTTGTCCTGGTCGGTATCTCTGCGCATCTCGCGGGCAACCTGCAAGAAGAGGTTTCCCATACCAGTCAGAGAGTATCTGTCGTGCTTGTCGTGGTGTTGAAGAGTGTGCTTGTAGTGTCTCTGCTCTTGATCCTCGGCAGGGTTCATGGTTCGCTTCTTCGCCTTGTGAATGTAGTATCCATACAAAGCACGAATGTCGAGGTTGCCAGCTTCTGACTCAAGCAACTTCTTAACAGCCTGAGCACCTTCAGAGGGGTTTTCGCGTAACGCAATGTATGCAAGTCTGATCCTGGCATCTGTGTAATCGGGGTGACGCTCGAGCAAACCTTGGTAAACTTGGTTGGCCTCGACCACCATGTGTTCGGCCTCATAAGTCCTGGCCAAGTTGTAGCTGATGGAGGTGACTAGAGAGTCGGTATCGAGTTCGCTGTCCTTTGCGCCAGCCTTGACACATGCATTGAGGGCAGTCTGGAACAGGTCTCTGGCTTGGCTGAATCGTTCGGCTTGGAAGTGGAAGGCCGCCATGTTGTTCAACAGCTGTGGTGGGAGCATTTCACGAAGAGCGGCCTTCAGCTCTGCTTCATCCTTGGTGTCTGGACGATCTTCCTCGTCAATGTCATCCATTTCCATCTGCTCGACTTGCTGCAGACATTGGAGACTTCGCTCGGGGTTCTCGATTTCGTAAAGTCTGGCCAGGTTCAAGAGGACGTATGAGTCAGGGGTAGCCTTCTTCTTGGGGTCCTTCCAGGTGTTGCGAACGCCCTCCAGGAGACCGATAGCCTTTCTCATCTCGGACGACCTGTCTTCCTTGGAGCCAGCGTTTTGGTTGGCGTAGACTTCTTCAGCGTACAAGAGACCAAGCAGAGTCATGGCTTCGGCACTCTTGGTGGACTGAACAATGCTCTCGAGACGGAACTTTGCGCCAGACCAGTCCTTGGAAAGAATTTTGAGCTGAGCAGCACCGAACTTGGCAGGCAGATAACCTCTTTCGTCACCACCTCTTGCTTGATCGGCTCTGTTGTAGTAGTCGGTGGCCTTGGCAACGTTTCCTTCGGTGTGTTCCTTGCGGGCCATGAGATACCAACCATCACTGGCGATTGCGTTGACATCTGTGGCTTCGATGGCTTGACGGGCAAGACGCTCTACCGTGGGCCAGGCCTTTCTGAGGATGAAGTAGTTTCCGAAGGTGGCGCAAGTCAGAGGGAACTTGTTGTCGAGCTTCCAGGCAGTCTGCGTGTATTCGGTCATGGCCTTCTTGTAGTGTTGCTGGAACTCGGGGTCGGTGGTGGGAAGCTTTGCGCTCTGGTCGAGATGGTACAGGCCGAGCAGAATATTGGCGATCTTCGAAGTTGGGTTGACCTCGAGGGCGCGCTGCCATGCGCTATGGGCCTCATCCTTGTGACCCAGCTGCCAGAAACAGCAGCCTATGCCGATTCTCGGATCCGGGTCTTGGAGATGTGGGGCACGCTCGAGAGCGGACTGGTAGTTGTGAAGGGCATCGGGGTATTTGCCGAGGAGAAGAGGGCTCTGGCCTTGCCCATGACGGCCATCATGTTGCGACCGTGGGAAGCGCGCAGAGAGTCTTCGAAGCATTTTGCAGCCTGGCGGAGCGTGTCGAGGCGCTCAGACTCTTGGGCGGTCGACGAGGACTTGGAGGGCTGTAGCGAAGCACGGAGGAGATAAAGGACACCGCGGGCGAGGAAGAGGGGAGGGTAAGTGGGACTGATGCGCGAAGCCTCGTTGAGGGTGCTGGTGGCCTGGTGGATGTAGTACTCCTTGTTACGAGCCTCGGAGGCCAGTTGGGTGTCTGTAGACAGGTCAGTCGTGACGGAGTATTCTGGGTGGGATGGTCGGTACCAGGCTTCAGACGAGGAGCCTCTCTACACTGCCACAGGCGCAGCCAACACAAGCACGACAGCAGGGACAGCTTGTCTTCGGGCTTTGCGTTGCGCGAGAGAGAGCTGAGGCCCCTTGTGACAATGTCGATGGCGTGGTCGACCTTTTGTTGCTTGGCATAGGCCAGAGCGATGGTCATCCAGTAGCCGCGTGCGACGTTCTCGTTCTCGAGCAGGGTGCACAGCTCGGTTGGGTCATCCATCAGGTCCTCGAGATTGACCTCGACAGCCTCCTCGGCGTCTCCACTTGAGAGCGGCACATCGAGGGCGGCGGGAATGTGTGAAAAGCGGACGAGAGCAGTGGCGACGTCTTCGTCGTGGTCGTCGAGACCATTCGAGTGGCCGTTTAGCGTGGCAGCCATGGCGAAGTGGAAGGTGTGGATGCGCCGAGATCAGTGGGCCATGGATTGGCGCGAAGGGGAATGCGTGGTCCGGTCCAAGTCCTGACTTGAGTTGGCGACAGCAGATGGAGATGAGGAAGGAGCGATGTGAACTATTGAACAATAAGAAGGTGCACGTCGAGATTATTGGTGATGGACTGAGGCCAGCGCGAGCTGTCGCTGTCGCAGTCGCAACTTCCCATGTTTGCTCGAGAGGCAACTTAGCCGAGACGCGTCACTCCCGATGCGGAAGTTGAGCCGATCACCCTCCGTGTACACCATTCATGCTCAAACCAACTCACGACTGCTGGCTGACTCACTGGACTTTTTGGAAAGAGAGACGTTCACTCCGGTTTGCAACTGATGGGTCTTCTATAATCACACCATGTCGTACATGCGCGGTCCATCGGCCACTGGCGACCGAGGATACACCAACGGAGACGGCTACCAGTTCCCACGTCGCTACGACCTCGACACGACCACCAGAGACAACAGCGCGGATGGAAGGAGTCGGTCGAGGGGTCCTGCTGCTGGAGGAGGCTACGGTGGACTGGGAAGAGCCACAGACGACTTCGTCCCTCGAGTGGGCAGTCCGGCGCGACTCGACCGCAGCAAGAGAGCCAGTGGAGAGGGCAGAGCATTCAGCAGGAGTCGGAGCAGAGCTGCCTCCCAGATGCGCAACGCCGAGAACAGCAAGCAGGTCGAGGACATCTTGCGCTACATCGACCGTCACTGGAGCCAGATGGCGAACGAGTCGTGCGTCCCTGTCAAGGTCGCCCTACAACTCATGGACCAGAGCTCTCTCGGTCTGGCCGACCAGTACCACAGTTTCCAGGACACGCACCAACAACTGCAGAATGCTCTCAAGGCCATCGTCAACCAGCACCATCAAGGCTTCAACTCGTCCATCGGTACTTTCCATCAGATCCAAGCCAGCATTCAGTCATCGCAGCAAAGAGTCCGTACCTTGAAACAGTCCCTCGTCCAGGCCAAAGGAAACCTTCGTACTACTCGTCCCGAACTCAAAGCCTTTGCTCAGTCGAGTCAGAGCTATGATCACATGCTGCAGACCCTGGCTTACATCGAGCAACTCCAACTCATGCCCGAGAAGCTCGAAGCTCAAATCTCCGAGAAGCGCTTCCTTGGTGCTGTCGAGACATTACAAGACGCCCTCAAACTCATGCACAAACCCGACATGGAAGACATTGGCGCTCTGAGTGACTTGCGTGTCTACTTCAGCAACCAAGAACATTCCATCACCGACATACTCATCCAGGAACTACACAGCCATCTCTACCTCAAAAGCCCTTATTGCGAAGAGCGATGGAAGCAATACACCACCCGCTCCGCTACCACTGGCACTGCCTCGTTCGAGATTGAAGGCCGTCAGCTTTACCGCTTCCTCGAGTCCTTCGACCCTACACAAATCTTGACCGAAGACACATCTCGCAACCCTGAAGCAGACACTTTCTCGTATATCCAACTTCTGGTCGAAGCACTAGACCGCATGTCGCGTCTGGATCTCGCAATCGACCAGATCGAACAAAGACTACCTGTTGAGCTGTTCCGTGTCGTCGAGAGATCATACACCGAGGTTGAGCAAAACTATCCCGGCATAATTCGTGGCGCTGCAAAACAACAACACTTCCAGCTCGACAATATCAACGCTGACATCAACCAAGACAAGAAGATGATCCTCGAAGATATGCTGTCAACGCTATACGCCAAGTTCGAGGCCATCGCAGAAGGTCATCGTGTTCTCCATGAAGTCATCGGTGGTATATTGTCCCGCCAAGGCAGTGACGAACCTGCTCTGCTCCGCAGCTTCCGTGAGCTCTGGAAGCTGTATCAGAGTGAGATCCGTAGTCTACTGCATGACCATTTGGCTGCTAGTGGTAGCCCCGAAAACTCATCACATCCTGAACACCACCATGCAACAAACATGTTCAAGCCGCATGTGAGAGATCGCAACAAGCGCTTGTTCAAATTGGCAGACACGGACAGCAAGTCGACTGAACTGACGATCGAGAAGGAGGATCTCGATTTCATCCTCAAGTCTTCAGTCCCTGGCCTGGCAGCTACTGGGACAACGCCTGCTACAAAAGATGCCGAGAATGAGAAGAATGAGGATCGCTCAGCAACTGGCCATAAATTGTTGGTTGAGCCAAGCGTCTTCAACATGGGTATCCTGCTACCCCCTTCGCTGTCCTTCTTGACAAGGTTGAA
Source organism: Aureobasidium vineae (assembly GCA_903819635.1). Classification (NCBI taxonomy): domain Eukaryota; kingdom Fungi; phylum Ascomycota; class Dothideomycetes; order Dothideales; family Saccotheciaceae; genus Aureobasidium; species Aureobasidium vineae. The sequence continues at coordinate 1,854,373 of CAIJEN010000005.1, forward strand.
GGACATCGTACCGCCGAGCTCGGAGATCGTCTTGAGCACTCTCACCTCTTTCCTCGACGACTTTTTGATAAACGTCTTCCTCCCACAATTGGAAGAAGCACTGACAGACATGTGCATGGCCGCCTCTGCCGAGAGCGATGCCTTCCAGCAAGATCCCAAATGGCAAGTGCGAGCACAGAAACCAGTATTTAGAGGCACGTCCAACTTCCTCGACCTGATCAAAGCCTTTTGCATGCTGTTGGACAGCCTGCCCCACGATCAAGCCTTCAGTCAACTGGTGATGGCACAAATGCGCATCCACTACGACAAATGCTACAACTGGTACCGCGCACTGGTCATGCGACCACAACAGGACTCTAGCCAAGAAAGAAAGCCCAAGCGCTCGGCCGCTCTCGCAGAATATAACGCAGACATGCGGGATGCAGTAGCCACTCTCCTCGCCCACGAAGCCGAAAATGCCGATGATGTCCAACGATTGATGCAAGAACAAACCGCATCTCTTATCGCCAATGTCAAAACTTCGCCTCTTACCGATGCAGATCTCATCCTCGATAGAAAATGCATTGGGAGTTTGTGCGTCTTATACAACAGCACGCGCTGGTTCGTCGCCCACGCAACCCAACTCCGCCACATGAGCAGTTCAATGAGCAACTCCAACACCTCCACCACATCTTCTCGCCACCAAACTCGCCGCTGGACAACACTGATATCGCCAAACCCGCACGCAGCAATCTATCTCCCACTCGACACACAGTCTTCCCGCGACTTTGACGCCATCACAACCTCAATGACCGATCTTGGGTCTTTGATCTTGCGAACACTGCACCTCGAGTTGCGTCTCCAGATACTCAGTGGAGTGCAAAGGGCATTAAACACTACTTATCTGCTTGGCCAGCCTTACAATGATCCCGATCCTAGTATCTTGTTGCTGTCCAAGCAATTACTTGATTTGGATGAAGATTTATCGTCGCATTTGCCGTCTGCACAACATAAGCTATTGGTCATGCATCTAGCCCACCCCACCTCTATCGCACTAACCTCCTTCACTGCCACCATCCCCGCAATGGACGATTTTGGAGTCGGCCGCATGCATTTGAATATTCTGGTCTTGCAACAAGTGCTTAAAGATATTGAAGAGAGCAGTAGTTTGCACCCAGCAGCAGAGTTTTGGAGTTGGATNGGAGCGGAAACCGGGGTGCTTGCGCAGGCGGTACAAAGGGGGAGGTGAGCAAAGCAAGAGGCGAGGGAATTGATTAGGCTTTGGGGGTCTGGGAGGGCGGATGCGGGAAGAGTTGAGGTTGAGGGTGCGCTTAGGGAGTTGGATTGATGTTTGCGGTAGAGGTGCAGTGGTGGAGGTTGTAGAAGGAGGCAATTGATGACTTTGATGTATCCTACAGTGTTTTCACTCTTGTCTGTTTTCCAGTCGAAATCAAAGAGAGTGTGGACTTTGTACTTTTGATTGCAAGTATAGCTCTTCGATTGTATAATTCTATATACCACTCTTTGCCCTTTGAGTTGTTTTTGCCTTTTCGTGCTTTGGGTCTTGTTATTCTGATCGTGAGAGCAAAAGCGGAGAGAAGAGACGGTCTTGATGGATTTTGGTACCGTATTGATGGGACTTGGTGGGGTCCCACGGGAGCCCACCAAGTCCCATCAAGTCCCGCCCTCAAAGATTCAGATGCTCCTGTCTTCGGTCCCGTCGAATCCCATCCCGTCCCTTTGGTCCCATCTCGTCCCGTCGACCCCCATCTCTATACTACATCTCGAAATGGCACATGTGGACTCCAAACCTCCTCTATATTCGTCAACCAGACGAAAATCAGAATACATGACATGTGGTATTGGAAAAAGCACTTGACGGAGGCAGGACCAGGAGCAGAAAGAAGACAATGGCATCGGTCAAGGGCAAAGCAAGTCAAGTGAAATCGAGAAACGCACTCAAGAGGACAAGAAAGACAAAAGCAAAGAAAAAATCTGTTTCTCGAGTGTGAGCATGCAAAAAGGCCGCACAGCAGCTTTTGATGCAAAAGTTCGAGTCTGATATTTCTTGTATATCGTGTTTCTCCTCTCTTTCGCGCTCTCTGTTGATATTAATGAAATATGTGGGTGGTTCTCTTGTACAAAGTCCTCTCTTTCCTCTCTCTCTCTCTTTTTGATAGCTCCTCTCGTCGTCTCTTCCGACTGTAGCTTAAAGTGAAACAGCAAAAACAAATGGCGCGCTCTAATCAGAGACTGCGCAAAATCGAGCAGAATGCAAAACGCAGACATGTCAAACAGAAAGAGAAAACAAAAGCAAAAACATGTCGAAAAGGACACAATCTCTTTAGCGCCTCCTAGCTGCGACACGCAGTGATGCATCGACAGCAGACCAAACCCACACGACTCCGAAAACGCCTGTCCCTGTATGCCCAGATGGAGTGACGCAAGAAAGAAGCAAAAAGAAAAAGCAGAAAGCCCATGCCCGGAAACAAAAGAGACGCGTGAAAAGGTGTAATGCGTGTCGTTCTGGATCTGTTGTTCTTTTTTCTTCATTGGTACTCGGCGCCGGTCGAGACGATACCCTGAGGCATGGAATGTTGCATGTGGTGGGGCTCCATATGGTGAGGGTCCATGTGGTGAGGGTCCATGTGGTCGCGCGAGATGTGGCTCATGTGCATGTGTGGGGGAGGAGGCCNCATGTCGCCGTGCATTTCAGATGGCATGCCAGGCATGGGAATGTACGAGTCGTTCACATCGCCTTCGGAGAGGTCAATGCCCTCTTCGGGCTCTTCCAAGTCTTCTTCGGGGAAGCTGGTGCCATCGGGATTTGCGTCGTGGGTACGACGGTGCTGGGCGAGGTTGTCGGAGCGGGAGAAGGCCTTGTTGCAGAGCGGGCAAACGTAGGGGCGTTCCGACGTGTGGGTACGGACGTGTCTGGGACGAATTAGTACGGGCATGGTTCGAAACTCAGCAAGTAGGACTTACCGCTTCAAGTGCTCTAGCCTCTTAAAGACCCTGCCGCACATGGGGATGGGACACGAATGGGATTTGGAGGGATAAGGGTTGTTCATGTCCTGGACGGTGGCGCTGCGGGCGCGACGGAAGACACCGTTGGGAGTGCGCATGACGGCAGCCTGGGCGTAGTTGACGGGGCGGTACTGGTCTCCAGGATATGCTTGTGCGTACTCGTCCTGGCCCATGGGCATCGAGTCGTCGACGGGGGTGGCATGACGCGAGTATTCCTTCTGCTGGCGCACAGGGGTGGCTCCTCTTGGCGAGTCGTGGTAGACGGGATCGACATCGTGGACAGGGACAGACGAGTGACGCAGATCGCTGGGACGATGGACGGCGTGCGACGTGACGCTCTGGGAAGTCGAGTTGGGTGGTTGCTGGGTCAGGGACGAGCGACGTCTGCGCTGCTTGTACGTGGGCGAGCCCTCGAGCGCGGAGGNGAAGTGGTGCAAAGGGCGCATCATCGAGGAATATTGGGGAGCTGCCATGGGCTGGGCAACGGGCATCAGTGGATTGTAGTACTGCGACATTCCCGGGTCGGGCATGGCGGCGTAAAGGCCCGTCTCCTCGTTGGCGATATAGGCAGGCTCATGGTGGGACTGCTGCTGCATCTGGGGCTGGGGAGGCGTGATGGGCTCGTAGCTGAGGCCGCGCTGGCTGTAGTCCTCAAAGTGTGACGAGACGAATGACGGCGCGGGCGAGTATTCCATGTAGGCGGGCATGCTGCTGTGGCGGGCGGCGGCGTTCATGGCGCGTTCGTAGTGCATGATGGGCCCGCAGCTCTGTTCACGCGTCTTGTGCACCTGGGCTGGCAAGGGCGCTTGCATGGCCATCTGCTGGTACGTTGGCATCTGCGTCAACATTTCCTCCGAAGGCATCGTTAGGGGCATACTTGTTGGCTGCATCATAGCCCCCACTGGTGGTCCCATCGACTCGGCCGTTGTTGCTGGAGGATTCATTGGCGCAGGAGCTCCTGCTGCCGCCGCCATTGTGTTTGCTGCCATTGGGCCCGACGTTGCTGGTACGTTGTTTGCGAAGGTCGAGCTGTTGGTCTGCTGGGCCTTGGTGAGCTGCTCGAACAGCGACTGACTCGAGTCGAACTCGAACGAGAGGGCTGGCTCGCTGACGGCGACGGTTGTGGCTTCCTGGCCCATCTTCTCGCGCTTGAGGTCGCGTTCCAGCGCGTCGAGGAACAGACGGTCGTGCGGCACACTGTACCAGTAAAAGACCTTTTGCTTCTTCTGGGTGCGGATGCAGTTGTTCTTGTACAGAAAGTCGAGGAAGGGGCTCTTGGGCTCTTCCAGCGAAGCGTCAGTGCCAGACTTGAGGTTTCGCAAATCCGAGAAGATGCCCTCTTCAAACTTCTTTGAGTTCTTAACCGGACGGCCGAAGGCCTGGAAGCGAAAAGACAGGCATCGTACAATGTCGGTACCAGAGATGTGGAAGAGGTTGCTCCTAGACTGGAATGAGTTGGGGTTCGTCGGTCAGCGAACAAGCACGTACCAGAGCACACAAGAGACGTATTCGCCAGTGGGTAGCAGGAAGCGTCTGATGTACTGATCCGGAGACCAGTCGACGGGCGCCGAGATCAAAAAGTACTTGACTGGGTCCGTGTCAGTATCGGCCATTGGAGATAGAGGTAAGGAAGAGAAAGGAGAGATGCGACACGTACGGTTGTCGACTTGCTGCAGAGCGACTATCGAGTCTTGCGGCAAGCTCTTTTGGGCATCCTGGTCGAGGAGGAACGTCTCCGGAGCTACCGAACGACCCTGAGGAGGGCCAGCTATAACGCCGTGTTGTGTCGAGTACATTGCAATGAAGATCAGGGTATTAGAGTAAGGGGGATGTGTTAAGGATGCGCGAGAGACAGAGACTAGGGTTTTGGCGTGGGTAAAGCGAGTGTGGGAGGGGTATGGGTATGGGAATGCGACGGTCAGTATCGAGGGCCGGCCTGCGATAACGTGGTATGCCGTTGTGCTGTGCGAGGGAAGGAGCGCAGATGCAGCAGGTGCAGTTAGATGCAGTACGGCAGGTGCAAGAGAGGGAAGGCGCAACTGGAGGTGGTGTCGCAGAGAGAGATTTGGGTATTGATGGGAGTGTTTGAGAATGACAGAGGGCTGAGGGCACGAGAGGGAAGAGGTTGATGAGGCTCATGAAACAAGTGCAGGAAAGACTCGAAACCCGCCAAGCCCGCCCGTGCCCTGTTTGAGACTCTCTAGTCCAACGCCCCCAACCCTCTAGCCTCGAACCTTTGGCCTCTTCATATCACCACCTGGGATGCTACCAACCCGCATCGAGAGATGGTCCGCGGCCACACCGACAGCTGCTTTGCTCTCTTCCACATCCGTCCGCCACTCGAGTAGTTGTCCCGAGTCTGAATATAGCAAGCTAGAACGACGCTTCCTAGAAAAAGGCATGCTTACTCGAGTGCCTACCGCTTTCGCTCGCGCACTAAAGCCACACCAATCTCTAGCCGTTGATTCGATAATCTACTGTCTTTTCGAGAAGGCGCGCGCGTTGCCAACCACCTCTTCGTTTTGCTTCTTCCTGTTGTCTACCATCACCCTCTATCATCCTCGGTCATCCTCTATCATCGTGCAGCTTTTTGTTCAGTAGTTGACAATCGTAGCGCCTGCGTTGGTACCTGCATGAACCTGGCGGAACGACTGCTGGCGGCTGATGCACACAACGCTCTCGACCTGAAACACCCGCCGACCAAAACGGCCAACTGCACGCTGCCTCACTTTTTGTTTGCAACCTTGAAATCCACAAGGCATAAGCCAGCCGACAATATCTCCAGGAATAACATCCTCTTCCCACACCTAATCACACTGCCGCAGACCACTCTTGTCACTGCCGCTCGACGACTTGGAATGGCAAGGGAAATCCTCCCTTTTCCTGCGCTTAGCCTCTCCAGCTAACACCCATCTCATTTCCCGATCGCCGTCACCGCTCCTTTTTGCTTCTTCTGCGATGCTTCTTTCTCTTCCGCTTTCCGAGTCCGCATGTCCGTCCTCCATCAGTCCAAGCGCCGTGCACGCGTCCAATCCATGATCCATCACCAATCCACCATGCAGCGTACTGACTGGCTAATGTCATTAACCTCGGAGCTTTTCGTAAGCGCCCGAATGTCATTCGTGACCTTGCAACCACCTACATCGTGGCGCAGCACGCCTGTATGTACCTCGNNCCATAGATGATAGCATACCTGGGCCAGACTTTTGTGGAGTCTGGAGTTGTGTCCTTTTCCACCAACACTTGTTGCACGAGCACCCTCTCTTCTTTTGACTGGCGTCTTGTGCGACGAGCCTACCATTTGTCAAACNCCTGCGCACATCCTCACATCGATTGCTTCTCTTTTTCCNGAATGCATCAAGGATTTGCTGGCCATGGAAATCCCCAGAAGCCAAAAGTGCGCGAGGTTTGCGCAAGTCGATCCGCACATNCAGACGCTTGGAGCGCGTAATTTCAAGCCATCAAGAGAAGCGGGCGTTCAGCTGGCCCTGTTTGAGATTAATTGGAAACACGTCGATCACCCCGGCTGCCAGTTCGTCGCNTGACTGCATGTCCCAATGCGCTGCGATATTTCCCGACCACCACAACTCATCTGCCTTTGTTCTGCTATTTCCACACGTCCATAGATCGTATATGGCTGGCTGGTTAAATGCCTCTTCAAGTCTTCTCCCTTCACATAACGACACTCATCTTCAATAGCGTCTCGTGCGATCGATCTAATGGCCGCTGAGATTAGATCGAGTCGACCAAGATTTTACACCGGGTGAACAATTCACTGCAGTCGCTACCGTAATTGCGGTTTCTATTTCGACTCCTCATCCTTTCCAGCAGGCATGTTGGATCTTCAAAACTCAATTCACATGAATCGCTCGACATTCAAAGGCCAGCCCGTCCTCTGCTTTTACCTTTTCACCTTTCGCAAACCATACGGCCGACATGAAACCCTTGACAGCTTTTTACTCTGTATAGAGGCAAGATGTCCCTGGGAACACCCACCAACGGTACCTTCTGCAGCCAAAGCGTGTTCGCGTCGTGTTTTGAACGCGTGCAATCAAGGAGGAGTCAAGGTCGAATCTTACATCAAAGAGACGACCCATGGGCCTGCAGTTCGTCTCATGTGCATCGCTGAAACGAGCAACCCCCATCTCTATGATCGTTTTGCGTGCATGGCTTGAACTCCACTGCACTCTTTGGTATGTTTCGTCGTGGTTGCGGGCCGGCTATCATTCGCAACGTCTCCGCTGTCCGTCCGGCCCGGGTCGGTCGAGTACGGACGGGTTTCGAGAAGACAGCATGCCTTGGCTTTGATGCCTTGCTCGAGCTCTTTTGTGCTGTCTTCTGCCATTCTCGCTCCACTCATTTAGGAACAGCGGTCAGGCTTCTGATTATCGTGACTTTGTCATGGACTTTTTGGATAGTGATGCGGTGAATGGAGGAAGTTGAGCAGGGTCAAGCTCCATGACCAATTTCTACTGGGTGTATCACGAACTGAGGAGCAGCGATGCATGCCCTACTCAGTTTTGCCATGCTATCTTGCGAACCTTCAGTCTTTTGACGGATTTCATGCCGATCTTTGTAGATGGAATTGTTTTGCTGTTTGTCTTCGCGAGACTCGTTGGGAACTCCAAAGTTTCCAATCTATACAAAGCCCACAACTTCAAGTATCGGCACAAAATGTTCCACCACAGTCGTTCAACACTACTTTTTCCAAAGCAATAGCCTTTCTAAAGACATTGGAATCTTGGCAATACACGGCAACGATGAGATACCACTAGATCAATGTCGTCGACTTTTCTCCGAGACCAAGAATTGAGAACAGGGTCGTCCTCGAGACAAGCGCGAGTCATGCGTCTGCAGTGCGGATGTTAAATGGCATGGAATAAGTGGAATATTGGAATATTCCACTGATTTGAGATAGAATATTCCACCTAGTTGGCATGGAATAGAATCGTTAGTTTAAGTGGAATATTCTACCATTTTACCACTTAGTATAGCTAGTGTTGCTATGGTTAATAGTAGTAAGCCTTAGCTTAGAGCGTGCTACGCTTAGGTATAGTAGTTGCATATAAAAACTTGCTATAACGCCCTTTCTAATTAGTAGCTCATTTAAGCTCTCTGATTGGCTAGATCTTATCTCGGAGATAAGATCGCAAGCTCCGACTAGCCAGTCTATAGTTAGCTTACGCAAAGCCTTACGCGTCCTTTTCGACGCGTCTTAACTAATCCCTCTCTATTTATTAACCATTCTATCTTCTACCTTCTTACTTAATATAAGAGCTTAGCTCTTAATTGTCTTCTTATCTTAATAAGCAAATAATCTACCTTTAATTATAACGCTTATATCATGTATTTAACAGCTAATTAAAAGCATAAGTTATAAGAGCTATAAAGCTAACTAAACTCTCGATTATCTTAGAGCTAGCCGCTATACGCCTCTAAGTAGAGCACTCTCTTTAAATTTGCCTCTAATACTCTAAGGCCTAGACTCTTTGCTCCTTAGAGTTAATCGGATAGTATCTTTATTAAAGGTAATAACTCTAAGACTAACGATAGCGCCTCTAATGTCGACTAGCCGTTATTTCCTCCTTTAAAGCGACGATAACTAACGCTAACGACCCCTAGTAACTACATCGATAACTCTAAATCTACATTAATATAGCGCTCTCGAAAGCTAGCTCCTACCTTTTAAAGAGCTCTAGTCTTATGCTAGAGCTCGTCGTTCTAGAGAGCATAAGCGTAAGCTTAAGAAAAAGATCTAGTACTACTTCTATAGTAATAGAGACTATCCTTATAACTATAGTACTACTAACTATAATAACATTAGATTACACCTTAAAAAGAGACATAGCTAGAGATAGGTAACTAGTATACTTTTAAAGATGCTAGTAGTAGTAATACCCTCTTAGACATTATATACTATTACTAACATCGATAAAACTCGCTTAAACCGACGCCTTATCGATTATATTACCTTAAGTAATATCCCCTTCCGTACTACTAGTAATCCTCTACTCTATGCCCTACTTAATAAGGTGCTTCCTAGCGCCTTAAAGCTCTTAATTAAGACCTATTATACTATTACTAAACACGTTAAAAAGAAGCATAACTTCTATTAAGAGTAGCTTAAGGCTCTACTTATAACCTCTCGATTATTAGTCCACTTTACCTACGATGCTTAGACGGCTAATTATAGTAACTATAAGCTACTTAGTATTATAGCTCGATTTATCGCCTTAGACGGCAAGTTAAGTAAGGCATTACTAGCTCTTTATAAGCTACTAGCTAGTTATGCTAGTGCTTAGTATGCTTCTCTTTTTTTAACACTATTGTTACGTATAGCATTAAGTAAAAGATCGGATATATTACCTCTAATAATGCTACCTATAACGACACTATAATAAGCTACCTTACTAGTCTACTTAGCAAGCGTCTACACATCGATTAGGACCCTATATAACATCGAACTCGCTGCTTTAGACATTAGATTAACCTTACTAGTTAAGCACTTATGTTAGTAAGCTTAATAGATACCGTAGCTACTATAATTAATTAAAGTTAAGATTCCTTAAAAGCTATCTTAACGCTTGCTTAAGATACTAGCCTTACTAATTATAAAGCTCTTAACTACCTCCGTTAGTTTTTAAGTGGATTATAAGGTTAGCTCGCCGTCGTCGTAAGTTTAAGGTAGCTACTAGTATATTTCTAATGCTTAATAATACTATAAGGTAAAATAGCTAGCTAGCTATAATTAAGCAAGGGATCTAATCTTAAGCAACTATACGTGCTATTTAATCTACTAACGAGCATATAGAGTATACTACTCTCTAGCGGCGCTACTAGTAGTTCCTTAAAGCGCTTATTAACTTTATAGAACTACTATAGAAGGTAACTAAGCTATGTAAAGGTAATAACGCAACTCTTAATTAAGTGCTTATGTTAATGGATTTCTTACGTAAGCACTATAAGAATTACACGATCTAAGGCGCTTCTACCGATTAAGCACTTATTGCCGCTATTTAGACTAGCTAATTTGCACTTAATACGTAGCAAAACTATTAACAACTATACCCCTACCTATACGGTAGCGCTTCTTCTCTATCTAACCTATTATAAGGCCTATATTAATAAGTAATGGCCTTTGTTATAGCAAGTACTAGCTATTACTGCTACGCGCGCTTTATGGACTACTAAGTATAAAAACAAGGTTAAGCCTATTATAATAACACTATTATTAATAGAGGAGTCGAATAAGCTAGCTAAGTAGTAGGCTTTAATACGGCATATAAGCTTAGTTACTATACCTAAGGAGTTTGTCTAGTTTACTAAGAGTCCTCTAGTACTTGTTAAAGACGCTATACACTAGTAGCTTAAGCTAACGTAGTAACAAAACTATCTAAACCTCTCTTAGATAGCTATTAATATCCTCTCGATTAATCTAATGTCTACTAAGTTAGAGAGGGTGTTTAGTAGCTATAAAAGGACACTGTCGTAGGACCGAGTAAGTCTCTCTACTAATAACCTTAGCTATATTAAGTGCCTTAAGAGCTAGTAGAAGAACCTCTGTTTTAACAAGGTTAACCTACTAATTACTACTAATAAAGGACTAGAAGATTACGTGGAGGAACTAGAAGATCACGTGGAGGGACAGGGTGACCTAGAAGAAGGACAGGGTAACTGCGACGACGACGATGGAGTTGGAATTGGCATTATTCCACTAGATAATTGACATGGAATGGAATGTTAGCTAGAAGTAGTGGCATGGCATGGCATGAAGCCGAAATTCCACCGATTCCATGTAACATCCGCTCTGTGCGTCTAATTGACGACGTCGCACCTACAGAAGCGACAACAGATGCGACAACGCGACTTATCTCTCATTACTTCCCCCAACACTGACTCATTGTCGAAGGAGTAGAGTCTTAAGATACTTCTTCTGAGCGATTGATGGGTCATGATAGCCAGGCTTTGCTACGATGACCAGGAGCTGTCGCCAACACGTCTCGCTCTATAGGTGCTTCATCGACTTAATCGTTGATCATAAGCACATGGAGTCCCGAAAAGGTCACAAGTTTAAGAGGCTATACTTATAGTAGAACTATATCGACAGCTCGTCGAGAGCTTCTGACTCTGGACCGGATTAATTCGGCGTTTTCATACCATTGCCTACTACATTGCAAGCAAGTAAGAAAGACTTTCTACGACTTTTAGAGAGTATAGGGAGGACGGCTACCAACGACAACACTTTAGGTAGTCAACGCTAGAAGCAGAAGATACCCGGGAGACAACCCGTATACACCATAGTAGTACACTAACACGGGCGCAACACGATGTTGATAACACGTATTTGTTTTACCGGCATTTGTACGTATGTAGGGGTGTGCAAAACAACACCCTTTGTACTCGGGAGAAGTTCAAACGCTAGCGTCTAATGCTCGTCGCGGATCCTTTTCTATATCTGACGGCTTTCCAGTCGTACAGCATGTTGGGCCTTCTCTTAGCCTGGTTGTCCATTCCCACACAACCGACATGTCTGGAGAAGATGGTCGAATGTCTCTCGAGATGCCAATCTGCGATGGCTCACGACCGCAGCCACTGGGAGACTTTCGGCGTCAACACTGAACAGTCTCGTACTCTTTACAAGGATGGAGTTCGAGCAACGGAGGATCAGGAATGTCGAGTCTTCGAGCACAACCCATTGAATATCAAAAGTGATGTAGAGCTCTGGAGGACCGTTCCTGAGCAGATATACTCAGACAAGGTCGGAAGAAAGATTGCCGACATAACTTGTGGGTGCGTCGGGAGAATAATTGCCGACAGCGCATGAGATCCGAGGAGAGTATCAATCAACCACCCTCATGAATCAGGAGATTTGGTGGCAGAAATCACTGTGATGATTGATAAGCCGACTGAGCACCGCTGCATTTTCTCTCAACTTTTCTGACTCTTGACAAACTCCAAGATTTTTCCACAACCAACAACGTCACTTCTCAAGGAAAAAAATGGCCGAGACGAAACTTTTCGAGCCGCTTGAGCTGGGCACGGTTCACCTTCAACACCGTGTGGTTATGGCACCTTTGACCCGACTTCGTGCCGACAAGGACCACGTCCAATTGCCAATTGCCGTGGAATACTACTCGCAAAGGGCATCAGCAGGNGGTCTCATCATCGCAGAAGCAGTCCTCATCTCTCCTGAACACGGTGGCTTCAGAAACGCACCAGGCATATACACTGAAGCTCAAATTCAGCGATGGAAGGAAATCACTGATGCAGTTCATGCCAAAGGNGGGTTTATCTATGCTCAACTGGTTTCGGTGGGTAGAGTCGCAGACACTACTCTCTTGAAGGAAGAAGGGGATTTCCCTCTACTGAGTTCGAGCGAGACGCCATTCACCGAGGGACCAGACTCACTCCCTCATGCCTTGACCAAGGATGAAATAAAAAGAGCAGCAGACATCTTTGCCCAAGCAAGTACAAATGCAATCAAAGCAGGCTTCGACGGCATAGAATTGCACGGCGCAAACGGCTACCTCATCGACCAATTCACCCAAGACACCTGCAACCGCCGCACCGACTCCTATGGCGGCAATATCGAGAACCGCTCTCGGTTTGCCCTTGAAGTCACTGCTGCTTGCGTCAATGCCATCGGTGCTGATCATGTCGGTTTCCGCATCAGTCCTTTTAGCACTTTCCAAGGCATGAAGATGCAAGACCCCCTCCCCCAATTCTCGCACTTGGTCACCGAACTCAAGAAGCAAAATTTGGCTTATTTGCACATCATCGAGTCTCGCGTTATCAACAATGTTGATTGTGAAAAGACTGAAGGTATTGAGCCGTTCCTGGAGATTTGGGGTAATGTATCTCCTGTCCTGGTTGCTGGTGGCTTTTCTCCTCAATCGGCAAAGACTGCGGTTGATGAGGAATATAAAGAGTATGATGCTGCTGTTGTGTTTGGACGTCATTTCATCGCCAATCCGGACTTGCCGGCGAGGATTGAGAAGGGGTTGGGGTTGAACAAGTATGATAGGAGTACGTTTTATGCTCCTATGCAGAAGGAAGGGTATTTGGACTATCCGTTTTATGAGCAGAGTAAGGAGGTGGAAATCCAGGCATGAGCTATTTCGATCATGCTGCCGGCAATGTCAATTCTCCTTTGCGTTGCGATCAAGCCGACCGGCTTGGAGTGTAAACAACATTAAGCCAGATGGATCTCTTGTTATCACATTGTCTGGGACCGGCGGTATCAGCCAGGCATATCAATCTCTGGAGAGCTGGGATAGTGCAATGTGGACGGACAGAGATGAGGTCAATAACAGACTTCCTCAACGATCACCCGAAGTTGATCCGCGGATGTGTTCTCGTCGCAATCTTTTGCAACCTTCAACTCTGGACATGACCAGAATACGCCTGTGATTCAATCAGAGCAGACGTCTTCTTCATGATCACTAGTAGGTAGCAATGTTATAGCTCAGGCGGCCCTGATAGTACGGTCGCCGCACTACAAACGTAAGATCCAAGACTCGATAGATGAAGCCAAGACCGATCGTCCATCGAAGGATTCAAGGACAGGTATAACAAACGTGATTTGTTAGGAAAGACTCAACATATGCAATCCTGATATCTCTTGTTAAAGTTCATTCACTACTCCCAACATTCCATGTAGCAGTCTCCACCCCTCCAACTACACGAATTCACTCCTCACAACCATCAGCAAAAAACCAGTCCACAATGGCAACCAACCTCCAATCCCCACCCATCCCCATTTCTCGCAACAGCAAATACACCACAACAACAACCCGCACACTCGACCTCCGCTGCCACGACCGCCACTTCCGCGACGCCGTCGTCTGCGACGAAAATGGCGACAAACTCTTCGACTTTACTGCCAAAGATCTCGGTACATCATGGACATTACGCCGCAGTCTCATCGACCGTAAATCCGGTGACCATATCCTCGATCTCCGGCACACCAAAACAAGCTACAAATCTTGGATTCTCGAAGACAGCACTGGCAACGAGGTCTCCAAGATCAAAGATGTCACCCGTGGAAATGGGTTCACTGCTGTGGATGTGCAGGTTCTAGCAAATGATGGCGATTCAACGGTGGAGTTGAGATCTTTTGATAGAACTGGGAGGAGGACGAGTTTTCTGGTTGATGGCAGGGTTGTTGCAGAGATGACTTTGACGGATAATAATGATGCTGCTTTTTTGCATAAGAGGGGGTTGGATCGTACGACTTGGAGGCTTGAGGTTGCTGAAGGTGTTGATATTGCCCTGGCTGTTGCATTGGCGTTTGCTCGTGCAGAGATATCGCATGCATGGCGCCGATAGAGAACTTGCGCTTGCTTGTCTAACAACTTAGTCATAGAGTAAATCAGCTGTCGTTGCGTATCGTCTGAGGATCTCGTGGGCCTGGCGTGATTCTCCGACGCCTTCACTCCTTCGAACCATTTGGTCGGGTATGTTGCCGCAAACTGCCGATTACGGCCAAACAATTGCTCAATTCACTTGGTTTTGGTCAACTCTTTTGTGGGATTGATTGTTCCTAGAGAGCTGCCACCAGGCATCTTACTTTGTGGGTCTGTGTTGGGAGATGAGTATGTTGGGTTGAATGGCTCGCATGAAGTGTTTCTGGATGCGCATCAAAAGGTGCTGTACATCAGTCTAGGCACCCACGTCACACTACCCTCGGACATGACAATCAAACTACTGGAAGGGGTTCTTGCAGCACTAATTTAAGGCCGTATCAACGGCATAATCTGATCTTTACCTCTGCGCACTCGCATAAACTTCCCTCTCGACAAAATCATCACAATGGACTCCAACAACCCAATTACCGTGGACTCTTTACTGAATAACCAGCACCCAGAATTTCTAGTTACTGCTCATTCGCCCCAACGAGCTATTCTCGACCACACAAACACAAAACTGTTTCTCTCTCATGGAGGAGGCAGCTCAACAAACGAATCCTGCTATCATGGTACACCAATCCCGACCCTCGCTTTCTTCTTCGACCATCTTGCAAATGCATCTCGCTTGATCAACGCGGGAGTGGGACTTGCATTGTCGAAGACATCATTCACTGCTGACGAAACATGTGCCAAGATTGGCATCATTGTTGCAGATCGAGATGGTAGATTCAAAAGAGATGTGCAAAGATTACAAGGCACAGCCAGGATAGCGGCGAAAAGGAAAGAGGTGCCTGGAGATGTCATTGAGCAGATTATGATTGATGAAGAAGGAAGATGGAATAAAGGTCCCGAGCTTCATCCAAAGTTTTTGGAGACGGCGGACATGAGGATGAGCATCTGAAGAGCGAGCAATTGGGATTCATGGGTACTTGGGGTGATGGGTTGTATCAGTGTTGGATGGAGCGCAAAAGTAGCCTTCAAGGTACTCAGGTCGTGAATCAGGAGTGCAATCTGGGAACTGAGTTGATGCATGCAGATCAAAAGTAGAGCCTACTGTGTGTGTGTTTCTAGATCCACTCCAGCTTAATGGCATCATAAATCGGTCCCCTCCACAGACTCGATGACATACTCGTAACCCTAAAATCAATCTCATTGTCCATCTTCAACACACCCCCCTTGATCGGAAATTCAAATTGATGCCACTCCCCAGCTACAGTCCCCGAGCGATACAAGCTAGGATCCGAAAGTATACCACTGCTGCTCAAATTTCCAACACGCACATCATTAGCATAGATAATGACAGTGGTGCCCTGACTGTAGCCAGCCAAGCTAACAGTAAGCAAAGCATCAGATGTGGTGTTAGAAGCAGGCAAAGCAAAAGCGATTCGATAACTGCCAATTGCGTTTTGAGCAAAGCACCAATCGTTGTCTTTGCTGCTGTTGACTGTGTAAGTAAGGTTTGCAGGACACTTGTCTACTCTTCCAGCTCCAAAGCCTCCTGAGTATGCAAACCCAGTGGACTTTCTGTCAAAAGCGCCAATTCGGAAGATCTTGCTCGAGGAAGGACTGATCCAGGAAAGATCATCGAGACGGAGTTTGCTGGTTGGAGAGCCAGAGACGCTGATGTCGTTTTTGAGATATGTGGTTGTGAGGTCTGCTATACTGCCACCATTTGCCCAGGCTTGCAGAGCATAAACACCAGTTCTGACGTCTGTGAAGCGAAAAGAGCCATCATTACCTGCGTAGGCGGTGTAGTAGTAGTTACTCCCCATATCCAAGGTTGTCTTGTTCGGATGGTTGTCTCCAAGGAACACGGTAGCTCCTGCGGCTGGTCTGCCGTCCGAGAGAATGAGTTTGCCTGTCACAGAGGTAATGCGGGATTGGTATGCGGTGTCGTCCAGCCATTTGTAAGGCCATGAGTTTATCTCGTTGTTGTAGCGGCGAGCGACATCGGCTTTGGTGCCGTCGTTGAGGTACCAGAGCCAGGGGCCCCAGATTTTGCCGTCTGGGAGGACGTCGTTGGAGAGTGCTTGGAAGTGTGTTCCGTGGATCATGTTGAGCTGGACGGTATCTCCGGTTGCGGATTCGCGGTGATTNNCTAAGGAAACATTAATATCATCATCGGTTTCTGTAAGAAGCTCACTTACCATCAGTTCCTGTTTCAAATGATCACCGTTGAAGTAGTCTTTGCCTGGATGCTGCTCCTGTTAGATAAGCACAAGCCAAGGAGAACTCTCAATACTCACCAGATACCAACTACCAAACTTCTCACCATACACACCCCAATACTCTTGTTCTCTAACAAACCCAGACCAATCATACTTGGTCAGATAATCTCCCTCAGGCGTCTTCCAAGTCTCATCCTGAATCTTAGTCGAGATAGCATATTCAGACAATGCAGGCAACACCCCATCCTTATCTGCATTGTAAGCACTGGTAAAAGTCTCATTATCCAACCGCCAGAGCGTTCGAAATTCTCCCAAGACGGGTAAAGCGCGATTGACAAAGTACTGGTATGCACCAGCAAGACCATTGAAGATGACCCAATGCATTTCACCTTCTTGGGCATCGAATTGGATGTCGACGTAGTTGCTTCCAGTCTTGACGATTTTTGCATCTGTCCAATTGAGATTGCTGGCTGCGCCGTCTGTTTTTCGATGTGTTAGTGTATGGATGTGGTGTTGCGGCAAGGGAAACAGCGTACTGTAGCTGACATAGTGGCCAGCAGCTTCACCGACAAGCTCTTGGTCTTTGTAGTATAGCTTGGAGCCATAGATTTTGTCCTGTGTCATGTTCCAAATGTCGTTGCCGATGATCCAGGTCCCATCGCCATTGTCCTTGAGAAAGCCATGCTGTTTAGCATGAGCAACTCCCACCGATAGCAAGCTCAACGCGACAGTGAAATACTTCATCTTGAGTATATGATGAGACAAGTATAGCCCATCGAAAGCACACTCTGTACCTCTTTTATATAAGCACCTACCTCATGGATTTTGCTATACGAGAAGACATTTCCCCGCAGTCTGCCACGGATGAATAGACACCGAGGTGACGATCAGGGACGGCCCAGCAAGAACAAACATCATTCGTGGAAGATCGGTCTTGGCTGACCTTGTGCCTTTACATACCTATACAACGTTCTCTCCGGATTGTCGCATTCGCAGATCTGTACATGAGACCATTGGCATCATGCAGCTGTTATCGGTGCTGTGGAACAGTGAAGAGCGAAGAGGCGGGGTAGAAATCGCAGCTCAAATGTCGAATGCTGAGAGGTTGACCCTGTCCGTGCTTAGTAGCTAGTTTTACACAAGAGGGCCCTTCCCCTTGCTGGTGTCAAACTACAATTTACTAAAAAGTGTTCGCTAAAGAGTTCGTCTCCCTTGAACAAGCGACAAGCTGAGGTAGGGTCGAAAATCAGACCCGGTCTTTGGATCATACGTGTGTTTGGAAGTTTGGATGAACTCTACGACTCCAGGGTCGCGGGTCGCATCCCGCCTCGGAAGATCTTATTCAATTTGAGTGAACCATTCTTTGTAGCCAAGTTGGATTCAGAATGCTGCAAATTGAGAACAAACACGGCAGCGTGGTACAAAGATCGCCAACAGGACTCACTAGTAATGCCAGATGTACAGCAAGATCTGAAGGGCTAACATTACAGTCATAAAGTTATTTAGCTTATTCTGCTCAACGACATCAAAAACATCTACAGTCTAGCTTTACCATCCTTCTGTTTGCTAACCTCAACAAGCAGTTTACCAGTATTGACACCCTTGTACAAGTCTCTCAAGCCTTGCTCCGCCTTGCTCAATCCACCCTCGATGACAGTCTCCTTTCTCTGCAACTTGCCCTCATTGAGCCATTGCGCCAATTGCTGTCTGGCAGTGGCATACTGGTCCGCAAAGTCAAACACGATAAAGCCTTGCATGCGAATGCGCATGGAGATAATCATCATGTAGTTCTTGAGTCCACGAGGAGAAGCACTGTTGTAATCGCTAATGGCACCACAGCACACAAAGCGAGAGAAAGGTTTTGCGCGCGACAAAGCAAGATCGAGGATCTCGCCGCCAACATTGTCGAAGAAGACATCAATCAAGCCTTTGGTCGCGGCGCGGAATTTGGTGGTGAAATCGGCGTCTTTGTAGTTTAGAGCATCGTCGAGACCGAGGTCGTTTTTCAGCCATGAAACTTTGTCGTCGCTGCCGGCGAGACCGAGTACTTTGGCGCCCTTGAGCTTGGCGATCTGGGCAACGACACTTCCTGTTGCGCCGGCGGCACCGGAGACGACGACAAAGTCGCCCTCCTTGACTTCGCCGACGTTGATGATGCCAAAGTAGGCGGTCAAGCCGGTCATGCCGAGGACACCGAGGGCGTCGGTGGTGCGGCCGTTGGAAGGCAGGTCAACGCGTTCGAGGGCCTTCTCTTCGACGATTGCAAGTTCGGTCCAGCCGACGAAACCAGTGGCGAGTGTACCGACGGGGAACTTGTCGGATTTGGACGCTTCGACGGTACCGATGGCGACTCCACGCATGACTTCGCCGATCTGGACAGGAGGGACATATGAGCGTGTGTNCTGGGGTTGAGAGTCAGTCACACTGATACGGAAGTTGTCGATATGCTCGAACTTACCATTGAGCCATCCTCTCATGGCAGGATCAAGACTGAGGTACAGAGAACGGAAGATGACTTGACCATTCTTGAGATCGGACTCCTTGGGTGCAGCATTCGACCTAACCTCGAAAGTCTCTCCCGGAACGATTTCACTCGCAGGACGAGCGGCAAGATGTACTGACTGGTACTGTGAAGACATCATCATGAATATGCGATAATGATGTGAATGTTCTTGAGGGTAAGACGAGATATAAAAGTTAACGTGAGATGGAAAACGCGGGGAGAGCTCCGATTCAGGGTCGGGGGCCGAGAGGCCGCAGACTCGCCTCGGCTTACTCTTCAAGTAACATTAAGCGAAAAATTCGTTTGGACGCAAACTCTGTCAGTAATGTTAAGCGAATGCAACCTACATATCCATTGAGCTCATGAGGGACTTTGGCGGTGAACCCGGTCAGCTGTTGACAAGCAGATTGGGTGCGCGACGCGACATCGGGACATTTGTTGGTCATCAAGAGATGTTGGATGTAACAGAGACTGGCTACTCTGGACTTACAGATATGATTATCATACTCTCCATTCAACTTACATTCTTGCGTGTCGTGGTTGTTGTTCTTGTTGTTTCATCCGCTTGGGGAAGTGGCTGGGAGTTCCAGGTGCTCAAGGTCTGCGACGACTCGGTGGGCATGTCCTACATCCGGGTCGGTCACGCATCACCTTCGACAGTGTTCGATACTTGAAGATGGGCAATCGTGTTTTCAGATGCTTGCGTTCTTTGTGGCTGAGCAAAGATGTCTGTGATGCTCGCTCGACGTTGGAGAGCCGTTCAGCGTCGGCACAGTGACGCTTGCTGATGGGAACAGAAGTGCCAAGCAGGTCGCAACGGCGTGTTTGTATGCAGTGTCGAGGTCATGAGCTGCCAAACGAATAGAACACGGAGATGGGGAGGTATGCCCTAGTATAATGAGAGGCCTCGGAGCTAAACAGAAGAGGGCCGTCTGGCGTGAGTGTTTGGTAGCCCGTACAGAAGGTTGTCACCACGTCGTCGAGTGTTCTGCTAGAAATTCAAGTCAGCATATAGTCTCACGCGAATAGTGATGGTGAGGCTTGTGTGCTGGTCTCTTATCAGAAATAGGAACTATGTTCATGAAGAATCATTAGTCTAACATCTATTTTTACTCCACTATTCATTCCGCAAATTGGTCCTGAACATTGATGCAGAGGAATCAAGACTTCCTTGGGGTTTGTATTCATCTCGGCTGTCGAAAATAGAATGATTGTCGCATGAGCTTATAGCGATGTGGTTTCCGTAGTAGAGAGTGCAATCTTGGTCGCGATGGCAGGCTGGGTGAGATGTTGTTGTCATGAGGAATGCAGACCGAGCCCTATTTTAGTAATTTCAGACCTCGTTGTTCTTCGCCGCAAGACTGCTCAAGGCACCTTAACGGCCATGAAGAAGCACTGCGCACTGACTCATCTCTTTGCCATTTTCATCATCTGGAGTCAGGATGGATCTAATGACTGTGAGCTTTCGCACAGCGACCCAAGCTGCGATAGATGCCGACAGCATTGGGAATGCGATATTGTGAGTCTCTAGAGTCGAGGCGGGCTGATTTTGATGGGTTGCAAGGGAAGGCACGACAGAGTCGACAAGCGATGTGCGCATACGGCTCATCTTGTTGATCTGCAGTCAAGATTGACTCTCAAATGGTCATCAGAGATAATCACAATCAATCGGATACCTTTCTGGAAGGCGTCTCTCAAAACAAACAAGCAAGCGAAGGCCTGGATGAAGTCATGCAATTTCGACATGTACCCGGGCACCCGTTCGATAGGCCGCACGGAGGACGATGCAGGCAGTTTGGAGGCGCAGCGGCGGGCGCGAGATTTGGCCCAATCTGTGGTTGCTCCCCGGGTTCTTGAGTCGAGTGTTTTGAAGGAGAGCTCACAACAATTTCCGCACAGCCAATCCGCTGAGCTGCCGTTGAACGTCAGGTGACGATCGCATTCGACAAGCGGCTAGCTCGAGGTACACGGCAGCAACGCCTTCCAAGCGCCACAACCTGCGCGACCCGGCTCTTGTCTTGGACGACACGCGGACCAGTACAACGCATAACAAGAAACAGACCGACATGCGCCTGTGATTAGCTGGAATAACAGACAGGGTACAGGACCATCTCCAGGCCATTGTCCAAGATGAAGGGATACGACGCAATATTCATGTTGCGCATGATTGATTCGGATCTCAGGAGAAGGCGAGCAGCCTCGTCTCGCCCCGGCTGATTCGATTCGCGGGTGCAAGTGGGTACTGACTCCAATCTTACTATGTTTGGCATACGCTTGCCTGCTTGTGCGCTGGTCCACGGAGCGGATCCTTCCACTGGTCGTCGCAGACTGCAACTGACACAGCGGCGCCGGCTGATGGCGCAGATCAGGGCGAGGACACGCAGGTACAAAACCTTTGGACGTCGCTGCACCCTAAGCCACGACATCTTTTTTCCACCCACCTTCGAATTCGCATCCCATTGTCACTCTTTCCTTTGGGCCTATATTCGACACACACATTCGCTATTTTTCTCTTTTTTAACTAGGATAACCCAGATCTCAAAATGCGTGCCTCTTTCTACGCTCTTGCCGGCAGCGCTGCCTCGGCCATGGCTGCCACCCGTGGTTTCAACTACGCCTCTCAGGGCAACACCCTTGAGACCTTCACCAACCAGTTCGAGTCGGCCCAGGCCATCACCGACTACGCCTCGGCCCGTCTCTACACCATGATCCAGGACGGCACTGCCAACACTGTCATCTCGGCCATCCCCGCCGCCATCAAGACCAATACCACTCTTCTCCTCGGTCTGTGGGCTTCGGAGAACCAGGAGGCCTTCGACAACGAGCTTACCGCTCTCAAGAACGCCATCAGCCAGTTCGGCTCCCAGGGTCTCGCCGACCTGACCGTCGGTATCTCTGTCGGTTCCGAGGACCTCTACCGCATCTCCGAGACTGGTATCAAGCAAAAGAGTGGATACGGCCAGACCGCCGACGTCCTCGTCGACTACATTGGTCAAGTCCGTGAGGCTCTCAAGGGCACCGCCCTCGCCAACGTCCCCGTCGGCCACGTCGACACCTGGAACGCATACACCAACACCTCCAACTCTGCCATCCTCGGCGCTGTTGACTTCCTCGGTCTTGACGAGTACCCTTTCTACCAGGATGGTGAGGGCAACTCGATCGACAACGCCTCGGACCTCTTCTGGAAGGCTTACAACAAGGTTGAGGCTGTCGCTGACGGCAAGCCCCTCTGGATCACCGAGACCGGCTGGCCCGTCAAGGGCGAGGCCGAGGACGAGGCCGTTCCCAGCGTTGAGAACGCCGCCAAGTTCTGGCAGGACGTTGCTTGCGAGCTCGAGGCCCGCTGCATCAACTTCTGGTGGTACATTCTGAACGACGATGGCGCTTCGCCCTCGTTCTCAGTTGCCAGCGGTATTGACGGTGCCAACACCAAGGCTCTTTACGACCTCAAGTGCTCCAAGGCCTCTACTTGCGGCGCTACCGTCTCTGGCTCTTCCTCGTCTTCTGCTGCTTCCTCTTCCGCCGCTGGCTCCAAGACTGCCTCTGGATCCGCCTCCTCCACTGGCTTTGCTGGCCAAAACATTAACGTCGCCTCCAACGGCACCGCATCTGTCGAGCCCGTCGTCTACGTTACTGAGGTCACCACTTCCTACACCACCACATGCCCTGCCGGCCAGACCATCACCGCCTCCGGCAAGGAGACCGTCCTGACCACCCCCAGTGTTTTCGTCACCACCCACGCCGTTTCCAGCACTGTTTCCACCAGCCAGACTGTCGTTCCTACCACCATTGTCAACGCCGTCACCCGCTCCATCACCTCCGCCGGCAAGGTCGTTCCCGTCACCAAGCAGAGCACCCAGGTTACTTGGGCCCCTACCTCTTCCATCGCTGGCGCAATTGTCCCCTCCGGCGCTGTTGCTCCCTCTGGTGCTGCTGCTCCTTCCGGTGCTGCCGCTGCCTCAGGATCTGGTGCTGTCGTTGGCCAGGCTTCCGGCACCACTCTTGCTTCGTCTTGGGCTGCTAACCAGACCCCTGGCGCCTCTGCTACTGCCAGCCCCTCTGCCTACCAGGGTGCCGGTGTCAAGGTTGGTGGTTCCATTGCTCTTGCCCTCGGTGCCGCCGCCGTCGCTCTTCTCTAAATCAACAGACTCCCGATTTGAGATGAGTGATTTTGCATATCTGTTTTTTCGTATCTTTTTGCGAGCGATTTATACACCACTTCTTTGTCTATCCTTATTCGATCAAGCCAAAAGGGCTGTTTTTCTTACAATTATCTTGGCATTTTTGCATATTGATGTAGAAACACCAAAATCTAAAAAATCATTGAATATACCTCTGCTGCTGTGTCGTTCTCAATCATCGTGAGAGACGTCTCGTTGATGATTGCATTCGCTGCGGACGGTCAACACGACTACCGATGATCTCTGCACTCGATGACTTTGCAATCTCTCCAGGATCTTGCAAGACATAAGTACCTCAACATCGTCCTTGTTCGTCAAGGAAGAGGGAGTTCTGGGTGTAGCGGCCTATGACTTTATGCACAGCTTTCTGAGGTCGCTTGGAACCCGACTCTGACTCTTGACCCAGACGTAAGCTAATGTTGTGTCGTTCGCAAGAAGCATGCGGTGACCGAACTAGGCAATCTCGCCCGCCGCAATTTAGCCGTCATGTTGTAACTACAATGTACCTGATCCTCCCTTTTCCACCATCTCTGTTATCTTCTTGACGTACCAATCTCAGATTGTATACCCGCACCAAAACAAAACAATTCACCTGAGCCAACAATATGGCAGATCGCAACTCAAACACCACGTCTTTCGCAATATGCACCCCGCGTCTCATCCTTCTCCCATCATATCTCGCCATCAATCATCTCGCTTACAGACAACTATACTCTTCCCTCCACCGCATGTCAGAATTTACCAGTATGGCGTTTGGCTCTGCCTGGGGAGTCAAAGATTGGGATGAAAGCAGTATTGCCCCCATCATTGCTCGCGAAGTCCAAAACTCTTGGCGTGTCCGAGGGATGGGTGATTTTGCCGTTGGAGCGCGAGAATGCGGCTCTGCTACAGGAATGTTAGAGAAGTGGAAAGTATTGCGGGAAGATGAGATACAAAAGTTGGAGGATGTAAAGTGGATAGGCTATGTGGGAGTCAGAGACGCCACTACAACATCCATGGCTGTGGGAGATACGTCTCAACCTACCACGCGTCCATGGCAGCAGATGATTGAGTTGCGATATGGATTCCACCCCGAGGTCTGGGGTAAAGGATTTGGCACTGAAGCTGCGAAAGCGATAATGGGATGGTGTGGGAAGTATATCGGGGCAGAGAGATTTATTGCAGAGATTGAGATTGAGAATTTGGGGAGTGGGAGGGTATTGAGCAAGATGGGATTTGAAGAGATAGAGAAGGAGAAGGAGGTTATTTGGGGTATGGAGGGGACGAAGGAGTGGAAAATTTGGGTGGGGAGGTGAGTTATCTAGGACATGCAGGTCTTTGTTGACGCAGCTCTTTTGATCCCACTGCTTAAAACTCCCGAAGGTCACGTGAGCAAACTACGGTCTGGGTACACTGAGGCAAGACTGCTCTGTGCCTCCGCTAAAACAAGTGAGAATGGTCATCTCGAATGCACTTTAACTACCTTGCAATAAAACCAAAGTTACGATCCTGATCCGCCGGTTATCTGACCCAATCCATCCTGTTCCGATCTTTCGCGAAGCTGGGAGTCATGTCGCTAGCTTGGTACGACAACGCCATTGCACCGGATGGAGAATTTGAAGATGGATGCCGCCCTGGGGAAACTCAAGCCTTGAGAAACTACCTCCACAACGATATCGAGGTGAGGAAAGCCGCGCGCCTGATTGCGAAGCCGACCGAGTCATCTCAAGATCCAGGAGCTGACCTTCCGAATCTGTGGGGTCTTTTGCAGGATGCCTCGATCGAATTACCAGACTCCCAATCAAAAATTGTTCATCTACTTAAGAGTATGCGAGAGCTGCCGAATTTTGATCCTGATTCGCTTGGCAAAAAGCGTAGCGGTCCACACAAAAGTCCCTCTAGCTCTCTCTGGCATAACCTCCCTTCTTTCGCAAATCAGTGGTACGATACCAATTGGTGGTACTATCAAAATCAGTGGTGAGACAGTCCAAACCTCTTTGAGTCGTTAGANAAACTTTTTGATCTGATCGCCAATTTAGCTCGTACCGAAGCGCTGCTTGCACAAACCGACATGCTGGGAGCAGAAGTTCAATACGAAGGCCCTTCCCGCCTTTCCCATACCCTGGAAGATAGCAAGGCTGTGCTCGAGATTGAACCTTATGCTGTGAGAGAATGGCTGCTAGACGCGCACGATTTACTCTACACCATGTCACAACCTCCACGCATGCACTATCTTTTGCATTCCAATTTTGACTTTGGGGAGAAGATTGCAAAGAAAGAGATGCATCCGCATCTTAAGAACAAGCGTGATCTTTGGAAAGGGCCTGGAGGCACAAGCCCTGAAAGGTGGAAATGCTGGAAAGAGCGCTTGCAAGATCATCAAGGTCATGCTGACTTGGATGTGGGCACTAAGAAAGTCGCAGGAGAATAGGTGGCTAGAAGCAGCGTGAACTCATGATGTGCACGAGAGGCGAAGGCACAGCAGGAGTCCGAAGGCTCGATGTGCTGGCGCAGCATAGGACTACAGGGCGGATGTTATGAGTAACCCACAACTAAGCCTACCTATATGGTCAGCTACGCAATATCCTTGCGTGACCCTAAACACTTAACAAGAAATTAACGTGCTCCAAATCTCTGTATGAGCAACAATCTTTTGCATGTTGAGTGGAGTCGGAACTGATGACTTGCATCGCTGATTCCACAACTCGCTCGCCACCAAAAGTCGTTTCGCGCGTGCATCCAGCTCTGGACAATTCTTCTTAGCGGCGAGTTTGACTTGCTCGTACACCGTTGGCTGATCAGATATTGCAGTTCCAATTCCATATGCTCGATGCTCCGAGATCGCGTCGGCTTTGCTGCACATCTCTAGAGTCCAATTCTGAAGCCAAGACCTGGCATTTCGATATCTCAGGCCGAGTGGTACTATACCAAGGTAAGCCGATGCACGTGTTAAGCCTGGCAATTCTTGCACCCAGAAGGATGATTCTGGATAGAAGTCTTCGTATCGTTCCAGAGATTCCTCTGTTTTACGAGCATCCGAAAGGAAATCAGTCCCCGCTTGGACGCCAAAGATGAAGCAGTTCACATAGTCAAGCGAGAGGGCATAACTGAGCCGCAGTATGTTGATAGGCTCGCCCGTCTGGCTCGCTCGCACGAGCTGCGGTAGAAGTTTAAGCCGAATCATGTTGAGGAAGGTGGGATTTGAGGAAATAGAAGAGGTTATTCGGGGTATGGAGGGGACGAAAGAATGGGCAGCATGTGCGGTAAGGTAAGTCATCCGGAACATGCAAGTCTGATAGCAACGGAATCAAGAGAGAACGTGGTACATGACAAGCGACGGAAAGAGAAACCATTTTAGCAATGATTGTGGTTCGAGAATGCAGGTTTAGCCGAGAACGGCTATATACCAAAACCTTAGCATTGGAAGCGGCAGCTGCGACCCTGGCTATGATGAGTATTCTTGTTCATAATCGAGCTGCTAAAGCCAGATATCTAAAGAATGTGAGGAAGAATCTAATCGGACTAAGGATGTACTGTTCATTGGTCATGACCCTGATTAATATCACAATCACGGTTCTCGAGCATCACCTCCAAGCGCTGTCAAGATAGTACAATCAGTCTACAGCAGTCGGTTCTAGGGCTCCATTGCTCCATAGTGCTTCCCGAATGGAAATATTTGCAATAGGATGTTGATCTGGCAAGGAAAATACATCAGTCATGGCTTAACTTCGGCGTCAGCTTCGTGCATCTTGGCTGCCGCACGGGCCGTTCTGTCTTTCTCCAGCTCTTGGTTCCTGAATATCCCTTCCAATCCGTGTACTTGAAGATGTCTTTGCAACGTACAGAATTGGTTAGGAAAAATCGTGCAACACGGATCTGGCCCTCCCGACGGACTTCGCGAGCTTATTTAGTCATCTAGTCTGCCAGAAGCGGGAGAGCATGTCACTGGCAGTCCAGACGCCGCCTCAACCCAAATCTTGGAGCCGCACATGCAGCAAATCATACCGTCATAATTCCTGTTCAGCATGCTTTGCAACACCTGAATTGGAAAAAAGCCATTTCGAGGCTTTGATATGAGGCCTCACTATGGGACTTGGCGATCGCCATATCCTGGGCTGAGATGCAGTCCCGTTGAGCACCATTGCGTCCTAAGCGCAATCAAGCGGCCTGGTGGACTATGAACCATGGAGCACGCTCGGCACTCCACTGAATTCGCAAAGTCCGCATACCTGGGTAGGATCCAGGTCCAAAAGTTGTGGAGCTGAGAACCTCAAGCGACGGTCGGTGCAAAGGGTTGACATGGCCCCGTTCACATTCGTGGACGAGGACGAGCAGTCTCTCGGACCTGTGGCACAAGTATAAGAAGCCTTCTATTCAAGCTTCAAAGACATGTCTGTCATCAGTCTGTCACATCTCAGCTCAAGATCACATTCCATCCCGAACAAGATGCATTCTGCCATCTTGGTCGCGGCTTTCGCAGCTTACACTTGTGCTCAAAACCTCGATGCCGATGCTATCGCCCAAGCCGACCCCATTCCTACACCTGAGATTCCCGTTGTCTATTCCACCAGTTTCGACTATGCCCTTCCTACCGCAACTTTCATTGCCGAGACCGTCGCCTATGACGCCTCCGCCGCTGCAGCATCAGCATCTGCAGAGGTCGCAGCCGATGCAAAGGAAGCCCAGTCCACTGATGTGATCTCCAGACGCGACGTCACAACCTCTTGCGCGGGCCTCCAGGTGTCAATCTATTCTACGTCCAAGAATTCGTATAATGTCAATTGTGGTGTTGATTACAGTGGTTACGACCTTGCAGCAGTCTCGGGCTCGTCATTTGCCAACTGTTTTGACAAGTGCGATGGCTACCCGGGATGTGTCAGCTTCTCTTTCGTCGGAGGTGAATAGATCTTCCCGCTTGATGCAAGAGGACGGAAGCAAACTGACTGAATACAGGTTCCAATGCAGGTACCTGCTACCTCAAGAGACGAGGCGCTGTTGCAAAGACCAACGCCGGTGTTGACGGAGGAGCTTTGGTGGTGGTGCCGAGTTCCACTCTCGCTCCCAGTCTCTGTGCTGCTCAACCCACCGGTATCGCTCACACGTCGACTCCAGACAGTGACACCGGCTTTCTTGCAGACCCATACTATCCGAGTGCCGCTTCGGCAGCCCCGCGTCCCACAGGATATACCCAAGCTTTCGAGAACCTGCAGGCATCCAACAATGCGCTTGGCTACCTTGGATATAGCTTGATGAGCTCTTATGATCCCTCGATTTGTGCTGGCCGCTGCGACAATGTCAATGGGTGTCAAGCCATAAACATTTACTTCGAAAGGGATCCTTCCGGTAAGAACACTCCGGGCACGCCGCAGAGACATGCTAATGCTCCCNNAGTCGATCCAAACTATTCTGAATGCTCAAATCCACCCTCATACACGCAGATCAAGTGTGTGTACTGGGGCGGTCCCGTCGCACAAAGCAACGCCTTGAACTTTGGACAGTACCGCAACAATTTCCATGTGGTCATAGCTGGTAGCAATGGTTATGTCAATCAATCGATCGACACACCCGACGGCTATACTGCTCCTACATACCTCGGTAACTCAGTCATCAATGCACCAACCACTGATTGCGCGGGCTACAACAACTCGCTCGCTGGCATACTCTGGTCGACCGGGCCTTTCGATGCCAAGCGCTGTGCGGCTGCATGCTCTGCTTACAACGGCAACCCACCTGCAAGTGGTGTGGCCCAGACTTACCAGTTCTTCAACACTTACGTACTCAAAGGCAATGGAAAAGATGCTGGACAGTACTGTGCTCTGTACCAACAGAGCTTCCCTTCTTCGACTTCGACCAGCTCGAGTGTCGTCATTGACGGGGTCACATACACTTATGGCTATTCTTACACCTTCACTAACACTACCTCGGCGGGTGGTCCTGCTATTCCTTGTGCGGTTGCCTCGGCCTCAAGGATCATTGACTCATCTTCCCTTCAACCATTCTGTTCCACGCTGCTAGGTTACAATGCACCTACCTCGACGGCCACCGTGGTTGTCAGCCCAACAAGCACCGTCCTATCCACCATCGTTCCTGCCGCAAGCTCTGTCGTCAGAACTTCGATCGTCACCACCTTCGTCTCCACTTCGACACGTGTGCCTGCGAAGCGTGCAGACCAGCTGCAAACACCAGCAGCTCTTTCTACCTTCTCTGCTCCAGTCGTTGCCTCAGCCTGCAGTCTTCAGGCCTCAAAGGCTACCAATATCGTCATCACGACGACCACCTCTACTGCATCGATCGCCTTGTTTACCAGCCTGACCACCGCCGCCGCATCCACAACCACCATTACTGTGACCAGCACAACCAGAGCAACCACCACAACCAATCTCTATGGCTGCACCGCACCCGCCACCTGTAACACAGCCGGACCGATGCCGACATATGACTGCAGCAGCTCAGGTAACCAGAACGTATGCGCCTGCGGCACGGACAAGGAAGGCGTCAATGTCTGCTATGTTGTTGACAATTGCACCAAGCTTTGCGACAAGACTGCCGATTGCAATACCGGAAACAACAGCGGTGAAGTCTGTGTGTTCAACACTTGCTGCAACAACAACGGTTCGAATAGTGCAGGCAAGGGCAACTGTATGCCTGCCAGCTCTACCTGCATGAATCCCGCTACGCCGCACAGAATGTTCAAGCGTGGGGCGAGGAAGTCTGGAAGTGCGGTTAAGAGACAGGATATCACTGCCGATGATTGTACGGCTCTGTCTTGCCCTGGTACTTGGGTGGATGAGACTACTGGTGTTGTTGTGCAGGGTATTGATGCACCTCTTTGAGCTAGTAGTCGCCTTATCCCACGTGGGGTTTCTTGTTGTCGTGTTGGGCGGTAATACACACTATTTGCCAGTCATTTTTCGGTGATTACATGATGTGTAAGAAAGTGAGCTGCAAGCAACAATTACCGGCTATGTATGTTGCAGTCTTAAGTCTCAAAAGCTCGGTAGCAATTCCGAACAGAGCCGTCCAAACATGGTTTCAGTCGACTTTCTTGTTAATGCCATTAGCTTCGCCTGCATCGGTAATTCCCTCTCTTTGTAAGGGGCAAAGACATCGCTTCTAATTATCTAGGACGAGAGCGATTCATTGAAACACTTCAATAGAACAGAACTAAAGAATTACACTTATCTCTTTTTGAGCAAGGCTAGTAGATTGGTTATCGTGTCGTGACTCATTTCAATCAATGATCTCCGCTATATCCACCCCAATTTAATTCTTGTAACCCATATCTCCATCACTTCCACCAACTCTTTCCACCTTCTTTAACAAAGAAACAAAAAGACAGGCCAGTCAACCTAATCATGGCTCCGCCGTTCGCTGACGCACCTATCTTTGACAATAGCGGCCACGGCCCACTCGCTATGCCTGGTTTTGGATTTCCTCTAGAGCAAGAATCACATCTAGAGGATCGATTCACTCATGGCGTGCGCGAATGTTTTAGNGAGCCAAACATTACAGCCCGAGAACTTGCCATGCTNTTTTTGATGGACAACATTACCGATAAACCTACCTAGTCGACAGACGTCTTCGACGACACGATTACCTCCCAGTTGCGCCAAGAAGCACTGTGTAGCCATCTCATTAGTCCGAAAACATAAGACTAGTGTCTCTTAGAATTTCAAGACAAGGCGAGGGATTTTAAAAGTCCCGGTCGCATCTTAGTCTATAATATAGAAGTTGTTGTTTGCAAATAAGACCTTATTTTGGATGGAGAAATGTGGACCGCTATCTAAGACAAGTTCTCGACTTTGACATTACTTTCTTTTTCTGGAACGTCTGCTAACAAACACCTACGCGATCCTACTCCTTGCTAAATACACAGACTTGTTAATCCTCTCCTATATCCCCTTATATACGGCAAGTTAAGAGTCTTAGCTAAAGGNGAAATAGTACCCCTTAATAACATGTTCTAGCACATAAGTAAGCGTAATATTGCTCTAAACATTCCACGCTATTGCCACCTTTACCGTACGACTTACGTAGACCCTTCTAGGTGTGAGTTGCACCTTTAATTTGATTTAAGAGGACCGTTATGGTCGACGAATTTTTAGCGATTAGTCTACGAAATCGAGTTNTTAGAAGGCCTCGGCAAAGATGTTTGCATCACATCATACATCAATGGCCTGCATCCTCGGTATTATGATCTAGATTATGCTATCGAGAAAATCATCTTAGCTCTAATCGAACCTTAGAATAAAGTCTTAATTAAACAAGGTCGTAGGCGCTTTCCAACTCGCATTAAGACGTATAGCGTCTCTTATGAGCCTCCACCACCCGACTATGCCCGCTTTACTAAAGCAGGAAAGCACCCTAGGAGTAAAATTTACTATGCTGCAATTAAAGAGGCTAAGGCATACTGTGCCTAACCAGACGACTTTCCATATGATTCTTCGGATGACGAAGAGGTTTTTCCTTAGCTTAATTGCAAAGTGCCCGAGGATTAGGATGCGTAGTGTAGATCTGGCAAAGATTTGGCTAGGCCGATGCGAAACAAGCATTTTCGGCTGACTTACTTTGTGCACCCTAAGCCGGGTACGGCGTACACCTATTAGCAGTGGATATCTAGCCAAGCATAGGAAGCCATCGAAAGAAAAGCGTCTAACGGCCATGAACCGGATTTAGAGGACAAAACAGCGCAGATCCCCCATTAGACATATAAAGTCGCTCTCTAAGATTCTTTCCGGCAGAAGGGACTGTAGGCTATAGTTAAAATAGACAAGATCGAACTAAACCCTAACGAACCGAATTTTCTAGGCAGCGACTAGCACGTCGAAGGCTTGCATAATGAGCATATCGTCGCCAACTCTATATACATCATCGAGGAAGACAACACAACAGACCCACGCATCGAGTTCCGCCAAGAAACAAGCATGGACCCCGATAAATATGACCACAAATATGACCTTAAAGCTTTCCTGCAAGTCTTTGCTGTCCCTTACAAAGAACAAATTCTTGGAGGATCTCTTAGCCCGCCTCCTTCGTTGCAAAGACTAGGATCTGTTAACCTTTTAGTGAATCGACTGATAGCTTGGCCGAATATACTTCACCATCGCATCACGCCATTTGAGCTAGTTGACAAGACCAAATCGGGTCATCGGAGCTTTCTTACCATGTCTCTTGTAGATCCCTACTATCGCATCTGCTCGACTAGAAACGTGCCTCCTCAAAATCATGACTGGTGGGCAGAGGAAGCTCTATCCGCGGCCCTGCCAATAGATATCGCCGTACCGCGTGAGCTTGTCGATCACATAGACTCGTTTATCGATGACTGGCCCATGGGTCTAAGAGAGGCAACAAAGCTTGGAGACAAGATGGCNAAAGAGCAAAAGGATCACGAGCGGGCTATAATGAACCAACCCGCCGATTACTATAACTTCAACGTAGATGAGTACAATTCTGGTGATTATCCACATTTACCTGCCATGGAGCTTGGGAGTTCATAGTCAGTCGGGCTGTTACATTCCTCGAATCCAGTTGTGTGTTCACACTCTGCAAGTGTGGTATTGCTGAACAAGCCTGTCATGAGGTTTATGCAAAGCAGTAAGACCATCGAGCAGACCATCCAGTCCAATCACTGGGACACAGCATTGTACACAAGCTGTTTATGATACAAGAGTATATTCCAAGACGAAATGACGATGACTTGTACCTGCAGCTACGAGCCACAAAACTCTCTCTCTACTAGTTAAGATCTCCACTTCTTCTGCTTTGGCCACTCTTGATCTGGTCTCTTCGCCCACATCTTCGACTTGGGACATGGATTCGACGGTTTATGCTAAGAGGAAGACATGAGTGGAGACCACTTGAATCACATCGTTGTTCGACCCCCAGCCACTTGAATGTTGAAATGTCGAGATATCTGGCTTCGATGGTCGTTTGTAGAGATGGAACGTTGGGCATAGCGAAGCAACGTCCTATGTGAATCATGGACCCAATCACAATCCTGGGAAGAATTGATGAGGGGCAAGGATTCAATAATTGTTAGCTATGTACGTAGCATCTAGAGTTTGAACAATTGGTAGCATCTTCGACTCAGGCTTTCCATGCGTGGTTTGTGTCGTCATTCTCGTTGAAGCCAGCAAAGGTTTACCAAGCACTAGAGCTCATTGAAGTATCTTTAAGGACCAAAGATGGTATCGTATCCAGTCTCCATCCTCTCGATCTGCTCGACATCAAAGTATGGGCCTATCTGACCATGGGCCAGCACTTGTTCGTACCATTCGTCCGGACCTGAGACATTTCGAGACCTCCAGGGGACAATGTGTGTAAAGAACTGGATTCCGGATTCCTCGAATGATTCCTTCACGTAGCTAGGAACAAATCCCTTATGTCCCGGGCGTCGGCCCTTCCAATGCATGAGATCTCCAATGTAGAAGATCAGACGTATTAGCTTGAGTTTCGGGACATGGATATGACACTCTGTTAGGAACTCGTTCATGAGCTCTACGATCTCAGCATCCGTCCGTATCGGCGNATTGGAAGATATTTGGGGCCAGACAGAGTCATCACGCTCAGTATACCCGCAAACGAAACGCTCATGGTTGAACCATAGAGCCAGACCGTCGTCGTTGAGCCAGAGATTGACAAGTGACTTCGGTAGCGATGGTCCGANGTCTCGCCCCCGAGTCGCGCCTAACAATAACTGGAGAGGTACATGAAGCGTAGTGAGGCACGAGAAGCCCTCGAATGATATGCGTCGAAGGCTTTGATTGACCCACATTGAATCGGTGAATGGCAGTTGAATATGGACATGAAGTGTTTCGAGGGTGTCTCGAGTCACCTTGAATGCTCGATACAATGCTGTAACATCGACCAGCGGTTGAGCTGAAACATCATATGGGGGACTTGAATAGTCCCTGGCATGGCCAGATGTTCTGGGACAAGGAGGAGCGGTTGACCAGTGATCGTACTTGAGGCAACGGATGCTTGGGCAAGCCATGAGCAGGTGATTGAGACCTTCTGGACCCATGAACGTGAACGGAAGCTCGAGGGTCGTGAGCTTCTGGGCAAGTGGAATCCCGCTTGGCCAGACGAAGGTGTCGCCTGATCTCGGTAGATTGAGGGATAGTGACTCGACCTTCGACAGGTAAAAGAATGGAAGCTGCAGAGCGATATCCCCGTCGTTATGCGGTGCTCTTCCTCCGCCCATGTAGACCGTCTCTCGAGAAGCTCCTAGAGAGATAGTCGCCAGATTCACAAACGATGCAGTAACTCTCGGTGACAGGAATTGTAAGAGATCGTAAAAATCGTGTCCAATCTCTACAGATCGGAGATTTGGCAAACAGAGAAGAAGAAGTGCTGCGAATGCGGCTGGTTGGCCTTGATCAAGTTTTTCGAGCCAGTGTTCGGAAATACGTTCGCCCTGCGGCATCCTTTCGTACGACAACTTGCGTATTTGGGTGAGATCGTCTTGTGTGAGGGCCGTGTCGAGAGCATCGGTCCAGACTGAAACAGGCACAGAGCCAATGAGACGAAGAGTCTGTACGAACCCCGCAAGGTAGCGGGAGTGTAGAACAGCTCTCAGAAGCTGGTGCATCGATGAGAAACTGAGGGCAGTCTCGGCAGTCGGCAACAGGCATGATCCGATACCAGTAGCGTCTCTGTCTCTGCTGCAGTCACCGTACGACTCACACGGGCATGGCATGGGGTGTTCTTCCCATGATCGAGTATTGAGGATGCACAAAAGTCTTGGTCTTTGCCAGATCAGTTCGATGTCTTTGTAGAGAAGCGGCGTGAAAATGGCGTTCCATGGCTTGGAGACGAGCGCACAAGATGCAAGACAGTTTCTGGGCAAACCGGCAATCACTTGGTGAAGGAGTTCAGTAGGAAGATGCGACAATTCCAGCATGACGATAGCAGGGAGTCCTGGGGAAATTTGAATCAAGACTTGGTGAAAGGAGTTTTTGCGCGCTGGACGCCTGACGCGACTCTGTCAATTTGGACCTTGATTAACAACATCGTCCGAAGCTTGGGCCGTTCATCATTTCTAGCTGACATAGGTCACCGCCGCACGATTGGTTGTAACAGTACCATATTACAAAGGAGTAGTGTAGAATGCGCGACAATGGAAGAAGCAGCTGGACTCGATCGCTATGTTGTTGGTGAATGATTATTTACAGTTGTCAATAGCGCTTGATCCGAAGGTGACATCGCCGCCTTGACCATCTCGGTCGAAGGCTTGGCGAGTGCCATCTCGAATCTGCTTGTCGGCTGCATTCTTGCCGGTCTCCTTTCATCTCGACATGAGACGAGAGCCATGTATATCTCTGATCAGATCTTTCCAAGTATCCACCAACGTCAGGAATCAGACATCCGACTGCAAAGCGGAGGTTCTGGGCTTTGACCTGATGACACGCATTCACCCACCGGGGCACCCGCCAAAACATGAGGGCAGTATTTTGAGGGGTAATAGTTCGAGGGGAAGCTCTCGCAACCGTCTGCCGGAGCTGTTACCACATCTCCATGCCTATGCAGTGATGTTTCAAGCAAGAATGACCCATGAGTATCTCGATATCTGCCGATCAACCCACCGGGGACAAGCTCATTACGGCATTGTTGACTCCGGAAGCTTGCAGCATACACAAATATCATCATGTGCCTGAAATACTCGTCCTGGCATCTTTGTTTTCCATTCTTTTCCTTGTGTCTTTCTTCTTGAATTTTGAACCCCTTCTCCAGTATGGCGTATCCGCAGACCTCATTCATCTACACCTCCCTCACTCCCGAGACTCTTCTTGGACAGCGCCGACGAGCCGTCGCAGCCAATACCCTGCAGTACCAGCTCGATGTTCTCAAGAAGACTGGACGCTACGACGCTTTCAAGTTGAAATGGCATCCAGTCTACGACCGCGCGCCAGAAGTGTGGCCCATACCAGACCATCTCTTCTGGGACTCTGATGTCGCAAAGTGGATAGAGGGCGCTTGTTACTTCCTACAACAAGAATGTATGCCAAGTATTGCCGATGCAGTGGACGAGCTGGTGGGCATGATCAGATCCGCACAGCAGCCGGATGGCTACTTGAACATACACTACACTGTGGTCGACCCGGGCAATCGCTTCACAAATCTCAAGGACATGCACGAACTCTACAACTGCGGGCACTTGATCGAGGCAGCCCTAGCACACCACGCTCTCTACGACAACGATCAGCTTCTAGGCCCCATCTGTTCGTATGTGGACCTTCTCTGCAAGACTTTTGGACCAGACCCAGAACAAACCCATGGCTATCCTGGACATCCCGAAATAGAGCTCGCTCTTCTCCGTCTGTATGAACGTACAGGGGTCCAACGCTATCTCTCATTGGCAGGATACTTTATCACAGAAAGAGGCAATGCAACTGGTTGTGATGGGAGACATTACTTCGACGCGGAGGCTGAGAAGCGTGGGGCGGACCCAAACATGAAACCCGCTTTCTATCCTGAGCCTCGCTCACTATGGTATCATCAAGCACACGTTCCCATCGCCGAGCAGCAGACTATAGAGGGCCACTCAGTTCGTGCCATGTACCTCCTGACCAGTGTTGCGGATCTTGTACGCATTGAGCAAGGTCATTCTGATCTGCAGGCTGCGACGTACAAGTTGTGGAATAACATGGTCAATCAGAAGATGTACTCGACTGGTGGTATCGGTGCTATCAAGCAGTGGGAGGGCTTTGGTCTGGATTACTTCCTACCGCAAGGAAGCTCAGAAGGTGGTTGCTACTCGGAAACCTGCGCCGCGATTGGTGTCATGATGCTAGCTCAAAGATTGCTTCAGGTGCGTTTGTGTCAAACTTGCGCGAAACAGGCGGCTCTTAACCTTGACCATAGATTNGATCTGGACGGAAGATTTACCGATATCATGGAATTATGTTTGTACAACGCCGTCCTGACCGCGATGTCAACAGACGGCAAGAAGTTCACCTACGTCAATCAGCTGGCGTCAAGTGACAAGGATATTTCCCAACGCGACGACTGGTTTACAGTTGCATGTTGTCCAGTGAGTTGCGAAACAAGTCTTTGCCGGCGAAGCTGACGATAGTCGGTTCAACAGCCGAACATGATGCGCCTGCTAGGAACTATCGGCGGATATATCTGGTCTTACCAATCTATGGCCACAGAGAAGAGGGCGCAAATCGATGTACATCTCTATATAGGTGCGAAGCTTGCTTTCGAGTGCGGCGAAAACATGGTAGCGTTCGAGCAAGAGACCAACTGGCCATCTTCCGGAGATGTGAAGCTCAAGCTGCACTCCAGCACGGTCAGAGTTGACCTTCGACTAAGAATTCCAGGCTGGGCCGAATCATGGAAGGTAAGTCAAGGATTGTCGATGCGACTNGTCGTAAGAACACGCTGACCGGAACAGATCATGCCAGAATGTCCAAATGCAGTGCTAAAGAAAAAATATCTCTCGATTCCTTCTGACTGGCTGGAACAACACCCAGAATTCATCCTCTCGATACCTCTCAAGGCTCGCATATTGGCTTCGCATCCTCTTACCAACCAGAGTACTGTCACGATCGCCAGAGGTCCTGTGGTATACTGTGTTGAAGACTTTGACAATACTTGGGTTCAAGACCACTTTGCAGTACGTTGTTCGGAAAAGGGTTTTCGACAGCACCACTAACCAAATCACAGNAGCGTCCTACTCGACCCTGCTTGTACCATCACTGAGAAGCATGTGCAAGATAAGGGTTCAGGAGACTCGTTTGTTGCTCTCACAGTCACGCAAGGCGCTTTCGTCTTGAACACCGACGCATTCGAAGAGAGTCCATTCCTACGAGATAACAGTCTTAGCAAGGGTGAACCACTGCCAAGCCTCGAATTTGTTCCATATTATTTCCGCGCCAATCGAGGTGGAAAGGGCCATATGCGTGTGGGCCTCAAAAGAGCTATCTGATTCAAGACTGCTGGCAAGATAGCATCGCACCATCGTGCATCCTTTGAGACGAATAAAATTTCTGTCCTTAGACGAGAAGTGGACCCCCACGACGCGCGGGCGACGACTTTCGCTGCTCTTTTATACCAGAACAAATCGCTTTTATCTCGTTGTTTGAGATCTGAAAGAGTCATCTAGACCTGGTGCGTTTCTTGCGCAAAACTGCTGGAGTTGCACCACTTCGGCGTTGTATTACCTCGGTAAGCTCCAAAG
This sequence comes from Aureobasidium vineae, assembly GCA_903819635.1. NCBI lineage: Eukaryota > Fungi > Ascomycota > Dothideomycetes > Dothideales > Saccotheciaceae > Aureobasidium > Aureobasidium vineae. The sequence goes on from CAIJEN010000005.1 coordinate 1,892,802, forward strand.
TCTACATAGCCTCCGGAGGGGTAACAACGCCCGACAGCTCCTGCTTCCAAATCCACGTATCGAGCTGCACGCACGTGTACTTTTCTCACCCTTCACGGCTCTGCTTCGTAAAGTCACCTGCACTCCATCTACTGTATACCCCTCACACGCCGAAGTCCTTTCAATCACCCTTCGGAACTCACATCGACTCCCTGGTCGATGGCTGAAAGTGCGACTAGAGACAAGTCGCTGTCATGCCAATTCTGCAACAGGAGCTTCGGACGCTCTGAGCATCTGAAACGTCACATCTTGACACACNNACCAGATCCCGAGAGTACCAATGTCGAGTGTGTAGGAAAGCTTTCTTCAGAAAGTAGGTCATGACATCATCTTGATAGATATTCAGGCCCATTGATAGTCCAAAGGGATGCTCTTTCTCGACATGAACATACGCACCAGATACCGGGACCAACCCTCCTCCAACGTGGTGGTAGAGCTTGCATAGCTTGCGCATCATCAAAGACTCGGTGCTCAGGAGTAGCACCATGCACAAGATGCCAACAACGATCGTTACAATGCAGTTATCCTGAAGTTTCGTCGAATGAAGACAATCTGATGGAAGCTCGGAGAAACAGTTCTCATATAGATCAAGGTATGCTTCTGTCANNGTGTTTGGTTATATGACCACTACATGATTTTAGAAGATTTGACTTTTCATCAGATACAACAAGAATCAATCCAGAAACCAGATCTGAAGCATTAATTGGACATCCTTCCGACCAGGCCACTTGTACCGCGCAACAAGCTCCTCAGGAGATTTCACCATATGGAATGGTTCCAATATCGCATGCCGGTCATATACTGTCGCAGATAGACCTTTCGACATCACAATTCGAAGGCCCAGCACATATCATAATGAACAGCACAGATCAATACCAAGAGACACACAGCGCGACAGGACTTTATCCTTCATTGCCGATCAACTATACTGCGATCAACTGGCTTGGGTTCGAAGATGGGCTTGGCATGACTGGATCGCTGGATCATGAATGGCAGTACCCTGATCATATGTTCAACTTCTATATACCTGCTAGTGATACTCACAGTATCACTCAAGTGTCTCCCGCTGCCTCTAGGGATCTCGAAACAGCAACTGGTGGCTCTTCTACTCGCCCTGACGCTATTGCGACAACGCCTCAGGATGCAGCCACGACAAGTACCTTGGGTACGGATGAAACTCCCGCAACGCCTGGACAATTCTACGCGGATGGAGGAACAGCTCGACTCCCGCGGATGAAGAAGCGAAGGGCTATGTCAAGCTATGCAGTCCACGAGCATTCGAGGAAGAAATTCTCAATGTTGCTACCTGCAAGTTTGACATTCTCACCCTCTGATGACCACTGGCTTGACGATCAAGGCTATGCTGATCTCCAATCGCATTACTCAAACTTCTGCACCTCAGCTGTAACAACCTTCGCGCCATTTGAGAACGTCGAGTTTCCTCATAAAACCCTGTTTGACTATTTGTGTGGCCTTTATATCGAGAACTGCAGCTCGATTCTTCCGTTTCTCCATGTTCCAACACTGAGGCTGCGAAGACACCATCCTCTTCTCATTCTGGCTATGGCCGCTATAGGCAGTCATTATCTCAAGGATCAGAATGTGAGTCGATTTGTACTCTCGATGCATGAATTTATGCGGAGAATCCTGTTCTTCGCTCCTGAGTCTTCGGATGGTTTTCGGCTGGATCTTGCGACCCAATACCAGATCACTTTGCTGCATGCTGTCGGTGCCACATACTGTGGTGATGAAAATCTGAGAGATCATGCTTTTTCCCTCAGGCTGAGGCTTGCGACATTCTTCTTCAGTGTGAACAGCTCACAAGTGACAACAGCCGGAGCACAGGACGATTGGCATCGTTGGGTTGAGAGGGAATCGTCACTTCGTCTGCGGCACTGCACATGGCTTATGGACTGTATGTGGTCGTTCCAATTTCAAACACAAACGATACTCTCGCTTAGTGATGCAACGCTTGCACTACCGGCGGACGAGAAAATATGGAATGCTACTTCAGCACCTCAATGGAACCAACTCATGCGTAACAGGGAGGATCTGAAGGATTTAGCTTCATCTGTTGACGAACTGTACATCTCTAAGAAAGTTATGGCGGATGCCGGTGAGTTTGCTCGTATACTGCTAATCTACGGGCTCCATCGGCGTCTGTCAGAAGTCGCAGTCTATCACAGTCAGAAGCTGTCGCATTGGGTTTCGAAGGCACAGAATTCAGCAGAGACTGCAGTCATACCAGACACCCCTATCTGGCTTCCCTCACTTCCTGTGTTTAGACAGTGGCAGAATCTCACATGCGATAGTTTGGACGTCTTACATTGGACAGCCAACGCCACAATCGGAGAAGCAAGCGGATTTGAACATCCCACCGTCTTGCATCTGCATCTTGCTCGAGTCGTCTTGCTTACGCCTATCCGAGAAATTGTGAACCTTGCACGCTATCTTGCTGGCGACAAAGGCGCAAAATCGGAGGCTGGGGTGATGGTAGATCGACAAGCTGTTCATCGATGGGCTATACAGCATCAGTATAAGGCACGATTGGCGGCTATTCATGCAGGCGTGGTTTTCTGGCATGTGCGAAGGTTTTCGGCAAACGCATTCTATGAGCCCACGGCTGTCGCCCATGCAGCCCTAGTGCTCTGGTCCTTTAGTGCGTTCTCTTGGAAGACAGCACCACCGCCCGATCTGCTGGACGATGAATTTCCTCATGCCGCACCTGCAGATTCGACTATCGAGACAGACTGTAATACTTCGGACAGCGAGAGCTCGTCAGACACCATCATCCTTCTCGATCGTCCAGCAGACGACGAGATTGTACAAGAGTTTGTTCTGAATGGTCCTCGAATGAGGGCTAACATGACGGGGGTCGGTGACTTGTATGGCGAGAAAGGACCAGAGCGTGTGGTGAGGGAGGGATCAAAGATACTCAAAACGTTGGGCTGCTGGCGTGTCTGGGAGTCTTGGGCAAAAGTGTTGGACAGGCTGGTTGTTGTCTGTAAGCGCGAGAGGAAACGAGCCAAAGAGGCGACTGCGTCGAATGGTCAGGCCACGTCAGTCTCGAGCACGAGAGAAACTGGCGAATAACACCTGAACCACAAGTCAACGCTGGAGTTCGGCAGTTGCACAACTTCCAGCGGCGTCTTTTCAGGTTCCGGGCCTCCGGTGGGTTGAGTGTGTAACGTTGGATGATAGTTCTGGTTTGATCAGACACATCGTTCACGAGATCAGTACCAGACAGCCACACAAGTCCTCCGGAGCAAGGGTCCCGGAGGGGGTCGACAAATACGAACTGGGGAGTATACTATACTTTGAACACATCGTGCGGGAAGTCGCATGCATGAACCATTTCCAAAACGATGTACCAGTATTTGAATCTTCGGGCAGCCTCATCCGTAGAGAATACGCAACTCTTCTAACTTCAATACCCTTCCACACGACATGAGATCCTCCGGGGGTGATACGATCTTCGTTCTATAAGACAACAGGATCTGGAGTATCTGGGGAAGTGATCATCATTCATACCGATACAACAACGAAAACAACACCAAGCACATCTCAAGCATGGCTACTCACGAGAATGTCGTCCACGAGGCGGCGAGCATCGACGGCACCGCCAGGGAGACACTTCGGAGTTCCGGGCACTCATCGCCCAGGCACAAGCAAGTGCCGACTTAGACTCCAAGTTGACCGTCATGCAAGCGCTGAAGAAGCACAAGAAAGCCGTCTTTTGGGGCATGATTTTGTCTACCAGTTTGATCATGGAGGGTTACGACCTGGTTATCGTAAGAGCGCTCAGTCCCTCCTCTTTTGTTGTTGTGCTTGCTGACAACGACGCATAGATCAACTCGTTCTATGGTCAACCACAGTTCCAGCGAAGGTTCGGTGAGCAATTAGGCCCTGATAAGTGGGCTATCTCGGCTTCCTGGCAATCTGGATTGTCCAACTCAGCCGTTGTTGGCCAGTTGATCGGTCTTGTCCTGAACACGGAGTTCCAGGATCGCTTTGGTTCTCGCAAGACCATGATGTTCTTCATGGTTTGGTTGGTTGGTGCTATCTTTATCCCCTTCTTCGCTCCCTCTTTGCCTGTCCTCGCCGTCGGAGAGGCTCTCTGTGGTATCCCCTGGGGTGTGTTCCAGGTCAGTCTGCATCATCACGTTCGTTGTGAATGGCACTAACTGGTTTGCCTACAGACTTTGTCGACCTCATACGCTTCGGAGGTTGTCCCTACCGTCCTTCGTCCTTACGTGACCGCCTATGTCTGCATGTGCTGGGGAGCTGGTATCCTCTTGTCGTCAGGTGTTGCTCGTGCCGCCATCACTCTCAATGGAGACATCGCCTGGCGTCTTCCCTTCGCTCTGCAATGGATGTGGCCAGTACCTCTCTTTGTCCTGGCATACCTCGCACCCGAATCGCCATGGAACGCTGTCCGACGCGGAAAAAACGACCTTGCCAGAAAGAGTTTGCAGCGTCTGATTGATCAAGGATCTGACCATGACCACGAAGTCGAGTGCTCTTTGGCTTACATCATCTACACCAACGAGCAAGAGCAACTTGAGACTGAGGGCGCTAGACTCATTGACTGCTTCCGTGGCACCAACCTTCGTCGTACCGAGATTGTAAGTGTTCTTCTATTATGGCAAGTGAGTACTTGCTGATTCTTGTAGAACTGTGTCGTCTGGGCCGCTCAGATCCTCTGCGGTAACGCAATCCTCGGCTACAGCGTCGTGTTCCTCGAAGCCGCTGGATTTAACCCCGTCGCAGCACTCAACCTCAACATTGGACTTTCTGCTTGCTACATTGTCGGCGGAATCATCTGTTGGTTCCTGTTCCCTCGTCTTGGCCGCGCAACAATCTACATGAGTGGACTGACATTTATGTTCTTCTGTCTTGTGGCGATTGGCGGTCTTGGCTTCAGTGCCAGCAAGCATGCCGAACTCGCCGTTGGTATTCTTCTCATTGTGTCTACTCTGGCCAACATGATTACCATTGGTCCAGTTTGCTACCCTATTGTCGCTGAGACACCTTCCGGTCGTCTTCGCTACAAGACCATCACCATTGGAAGATTTGTCTACAACTTGACTGGTATCTTTTCTAACAGCGTGACACCACGCATGATTTCCGCAAGTGGTAAGTCTTTCTACACGACACGGGATGACTTCCACTTGAACAACACAACTGACATACTTGACTCAAAACANGCATGGAACTGGGGCGCCAAAGCCGGTCTCTTCTACGCCGGCACAAATTTGCTCTGCAACATCTGGTGCTGGTTCCGCTTGCCAGAGACCAAAAACCGCAGTTTCGGCGAGATTGACATGTTGTTCGAACACAAGGTTCCGGCCAGAAAGTTCAAAACCACTGAGGCTGACCGTAAGTCAATCGGAATGTCTGGAGTGGTTAGAATACGTGTACTGACATGTTTGGTGTGCNNAGAATTCGCTACCAACCAGATGATCTTGGATGTCAAGGAAAAGGAGATGGCCATACATGTAGAGAGATTGTCATGATGGGTTGGAGATTGGCCAACAGCGGGGCTGGAGCTGCAGGGAGGTATACGGCTTAGCTGGTTGGGTGCTCTACAGTCGTATTTGGTGATTGTACCTTGTCAATCAGGGTTTGCAGATAAGTCAGTTCGATCACGATATTCTCATCCGAGATTCAGACTCCTTGAAGGAGCTTTGTTCAAACGGATAGCATAATCAGTGGTAGTCTTCTTCAGGTTCCTGAGGGTGCGGCACAGATGAAGGAATGCATATGATACTTGGTTACATCTGACCACACGTCAACGCCCGTCATAATTCTAGCCCCGCTTCTTGGTGCTTATATCGACAACACTTCCCTGTCACAAACACAAGTGCTCCGTGATTCAGTTAGCTAGAATTCTCGAAATAAAGCGATTGATACTATAACGACGCTAGCAAGTCCCCTATACAATGCCCAACACCAAAATCATCACCGTGCCGCATCTCGGTGGCATCGAAGCCTCCTATCAAACNCCCGGTCTAGACCTGGAAAAACCTACCCTGGTACTCGTCAACTCCTTTACCACATCTTCGGAGCTCTACAAGACACAATATGCCAACAAAGATCTCACCGACAAGATGAATTTACTCGCCATCGAACTGCTTGGCCACGGACAAACACGCTGCAAGCTTGAGAATTGGACCTATTGGGACACGGCTTACATGAACATCCAAGTGCTGCAGGAGTTGGAGAAGAAGGGGCAGATTGACCAGGGCAGAGGTGTNTTTGTGCTTGGCACTAGTCAGGGTGGTTGGATTACTGTTCGTATGGCCCTACTGGCTCCTGATAAGGTAAGACCATTCCTCGACTTCCCTCAGAAAAACAAGAAATGAAATTCTATGCCTGGAGGTTCTGAAGAAGAGAAAAATCAATGACAAACTAAAAAGATCACTGGTATCATCCCTCTCGGTACAAGCCTCGATTCCGAATCCCCAGAGACCCGTGACCTCGGTTGTTGGAATGCGCCCCGAGACCTCACACCCACCATCGATGCTTGGAGCAAGCAATCAGACGACACCTTCCGCCCAGGCAACGACTTCTCCGACTTCCTCATCGACATCGGATTCGGCAAAGATTGCTCGTCGGCTGTCCGCGACTTCTGGCGCAACGAAATAGCAAACAACTACATTGGCGACCAAGGAAGGAAGCGAGCGCGGATGGCAACCATCAATCTTCGCGATAGGGATGGCTTACACGGCAGATTGGCCGATGTCAAGTGTGCCGTGCTATGGCTGCATGGTACTGCGGACGTGGTGTATTCGGTGGCCAACGCGGAGAGGGAGATCAAGATGTTTGTGGGTAGTCGCGATGCGCGGCTTCAGGTTGTGCAAGATGGACAGCACTTCTTGTCGTTTAGTCATCCCAAGGAAGTGGATGGCGCGGTCGCTGAGTTCGTGGCCAAGTATTCTCAGTGAATTGGACTTCTGTAGACTGATGACAGGCAATTTCAAGACGTGCACCTTCGAATTTACTTTAAGCGCAGCAAAACGTCGATCCCAGAGCAACATTTGTTATCACCCTGTTGATCGACAACCGACCCTTCAAGCTGAGCGATCGGCAGTCGATGCACGAAGACCGGGAACATGTGTAAGATAAAGTTACCGTTGAATCAGATCTACAACAGCATCGTATATCTCCGGTCCAGAGACGGCAGAGCCGAGATCTCGCCGGTCAAAGGGTCAGAAGGGCCATTATTGCCACCTATGGTTGTAACGTTTGATTTGTGTTTTAAAATGCGAAAGAGTGTTTTTGTATGCAAAAAAAACACTGCAAACGGAATTTAAAGAGCACTCATTCAATCACAGAACAACTACATGCAGAAGTGGACACAAAAAACTAAATCATGCAAAAAGCGCAATTGCGGGTTTTGATAAAGATGCTAGACATATATGCAAAACTGCTTTTTCCATCACTCTTCTCACCTCCGGTCATCTCAATTCTACCAAAATGCTTTGTTGAACAAGCAAAACTTCTTCCACCCGCAACAATCGCTGGATCGGAAATGCTTCCAGCCGTCAAATCATGTCGTAAACTATGTCGTGTATCGCAATTTTGCTGCATCTACTGAGCAGCGAAACCAAGCTGAGNGGTCGAACTCTCGCTAGAGAAAACAACAAAGTGGGCCTTGAGGAAAATGTCACCGAAGATGGAGATACCGGCACCAGCACTGGACTGGATACCACCGTAGCACTGGCCGCCACCAACGCTGGCATAGTTGATGTAGCTGCCGGGAGTGACAAAGTTCTTGCCACCGATAACGGCGGTGAAGCTGGGCAGAGTGGCAGAGCAAGAGAAAATGTAACCACCCTGGCTGTCGGAGTACTGAGCGCTGGGGATCTTGGCGTAGTAGGCGTTGACGACGTTGTCGGGGAGGAGCATGAGGGTGGTGCCGGTGTCGGCAATGGCAGAGTAGGAGCTGGACACGGTGGAGCCGCTGCCAACAGAGTAGCCGGTGGTGGTGAACTGCCAGAAGCCGTTTCTGGTGTTGACGGGGACGTAGGTGATGGCTCCGGTGTACTTGGAAGTGTCGATGTAGCCAAAGTCGTAGGATCCGGGGCCGCCCTTCTTCAGGTCGACGGTGAAGAGCTTGCGGGCAAGAGTGCTCTTGACAGTATCGAAGAAGGTGGTCTGCTGGTTAGGGCTGACGGTGTTGATGGACGAAAAGGCAAGTCCGAGAAGACCATCGTTGTTGGTGTCCTGCTGGAACTGAGCGGAGATGGAGGTTGCAGCCTCAACAGCCTGGGAAGTGGCAGTGACGGCACCAACGACGACCTTATCGGCGTAAACTACACCGGAAGCACCGGAACCATCGCCGTAGCTAATGTCCCAAGTCTGGCCGCTGAGCTTGGTCTTGCCAGCAGTGTTGTAGACATCGTGGCCAGTTCTCTGCGATGAGGCTTGAAGAGTGGAGAAGACCCAGAGATCGGCTGAACCGGTGTCGAAGTCAAGGTTCAAGGTAGTACCACCGACGGAAACAGGGCAAAGGTACTCAGAATCACCGTTGTACGAGTTAGCAGTGACGGTGCCACTTTGCGAAGCAGCAGCGGCGGCCTTCTGGACAACAGAGGAGGNAGTACCACCGGTCTTGGAGATGGCCTTTGCGAGGGCAATGGCAGGGGCAGCGACCTTAGTGTTACCAGTGGCGACCTGAGGAACCGAGAACTTGACGTTGCCGACGCTGGCTCTGGGCTCGACGGGAGAAGCAACAGCGACGGCTGCAATGGCAGCAAGGGCAGCGAGAGTCTGCTGCATGGTGAAAGATGGAAGCGATTGAAAGGAGAATGAGTGAGTGAGTGATGGTGATGATAGATTGTGTCGGGGAGGGAAGGCTCGTTATATACCTTGACTCAAGGGTTAATGAACTGACGAGCTCGGCTTAAGAACGAGCTGTGGTCGCCTCCCCAGACTCAACCGGTCGTGTGAAGGAGTACCTGCATACCTTGAACGGCCAATGGTGTTGTACAGAGTAGAGTTCTCGAATTACGGACGAAAGAATATGCGGATGATAGCTGCGAGATTCACCCGCAGCTGCCTTTCTCGTCTTAAACTACATATTAGCTTCAACGTATAGTATTCAAGAGCAGGGCAAGTAGGGTGTGATAGACAGATCGACAGTCCAGGACGTCGGTCGTTAAAAGGCAGTCGCTTGTTTCGCGTGTGGCCGGTGGGCTAAGACGCGCGAAGCTATATGCTTGGTCCAGCTAAGGACAAGTAAGCGCGGACTAGTGAGCATGGCACGCAGGTCCATAAGAACAGGCCTCTATCGAAGTGTGGGGATCTTCCACCGGCCGTAGATCTATCGATTCAAACCAGGCCGGATCTGGAAGCTGAGAGTGTTTCAGCGCGTGCACGCTGGTAAACACCCCATGTGTTTTCGGCCTCGGTATCTTTGTCGGACAAGTTGCGAATGGCATCTGGGGGATGTTGCCAGTCTGATAGGCCATGAGCCGAGCAAGCGAGGTTTGGGGCAATGTCGATGACAGCCAATTGGAGACGCGACAAGACGAGCGAGCATGACCGAGACGGCGCCATATGCAAGAGAGGTCGAAGATAGAGAGATTGGAAGTTGCGCCATGCTCAGACCTTCTCGAATCATGAAACATGTGGCCATGCATGAGGCCTGAGTGGCGGTGAACATGCCGGTCTCAGGACACTTGACTGCTCGCCTGTTTGCGGCAGAGTGACAGCTTGACTGCTTTTTTGTCTGAGGCAAACAGGGGTTGTGGGTGTGGTGGCCAAACGGCGTACACATGCGGGTTGCCACCGTTCACGCGCGCGACAGAGATGATCTCTTCTCAAGCACATTTCCAAGAAAGCCATGCTCGCGACAGATGGCAGCTCAGCAGGGCACGGCGGAGAGTTTCCCTAGGCTCGTATTGATCATTGGAAAGGAGCAGCTGGGATAGCCGAGATGAGCCCGGGTAATTCAAAGCTTATCATTGCGGGCCCGGCCGCCGTGCTTGGGGGTCTACAAGGTACTCTTGCACCATCGACTCCATGCAAGCCGCACCATCTAACGGATACAAACATTGTATAGTGATACGAAAGTCTAAGGCCAATCGCTTTTGAATGAATCTCAAAGAGGCAGGCGCCGGTGACATGCAATATCACGCACGTCTGGGCATTGTTGGACATGAAGTGATCAGCTGGCAGTCCGACGCCGCTTGTGTGATATTCCATGTTGAACACGGCGTGGGGGTTGTGTAGTCAGACAGAAAGAAGCTTGACATTAGGTAATTACGGTATGCGTGGGATCATTAGGCAGTGAAGGACTGGGCCTTGACGATAACGACATCCTCGATGGGTCTGTCGCCAGCGCCGGTTCTGACACTTCCAATTTTCTGGACGACATCCATGCCGTCGACAACCTGACCAAAGACGGTGTGCTTGCCGTTCAGGTGGGGAGTCGGGGCAAGGCAGATGAAGAACTGACTGCCGTTGGTGCCAGGGCCGCTGTTGGCCATGGACAGGACTCCGGCGCCAGTGTGCTTGAGCGAGCCGTCGAACTCGTCCTCGAACTTGCCGCCCCAGATGGACTCTCCACCACGGCCGGTGCCGGTGGGGTCGCCGCCCTGCAGCATGAAGCCGGGGATGATGCGGTGGAAGATGACGCCGTTGTACCTGCCTGCGTCGGCGAGGCCTGCAAAGTTCTCACATGNTCTGTGTCGCATCAATGTCAGTCTTCCTGAACGAGAATGCGCAAGCGTTTAGGATAGGTGGGGGTGACTCACTCTGGGGGTCTTGTCGCTGTACAGGGCAATGGTGATGTTGCCGTAGTTGGTCTCGAGCAGGACGCCGGCAGGGGGCCGGATCTTGAAGCAGCGGTGGTGGTGGCAGCAGCTACAGGAGTGGTGCTGCTGGTCTGAGGTGGAGGCGCGCTCGATGTCGTCGTGGCTGCGTTGTTTCTCTCGGCCGTCGTGTGCGAGGGCGTCGTGGCCGCTGCCGATGACGAAGACGACGAGTCGTGNCTTGTCGTGCTTGAAGATCTTCTTGAGCTTGTCCATTGTGCTGGGTCGGTCTTCGGGACGATAGGATTTGGGAGGAGTGTTGGCTGCGTGGAGCATGAAATGAGAACGTGTTGGTGTGAGGATGAAGGAGCTTCCCCTTGTGTGAGCGGATGCTGAGGAAGGAGCCTACGTCATTGTGGCAGTGAACTCAATCCCGCCTGCATGACGATGCGACGACCGGTTTTTCTTGCATTCGTCTTCCCATCTCGCACAACGCTCTCGTCGACTGGGTGATGGGTGTCGTCTGAGGTTCTTGGACGAGCAGAGAGAGCATTATTTCGACTGCTCCACGCAATTTTGACAAACACGCTCTCGTCCCTCGCACTAAAATGCTCCCGGCCGATCTCCCGCGCCACCTTGGTTTTTTCCGCTCCGCTGCCTCCGTTCCCTCCGCTCGTCTCACTCCGCTCCGCCAAGGCTGTTTGTCGACTCATGCGACAGGGTCTTGCCGACCGCAACCAATCTGTATCTTCTCAGAGTCATCAAACCAGGCATCTCCAAGCAAATCCAGCTAGATATAGCATCAGACCATAGCTACGGCTTATATAAACCCTATTTATCTACATTCCATGTTGGAATTCACGTGCTTGAGATGTCAATATAACCAATCGCACAATTCATTATTTTTGCCTGCAAGCTGGCTTTGTTTTGACCATCCCGATACACATCACAAGCCTTCGGCACACTGCAAGTTTCGAAAGTTGCCTGACATACAGACTTTAGACACGCTTTGCCCCCATGCTCGCTCGATTGAACTGCAGACTAGTGTCCATCGTCTCCTTCGACCGCTGTATTGTAATTGACAATGCCAAGGCCTCTGTCAATGGTCTGGTCGCAGCTATTCTCGGAGCGCTTTGTATGATCCCCGGCAACACATACAAACTGCAGTCTGCTGGCCAGCTCTCACCAGCTTACAAACTATGGTATAGACAGTTGAGGATGAGAACACGCATGGCTTTCGAAAGCACTCCGATCAACCGGCGCGAAATCCGCTCGCATCGTTCCTAACGCCGTTATCTGCGAAACAAATCGTCATGTTTTGCGCCAACTTGCCGAGTTCCGTGCTACCGCATGCGATCTGCTCCCTTTTCGCGGGGTTTCATCGCTTTCGCCCTCAGTTCTATCGAAAATGTTTCTGCCGGCCGCGCCCTTCGAGGAACAGACGGCACTTGACTGAGGCAGAGGGTTTGAAGCAGATTATTCAGCTCCCTTGTGGCTGCATGAGTGCCCTACCCGATATTGCCTCTTGCTCTCCTTCTCTTCTCTCCCCAGCATTCTCTCGACCACTTCACATCCGTCCACGCCAACATGGAGCGGATCGAACGCTTGCTTTCACGGCCGACAGCAAAGCCATACCGATCACGAGACATCGAAGCCTCGGAAGAACCATGGCTCAACGAAGATGGCCTACTGGACTTTTCCNNCCCCGACGACATGGAGAATCCCAAAAACTGGTCCAAGGCTCGCCGATGGTATATTACCGTGGCATCTGTCATTCTCGTCGTCAATGCCACATTTGCCTCATCCAGTCCATCAGGTACACTTGAAGGTATCGCGACGGATCTGCACGTCTCAACAGAAGCCGCTGGACTTGTCATCACTCTTTTCTTGCTGGGCTACTGTGCCGGACCGCTCCTCTTTGCCCCGCTGTCTGAATTTTACGGTCGCAGATGGGTCTTCTACATTACTTTTACATTCTACCTGGCTTTCAACTTTCTTTGCGCCTTCACACCCAATTTTGCAGGTCTTCTCGTCGGTCGCTTCTTGACCGGTACTTTTGCAAGTGCATCTCTGTCCAATGCGCCTGGCGTTCTTGCCGACATCTGGGGTCCCGTCGAGCGTGGCAACGCCATGGCTACCTTTTCCATGATGACTTTTGTTGGTCCCGCTTTGGGACCTGTCATTTCTGGTTTCTTGGAGTTGAAGGAAAATTGGAGATGGAGTTTCTACGTTCTGCTCTTCTTTGGCGGATTCACCTGGTTCTTGATGTTCACCATCCCAGAAACATTGCCGTCAATTGTCCTCCTGAACAAGGCGAGAAGGATCAGAGCTTTGAAGATTCCTGGTTATGAAGATGTCAAGGCCCCTGTTGAGATCACTGACAGAACTCTTGCCGGCATGTTCGCTGTTGCCTTGACCCGCCCTTGGAAGATTCTCGTCGATCCGATTTCGTTCGCAGTCGCCGTTTATCTCGCAGTCGTGTATGCGCTACTCTACATGCTGTTCACAATCTACCCAATCGTATTTCAACAAAAGCGCGGCTGGAACTCGGGAGTCGGAGAGCTACCACTTATCGGTACTGCGATCGGTGCTTTCATTGGTGGTATGATCATCTTCGCTGTATCTGCGCGCGACAGGAAGAGACTGGCCGCTGGTCACAAGGGTGTACCCGAAGATCGCCTTCCGGTCGCCATGATCGGTGGTGTCATGTTCCCAATCACCATGTTCTGGTTCGCCTGGACCGCAAACTTCAACAGCATCCACTGGATCGTTCCTACAATTGCTGGTGTCTTCCTCTCGAGCTCGATTTTGCTCATCTTCGTCGCATACCTCAACTACTTGACCGACACATATCTCATGTATGCAGCAAGTGCTCTTGCAGCCAACACGGTCGCTCGTTCTGCTGCGGGTGCTGCTGCACCGCTCTTTACACAATACATGTTTGACGCTCTAGGTGTTGGTGGCGGTGGCTCGCTCATTGCTGGAGTCGCTTGCTTACTTGCGCCGATTCCATTCATCTTCTACAAGTATGGAGGTCCAATTCGAGAGAAGTCGAAGTTTGCGCCGACACCCAACAAGAAAGACGAGCCGACACCAACAGAAGAAGAGAAAGAGGATGAGCCGATGGAGAGTGAGCCCAAAGATGATTTGGCTACTGATCACGATCACAGCAATAGCGAGACGGATGTATCTCGCGCTCCATCCCATACTTTGGAAGAGATCAAGCCTGAAAACAGCGCGACTCCTTGAGTATCAGGTGGTTCATTTCTTGTATATACCCCAGATCTTATTCACAACTTTTTCTTACAGCCATTTTTCATGCAAAACTTCCTTGAGCTCGAGCGACTGAGATTCTCCCTACTCGCTCTTTCTAACCAACAGATTAGCAGACAAGCAATCTCCCAACCCTCGTCTCGGGTGTTGGCTCCTGATTCAGAGCGACCGCTGTGTCGGTAAGAATTTGTGGATTCTTGCCTATTTCGCCGCAACGCGACCCTGGGGATGGTCAAAGCTCGATCACCAGAGTATCCACTCCTTATGAATTTGCACTATAGATAATTGCTACACGACACGAGTAGCGAAATGCTATCTTGTTGAGGATCCTTCGACGATCTTTCGTGGTCTGGAATCCAGGTCAGGTTTGAGCATTCTGAAATTTCGAGAATATGTAAGAGTAGTTCCCCATCCGTCTTTCGGCTGGCTTCTCAGCTCTCGGCATACATTCACATCGCTCATCATGGACACTATTGTACCTTCGGCCAATGCGGTCATTCCTTCGTCGGATGGAATCCTGAAATCGGTAAGCACTACCGTCACCGATATCATCGACAGCATAGACCTCAAGAGCCCACCCGCCCACGCTCTGGAACTGTCATACTTGGAGCAAGCCAATCCCCGTGGTTACACGCGCCCGATGTTCTTTTTCCCCGCGGTCAAAGGTGTGAATCAGATGGAAGTGGCCGAGATCTTTCGCAAAGCCCTGGAGCCGACACTCAAAGCCATTCCATCTTTGGCTTGCGAGATCGTGCCAGTTGAAGACGGAAAGACGCCGACTGGAAGAACGGCTCTCAAACATGGCAAATTTGGTTCATTGATCGTCAAGGATATTCGCGGGACTGGCTTCTCATACGAGGAATTGCGGAAGCAGAAGTTTCCCCAATCACGACTGGATCCTGATGTACTTTGCGCCTGTGATGTGTTCCCTGTGCCTGGTGAGATACAGCCCGCTTGGGTCCCGCAGCTGAACATTGTTGATGGAGGGTTCATTCTTACTCTGCACAACCATCACACACTGTACGATGCTCAAGCCATTAACGAGATCCTCAGAGTATGGTCGCAGAATTGTCGGCACGTGCAGAACAAGGCTGTATCTGCATGCAGCTCTCTACCTGCAGAACAGTTCGAGAGGTCTGCTCACATCACCACTCGTGCTTCAACAGCAGATCTTGGCAACCCTGAACAACATCCCGAGTTTGTCGTCGCTCCTTTTACTCTATCTTGGCCTGAAGCTGTTTTCAGAGATACGCACAGACAGCGCGTCTACCGTCTATCCCCCAAAGCCCTTGCTGAACTCAAAAACGACTGCACCGAGTCTGGCGACTCGTGGATTTCCACCAACGATGCCGCAACAGCACTAATGTGGCGATGCATCATCCGTGCACAAACCGATCTCGATACCATCCCCGAAGATGTCATGTCTCACCACATTGTCGTTGTTGACTTGCGCCTCCGCTCCGACCCACCATTGTCCAAACACTATCCAGGATGTCCGATGAACTATGCCCGACCCGGTATGAATCTTCGCCAACTATGCAATTCTACCTCGCTTGCTCCGCTTGCTCGCGCAATCAGAAATGCAGTCGATGAACGCACGCCCGAGTACACGAAATCGGTTGTCACTCTGCTCAACAATATCCCTGGATATGGGCACTTTGCTTGGACGTCTTTTGGATCTCTGCTTGGCACCGATTGCATGACTTCTACATGGTATAAACTCGATATCCTGGACCTTGATTTTGGTCCTGCGATTGGACAGATCGAGAGAGTCAGGTTCCCTACTGGGGGCTTGTTGAATGGGCTTAGTCTGATCTATCCGCAGATTACCAGAGGCGAGCAGCAAGACTTGGGCATGGAGGTTGCAGTCGGACTTGAGAAGCAGTATTTTGAAAAGTTGGACGAGGATCCGGTTTGGTGCAAGTATGCAGAGTTGACGGATCCTGGGTATGACTGTATGTAGGAACCGCGATCCATTTGCGCCGGACGTGTGTCTTGATGATTTAGCATCGCCCCTGCGTGCGGAATTGTGTCTTGCTGACATCTGAAACAACACATCATGGTGTTAAAAAATGGCAGTGTCATCGAACAACATCATCTCCGTCGACCCTCCTTGCCCATATCTCCGAGTCTGAAAACTTTGGTGCATTTCTATGGTTGATATTGCTCTATGGTGTTTGACGAGAAGGACATCGGTCAACGAGTCCTGCATAGGAGGAAACCCATCGATCCTCTTTGATGAAACACGCAGCACGGACAAGCACGTGTCAGGACAAGCCAAGCTTCGTCGTCTCACCGCCTCCATCCTCTCGACACTCAACCCTTCATAACTCGACACAACCACACTCGATACCAACGATTCTTAGGCCATAAATAGTCAGGGATCTCGCGAATGATCACTCGTCAATGCGATATTGAATCAAAGATTCTCAGGCACGGCAAATCCTCGAAATCAAATTCTAAGCATACTCGAGCGTCGGTCTCCTGGCTTGACAGGCACACACCTGTCAACACCCGACTCGCAAACACAGGACAGTTATTTCTTGTCGCAACTCTCGTCTTGTAATGGACAGGCTACCGTCGGAGCTCATCGCTGAGATAGTCACTCACTGTTCAACCGGTGGCTATCGAAAGTCAAAATCAAGTCTTGTACCGTATGCATTGATCTCGAAACAATGGCAATACGTTGTCGAACAACGCATCTTTAGCTCGATCGAGACCAAAAGCTCTGAGTTGAAGGCGTTTGCAGCTATATATGGCGCCGATGCGGCTCGCTCACCCCGAAGGTCCGCTCTGCAACGAGTTGAATACTACATGGAGTCCGTATCAGGGATTGATGAGGCGCTGCGCTCGAGTTCTGCGTCCGAAAGAGCGGCTGTTAGACGACGGAACCCTGATGCTGCTTTCCAAAGTCTTGAAGAACTGTACATCACCTTAAGAACTTGGTTTTCTATGGAAAGACCAATCACTCTCGAGATACATGTCCCACGAGAAATTAGTTTGCCAACAGCTTCACTGGATACTGTTTCTAGGACCGAGCTCGTCAAGCAATTCGTTATGGACAGCAGGACCGTGCGGACCGCGGCCTTGATGACTTCACTTGCTTCTCAGATGGTCGGCTTGCAGGAAATNCGATGGGATCTGGACGACTGGGACGTGGGTATAAACTTGGTAGTTCGGCGTAAAAAACCGCTACGGTAAGTCTCCTAAACCACAAAGCGCGTCAAGCTTGACTGATATAATTCCTATTCAGATTTTGCAAAGCAGTTGCAATTACTGGCAGATAGTTGCCCATCGCTCCAGGTGATTGACTTGCACTTTTTCAACACTAGTCCGAGTGACGAGAATACAGTCGCACCCAGCATCCTGCTTCCGCACGATCCGGTAGACCATCTAAGCCAGGCTATCTAGCGATTGTTGCTAATGACCAAATTGAGAACTTTCAACCACCGCGATATTGTTCTTTCAGCACAATTCTTGCAACCATCGAGTTTAGCTACATGGTCCAGCCTCAGTCATTCAGAGATCAATCTTCACCCAACTTCTGCAGATGGCGGATGGCTCTTTGACCGGGACCCAAATCCTAGTAGCGAGGCCGGCGAGTCTTCGGACTCTGAGGAAGACGAGGATCTAGTCCATCGACGAATCAGAATGGCGCGCCTGTACAAAGTCCAAGAGGAGGAAGCCAAGATTACCGACTTTGATCGAGAGTTCGACCCTGAACTTGCTCATGATAGCGATGATCTCGACGACACGTACTGGGCCGATGACTTCAGGATTTGGCCGTCAGAGAAACTCGAAATCATACTATTGAATATGGCACGAACGGCTGCACACATGCACGCTCTAAGAGTCTTTACCACTTGTTCTGACATGCCCTACTGTGCACTGCACCAACGGTTCGAGTTTTTTCCTCTCGTCNNAGGCGTTACACATGCAGACTGCTTGTGTCACTTTACACATGACAGCGACCAAAGGCACCGAAGAAGGCTGTATTGGCGAGTACCAGGGTCATGGCGTATGAACGAAGAACTAGAAGGGGCATGGAGAGCTGTACTGGGGGAAGATGGCGTAGTAGAGTATCACGACTGGTATGGACAAGCTTGAAGGCATAGTTGGCGAACAAGATACAGTCGCAACTTAGACCTCAAAGCACTTAGGAGTCCGATATTACAGGTTTGCAGAGAGCTCAGAGTTCGACCGATTGATATCGACTGTCTCAGCGCAGACCGCAAGCTCAACATAATTGTCTCGAAACATACATACTGTGTCGTTGACATCTTTGACATAGCTTGCCCTTACTGTTCACTTGATCTGCTATGTTGGAGAAAGATAGAAAGACTGCTTAGAGTTGACGGCGTCAAGATATATACCTTTGCTACCACTAGGCTTCAAACCGACTTGGCGTTCCCCAATGCTCATTAAACAGTCTCGAGATTGTCTCTCGTAGCGCCAAGAGTTCTGTCTCATTGTCGCTAGTCACGTCGTCGTTAAGACAGAGTTGACCAGCCTGTTTTTCTGGGTCGACAAGGCGATCGATCAGTCGCACTTGTACTTGTTCAGCGTCAGTCACCATCGTAAACAGTGCATCTGGCTCCACTACGACGTAAGAATATCGCTTCATAGCCTTGAGGACTGTTTCCCTATGTTCGGCGTCTTTCTCTGCGTGTGGCAACAGAGGTGACAGACCTTGCTCGACACGGTTAAGCAATAGTTTGATCAGACAATCGCCACACTGGGGATCTTGTCGAGCCACTCTGTCGAAGATGGCTGCAGTTGAAAATACAGGATTGTCGGATCTGTCATCCCAGGATGGTGATGAGAAGCCAGGTGCCAGACACTCATTGACGTTGAACTCGAAACAGTCAATGTTCGCGATGGTGACAGGTCCGTCCAAAGATGTCCAAGTGGTCTCGACATTGACTTTGGGGGNCTCTAGGCCTGCATCCTCAAGCGACTTGGCCACGTAGTAATACATCCTCTTCCGGAAAGAATTGCGACCCTCGTTGGCTAGGCCCTCCTCGAGATCACTGATGATAGCTTGTCGTTCTTGCCAATCGAGATATCCGTTTGTGTCGGGGTCGCTCCTGATCATGATATAACTCCAGAGTAGAGCTTCACGATGTCGCTCAATGGTGTAGTGGAATGCATTGTACCAAGAATACAGCTGGAAGCCAGTCTCACCCCTGAACTTCTGGCAAGCACTCTTGAGAGCTGGTCGAGGAAAGGCTTCCATGGCTTCCTTGTATACGCTCCGAGAAAGGGAATGGCCGAAATGAACTTGGCCTTTTCTCTTGCGGGAACCAAAACGGCGATTCAACATCCAGGAAGTATAGATCAAGTATGGCTTCTCACCAAATCGCAGAGCGTCCTTCTCGGAAGGTGGAACGATTGTGTTGTAGCTGTTGGGCTTGAATCCCATGACGGTACCAAAGAGAGGGGAGTAAATGTCAGATGCTGCGTGAGGTTTGCCGAGGAACATGTCATCAGACATCGCAAAGATNNCTGGATAGCCGTCAGCTCTCACACTTTGCATGGGTTTCCGTAATTCATCACTTACTCGGTCTGTGTCCGACGGTGTGTTGTAGATTTGGTTCTCAATGGTCAAAGAATTGAATGTCGGTAGGCATTCTGCTTCTTCTTCACCAAAGAAATCTTCCTGCGACAAGACCTGTAAACTGTCTCCAATTGCCGAATCGTCTTTCAACCATGTAGGACGCTGTTTGGTCATTATACCGTCGGGTCCCTCGACGGCATTGACGAGAATCTGAATATTGTTACCAAACGAGCTGGCGTGCTTCTCAACACTTCTGATAGAGTAGCGCAGCTCGTCCCAGTCGCGATAACGGTTGACACCATGCGAAGCAATCCATTCCCCAGCATCATCATTCAAGCTGGAGTTCAGTTCATACGGACGCATCGTGTGTGCGAATCTCGTGTCGGAACCATTGACCCCNNTTCGAATGTTAGCCTGTGTTCTACCAATCGCTTCGGAACAGAGAAACTTACAAGTATACACAAAATCGATCTTTGGCTCACTGACTTTGCCGTGCTTGGTGGCATTATATGCAGCATGCGCAAACCAATCTTCCTCCCAATCTTCTAAGATTTCGTCCTCAACAGCCATATGTAGCGGAATATGCACAAAATCAGGAAGTTCATCCGCTACTTTGTTGAGTCTCTCGAAGTTGGATGTATCTGGGAAGGTGTATTCTGAACTAGGTGTTGCAGGCTTGTATGACTGAGAGTCAACTTCCAGCTCTTCTGTAACGGTGTCAATCAACAGAGGCGAGAAGTCCTCTAGTGTTGACTCTGGATTGATGGCAGAGCTCTCCAAGTTTTCGAGTCGATCAACAACCTGAGACTTGGACATGTCGGTCAATCTGCCGCCATCGGCGACAACAGGTTGTATCGCTGACATATCTTCTATAAGTGATTGTTGCTCTTCGACATCTCCAATGTCGTGAATTGAGTCACCCTTGGTGACTTGGGGGGGTAGCTGGTGGGTTCTTAAAAATCTGCTTCTCTGCAACAGAATCTTGTTCTTCTATTCGAGATTTGGCATCCTCAATCACCTTAGCAGGCTCCACGGACGTGGAACCCTCATCATGATCCCTTTCGCCAGAGACAGACGATGCCTTGTTTGGTTGAATCGTCACTAGTCGATCTTCTAATCCCCAGCAAAGAAGTTTGGCGTTGCTGGCGAGGAGGGAGTAAAGAGATCTCTGGACGTATCAAGACCGAGACGGACAGTCCAGTAGACTAGCATGCAAAGGAGTGTAAAGAAAACGAAGATCTGTCGTCGACGTGATCTGGTGTACCGCGTAAATGACGAGGACGGACGTCTCGTCTGCCATGTCGAATCTTTTTGCTGTAGATAGGACATGTTACAGTCTTGACTTGATTATCCGAGATAGTTGATGTGTAGAAAAAGAACGATATGATGATGTTATCGAGGTAGAACAGGACACTATCCTTGTCGAAGTGGAGGTTCAAAGGATCAGATCTGTGAGGCAATTATCTTCGTAATGGTTTACGTAGGACCCTCATTCTGCCAAAACTTTCCTCCCCGCTTCTTCCTTCACATCAGCAAACCGTTACAGTCGTTGAATTGAGACGACTCGATGATGGGGCTCGAGAGTACTTGGCTGTTCGGCTTTCTTCGGTCGGCCAGATGTGGAAGTTTAACATGCGACACCAAAACCACCTTGGTGTTCTGAGTCATGAAAGGCCTGAGACCAACGTCGATCTACAAACGATGATGTGAAGGGAGGTGTGGAGAGAGGTGTGCGGAGAGAGCTGAATAACGGGACCGTTGGCGGTAGTGGTGACTTTTCTTGGCAGTTGCCCTTGGAACCACCTCGTGCTTTCCGCTCACGACCCCTCAGACGACAGATGAGTAGGACAGTAGCTCCTACCAAAGAATAGCCACGTAGCTCAACCTAACGTGGTATGCTACCCCGGGGTTGGGGCTCAGGTCCGGTTCGTTGACCGATTGACAGAAGCAAAATCTATCGTGGCGTCCTCCAAGAGCGGTCCATATCTTGGTTTTGCCATACTTCTGCTGATAAATTGCGATCCGATCGTAAGCAAGTCATACAACTTGCTCGGTTCATCTTGCAGATTCCCTGGTTGAGATCGCGATTGGCAAGTCATCCCGTGATGCTAGCTCGCGTGCTCAGGAACCAGCTATTGGATCTGACCGGTGCGACTGCAGTGTTTCTCAGTCCGGGCATTAATCGCGTGCTTTTTGAGGGTCGTCACTAGTTCAGCTACTATTTCCAGTTGTTTGAGTCCAACTAGAGCTTAGCACTCGACATGTATGGTAAAAATGTTGTCTACCGCGGACAACTTGAGGTGCCCAGAGGACTATGCAACGGTGAAGCAGCATATGCCAATCGTGACTACTTCACATGAATCCATTACCTTGACAAATATTACTCGATCGATTCGCTTGCTCCATCAGGCTTACGACCGTCTGTAGATCATTTCGACGATGACTTTGTGCTGGGACTAACTGACATTGACTCACTCTCAGCTTACCTCATCCGATGCGCTGCCAGTATTGCCATCTTGGTATCATCACTTGGATGCTGGAACGAGCTATCGAACACGGGAGTATCTGTATGACCCTCCCTAGAGACGACTGCCTCTACCTGGCTTGAGCGATAACTCTCGGACGTTGGACCATTAACCAGAAACATACCATCCTTCTGTCTATCCCCGTTCGATATAATCCTGGTCTGCGTGCCGCGATGAGCTGATTTCCTTGTAACAAGACGCTTATACTCTTTAGCATTCAATGAGTCTGAACACACAATCCTGAGACACATACTCTCCATCCAAGAACCGTCACCGAATGTATCTGTAGGCTACGATGAACAAAAAAAGCTCACAGATTCCCGCTCCTACCATATACTCAAGGAGCTGCGTCATCTACTGATTCCAGGGCTGCGGACCATATATCTAGGTCTTCAACATCGCAAACATCAACACATCAGCTCATCATCACTTTTGAGTCTATCGTTCCATAGTCCCCACTGCCTCATACCTTCGTTTACATCACTTTAACATGAATCCTTGGATCCATCTCACAAGCCTCCTCAGCTTAACCGCTGTGGTCGCTGCAGCTCCCCGTACTAAGACTTGTTACACGAGCCCTCCAACCACGATCACCAAGATTGTCACCCAGACCTGTTCTGCCCCCAAGACTGTCTATCTTGACACTGCCGGCAACACGGTACCTTCACCTGCTCCTACCAATCCTGCGAGCTATGTTACCACTCTTCCGGCTGTCACCAAAATTACTGAGATTGTCTACCCATCTTCAATGACTGTCAATGGCGGCGAAACCGTCACGATCAGTGGTGTGCCAACCGTGATTGCTGGTCCTACGGTTCTTACCAACTGTCCTTGCATCACTCGCACTACTGTGGTTGCACCCGGGCCCGTCATCACTCTGCCTGCTGCCTTTGCTCCAGGTGCATCCTCTGGCAATGCTGGCGGAAACGCCGCCGGAAGTGCTGGTGGAAACGCTGGCGGCAATGCAGGCGGAGCTGTTGGACGTCCTGATACTACGGTCATCAACACCTATATTGTCTACCCAACCGGCTTCATCGGAGGCGGCGGCGAGACTTTGACGATCAGCGGCACCATCACCGTCGTCCCTTCGCCTACTTACATCTCCCAATGTCCTTGTACTCAAGCTACGGTTGTGACCGTGACTGGACCTACCATTACTAACACTATCACTCAATTTGTCCCGATCCCGACAGTGATTGCGGGAGCGACTGTCACAAGCACTGCAACCGTGATCTCTGGAGTCACTCTCACTGAGACTACCACCGCGACTGCAACTTCTGGCGCCGGAGTTCCCGCTGCTGGTACGTTTGGCACTACAGTGGACGGTGTGACTTTCCTTGTTGAAGAGCAGATTAACTATGATGGTACCCCTCTCGCTCTACCTGCCAGAAAAAATAAGCGTCAGCAGACATCCGTCAACCTTCAGGTCTGCCTTGAAACATGTGCTGACAACGTTGCTTGTGCCGGTACTTCTCTCAACACTGAATCTTCGACTTGTCTCTACTTCAGTGCCATCTTTGCATCAACCAGACGTCGCGACGTCACTATCATNCTTGCCACTGTTATCAGTCGCGTTACTCCAACCGGGACCTCCAGCTTAAGCAGTTCATCTGCAAGCTCAATCAGTAGCTCATCTTCCATTTCCGCAACCTCATCTTCCATGATCACTACTACTTCTGCTACATCCACCTCTGGTACTTCGACTTCGGGCACCTCTACCTCTGGTACCTCGACCACTGAGAATGGAGGCACGTCAACATCCGGCACATCCACCTCCGGAACCTCAACCTCTGGCACATCAACTTCTGGCACTGCTACCACGAGCCAGACCGCTGACCCGTCATCTGACCCCGACGTTCCCGCTGAGGAGGAACTAGTTGTTCGCGCCGCTGCACCTAAGCCTGTTGGTTTGACTCTTCGTGAGGCAAACCGTAACAAGGCTGGTGCTGTCGTTCGTCGTGGTGGTGTGCTTCGCCGCTCCAATGCTGAGCCTGCTGCCAAGCATGCTCCTCGCAAGGTTGTTATTGAGCTCTAAGATGCCGAATCTGGTTTGAGGCGCTCTGATCTGTGATCAAGCGTTGAATGTTTTGCTTGTTTTTTGATTAGTGTTCACTCATCTTCATGTAACACGCTCTCTTTGTCGCTTCTGTAGCACAATAGTTCTAATGTATCTATCGAGTATTCAGGATCTACCGTTTACCATGTCTTGACCATTGTTCCCTGTACTGAAGGTCTGTCGGTTTCTCACGCACAAAAGACCAAAAAGAGCACCCGTCTGCATTGTCTTGATACTCTTGACTAAACCAATCATTCCAGAGGCTGGACAGAGAAGTATTTATCTTACGGCCGACGTAAAACCGAACATAACGCAGACAAACAACATAGTTTCAATAAGTGAATGATTATTGACTGGTGCAGAGTCAATTCACGATTGTTTAGGGAAAACTGGAATGGAACATGCTAGAGTTGAGGACATTCCAGTAACAACTTCTGTCCGCAAGTCTGACATTAGTGAAAATCACATTCAAAACAAGTTACATCGAACAGACTGATCAGGATAAAGTATTTGACAGTCTCACTATTCGAAACCGATGTCCGGAGGGATTGCTTGGCACAGGTACATTAAGGTCTAACAGATGAACTCGCCGTTGCCCGATCTTGCACAGGATGCAAGCCCAAGTTGTGGAGTCTCCTCCGTTGTTGTGATGTTTCGATCTGTTTTCAGCTTACTGTCCTTTCAAATGGTGTCGTCGCATCAGTTTGAGTCAAAACAGATCTCATTCAGTTTAACTACATGAGTGAGTTCGGATAAGTTAATATTGGCTCCGATGAAGCACGCCATCGACCTCTTGGTATTGATATGTGAACAGATGTTCTCTAGATCAAGAGCATTAGCATTTGTCTCATGACTTCTTGCTACCAATCAGAGTCCTTATAGGGACGTTTGTAGACATGTATAGGTTCCCTGCTCGCCAAGATACAATATATATAAGATACACCGGGCGCAGGGCAAGAGGTCAATCGATTAGGGTACGCCGTTTCATTGTTATCGCATTGTGCAACGGCGCTGTCCTCGTTTTGAGCCGCGCCCGTTTTTTGAGGAGCATCCTCCGCCGTTATACGTGCCTACACGCTTAAGGATCGATTTGTTCTGCACTCGAAGGATTCGTGGTGTATTAGAAGGTGCGGCTTCCTAGCCTGATTTCTTTGCTTTTCCTGAGACAGTGCAGTTAAAAGGCTTTATTATCACTTTTATGGACGTGTGAGCGTGTCTCATAATGTAATGCCGCCACATGATCATGCAGTTGGTCGAAGGATGATCTGTCATCGAATCCACAGCGACAAGTCAGCCCTATCTTCGTCAAGTAGGGTGAGTTGATGGAAAGGAGAATGCTGTGCACCGAGCATCTCCTCTCCCATTATAAGCGTTTGAGTTGTCGAGAATATGATACATGTGTTGCAATTATGGTGTGTGGTTCGACACAGTCTGTCCATATCCCGATCCTTTCTAATCTTCACTTATATGAACATTTGCGATCTTGATAGACTTGATTCTCTTCTGTTCTATCCTGTCCAGTCGAGCAAGCATGCACTCCCCTCACTCTGCGATCTCTGGTGAAGACCCAGAGAACTCACATCTTCTCTCGGCCTACGAGAAAGAGCTAGACCAGCATGTCTACACCAGAAAATCATCCATCTTTGGTAGAAGTCTACCTCGCCTACCCTCCATCTCACACGCAAAAGATCCTGCAAGTGTCAAACTATCCAAGATACGGCAGGAAAATCTCTTTCGCCATGCTTCCTTCCTTTGTCCAGAACAAATTTCGACCATCAACACAGCCGCAGAGAGCACTACATCCGACAGGCTTCCTTGACGGCATGAGAGGAGTCGCAGCATTTTTGGTCATCGTGTTCCATCTCGTGGTCTGCTGTTACGACGCAAAGCACGGCTATGCATCTGGCGAACACGGCGAACATCGCGAGCTCTTCAAGCTTCCATTCATCCGTATCATCTACGCCGGGCCCACCATGGTATCCATCTTCTTTGTGGTATCGGGCTATGCGTTATCCTACAAACCAGTCAAGCTCATGAGGAGCAAGGAATGGCAGAGCCTGTCACAATCGCTGGCCTCATCGATCTTTCGTCGTGCCATTCGTCTGTTCTTGCCTTGCATCGTGTCGACGTTCCTCATCTCTTTGATGATCTGGTCAGGGCTGTATGATTGGGGTGCCGACTTCGCCAAAGCAAGAGGACATTACAATACCAGGCATGATATTGATATCCCAAGATTCGACTCACTGGCTGCACAGTTGGCGTTCTGGGCAAGGGAGACCTCTACAAGACTGATCAATCCCTGGTCGTTCTCGGCGAAGAGCACTGAGGTCACTATCGATGGTCATCTCTGGACCATTCCCGTTGAGTAAGTCTATCCTTAAATCTCCATAGTGCCGATAGCAACGTTGATAAAGTTTGACTGATACATCCGCCTCGTAGANTTTCGTTCTTCCTTGGTGTTGTACCTCAGCCAAGCTGGTCTGGCGCACCTGAGGAGCAAGGTTCGCATGGTCGTCCTAGTCTTCCTCATTATCTGGGTACATCAGATGGGTCGTTGGGAGATGATACTTTTCTACGGCGGGTTTCTCTGTGCTGATCTCGGATTCCACCGCTCTTCGACTTCGACGCCGATCTTGCCGACTGATGACTCGACCAAAAAGCACGGAATCAGAAGATTCAGCCCGGCAATATTCGTTTGCATCTTCATTCTGGGGATGTACCTGGGCTGCCAGCCACAGAAGAGAGCAGACAAAACTCCTGGTTGGGTCACTCTTGCCAGTATGATCCCCGATCATGTCGGAAACCGCAAACGTTACTGGCCGGGTTGGGGAGCGATATTACTTGTCTGGTCCACTTCCTGCTATAAGCCACTGCAACGTCTGTTTGACAACAAACTTTCCCAGTATCTCGGTAAGATTTCATTCTCACTATATATCGTCCATGGCGCTGTGACCCATGTGATTGGATATCCATTAATGAATATTCTGGATGGTGTCTTGGGACGAGATGATGCTCTCAACAAGGCGGTTAGCTTTAGTGTCGGATTTGCAGCGACCTTGTTCTTTACTGTCTGGCTTGCTGATCTGTTCACGAGAGCGGTCGACGAGCCATCAATCAAATTTGCGAAATGGGTGGAAGAGAAGTGCAATGACTCTATCGAATAGAGATAAAGGGAGAGCTGGAAGACTGACAGGAGTCTGCCTCGTTGTCAGAATTGGTCTTCTACTCCTCAAGTTTTGATCACTATCTATCAGTCTTCGTCCTTTCTTCGAATACCGCTCTCCTGTCTCATGCTTTTTCTCCTTCAAACCGAGTGACTGCCTTCCACTCAGGTACAAGATTTTGTTGCAAAGCATCTTCTGCTAATCGATTAACCTTTACAATTTATCAAGGTCAACCGAACGTAGGTTGACAAGAGAATGATGGATCAAAGGAAGATTGGAACTAAAGCCCATTCCAGATCGTCCTTCTGCAAACTTCGTTGTGTGATTTCTACAGACCCGATTATACTTGTCTTGATCGCAAGTGTCGTTTGTTCTCTCGTAAATACATAGAGACCTGAAGTTGAAATTTGCGTTGTCTAATACGATGGACGTCGTCAATTGCTGCATAATTGTACTCAAGCCAGTGGGTTGTCAAGCCAGGGGGCTCATGATGAAGATTGTAAATTTAAGTTGTCGGGAATGGCTTTGACCAGATTCCAGAGTTCATTCGTTTTGCCGATTACAGTCTCGGTATCTCCGTAGACCACTCTCGATTTCTATAGCGACTGTGCATCGTCGAAACTTCTGATAATCATAAATGTTAGTAGGACAGAGGGTCACTTTCACATGAGAGGAGGGCGCGCGCAAGCAAAAGCGGAAGTTAGGCACAACCAAAACCTTTTTTCTTCTTTCTTTACGCGTACAAGCACCTCTCTTGTAGATGTCATACTGGTTGCGAGCCAAGCTCCTCGCTGACATACACGGGTAGACTCTCCCCTTCGCTGCCCTCGAGCATCATGTCACTAGACCCACGGGTGATGAGTTCGCTTACATCTCTAACGAGATGCGCAGAAGATGGACTAGAAACACTGGCATCGGTTCCAATGAAGGTATAGACTTCCATAGTCTAAACGTCACCCTCCCAATGGCCGGGCTCTTTAAAAAGCTGGGACTGTCGGTCGAAAAGAGCTTGTTACAGTTCATCCCCGCTAAAGAAGAGAATAAGCACCTTAACAACTTTAACTAATAGCTAGAAAAGCTCAACTCGGGCAACGATAACACCGCCATAACCGAACAGTGGGGTAGCTAGATGAACTAGAGTCTAGATCCTTAGAGACTCTATGAATTCTAGTAGGGTGATAGTTTATAGTTAAGAATGCTAGTGTAGGTGTCTCATCCGTGCAGTAGGCGTAAACATACGGTTTAGGGTAGGGTTAGCAGCATTTCGATACGCTTCTATATAAGCTATTCTTGCTCGTCTAACTACTTTTCTATATAAAAACAAAGAAAAAGGGTACGATAAAAAGGAAGAGGAAACAAAAGAAAAAAGGAAAAGAAAAAGAAATCTATCTAGTCTATACCATATCCTAGCCAGTTCCTAGCCCGGAGTCTTACTAGAGTGGTAGAGATATACTTATCTAGCCACTCCGAGGTGCTAGGACTAAGGGACTTTTGGAATTCTTTGTAGGTTTGTGAGGTCTCCTTTCCTAGAAGGCCTCCTTGGCTAAGGATAAACGGCTTAAAAGCTCGGCCTAGGGTTTGGTATTTGAGCTTCTTAGCCCTTTCCGCGGCCGATAGGGTGCTATTAGGGTCCTTCCTAGCGGTTTCCTTACCTAGGGAAATGATGGACACATCTAGGTAGGTGGTTCCCTTAGGGTTGTCGATTCTAATGTCTGTCCGGATTCCTCGGTAGTCTCCTTGTGGCTCTAGGGTGACTTTGTTTTGTGGGTCGGTCTGTAGGGCCGTAGTTAACGCCTGGCACACCTTATTATGTTTGACAATTGTCTGTCTAGTCCTAGCACGGCAGGCGTCTTCGTGGGCGAAGGTATAGGCCCTATCACAGTGTCTACAGATGTCCTGGCCTTCTTCAGGGGATGTAAGAAGCCGAATAGAAAGTGCTGCGGCTACGTCCATGTCCGAGAGTAGAAGGGGCTGTAAGGTAGGCATTGCGGATAGCCATCTCCGGCCTAGGAAGGCTGAGTTCTCGATCCGTACGTTCTCTTGCTGTAAAGAGAGCTTCTGCTGTACTCTAGCTAGTCCGAGCTCTGTTAAGCTTGTCTATTGCAGCTCGGTAGATGGTTCTAGCAGGGCCAGTACTAGTGGGGTCTAGTTGTTGGTGTTCTAGGGGAAAGCTAGGCTGTTGTTGGGTGTCCTGGGCTAGGAGGTAGGATAGGCTTGGTTGTGGTTGTTGGTTTGCTCTATTCCTGCTTCTACCGCGGTCCTGGGAGTGATCCTGTTCCTGTTCTTGTACCTGTTCTTGCTCCTGGCTTCCTAGAGTGGTTTGTTCGTCTAGACCTTGTGTGTCCTCTTCTGTGGCCTTGTCTATGTCCCCTTCTAGGCCGTCCTCTTATAGGTTGCCTTCTTGGCCTTGTGTAGGCCTATAGCTAGTCTGGGGGTGGCCTTCCATACTAGTGTTGCTAGGGGCTGGCGAGGGTGCTCGGGGTAGGCGCCAGAAGAGTTTTGGCGGTAGGATCCTCTGTAGGGTGATGTCTGCTATAGCCTGTGAGTTTTGGAAGGCTAGCTCGGCCACTTCCGCGTAGAGAGGTATTCCTAGGCCTCCTAGCCTAGTAGGGAGGGCTACTAGGTCCTGGTCTAGTGGTCTTCTATCCTCTGAGCCTTGAAGGTGTTTTATGGTTTCTAGGAGTCTTGTGTCAATGTCTTGGAATCTTGCCAGGAGTCCTTGTGATCCTATGGTCCTAGGAAGGTGTCGGAGTAGTGTAGAGGTGCTAGCCCTAAGTAGGAGGAGTGCGTGTTGTTTTGGTAGGTCTTTTAGCCTATCTAGCACCGTCTGGAGTTCTTCTGTCCTTGTAGCTAGGAATTCGGCCTTCCGTGGCTCTGGCCCTATAAAGGAGCCAAGTATCTTCATTCCCGTGGTCTGTATTGCCGATAGGGGTGTGTCTTTGTCTTATCTATGTTTAGGGCGATAGGGGCGTCTTCTAGGTAGCCTTCTAGTTGTTGTAGGGTGATCTGTTGCCCTGAGATGATGTAGACGTCGTCTAGGTATGCTAGGACGATAGGAGGGGGTCTGTTATAGCCGGTTGACCTCTGTAGCTGTTGTTGTAGCTGTTGGAGGGTGGTCCGAATGGCTAGGGAGAAGAAGAGGGGGCCGAGGGGTCTCCTTGTCTAACCCCTTCCGAGGAGGTAATTACCGTGCCGTCATACATCACTAGGGCTGCTGGCTCGTTGTAGGCCCATCTAGCTGCCTTGTAGAACTCTGGGGCATAGCTTAGGATCCCGTGGGCTACCGCTGCTCGGGAGACTGAGTTAAAGGCGTTTTTAAAGTCCATAGAGCAGACGTGGGTGTATCCTCTAAGGTTTCCATCTACCGCGTGTCCTAGTAGGTGTATGATTGGCTCTACCCCGCCGGGGCTCTGTACCCCTAGCTGGAAGGGGGCTAGTTGGTCCTTAGAGAACTGTTTTGGAGGAGGACCTTAGCTACCAGCCTATAGATGAGCTCTCCTACTGCAATTGGCCGGACCCCGCTATCTTCCTTATCTAGGGCTACAAGCCTCGATGCGGTAAGTAGCTGGTTCCCTGGTGCTAGGCCGTTCTGTACCTGCTTGCAGAGGTGGGTAAGAAAGTCTACCACCTGTTTATGCTTACAGGCTTCCCTTAGTAAGGGGACTGACCAGCCGGATAGGCCAGGGGCTGTATCCGGGGCAAATGAGGCCAGGGCTTGTAAGATGTCTTCCGGGAGTGGCCTAGGGCCTGGTCTAGGGCTCGCGGAGGAGGCAAAGGGGTAGGGCTGCCCTTCCGGGTGTTTTTCTCTTAGTTTGGCTAGTATATCCGCCGAGTTCCTAGCTAGGGTTGAGGGGTCTACTAGTGCCCTTGCAGCTCTGCCTAGATAGCCCTTTTCTACCAGTCTTTGGGCTCTAGAGCGGGGGTATCCCGGCGGTTGTCTGGCTGGCCTAGAAATTCCTGGGCCCTATCGGTTTCTACGCGGCTTGGCGGGGGTAGCATTAGGTCCGGGTAGTGCTATAGGACGTATTGGGTGCTAAACTCCTCCGATTGGATGCCTAGGGTAAGGCCAGCCTTCGGTAGTAGTAGGAAGTCTAGCAGGTGTTTCTCGGTAGGTTGGCGTGTGTATCTAGAGGCACACCTGGCCGCGGCGGCCACAAAGCTAGCGGCTTGGCTGCCACGGAAGGTGTGGTCCTTTGCCTGTACGTGGTTGTATCCAAATAGCTGTTGTAGATACTTGTTTCGGGGCTGGTAGGTGTTATACCGGTCTTGGCCTAGGCCTATAGGTATGTCTGCAACATCTGGTGGCGGTGGTGTATGTTCGTCTCCGTAGATAGGGCTAGTAGGCCCCTGGGTCCCTAGTGAGTAAGAGGGAGGTGCCGGTGTACTAGGGGAGGAGGGTGTAGGAGAGGAGGGTGTAGGAGAGGAGGGTGTAGGAGAGGAGGGTGTAGGAGAGGAGGGTGTAGGAGAGTAGGCACTACTAGTGTTTCGGGGGCCGTCTCGGACGTGGATCTCGCTTTGGGCCGGTGAGCTATGGCCGCTAGGTAGGTTTGAGGCTAGGTCCTCGAGGAGGCCGATGGTGGACTCGTTAGGAGAGCCATAGGAGGTGCCGTTTGGCGAGGGGTAGGAGAGCGGTCTAGTAGGAGGGTAGGTAAAGGGGCTGGTTGGTATGTAGGTCGGCTGTCGGATTGGTTGCCGAGGATTTCCCGTTATAGGCTACCAAGAGGGGTACTCGGCTGGCTGCCAGATAGAAGGTCTAGTAGCCTGGCGGGTGGGCTATCTAGACGAGGTGGTGTGTTATGGTAGGTATGTGTATTCCTCGCTCTTGGCCTTGCTCTGTTTCTTGCTAGCGATGGTGATCGGGAGGCGCGGCGGCGTTTGTTGGTGTTTATAAGGGCGGTAGCGGTAGATGGGGCTATAGAGGTATTTATAGCGGTAGGGGTCGAAGAGGTGGTAGGCGTCCGGCGGGTAGAGCGAGTAGGAAGGGTCTTTTTAAGCAGCCGGATTTGGACTGGTGGGATTTGATGCCATGTGAGGTTTGGCAGGGCTGGTAGCAGGTAGGGCAGGCGGTGAAGCCCATATGGGCGAGGGTAGAGAGGGGGACATGGAGGTGTAGGTGGTTTTTCTTGACGTGGTCCCATAGGTAGGCGTAGTGGCGGAAGCAGATGCGGCAGGTACCTGGTTTATCTTTTGCCATGGTGAGTAGTGAGTAGCGAGTAGTAACTATTGCGAAGCAACAGTAGGTATTGCGAAGCAACGAGGATAGCAAGGTAGAGAGAGAAGTGAATGAATGAATGGATGGATGGATAGATGGATAGGAAGAGGGAGGAGGAGGAGGGAGGAGGGAGGAGGGAGGAGGGAGGAGGGAGGAGGGAGGGAGGGAAAAGAAAAAAAGTAATATATATGAAACATAGGGAAAGGGAAGTGGAAAAAACCCGAAGGTGAGGGGTGTAGGGTAGGGGATTGTTAGGGTTAGGGTTAGGGTTAGCAGCATTTCGATACGCTTCTATATAAGCTATTCTTGCTCGTCTAACTACTTTTCTATATAAAAACAAAGAAAAAGGGTACGATAAAAAGGAAGAGGGAAACAAAAGAAAAAGGAAAAGAAAAAGAAATCTATCTAGTCTATACCATATCCTAGCCAGTTCCTAGCCCGGAGTCTTACTAGAGTGGTAGAGATATACTTATCTAGCCACTCCGAGGTGCTAGGACCAAGGGACTTTGGAATTCTTTGTAGGTTTGTGAGGTCTCCTTTCCTAGAAGGCCTCCTTGGCTAAGGATAAACGGCTTAAAAGCTCGGCCTAGGGTTTGGTATTTGAGCTTCTTAGCCCTTTCCGCGGCCGATAGGGTGCTATTAGGGTCCTTCCTAGCGGTTTCCTTACCTAGGGAAATGATGGACACATCTAGGTAGGTGGTTCCCTTAGGGTTGTCGATTCTAATGTCTGTCCGGATTCCTCGGTAGTCTCCTTGTGGCTCTAGGGTGACTTTGTTTTGTGGGTCGGTCTGTAGGGCCGTAGTCAACGCCTGGCACACCTTATTATGTTTGACAATTGTCTGTCTAGTCCTAGCACGGCAGGCGTCTTCGTGGGCGAAGGTATAGGCCCTATCACAGTGTCTACAGATGTCCTGGCCTTCTTCAGGGGATGTAAGAAGCCGAATAGAAAGTGCTGCGGCTACGTCCATGTCCGAGAGTAGAAGGGGCTGTGAGGTAGGCATTGCGGATAGCCATCTCCGGCCTAGGAAGGCTGAGTTCTCGATCCGTACGTTCTCTTGCTGTAAAGAGAGCTTCTGCTGTACTCTAGCCAGTCGAGCTCTGTTGAGCTTGTCTATTGCAGCTCGGTAGATGGTTCTAGCAGGGCCAGTACTAGTGGGGTCTAGTTGTTGGTGTTCTAGGGGAAAGCTAGGCTGTTGTTGGGTGTCCTGGGCTGGGAGGTAGGATAGGCTTGGTTGTGGTTGTTGGTTTGCTCTATTCCTGCTTCTACCGCGGTCCTGGGAGTGATCCTGTTCCTGTTCTTGTACCTGTTCTTGCTCCTGGCTTCCTAGAGTGGTTTGTTCGTCTAGACCTTGTGTGTCCTCTTCTGTGGCCTTGTCTATGTCCCCTTCTAGGCCGTCCTCTTGTAGGTTGCCTTCTTGGCCTTGTGTAGGCCTATAGCTAGTCTGGGGTGGCCTTCCATACTAGTGTTGCTAGGGGCTGGCGAGGGTGCTCGGGGTAGGCGCCAGAAGAGTTTTGGCGGTAGGATCCTCTGTAGGGTGATGTCTGCTATAGCCTGTGAGTTTTGGAAGGCTAGCTCGGCCACTTCCGCGTAGAGAGGTATTCCTAGGCCTCCTAGCCTAGTAGGGAGGGCTACTAGGTCCTGGTCTAGTGGTCTTCTATCCTCTGAGCCTTGAAGGTGTTTTATGGTTTCTAGGAGTCTTGTGTCAATGTCTTGGAATCTTGCCAGGAGTCCTTGTGATCCTATGGTCCTAGGAAGGTGTCGGAGTAGTGTAGAGGTGCTAGCCCTAAGTAGGAGGAGTGCGTGTTGTTTTGGTAGGTCTTTTAGCCTATCTAGCACCGTCTGGAGTTCTTCTATCCTTGTAGCCAGGAATTCGGCCTTCCGTGGCTCTGGCCCTATAAAGGAGCCAAGTATCTTCATTCCCGTGGTCTGTATTGCCGATAGGGGGTGTGTCTTTGTCTTATCTATGTTTAGGGCGATAGGGGCGTCTTCTAGGTAGCCTTCTAGTTGTTGTAGGGTGATCTGTTGCCCTGAGATGATGTAGACGTCGTCTAGGTATGCTAGGACGATAGGAGGGGGTCTGTTATAGCCGGTTGACCTCTGTAGCTGTTGTTGTAGCTGTTGGAGGGTGGTCCGAATGGCTAGGGAGAAGAAGAGGGGCCGAGGGGGTCTCCTTGTCTAACCCCTTCCGAGGAGGTAATTACCGTGCCGTCATACATCACTAGGGCTGCTGGCTCGTTGTAGGCCCATCTAGCTGCCTTGTAGAACTCTGGGGCATAGCTTAGGATCCCGTGGGCTACCGCTGCTCGGGAGACTGAGTTGAAGGCGTTTTTAAAGTCCATAGAGCAGACGTGGGTGTATCCTCTAAGGTTTCCATCTACCGCGTGTCCTAGTAGGTGTATGATTGGCTCTACCCCGCCGGGGCTCTGTACCCCTAGCTGGAAGGGGGCTAGTTGGTCCTTAGAGAACTGTTTTGGAGGAGGACCTTAGCTACCAGCCTATAGATGAGCTCTCCTACTGCAATTGGCCGGACCCCGCTATCTTCCTTATCTAGGGCTACAAGCCTCGATGCGGTAAGTAGCTGGTTCCCTGGTGCTAGGCCGTTCTGTACCTGCTTGCAGAGGTGGGTAAGAAAGTCTACCACCTGTTTATGCTTACAGGCTTCCCTTAGTAAGGGGACTGACCAGCCGGATAGGCCAGGGGCTGTATCCGGGGCAAATGAGGCCAGGGCTTGTAAGATGTCTTCCGGGAGTGGCCTAGGGCCTGGTCTAGGGCTCGCGGAGGAGGCAAAGGGTAGGGCTGCCCTTCCGGGTGTTTTTCTCTTAGTTTGGCTAGTATATCCGCCGAGTTCCTAGCTAGGGTTGAGGGGTCTACTAGTGCCCTTGCAGCTCTGCCTAGATAGCCCTTTTCTACCAGTCTTTGGGCTCTAGAGCGGGGGTATCCCGGCGGTTGTCTGGCTGGCCTAGAAATTCCTGGGCCCTATCGGTTTCTACGCGGCTTGGCGGGGGTAGCATTAGGTCCGGGTAGTGCTGTAGGACGTATTGGGTGCTAAACTCCTCCGATTGGATGCCTAGGGTAAGGCCAGCCTTCGGTAGTAGTAGGAAGTCTAGCAGGTGTTTCTCGGTAGGTTGGCGTGTGTATCTAGAGGCACACCTGGCCGCGGCGGCCACAAAGCTAGCGGCTTGGCTGCCACGGAAGGTGTGGTCCTTTGCCTGTACGTGGTTGTATCCAAATAGCTGTTGTAGATACTTGTTTCGGGGCTGGTAGGTGTTATACCGGTCTTGGCCTAGGCCTATAGGTATGTCTGCAACATCTGGTGGCGGTGGTGTATGTTCGTCTCCGTAGATAGGGCTAGTAGGCCCCTGGGTCCCTAGTGAGTAAGAGGGAGGTGCCGGTGTACTAGGGGAGGAGGGTGTAGGAGAGGAGGGTGTAGGAGAGGAGGGTGTAGGAGAGGAGGGTGTAGGAGAGGAGGGTGTAGGAGAGTAGGCACTACTAGTGTTTCGGGGGCCGTCTCGGACGTGGATCTCGCTTTGGGCCGGTGAGCTATGGCCGCTAGGTAGGTTTGAGGCTAGGTCCTCGAGGAGGCCGATGGTGGACTCGTTAGGAGAGCCATAGGAGGTGCCGTTTGGCGAGGGGGTAGGAGAGCGGTCTAGTAGGAGGGTAGGTAAAGGGGCTGGTTGGTATGTAGGTCGGCTGTCGGATTGGTTGCCGAGGATTTCCCGTTATAGGCTACCAAGAGGGGTACTCGGCTGGCTGCCAGATAGAAGGTCTAGTAGCCTGGCGGGTGGGCTATCTAGACGAGGTGGTGTGTTATGGTAGGTATGTGTATTCCTCGCTCTTGGCCTTGCTCTGTTTCTTGCTAGCGATGGTGATCGGGAGGCGCGGCGGCGTTTGTTGGTGTTTATAAGGGCGGTAGCGGTAGATGGGGCTATAGAGGTATTTATAGCGGTAGGGGTCGAAGAGGTGGTAGGCGTCCGGCGGGTAGAGCGAGTAGGAAGGGTCTTTTTAAGCAGCCGGATTTGGACTGGTGGGATTTGATGCCATGTGAGGTTTGGCAGGGCTGGTAGCAGGTAGGGCAGGCGGTGAAGCCCATATGGGCGAGGGTAGAGAGGGGGACATGGAGGTGTAGGTGGTTTTTCTTGACGTGGTCCCATAGGTAGGCGTAGTGGCGGAAGCAGATGCGGCAGGTACCTGGTTTATCTTTTGCCATGGTGAGTAGTGAGTAGCGAGTAGTAACTATTGCGAAGCAACAGTAGGTATTGCGAAGCAACGAGGATAGCAAGGTAGAGAGAGAAGTGAATGAATGAATGGATGGATGGATAGATGGATAGGAAGAGGGAGGAGGAGGAGGGAGGGAGGAGGGAGGAGGGAGGAGGGAGGAGGGAGGAGGGAGGGAAAAGAAAAAAAGTAATATATATGAAACATAGGGAAAGGGAAGTGGAAAAAAACCCGAAGGTGAGGGGTGTAGGGTAGGGGATTGTTAGGGTTAGGGTTAGGGTTAGCAGCATTTCGATACGCTTCTATATAAGCTATTCTTGCTCGTCTAACTACTTTTCTATATAAAAACAAAGAAAAAGGGTACGATAAAAAGGAAGAGGGAAACAAAAGAAAAAAGGAAAAGAAAAAGAAATCTATCTAGTCTATACCATATCCTAGCCAGTTCCTAGCCCGGAGTCTTACTAGAGTGGTAGAGATATACTTATCTAGCCACTCCGAGGTGCTAGGACCAAGGGACTTTTGGAATTCTTTGTAGGTTTGTGAGGTCTCCTTTCCTAGAAGGCCTCCTTGGCTAAGGATAAACGGCTTAAAAGCTCGGCCTAGGGTTTGGTATTTGAGCTTCTTAGCCCTTTCCGCGGCCGATAGGGTGCTATTAGGGTCCTTCCTAGCGGTTTCCTTACCTAGGGAAATGATGGACACATCTAGGTAGGTGGTTCCCTTAGGGTTGTCGATTCTAATGTCTGTCCGGATTCCTCGGTAGTCTCCTTGTGGCTCTAGGGTGACTTTGTTTTGTGGGTCGGTCTGTAGGGCCGTAGTCAACGCCTGGCACACCTTATTATGTTTGACAATTGTCTGTCTAGTCCTAGCACGGCAGGCGTCTTCGTGGGCGAAGGTATAGGCCCTATCACAGTGTCTACAGATGTCCTGGCCTTCTTCAGGGGATGTAAGAAGCCGAATAGAAAGTGCTGCGGCTACGTCCATGTCCGAGAGTAGAAGGGGCTGTGAGGTAGGCATTGCGGATAGCCATCTCCGGCCTAGGAAGGCTGAGTTCTCGATCCGTACGTTCTCTTGCTGTAAAGAGAGCTTCTGCTGTACTCTAGCCAGTCGAGCTCTGTTGAGCTTGTCTATTGCAGCTCGGTAGATGGTTCTAGCAGGGCCAGTACTAGTGGGGTCTAGTTGTTGGTGTTCTAGGGAAAGCTAGGCTGTTGTTGGGTGTCCTGGGCTAGGAGGTAGGATAGGCTTGGTTGTGGTTGTTGGTTTGCTCTATTCCTGCTTCTACCGCGGTCCTGGGAGTGATCCTGTTCCTGTTCTTGTACCTGTTCTTGCTCCTGGCTTCCTAGAGTGGTTTGTTCGTCTAGACCTTGTGTGTCCTCTTCTGTGGCCTTGTCTATGTCCCCTTCTAGGCCGTCCTCTTGTAGGTTGCCTTCTTGGCCTTGTGTAGGCCTATAGCTAGTCTGGGGGTGGCCTTCCATACTAGTGTTGCTAGGGGCTGGCGAGGGTGCTCGGGGTAGGCGCCAGAAGAGTTTTGGCGGTAGGATCCTCTGTAGGGTGATGTCTGCTATAGCCTGTGAGTTTTGGAAGGCTAGCTCGGCCACTTCCGCGTAGAGAGGTATTCCTAGGCCTCCTAGCCTAGTAGGGAGGGCTACTAGGTCCTGGTCTAGTGGTCTTCTATCCTCTGAGCCTTGAAGGTGTTTTATGGTTTCTAGGAGTCTTGTGTCAATGTCTTGGAATCTTGCCAGGAGTCCTTGTGATCCTATGGTCCTAGGAAGGTGTCGGAGTAGTGTAGAGGTGCTAGCCCTAAGTAGGAGGAGTGCGTGTTGTTTTGGTAGGTCTTTTAGCCTATCTAGCACCGTCTGGAGTTCTTCTATCCTTGTAGCCAGGAATTCGGCCTTCCGTGGCTCTGGCCCTATAAAGGAGCCAAGTATCTTCATTCCCGTGGTCTGTATTGCCGATAGGGGGTGTGTCTTTGTCTTATCTATGTTTAGGGCGATAGGGGCGTCTTCTAGGTAGCCTTCTAGTTGTTGTAGGGTGATCTGTTGCCCTGA
The DNA here is from genome assembly GCA_903819635.1 of Aureobasidium vineae. Classification (NCBI taxonomy): domain Eukaryota; kingdom Fungi; phylum Ascomycota; class Dothideomycetes; order Dothideales; family Saccotheciaceae; genus Aureobasidium; species Aureobasidium vineae. The sequence goes on from CAIJEN010000005.1 coordinate 1,931,649, forward strand.
GATGATGTAGACGTCGTCTAGGTATGCTAGGACGATAGGAGGGGGTCTGTTATAGCCGGTTGACCTCTGTAGCTGTTGTTGTAGCTGTTGGAGGGTGGTCCGAATGGCTAGGGAGAAGAAGAGGGGGCCGAGGGGTCTCCTTGTCTAACCCCTTCCGAGGAGGTAATTACCGTGCCGTCATACATCACTAGGGCTGCTGGCTCGTTGTAGGCCCATCTAGCTGCCTTGTAGAACTCTGGGGCATAGCTTAGGATCCCGTGGGCTACCGCTGCTCGGGAGACTGAGTTGAAGGCGTTTTTAAAGTCCATAGAGCAGACGTGGGTGTATCCTCTAAGGTTTCCATCTACCGCGTGTCCTAGTAGGTGTATGATTGGCTCTACCCCGCCGGGGCTCTGTACCCCTAGCTGGAAGGGGGCTAGTTGGTCCTTAGAGAACTGTTTTTGGAGGAGGACCTTAGCTACCAGCCTATAGATGAGCTCTCCTACTGCAATTGGCCGGACCCCGCTATCTTCCTTATCTAGGGCTACAAGCCTCGATGCGGTAAGTAGCTGGTTCCCTGGTGCTAGGCCGTTCTGTACCTGCTTGCAGAGGTGGGTAAGAAAGTCTACCACCTGTTTATGCTTACAGGCTTCCCTTAGTAAGGGGACTGACCAGCCGGATAGGCCAGGGGCTGTATCCGGGGCAAATGAGGCCAGGGCTTGTAAGATGTCTTCCGGGAGTGGCCTAGGGCCTGGTCTAGGGCTCGCGGAGGAGGCAAAGGGGTAGGGCTGCCCTTCCGGGTGTTTTTCTCTTAGTTTGGCTAGTATATCCGCCGAGTTCCTAGCTAGGGTTGAGGGGTCTACTAGTGCCCTTGCAGCTCTGCCTAGATAGCCCTTTTCTACCAGTCTTTGGGCTCTAGAGCGGGGTATCCCGGCGGTTGTCTGGCTGGCCTAGAAATTCCTGGGCCCTATCGGTTTCTACGCGGCTTGGCGGGGGTAGCATTAGGTCCGGGTAGTGCTGTAGGACGTATTGGGTGCTAAACTCCTCCGATTGGATGCCTAGGGTAAGGCCAGCCTTCGGTAGTAGTAGGAAGTCTAGCAGGTGTTTCTCGGTAGGTTGGCGTGTGTATCTAGAGGCACACCTGGCCGCGGCGGCCACAAAGCTAGCGGCTTGGCTGCCACGGAAGGTGTGGTCCTTTGCCTGTACGTGGTTGTATCCAAATAGCTGTTGTAGATACTTGTTTCGGGGCTGGTAGGTGTTATACCGGTCTTGGCCTAGGCCTATAGGTATGTCTGCAACATCTGGTGGCGGTGGTGTATGTTCGTCTCCGTAGATAGGGCTAGTAGGCCCCTGGGTCCCTAGTGAGTAAGAGGGAGGTGCCGGTGTACTAGGGGAGGAGGGTGTAGGAGAGGGAGGGTGTAGGAGAGGAGGGTGTGTAGGAGAGGAGGGTGTAGGAGAGGAGGGTGTAGGAGAGTAGGCACTACTAGTGTTTCGGGGCCGTCTCGGACGTGGATCTCGCTTTGGGCCGGTGAGCTATGGCCGCTAGGTAGGTTTGAGGCTAGGTCCTCGAGGAGGCCGATGGTGGACTCGTTAGGAGAGCCATAGGAGGTGCCGTTTGGCGAGGGTAGGAGAGCGGTCTAGTAGGAGGGTAGGTAAAGGGGCTGGTTGGTATGTAGGTCGGCTGTCGGATTGGTTGCCGAGGATTTCCCGTTGTAGGCTACTAAGAGGGGTACTCGGCTGGCTGCCAGATAGAAGGTCTAGTAGCCTGGCGGGTGGGCTATCTAGACGAGGTGGTGTGTTATGGTAGGTATGTGTATTCCTCGCTCTTGGCCTTGCTCTGTTTCTTGCTAGCGATGGTGATCGGGAGGCGCGGCGGCGTTTGTTGGTGTTTATAAGGGCGGTAGCGGTAGATGGGGCTATAGAGGTATTTATAGCGGTAGGGGTCGAAGAGGTGGTAGGCGTCCGGCGGGTAGAGCGAGTAGGAAGGGTCTTTTTAAGCAGCCGGATTTGGACTGGTGGGATTTGATGCCATGTGAGGTTTGGCAGGGCTGGTAGCAGGTAGGGCAGGCGGTGAAGCCCATATGGGCGAGGGTAGAGAGGGGGACATGGAGGTGTAGGTGGTTTTTCTTGACGTGGTCCCATAGGTAGGCGTAGTGGCGGAAGCAGATGCGGCAGGTACCTGGTTTATCTTTTGCCATGGTGAGTAGTGAGTAGCGAGTAGTAACTATTGCGAAGCAACAGTAGGTATTGCGAAGCAACGAGGATAGCAAGGTAGAGAGAGAAGTGAATGAATGAATGGATGGATGGATAGATGGATAGGAAGAGGGAGGAGGAGGAGGAGGGAGGAGGGAGGAGGGAGGAGGGAGGAGGGAGGAGGGAGGAGGGAGGGAAAGAAAAAAGTAATATATATGAAACATAGGGAAAGGGAAGTGGAAAAAACCCGAAGGTGAGGGGTGTAGGGTAGGGGATTGTTAGGGTTAGGGTTAGGGTTAGCAGCATTTCGATACGCTTCTATATAAGCTATTCTTGCTCGTCTAACTACTTTTCTATATAAAAACAAAGAAAAAGGGTACGATAAAAAGGAAGAGGAAACAAAAGAAAAAGGAAAAGAAAAGAAATCTATCTAGTCTATACCATATCCTAGCCAGTTCCTAGCCCGGAGTCTTACTAGAGTGGTAGAGATATACTTATCTAGCCACTCCGAGGTGCTAGGACCAAGGGACTTTGGAATTCTTTGTAGGTTTGTGAGGTCTCCTTTCCTAGAAGGCCTCCTTGGCTAAGGATAAACGGCTTAAAAGCTCGGCCTAGGGTTTGGTATTTGAGCTTCTTAGCCCTTTCCGCGGCCGATAGGGTGCTATTAGGGTCCTTCCTAGCGGTTTCCTTACCTAGGGAAATGATGGACACATCTAGGTAGGTGGTTCCCTTAGGGTTGTCGATTCTAATGTCTGTCCGGATTCCTCGGTAGTCTCCTTGTGGCTCTAGGGTGACTTTGTTTTGTGGGTCGGTCTGTAGGGCCGTAGTCAACGCCTGGCACACCTTATTATGTTTGACAATTGTCTGTCTAGTCCTAGCACGGCAGGCGTCTTCGTGGGCGAAGGTATAGGCCCTATCACAGTGTCTACAGATGTCCTGGCCTTCTTCAGGGGATGTAAGAAGCCGAATAGAAAGTGCTGCGGCTACGTCCATGTCCGAGAGTAGAAGGGGCTGTGAGGTAGGCATTGCGGATAGCCATCTCCGGCCTAGGAAGGCTGAGTTCTCGATCCGTACGTTCTCTTGCTGTAAAGAGAGCTTCTGCTGTACTCTAGCCAGTCGAGCTCTGTTGAGCTTGTCTATTGCAGCTCGGTAGATGGTTCTAGCAGGGCCAGTACTAGTGGGGTCTAGTTGTTGGTGTTCTAGGGAAAGCTAGGCTGTTGTTGGGTGTCCTGGGCTAGGAGGTAGGATAGGCTTGGTTGTGGTTGTTGGTTTGCTCTATTCCTGCTTCTACCGCGGTCCTGGGAGTGATCCTGTTCCTGTTCTTGTACCTGTTCTTGCTCCTGGCTTCCTAGAGTGGTTTGTTCGTCTAGACCTTGTGTGTCCTCTTCTGTGGCCTTGTCTATGTCCCCTTCTAGGCCGTCCTCTTGTAGGTTGCCTTCTTGGCCTTGTGTAGGCCTATAGCTAGTCTGGGGGTGGCCTTCCATACTAGTGTTGCTAGGGGCTGGCGAGGGTGCTCGGGGTAGGCGCCAGAAGAGTTTTGGCGGTAGGATCCTCTGTAGGGTGATGTCTGCTATAGCCTGTGAGTTTTGGAAGGCTAGCTCGGCCACTTCCGCGTAGAGAGGTATTCCTAGGCCTCCTAGCCTAGTAGGGAGGGCTACTAGGTCCTGGTCTAGTGGTCTTCTATCCTCTGAGCCTTGAAGGTGTTTTATGGTTTCTAGGAGTCTTGTGTCAATGTCTTGGAATCTTGCCAGGAGTCCTTGTGATCCTATGGTCCTAGGAAGGTGTCGGAGTAGTGTAGAGGTGCTAGCCCTAAGTAGGAGGAGTGCGTGTTGTTTTGGTAGGTCTTTTAGCCTATCTAGCACCGTCTGGAGTTCTTCTATCCTTGTAGCCAGGAATTCGGCCTTCCGTGGCTCTGGCCCTATAAAGGAGCCAAGTATCTTCATTCCCGTGGTCTGTATTGCCGATAGGGGGTGTGTCTTTGTCTTATCTATGTTTAGGGCGATAGGGCGTCTTCTAGGTAGCCTTCTAGTTGTTGTAGGGTGATCTGTTGCCCTGAGATGATGTAGACGTCGTCTAGGTATGCTAGGACGATAGGAGGGGGTCTGTTATAGCCGGTTGACCTCTGTAGCTGTTGTTGTAGCTGTTGGAGGGTGGTCCGAATGGCTAGGGAGAAGAAGAGGGGGCCGAGGGGTCTCCTTGTCTAACCCCTTCCGAGGAGGTAATTACCGTGCCGTCATACATCACTAGGGCTGCTGGCTCGTTGTAGGCCCATCTAGCTGCCTTGTAGAACTCTGGGGCATAGCTTAGGATCCCGTGGGCTACCGCTGCTCGGGAGACTGAGTTGAAGGCGTTTTTAAAGTCCATAGAGCAGACGTGGGTGTATCCTCTAAGGTTTCCATCTACCGCGTGTCCTAGTAGGTGTATGATTGGCTCTACCCCGCCGGGGCTCTGTACCCCTAGCTGGAAGGGGGCTAGTTGGTCCTTAGAGAACTGTTTTGGAGGAGGACCTTAGCTACCAGCCTATAGATGAGCTCTCCTACTGCAATTGGCCGGACCCCGCTATCTTCCTTATCTAGGGCTACAAGCCTCGATGCGGTAAGTAGCTGGTTCCCTGGTGCTAGGCCGTTCTGTACCTGCTTGCAGAGGTGGGTAAGAAAGTCTACCACCTGTTTATGCTTACAGGCTTCCCTTAGTAAGGGGACTGACCAGCCGGATAGGCCAGGGGCTGTATCCGGGGCAAATGAGGCCAGGGCTTGTAAGATGTCTTCCGGGAGTGGCCTAGGGCCTGGTCTAGGGCTCGCGGAGGAGGCAAAGGGGTAGGGCTGCCCTTCCGGGTGTTTTTCTCTTAGTTTGGCTAGTATATCCGCCGAGTTCCTAGCTAGGGTTGAGGGGTCTACTAGTGCCCTTGCAGCTCTGCCTAGATAGCCCTTTTCTACCAGTCTTTGGGCTCTAGAGCGGGGGTATCCCGGCGGTTGTCTGGCTGGCCTAGAAATTCCTGGGCCCTATCGGTTTCTACGCGGCTTGGCGGGGGTAGCATTAGGTCCGGGTAGTGCTGTAGGACGTATTGGGTGCTAAACTCCTCCGATTGGATGCCTAGGTAAGGCCAGCCTTCGGTAGTAGTAGGAAGTCTAGCAGGTGTTTCTCGGTAGGTTGGCGTGTGTATCTAGAGGCACACCTGGCCGCGGCGGCCACAAAGCTAGCGGCTTGGCTGCCACGGAAGGTGTGGTCCTTTGCCTGTACGTGGTTGTATCCAAATAGCTGTTGTAGATACTTGTTTCGGGGCTGGTAGGTGTTATACCGGTCTTGGCCTAGGCCTATAGGTATGTCTGCAACATCTGGTGGCGGTGGTGTATGTTCGTCTCCGTAGATAGGGCTAGTAGGCCCCTGGGTCCCTAGTGAGTAAGAGGGAGGTGCCGGTGTACTAGGGGAGGAGGGTGTAGGAGAGGAGGGTGTAGGAGAGGAGGGTGTAGGAGAGGAGGGTGTAGGAGAGGAGGGTGTAGGAGAGGAGGGTGTAGGAGAGGGTGTAGGAGAGTAGGCACTACTAGTGTTTCGGGGGCCGTCTCGGACGTGGATCTCGCTTTGGGCCGGTGAGCTATGGCCGCTAGGTAGGTTTGAGGCTAGGTCCTCGAGGAGGCCGATGGTGGACTCGTTAGGAGAGCCATAGGAGGTGCCGTTTGGCGAGGGGTAGGAGAGCGGTCTAGTAGGAGGGTAGGTAAAGGGGCTGGTTGGTATGTAGGTCGGCTGTCGGATTGGTTGCCGAGGATTTCCCGTTGTAGGCTACTAAGAGGGGTACTCGGCTGGCTGCCAGATAGAAGGTCTAGTAGCCTGGCGGGTGGGCTATCTAGACGAGGTGGTGTGTTATGGTAGGTATGTGTATTCCTCGCTCTTGGCCTTGCTCTGTTTCTTGCTAGCGATGGTGATCGGGAGGCGCGGCGGCGTTTGTTGGTGTTTATAAGGGCGGTAGCGGTAGATGGGGCTATAGAGGTATTTATAGCGGTAGGGGTCGAAGAGGTGGTAGGCGTCCGGCGGGTAGAGCGAGTAGGAAGGGTCTTTTTTAAGCAGCCGGATTTGGACTGGTGGGATTTGATGCCATGTGAGGTTTGGCAGGGCTGGTAGCAGGTAGGGCAGGCGGTGAAGCCCATATGGGCGAGGGTAGAGAGGGGGACATGGAGGTGTAGGTGGTTTTTCTTGACGTGGTCCCATAGGTAGGCGTAGTGGCGGAAGCAGATGCGGCAGGTACCTGGTTTATCTTTTGCCATGGTGAGTAGTGAGTAGCGAGTAGTAACTATTGCGAAGCAACAGTAGGTATTGCGAAGCAACGAGGATAGCAAGGTAGAGAGAGAAGTGAATGAATGAATGGATGGATGGATAGATGGATAGGAAGAGGGAGGAGGAGGAGGAGGAGGGAGGAGGGAGGAGGGAAGGAGGGAGGAAGGAGGAGGGAGGGAAAAGAAAAAAAGTAATATATATGAAACATAGGGAAAGGGAAGTGGAAAAACCCGAAGGTGAGGGGTGTAGGGTAGGGGATTGTTAGGGTTAGGGTTAGGGTTAGCAGCATTTCGATACGCTTCTATATAAGCTATTCTTGCTCGTCTAACTACTTTTCTATATAAAAACAAAGAAAAAGGGTACGATAAAAAGGAAGAGGGAAACAAAAGAAAAAGGAAAAGAAAAAGAAATCTATCTAGTCTATACCATATCCTAGCCAGTTCCTAGCTCCGGAGTCTTACTAGAGTGGTAGAGATATACTTATCTAGCCACTCTGAGGTGCTAGGACCAAGGGACTTTTGGAATTCTTTGTAGGTTTGTGAGGTCTCCTTTCTAGAAGGCCTCCTTGGCTAAGGATAAACGGCTTAAAAGCTCGGCCTAGGGTTTGGTATTTGAGCTTCTTAGCCCTTTCCGCGGCCGATAGGGTGCTATTAGGTCCTTCCTAGCGGTTTCCTTACCTAGGGAAATGATGGACACATCTAGGTAGGTGGTTCCCTTAGGGTTGTCGATTCTAATGTCTGTCCGGATTCCTCGGTAGTCTCCTTGTGGCTCTAGGGTGACTTTGTTTTGTGGGTCGGTCTGTAGGGCCGTAGTCAACGCCTGGCACACCTTATTATGTTTGACAATTGTCTGTCTAGTCCTAGCACGGCAGGCGTCTTCGTGGGCGAAGGTATAGGCCCTATCACAGTGTCTACAGATGTCCTGGCCTTCTTCAGGGGATGTAAGAAGCCGAATAGAAAGTGCTGCGGCTACGTCCATGTCCGAGAGTAGAAGGGGCTGTGAGGTAGGCATTGCGGATAGCCATCTCCGGCCTAGGAAGGCTGAGTTCTCGATCCGTACGTTCTCTTGCTGTAAAGAGAGCTTCTGCTGTACTCTAGCCAGTCGAGCTCTGTTGAAGCTTGTCTATTGCAGCTCGGTAGATGGTTCTAGCAGGGCCAGTACTAGTGGGGTCTAGTTGTTGGTGTTCTAGGGAAAGCTAGGCTGTTGTTGGGTGTCCTGGGCTAGGAGGTAGGATAGGCTTGGTTGTGGTTGTTGGTTTGCTCTATTCCCTTCTACCGCGGTCCTGGGAGTGATCCTGTTCCTGTTCTTGTACCTGTTCTTGCTCCTGGCTTCCTAGAGTGGTTTGTTCGTCTAGACCTTGTGTGTCCTCTTCTGTGGCCTTGTCTATGTCCCCTTCTAGGCCGTCCTCTTGTAGGTTGCCTTCTTGGCCTTGTGTAGGCCTATAGCTAGTCTGGGGGTGGCCTTCCATACTAGTGTTGCTAGGGGCTGGCGAGGGTGCTCGGGGTAGGCGCCAGAAGAGTTTTGGCGGTAGGATCCTCTGTAGGGTGATGTCTGCTATAGCCTGTGAGTTTTGGAAGGCTAGCTCGGCCACTTCCGCGTAGAGAGGTATTCCTAGGCCTCCTAGCCTAGTAGGGAGGGCTACTAGGTCCTGGTCTAGTGGTCTTCTATCCTCTGAGCCTTGAAGGTGTTTTATGGTTTCTAGGAGTCTTGTGTCAATGTCTTGGAATCTTGCCAGGAGTCCTTGTGATCCTATGGTCCTAGGAAGGTGTCGGAGTAGTGTAGAGGTGCTAGCCCTAAGTAGGAGGAGTGCGTGTTGTTTTGGTAGGTCTTTTAGCCTATCTAGCACCGTCTGGAGTTCTTCTATCCTTGTAGCCAGGAATTCGGCCTTCCGTGGCTCTGGCCTATAAAGGAGCCAAGTATCTTCATTCCCGTGGTCTGTATTGCCGATAGGGGTGTGTCTTTGTCTTATCTATGTTTAGGGCGATAGGGCGTCTTCTAGGTAGCCTTCTAGTTGTTGTAGGGTGATCTGTTGCCCTGAGATGATGTA